>CM040244.1:72854476-74054476 GCA_022545495.1 Chrysanthemum lavandulifolium | reverse complement strand
AAACTATGAGCAACTCTATGCCTTCCTCCTTCGTAATGAGAGACATGCTATGTTTGAAAAATGGTTCTTAATTAGTTCAAAACCAACTGTGGAGAGACAAGCTCGTCTAATGACTCAACCGCCTTCTACTCAAACATCGAATCATAACCAAAGCCTCACAAGTCATACCCATGGGAAATGGTAATCACAAAATAATTCCCGATCCTATGTTCAAACAAGTCGATGCCGATGCACACGCTGGTAACTTCATTAATCAACTAGCTCTTCCGATTAGTCAAAATATGAATTCTCTCCCACAAACCAATAACAACCTCGTAACAAAGATCTAACCCACACAATCAAGCTATCTTGTTAAAGATGGGAGGATCGTGGTGCAACCAGCTCAGAAAGACAAGATGATCGGGGAAGAGGTGGAGCCGGTAGAGGTTATGGTGGTAATCGAATCGAGGAAGGAATGGTAATCAAGGTCAAGCTAAGCCGATCAAATGTTATAAGCGTGGTGGTGAGGACACATTGCAAGGAACCGCACATCTCCAAAGCGCCCACAAAATGCCGATTACTTTAGAGATAAGATGTCGCTTGTACAAGCTCGTGATAATGGTGCCGCTTTGGATGAAGAGGAATTGTTGTTTCTAGGCGAGGCAATGCCAAGACCTATGATGCAGATATGGATGAGCAATTTATTCGTGAGATAGGTCACAATCATCGAATGCCTTTCAAGTCGCCGATTGTGATGCATACGACTGATGTGGATGATGGACCCATCGCACACACAATTTTTATGGCTAGCATTTCTCCAATGGTTTCTCCCAAGGTCTCCTCTTCACCACAAGTGGCCCATCCAAAGACAAACTCATCTCGTAGGTACTAAAACTATACGATGATGCCGATGTGCAAAAGATGCATGACAAATTACTATCAATCGAAACTATTGAATCAAATATTAAAAATATGGGTAATATCAATGTTGTCCCATATGATCAATATGTGAAACAAAGTGAAAGTGAAGTTGTACCAAGTGATGCATCTCCGCAATCAACAATGACTATATTTTTGATGAATACACCGCCTGTGCCTCGATGAGTCTGTAATTTCAAATAAATGCCTATAAAGAACGTGTTGCTATTTATGAACAACGTGCAAAATTTGAGTTGACCACCGTGAGCGTGAAATGGATGACCAAGTGAGTACAATCATTAGAAAAGTAATTTTCGAGAAGAAGTATTAAAACAAGAGTTAAATTCCTTGCAAGAAAAGCTTTCTAAAACCGCTAAGCAAAACAAGAACTTCAAGAAAATGTGAAAATGCTTAAGCAAGAATTTAATGCAAAGGAATCAAAACTCTTGAAAGATTTTTCTAATCGAAAACTTTGAAAACAAAGTTGAAAACAAGTTGTACATACAAGGAACACCATTCGATCGCTCACATGATCACTAAGCATAGGGTCTTAAGCGATAAGCATAGCATTCCCTTGTTAAGGAACCAAATCCAGAGGTCATTAAAAGGGCTAGAAATGCTCATAAGGTTCTTTATGATGGCAATGAAATACTTAAACCTAGACAAAACCTAGTTGCATTGAGTGCACCGAGGAAGATAAGAAATCGATGAAGTCACTAGGAAAAGATGAACAAGAAATTAGATGATCCTAAATGTAGAGAGAAGAAAATAAAGATCACACCCCATGATTACAAGAAGGAAAACTGGATTTCCTTGAACATGTTTAAGCCTCGACATTGTTGACTCCGAACAAGTTTTCGAAAATGGATTTAGATAAGTAGAAAGTCGAAAATATTGTTGAAACAAACCCTCCCTTTGGAAAATGCCTAGAGCGATCGTGTATCCTCCTAATACACCAATGCATCTTGTTCCTAGAACAATTGCCACTAAAAGCAAGACCTTAATTAGCCAATATGTTATATTTCAACTATTTGTTGATTTTGAGAAAACTTGCAAGAAAAGGATCACACCCATCGGTATAATCAAGAAGAAAGGGCTTTGAGCAAATGAAAGAATGTTATTTAATCGAGGTCATGCCTTTCTTTAAACTTCTAAAAGATCACTTTGAGAGTCTTAAAAGGGATAGAAACCGATATCAAGGGAATGGAAAAGGAATTTGATGCAATGATAGTTGAAGTTAGTGACTATGAGCAAGCACTAAAATATAATGAGATTGAGAGGAAGAACTTGCATACACTAAATGAGAATCGATTTCGAATGTATTGCTCAAGATGTGTTTTTCATCGCTACAAATTGTTCTATTAATGCTTCTCAATTTCATGAATTATCTGTTGTCTCGAAAGTCTCCCATGATCGTGTCATTGAGCTAGAAAAACTAATTCGAACTAAACGAGAAAATGGAACCGGATGATCACGACAATTTGGTTAAACATTTTTCTAAACTAGAAGTTGAGCATTTTAATTTACAACTAAAATATCAACATCTTAAAGAAAATGTCAAAACTTCAAATATCAAGACATCCTCGATGCTCCGAGTTTGATGCGCTTTTCAAATTAACAAACGTGATGAATGATTCAAGCTCATTGCAACACGATCGTAAAGTTGAAAGCCCAAATCTCTCAATTAAAGGGTCAAACGAATAATATGACAGCTCCCAAATGCCTCCTCATTTAGATTCTCGAATTCTCAAACGTTTCATCTTCAAAACCTAGTAAATGCATTACAAAAGGAAAACGAAAGTTTTCTAGAAGAAAATGAAAAGGTTAAACGTCATTTCAATGAGTTATTTGAATCAATAAAGGTCACTCAGAACAAAAATAATGAACAAATAGCCTCATTGCAAAAGGAAATTGAGAATCTGAAGAGTCAGGTAAAAGGGAAAATGCCAATGACCAATGGAGAGAATGGTGTATCAAAGGTTCACTCTTGTAATAAATATGCTTTGTCTATGAAATATGTCCCTCCTCATCTCAGGAACAACAAACTTGCTGTTCAAACATACTTCTCATCCCTTAAGGATTGCCTAAAATGTCTGCGTGAGATTATTGAAGAGGATAAGTTAGAGAAACCTCATGATAATGCAATTGGACATGCATGCTTATATGCCAAACGATCTCAAGAAATCCTAGAATGCTTGATCACAATATGCCCAAAATCCTTAGGTGAGAGAGTTAATCCGTTGATTCCATGCTCGATGCCTAATGCCAAGTATGATACTCATTCAATGCCCAATGTTTTGAATGTGAATCTCAGTGTGCCTTTAAGTAGTTCAGATTCCAGATCTGTCAATACTAAGAAAGAGAACTCAAGTGTGCCTTCTAGGAGTACAAATCCCAGCACTTCTAGTTTTAAGAAAGTGAACCTTAGTATGCCTGCATGTAGTTCAGATCCCAAAGACATCTAAACAGTGATGCAAAAATAGTAAAACCAACTAATATTCCCATTCCTCTACAGAGTAATCATGACATTAAAGGGAGCAGTCAAAGTCTCAAGACAATACAAGGAATGATAGGACCTCGCAAGCTAAGAATGTGCAATCGGAAAAGTAGAAGAACAATCTAGGAACTTTAAGCTTGAATCGAATAAAACGAATCGTGTTGATTCTAGTATTAGCCATAGGCGCATCGTAATTAATTCAATTCTTATACTATTTGCAAACCTTGTATTGATGTCCGCTTGAATTTCATTTCTAATCATGAATGTGGTGTTAATGTTTTGCCTAATGATGTTAATTGTCCATTAATGTTGTTAATGCTAAAATTCATGCTAAAAAGGCAAAAGGCAAAACAAAAGAAAGTTAGAAAACAAAGGAAACCCACAGGAAGAACATTTAGTAAGATAGGCTATTATTGGATACATGTTGGTCATAAGAATAATCGACAATGCCCACTAGAAAATGGATGCCTACCGGTAGAACTATTCCTTAAGAAGTGAGCACACCGTGAATGTGGCTAATACGTACACTAGTACCGCATCAATTCACAATGATTCCAAAGGCCTTAATTTCGATATGAATGCTTCTTTTTCGATGTGGGTGTTCCAACCATTGTTACTAACCAAATGGAACCCATTCTTGCATGGGGATCCCAATTATCCGCTTATCCACTCTTGTCTCGTGTTCAACCGCAGATCGCTCAAATCGCTCGTGGTACCGGACTCAGTCGTTCCAAGCATATGATTGGCGACCGGTCACGGCTCATGAACTTCGTGAGCAAATTCATTGGGACGCTTAGATTCGGAATGATCATTTCGGTGCTATTATGGGTTATGGAGACTATGTTGTTGGCAAAAGTGTTATCTCCGTGGTTTACTATGTAGAAGGTCTTGGTCACAACTTGTTCTCTGCTGGTCAATTCGCGATTCTCGATCTAGAAGTAGCCTTCGTAAAACATACCGCTTCGTTAGAGAACTTGATGGTAAGGAAATTTTAAGAGGTTCACGTGGTTCAAATCTATACACCATCTCTATCGAAGATATGATGAAGTCTTCTCCAATTTGCTTACTATCAAAGGCCTCTAAAACAAAGTCATGGTTATGGCATCGTCGCCTCAATCACTTGAACTTCGTACCATCAATGATCTCTCCGTAAAGGACTTAGTTGTAGGTTTACCTAGACTCAAGTATGAAAAGGATCATCTTTGTTCAAAGATGTCAATTGGGAAAAAGCAAGAAGTATGCCCATAAACCCAAACCTACTAACTCGTCACGTAAGTTCTTCATATGATTCATATGGATTTATGTGGACCAATGAGGTGCGTAATATATTTGGGAAGAAATATGTGTTAGTTGTGGTTGATGATTACTCTAGATTCACCGGGTCAAGTTCTTAAGGACAAAGGATGAAACTCCCGATATCATCATCAAACTCATCAAACAAATTGCAGTTCGCTTAACAAAACAATGTAATAATAAGAACAGATAATGGAACCGAGTTTGTCAACAAACAACTCGGTGAATTTTATGAAAGCGTTGGAATCACCATCAAAGAAGTGTTCCACGAACTCCTCAACGTAACGGTGTAGTTGAAAGATGAAATCGAACTCTTGTAGAAGCCGCTAGAACAATGCCGATTTACTCAAAGGTTCCAATGTTTCTCCGGGTCAAGCTATTGCCACCGCATGCTACACACAAAATCGCTCCTCGATTCACACTGCTCATGGAAAACTCCATATGAACTTGTCCACAACAGAAAACCTAATCTCTTTCCTTCGTGTGTTTGGTGCATTGTGTTATCCAACTAATGAGGACAAGACTTAGGCAAACTTAGAGCTAAAGAAGACATTGGAGTATTTGTAGGTATGCTCCAAACAAAAAGGATACCGAATCTACAACAAAAGAACCTAAAATATCATGGAAACATTTCACGTTACGCTTGATGAGTCGACCGGTCAAATGGCTCTCGGACAATCCAGCCTCGACCCACACTTCAAAAACAGTCCCATTGGTTCATCCCTTGTTCCAAACTCTTCTCAAGAAACTCCATATGTACCTCCATCCAAGATGATTTAAAGAAATTGTTTGATCCTATGTTTGATGAACTTTATGATCCAAGTACTAATGAGGTGTCGATTCCTACAACAGAGGTCGCTCATATTCCCGTGAATGAAGACAATCCTCGCCTCAATATCTTTAAGTCAAGAAGCGCCCATCACGATCCTTCGCCTCATCAACAAATCATCATTCTTCAAATGTACATCATGGAAATGTTTCGCATCAATGATGAAGTTAATCCCTTTGCTACTCCTCAAGATGCTCCATTCGAAAACATATTTGCTCCTCGAATCTTCTTCGTAACCATCTTCTTCAGAGACATCGACTCTCTACTTCATCCCTCAACAACTACCACATGAACACATCGAAAATGAACTCACGATCATCCATTAGACAACATCATTGGAAATCCTCTCGTCTCCGTATCAACACGGAAACAACTTGCAACCGATGCCCTATGGTGTTTCTTCAACTCCGTACTCTCAAAGATCGAACCAAAGGATGTTAAATTGCCATGAACGAAGACAATTTGGTTCAATGCTATGCAAGATGAAATTCATGAGTTTGATCGACTTGATGTATGGGAGTTAGTACCGCCCGAATGTTCCATGATTATTGCTCTAAAATGGATCTTCAAAGTGAAACTAGACGATCATGGTGATGTATCAAGAACAAGGCTCGATTAGTTGCTAAAGGATACCGCCAAGAGGAGGGTATTGACTTTGAAGAATCTTTTGCTCCAGCTTGCTCGAATCGAGGCAATCATAATCTTTCCGCTAATGTCGCTAGTAAGAACATGGTAGTCTATCGATGGATGTGAAGACGGCATTTCGAACGGAGACCTTAAAGAAGTCGCTCACGCCACCAACCCAAGGATTTGTAAATCAAGAGCATCCTACTCACGCTTATCGTTTGAAGAAGGCCCTTTACGGTTTAAAGCAAGCTCCAAGGGCATGGTATGATACATCGTCAAAGTTTCTTCTATCAACCGGATTTAGCAAAGGAGCATTGATCCAACATTGTTCACCGTGAAGTCGTGCAAACATTTAATTCATGTTCAAATTTATGTTGATGATATTATTTTGCCTCGACATACCCAATGGAATGTGATCGTTTTCTAATGAAATGAGTTCAAAATTTCAAATGTCAATGATGGGACAAATGTCATTTTTCTTGGGATTACAAATTTCACAAAGTCCCGGAGGCATTTTCATAAATCAATCTAAATATGCAATGAGATCTTAAAGAAATTTGGATTTGATTCAAGTGACCCGTTGACACCCCATGATTGATCGAACCAAACTAGATGAGGACCACTCGTGGATCATGATTGACCAAACGAAATATCGTAGTATGATTGGATCCCGATGTACCTCACCGCTAGTAGACCAGACATCTTGTTCATTGTTTGCATGTGTGCTAGATACCGTGCTAAGCCTACTAAAAAGCACCTTGAAGCGGTTAAAAGGGTCTTTCGGTATCTCCAAGGAACCATCAATATGGGTCTTTGGCACCAAGGACACCGGTATGTCACTAATGACCTATGCAGATGCCGATCATGCAGGTGTCAAGATACTCGTCAAGTACATCCGAGGTGCTCGGTTTTGGGTGATAAGCTTGTGAGTCGGTCTTCAAAGAAGCAAATGAGTACTTCTATTTCCTCTACAGAGGTTGAATACATAGCCATGTCATCTGTTGTGCTCAAATCTTATGGATGAGATCTCAATTATCCGACTATGGCTTTGAATTCAACAAAATCCCTCTGCATCGTGATAATAAAAGTGTTATTGCTCTCTCATGCAACAATGTTCAACACTCAAGAGCAAAGCATATCGACATTCGACATCATTTCATCGGGAACAAGTGGAAAAGGTGTAGTGGAACTCTATTTTGTGAGGTCCGAATACCGCTTAGCGAGACATCTTCACCAAAGCTCTTCCAAGAGAACGTTTTGAGTTTATTCTTCCACGACTGGGCATGAAAAGCCTTCAACCGTAAACACTCAAACGCCTTCGTGGAGGAAGACGAGGAGTAAAGGTCTATCTTCATCTATCTCTTGTATATATCTATTCGAAAATCAAAAACAAAATTATAAAACTTAAAAGAATCAAATAGAAAAATATAAAACTTTCAAAATCCATAAAAATTTGAAAAATTCAAAAATATTCAAAAATATTGTCATTTTGTCTTGTTTCTCTCGATTCGATAATATCTACGGTCTTGATGTTGTCATTCAAAGAATGACACGGACTTTAGATGTTGTTCGAATTAAAATATATATATATATATATATATATATATATATATATATATATATATATATATATATATATATATATATATATTTGGGAGAAAGAGAAACAATGGTTTATTGTCATTTCAGCAAGAACCGCTTTTCAAAGAAAGAACAGAGCCATGCTTTACCATGTTTTCAAATTCCATGCTCGATTCTATAAACATTTATCTCATTGAAAATTAATCGCTTTGAAAAATAACTCGCCTCTATTTTTGATAATCATCCGGACTTATTTGTCAAAATATCAATCTCTCAATTAACAACCTATGTCATTGATTGAGGGGAGAATGATTTCAATTAAATTAAAAAGTTATTTGGCATTCAATTGTTTTCAAAAGATATTCATGCATGTTTTATCAATGGAGTTTAAAGTCTTAAAATCCGATCCTTATCGCTTAAAACGCTTTCATAATCAAGTCACAATTCTCCTTAAAAGCTTTCAAAATCAATTTAATCTATAAGAGATCACAAATCTCAAATGATTTGATAATTGTGATCGGGGAGAATGTGTGATTTAAATTGGATTTAAACCGATAATTCGGTAAATGGAAAATGATTTTATAAGGATGAACATGCTCTCCTTCCCACATGTGACAAACGATTTCAAATTTTCCATGCACATGTTGAGGGGAGCATCTATCTTAAACCTATGATGTATAACGTGATCACTTATCTCAATGTGCAGTTCCTCTAGTATGTGCAAAACTCTTTTCAAATCTCGAGGCACATATTGAGGGGAGCAAACTTATGAAAACCTCATCCTTCCCTAAAATGCTTTATCTACTTGTCTTGATTAGGAAGTGATGTTGATATTTTTAAAAATAGTAATCAAAGAAGTAATTTCTTCCTCTTGCCTCCGTGTGCAAAACGATTTCAAACAATTCATGCACATGTTGAGGGGAGCACTTATTCTAAAAATATCAAAAACAATTCAGTACAAAATGTTTTGATAATATATCACAAGTATCCGGATTGATTTTCAAATGGTTTTCAATTGGTTCCAATGGCGTATGAACAATACCAAATAGACCGACCAACTTTACTTTATGTACGGTGATATAAGGATGATAAGGTTAGGTATGTGTTCCCATGATCCGCCGTAACCGGAGGGATCTACCTGGACTATCCACTAGTTAGTGTAGAGTTCTTAGGTATGATGATAAAAGGAGAAAATGAGATATGGGAAGAGTGCGGATCGAGATCGAGCTAGTATTGGAACAAACCCAACAAGGTTCTAGCTATGAAGTCTCGGTAGCAATCAAGGGGTTGAAGAATTAAAAGAATTGAATGAGAAAAGGGTGAAAACAAATAGCCCTCCATTTATTCAACCTTAGGGCGTAAACCGGGTTCAATTCATATGCTACCGATGGTAACATCGGTATTGAAGACAAGACGTCATGGACCCAAAGGACGATCGCACTTCAACTTTCCAAACCACTCAAGTTCCTCTTAAAAGGACTTGTTTCATTCTCACGGGAACCGACATTATCTATCGACTTTCTCTTAGAGATTGTTGATATTGAAGAAGGAGACCCTCCCTAGTCTCCCAAGACAGATCCAAATATGCACAAATTGAGTCTAGAGCCACGAGATCATCAATAAATCTCATTAGGACACTTTCAATGAAGACTATCTGCTTCACACAATGTGGAAGAGAGATTATATCTTGAGTCCCACGATTATCCTTGTGGTTTTGCCGTAACATCCGAGTGATATGTGAACATATTCACAATGAAGATGGAAAACCTTCGAGCCAACATCAAACAAGCTCTCGGTAGGTGGCATGTGAGATCTATTATATAGATCAACCATGTGACAACTAAATGTAAACAATGGGCGATTCAATCTCTTGAATCAATCCCGTTCAAAGTTATGGATTGACGGATACCTTTGAAAACCGGTCTTTGTGCTTAAAACTCTTTTCTTTAGCACTTAGACTGTACAAATATTTCAAATCAAAAGGCGTTTAGGATTGATACTTGATTTTCACTAAAACCTTCGTTGTATTGCAAAACAATTTCTATTGAGCAATACACGATTGTTTTTCAAATCTCATTTCATCAATCGCTGAATCTCTAAATTTTGGTTCACTCACTCCGTGTTGTCTTCTTTGAGACGCCCGGTTTGAGAACAACTAGAGCAACTACGAAACCCTATCAAGGAAATTCTTGAATTATACCGATCACAGCAAGACTTGTGTATCGATCAACGGGAACCGTGGGCCGTGTACTCAATTCAACGAAGTGATCAAAGACACTTTCGCGCTTTATTGCTAAATGTTTTATGCGTGTACTCCCACGCTTGTAATGATCGTAATGAAGCGGTCAATTCATAGCCGCATGCTCACTCTACACATTCATCTCGAAAGAAAGCATGACTAAGGCATCAATGACTCGATATTTTCACTCCATGCTTCGCTACGCCGCCAATATCATGAATCAAAAAAGCTCGCTACTCGATAAGAAGATGTCATGATCCAGAATGTGAGCATGTCAGTCCGAAAGTCACATCATCACATAATACCAACACCACAATGGATGTCTCAGAGATTTTTGTTAGCTGATGATCTCAAATGCTGGCTCAAAATTTTTATCACGTGGATCAGTAAAAGACCTCCACTTGGACTATCCAAACATGCAATCAGAAGAATTAATGTCTACGAGCTTCAGAGAAAAGTACTACATCAAGAATGCAAGAACTATTTTAATGAAATATCTGGTTGTATTCAATGTAACTTTTGTACATGATTTAGGTGACCTCCCTTAGGGGGAGATTGTTAGGAATTAGAAATTCCAGGTATTAAAGTGTCGGTCACCTCAAGTATATGTAATCGTTAGAAAGCTCGTAGTCGTAGTTCATTTAAGTTAAGTAACACCGTGGAGGACGGACAGGTCTTTACCCACTGTATGCCTGATCCACAGCCCGTTGTGTGGCGTTTTATTGTAAGACTATAAATACTCTCTACCTTCCAAGGTAGAGTGGAGCTCATAATAATATTTCACTTTTCTCACTAAAGTTCCCTAAACCTCTAACTTTCTCTCTAGAATTCCATTTATCGCCAACTTGGTGTTATGGTTTGATGTGTAAGTGAAAACTAATATCATCTTCAAAAACATTCGTGTACTTGCATGTTATTCTATACGGTTGTTTCTTTTATCAATGATGGTAAATTTTCTCGGTTCATTAACACTCCTCGGACTAAAATTTATAATCTTTCATTATTTTCTTAAGTCGAGGGGGAGTGTCGTCAAGTTTCTTTCTTAAAATCTTTGTTTGATAACCAAAACGGAAGTTAAATGGCTTTGGATGAAAAAGGAAAAGGTGGAGGGACCAAAACTGTCAAAACTTTAAAGTTATTTTAATAAAATACCCTACCAACCTCATTAACTTCATCACATTTATTATCTTACCAAACATAATCCATGATCCATAATCGTTTGACAAATCCGTGTTTCGGATCATCTATTTGTAAGTGATTTCGTGTTTATAACAAGTTTTAAGCAATGGTTTTGAATTTTCAAAATCCAACGGTTTAATCTTGAGATATTATCACTTTTGTGTCTTACGCGTAAGCGTAAGAACACCAAATCATGAAAGGGTGTTTATGGTTAAAAGGGTTGTGTCAAAACATTCTTAAAACATCAATGATACTTTTTTAATCATCAAAACGCACCCAGAAACACGAATTGAGTGTATTTGAAAACTAGGGTTTATGCGTGGTTTTTTGGGCGTTTTCAATATGAATGTTTTTGGTCAAAAAGATTGTTGTGTGATGTTGTTATCATATTGAATTAATGATTTCCAGGCCCTATAACAACCCAGAAACACTAATTGATCAAAAATTGGAATTTAGGGTTTAATGTTCTTAAGTTTGGGTATTTTTGATTCACTGAGAAATGGGTGTTAAAACTTGGTTATTAGACTCTCACAACACCTAAGACCTACCAAAAAATGTTTGGTGCAAATCCTATGGTTAGAAATCTTATGCGTAATTCATAAACTTTAGGGTTTTGACTTACGCGTATGACTTTCTACGCGTAACCTGTTTAACATGTTTTCATGCCATGATTTCTTGTAAAAATGAATATATGTGTTAAGATTGATGATATGATGACCTTATTTCAGGCTTGCTACGCATAAAACTCAGAATCAAGGTCGATTGTTACTCTACGCATAAGGATCACCTTACGCGTAGAAAGTTATGCGTAAAAGAAATTTTACGCGAATCGTGCACGCGAAGGTTCTACAATGGGACTACGCGTATCCTGTGAAGGATATGCGTAAACAGTGACTCTACGCATAAGGTTTACTCTTATGAGTAATCCTTACGCGTAAAGTTTTTTATACGCCTACGCGTAAGCTCTACGCATAAGGTTCACTTTTCCTACGCGTAACATTTCTTACGCGTAAGTTAGGATCCTACGCATAAGCTTTCGTCTACGCGTATAAAACTCCTGTTTACGCGTAACTTTGCCAAATCTACGCCTAAGCCTTGATGGACCTTCATTATGAATTGTTACGTGTACAAACTTGTTAATAAACAAATCATATCGTCACGAAACCAATAATGTCACTAATAAACTTAAACGTTTGATATGTTGTGAACTATAAGTGATAACAAGTGACTTAGGACTCGTAACAATCATTAACATTATACATTCAATAATTAGACAATAAAAACCTTCTGTTGACTAACATTATGTCTTTCGATATGTTGGTTCTTTTGGCTAATGTTATTTCGCATCACGACATGGTCGCTCAAATGAATGTGGATGCACCGAAGTTCTCACAATTGCCGACATCTTCCCTAATGGCTATCCGAGAAAGATTGGAAAGAACAACCTTAGGGTTGACTTTGAAACCCTCACATGCTCGTAATCTTCTTGTCTCATTCTTGTGGATATTCTAAAGAATCATCCCTACCAAAACATGCTCACACTCTACTACAAGACCGGAGATCTACATGCAACAGCTTATGGAACTCAATGCGAGGATAGAAGGTCAAAGTGCGATGATGATGACGCTCAATCACAAACAAGTCACCATCACTCATGCGGACTTACGGCCGTTCTTCTCATTCTGAAATCGTGCCAACCGACTTCTTTGCCACACCTAATGAGAGACAGTTCTTCAATTCTCGATTGATATTGGCTATGATGAAGCTTGTGAATTATCTCTAAGCATTCTCATGTGGAGCTTAAGAACATTCCTCAACCGTGGAGAACCTCTACATCATCATCACCAAATCGGTCTCTAGTCGTGACGGTGGCTATGAGCATCCCAAGCTCATGGAACCGCAAATCTTCCGTCATTAATCAACAAGAAGGACATCGAAATTGAAGCTCGGTATGGGATGACATGATGATGTTTCTCAAAAACTTGGCTCAAAGATTCCCTATGTCGGACACAAAAGTTGATCCGAGAGCACTTGGACTTCATCCCGATATTCCCAAGAGGCTCAATGACCCCGACAATCACGACATGTTGATCGAGCCTATCCTATCCGCCGTAATCAAGGAATCACAACAAAGAAACAGGTGTTGTGTTACCCGATCACCCATCGATCGAGGAAATCAAGAAACTTGAAACGTACCAAAGGTATCGGGTAGCGAAGAGAAGGCAAAGTTGGTCATCTCGATGAAAAACCTCTCGAACACCTACTCGGAGAACCGTAAGAGGAAGTTTGGAAGTGCAAGAAAGCAGAGAGTCAAAGGAATGTCCCAAAGAGGAAACCCGATCCAAAGAAGAAAGTTCCTCTCGTGAAGTCGCTCCTATTCCCATTCCCAACCGAACCGCAAAAGAACTATTGAACTAAAGCTCGAAAATACACAATCGACGAGGAGGTCCACTACTCGAATCAAACCAAACCACCTCCCTCAAGAGCAAAACCTCCTAGTCCAATAGCCGAACATGGCAAAGGAAGACTCTGTACTTGTGCCATATGAAGAAAGCTCGAAAGTGATGAAGAGCAACCGGAAACATCCTACAAGAAGAAGTTTAAAATCGTTAGACACCTTCAAAAGCTAAAGAATTTGAACAAGATCAAATGCGTGGCCCGGAGGCAGTGGTGGTGTCCACTCTTCACCGGATCCCGATGCGGTTAATTGACCCGATAATGGAACTGGTGCCACCACTCTTGTGCAACAACAAAAGCTTGTGGAGGAGTCTACGATTATAACATTGAGGAACCGTAAAAGGATAAGGCGAGAAAGAAAAGATCGATGAAGAAGGTCGGGGCTCGGGACGGAAGAAAAGCTAACTCTGGACAAGATAACGAAGAGAATTATGATGATTATCTTCTCAACAATCAATTCATTCCAAGGAGGATATACGCACCTCCAAAGGACCCCGAGCCTCCTCATGTCTCCTCATCATCAGATTCATCATCTCACTCTTCACCACCACCATCTAAAAGATCAACCAAATCAACATCCAAATTAGTGAAGAAGCCAACTCGATCTTGGATTTCTCAGACTCATAAAAGAATTGTGAATGCTGTCAAACAAGTCAGAAAGAAAGACGTGCTCTTCAAGAAAATGAATTTCTTCGTTGATCAGATATAGTATCTTCATGACGAGAATGACGCGATGAAAGTTGAAAGGAAGTATGTACAGAAGCTCATGAAAGATGATCTCCAAGGGAAAATGGACGAAATGATCAAAGGTTACACTCACAATTACCTTGTTGATTTTGTTCCTAAAGTTACAAAGGAGTCATTCACCAAACAACTCTATCCGAATCTATTTCATCTGGCCAAGCAGACTATGAAATCAACACCAATGCACGTGAGCATCAATCTGTTGATCCCATAATCTTTTCAGATCTTTGAATTAGTTGACCGATGGTAGCTCAACCGTCCAAACGATCTGCAACACTTGCCTCTCACGAAGGTAAATTGCTTGAAGCATTGCCGAATATCAACTCAAAAAAGATGCCGAGAAGAAGTCGAAGGCCAAAGCGCCCACGCGACGATGAAGATAAGGATCGGGATAAGAATGACGAGCATAAACGCTTGAAGAAGTCGGTGAATCATCTTCTATGCAACCTCCACCCAAACGGACTCAAAGACAACAAAGGTCACCTCCTCGTTCTTCTCTTGATAAACCTCGTGATTCTTCCGAATTACTACCCAAGACTCGAAAATCGGTGATCACTTTAAGTATACGGGTGGCGACGATGAGGAAGTCCGTGAGCCCCTACAACAACCCACCTCTCCCAAACAAGTTCGAAACCGTAATCCTCATCTAGGTCTAAACAAAAGAAGAAGAAGGCGCCCATGGTTGACGTCGTATCATGGGTAGATGATGATAAAACAGGAATTTGAATGGTTCTCTACACTTGTTAACTCAACTCCTACCCTAAAGAAGGTCAAGATCGGTAGACGGTAATACATTGGAGCATGCTAAGATTTCGCAAGAAAAGTTCCATGTGAAGAAGATGATGAAACCGAGTTGAGTCGAATCAAGAATGAAGCTTTTCAACTGTGGAAAGATAGCTCGAAAGTGCCATCGAGGTCGAATATCACCTTGAAAACATTGCTCGAGCTATGTCTAACAACATGGATTGGCTCAACCCGAAGCAAACATCGACTTCACCAAACGGAAAACCCTCCATACTACACCGATCGGTCAAAACCTCTACCAACAATGGGCCAACCAGATGAACCTAGGATTCCATTCGGATATTTCTTCAACAAAGACTTGGAATTTCTTCTACGGTGGTGATGGCTCAAGGAAATACGCTACATCTTTGACACTTCCATTCCAAAGACCATATACTCAAACCGCATAGGTATCGAGGAAAGAGCTAATCACTTGTTCTCCAACAAAGTGGAAGCATACGACCGAGATGCAATGTACGGATTCATCATTGGCCGGAATGTCAAGAATCGACTACGTGTCGCCAGTTCGTAAGTCGCAACATGCGATGTTCAAGACTAAGGATATCGTTGCCATCAAACACGTTGATCTTGACCAAATGGGACTACACTTTTCTCAAGAAGATTGTGGTCAAAAGGCAAGATGAATGGGATTATGCATTCTCTCAAGTCGACTTTGAGAATTTGTCTATCAACGACATTGAAGACATGTACCTTGCCAAAGTGCGTGGTCGCATGAGGCAATTTTCAATCAAGTACAACGTGAATTCAAGTCACCGCTCATCTTCATCGACGCATAGTCATCAAAGAACGTGTAGAAGATCTCCAACTTGCGGTTGAATCATATCGCACTCGTGTTAACTTCAATCCACCTCGACTTGATCTTCCCGACATCAACCGGCTCTCACAATATACACTCATCGACCAAACCATTCGGCGTCTTTTACCGCAGTGAACTTCAACGAAATTGCTTAATGGCGTGTAGTGATCTTCACAAGTTTGGGGATCACACTTTGAAGATGGTTAGGGACGGATTGGCTTATAGGTTGAAGGATATACGACAAAAGATTGGGTCTCCTAAGCGATGGAATTCTCGGGATCGAAGGGATGTGAGGAGGATCATCAAAATGATTGATGAAAGGTTGTATAGAAGGGATCGCCGTAACTTTGGAAAGCTTTGTTGGTGATCGACCCAGATTAACATCACGGCTATCAACGCCTGCTCGCACTCCGGCAACATCATTGGACTTCCGGTACCCTTGAACCGCTTCTTTCATTATATTTTGGATGTGTGATTTAATATGTCAATGGCTTGTGCACACATAACGATGTACAACCCGTAATTGTCAAGAAAGGACCCCGTGGTATGCTTGATTGCCACAATCCTTATAAAAGGAGCGAAGCTTCTTATTTTGAGTAAAACCTATCAAACCTTTCATCTTTCAAGGTTTTGCTCAAAAGAACAAGTACTTCTCCATATGATTTTCAAATCCTCAACCGCTTATATCACTTGTTGAGGGGGAGTATTTGAATTAAAACTTTGTTCACAAATTGTTCATAGTGGTCATCTTCCCGCAACACTCGAAATGGTCATATTTATTCTCAACTTTTCAAAAATAACATTTTATATGCCATTTTTGAGGGGGAGAAAATTATGTGATAAGAAATATGTTGTGTAAATGCAAATGAATCTTTGTGTAATAGACTTAACCAACGAATTGACGGTGCTAAACTGTTAGTAAATCGAAAAGACTTGTCCGGGACGGGTAATGTCACAATCCTCAATTTCCGGTCATTTCTCACATTTACTATTTCATAGTATATTGTAAACTAGGTTTACCAGTATTAAATTCGCGTAACCTTAGGGGTGTACCTGCGAATTCATAAACAATCATCAAGGACATTTCATATAGACTAAGTTTAGTCTACATTTCATTAACATCATTGTCATCATATTAGTTCATGCATGGTTTTGCATTTTACATTAAACGTATAACTTTTATTAAATAAACGTTATCGCGTAATTAATTATTTTGAACAATTGATCCGTTACTTACAAAAATTATCCCGATATATTTTTATAATCATATTAAGTTTATAAAAATAATACTATGAGTTTACCCAGTGTTTTAAATTTATTTTGTATATAAATTGTTATATTTATATAATTACGACGGTTTTCTTAAATACTACACGATAGTTATTATTTCACTCAAATTTTGCAAGAAATGTATTTTTATAATTTTTATGACTTCAATATATTTTATTTTGCTCCGTTAAAATTTATTTTTAACTAACGCTACCTTAAATGCTTAAATAAATATACAAGTCATCAATTATCCTTAAATAATTACAATTCTACTTGCACTCATGTATTAAGCTACTTAAAATAAAAACTAGTCTATCTTTCTTTATGTGTGTCGACTAGGGAGGTGACTCACATCATTTTCATGTACAAATATCTAATCTACACTTAGCTTATATTCATATTAAACTCTAATTTACACACACAACTAAAATATCCAAGGTGAAATAAAAGTTCTCCTCTTCTCTTCTCTTCATCAATAACCGGCCACCATAGGAGACCAAGAAGATCATCATAAAAATTTTCAAGACAAGTTTTATACACTCTAGTATCGCTTTTGTTTAAGGTTTTGCAATATAAACCTTGGGTGATTAGGAAAAATCCCTTGTTCTCATAAACCTCATCAAGTTACTAGTCGCGGTTAGACTGTTGCGTCTCATTTCTGTGCATCCACTTTGTCATCATAACTATTGCAACAGGTGAGTTCGTAGCCCCACTTTTACTCGTTTAATTGTTTTATAAACTCTTCGGGGGAGATACATGCTCAACTACTTGCTTTTTCTTTACATTTATATGAACTTAAATATCTTTTGTTTCACTCTATGTGCGCGTAAGTAGATTATGCCCGAACTAAATTGATCACTATGTTATGAACGCTATTATTTGAAACACTTTCCTTGATTTTGAACCCTTCGACATGTATATTTGAACTCTTTTAAATTGATTCGGACCCTTTAACATATAAGTGAACACTTTGGACTTGATTTGAACTTTTTGACATATAGTTGAACTCTTTTATCCTGTAAAGGACCCTTTTGATATATTATAAACTTGTTTGACGTGATTTTGAGCGCTTGACTATCTTGAATCTTTTGATATTATTCGAGCTCTTTGGTATTTTGAACTTTTGAACTCGACTTAAATCTTTGAACTTAATTATGAACTTTTGAACGAAACTCTTGAACTTAAATACAAACTTATGACTTGTTTGAACTTATTGAACAAATGCACGTGTTATGACCTTGACCTAAAGTCTCCCTTGTTGGAGCATCCTATAAAATCTCCCTTGTTCGGGCATCCCTATAAAGTCTCCTATGATCGGAGCATCACTATAAAGTCTCCCTTGTTCGGAGCATCCCTATAAAGTCTCCCATGTTCGGAACATCACTATAAAGTCTCCTTTGTTCGGAGCAATCTTAAAGCCTCCCCGGTCCGGAGCAGAATGTCTCACTATGTTACGGAGCGTTCTCAATCTAAAGTCTCCCATGTTCGGAGCAGTGCAAATTCTCCCATGTTTGGAGTGTTCTTAATTGTGTATAATAGTTGTATGGTGTACTAGTCGTACATTCGCATTGTTAGTCTCCTATTAGTAGGTAGTATGGATAGCGCTATTAGAGGTCGGCCAACCTCTCGTCCACTATGTTACGGGACGCATATTATTTATTCTAGGGGCTTTTCCTGGCATACATTATTATATACGTGGTGCTATATGGTGAACTATTACGACAGCTTATACTTGACTACTTGATACGCTACATTTTTTGCAATGGGTTGTGAACACACAGGTTGCAAGTTTTGTATGGGCGGAACTTGGAACTGAGTGAATTTACAATACCTTTGCTTTGTGAACTATTATGATAACGTGCACTTGACTTCTAGACATACTACTTTTGGCAGTGGGTTGTGAACACACAGGTTGCAAGTTTTGTATGGGCGGAACTTGGAACTGAGTGGATTTATGATGCCTTTGCTTTGTGGACTATTCTAAATGACCAAAAACTTTGTCTTTGTTGCATTATCGCTCTTTAAAAGCTTTACTTGTTAACCAAACTCTATGAACTCACTCAACCATTGTGTTGACACTTTTAGCATGTTTTATCTCAGGTATCTAAGGCATTCACTTCATGGCATGCATGTGGACTTATCATAGAGTCGTTGTGTCGACGCGTCTCACCTATATTTTATGCACTTAACTATCGTTTGATTGTAACAAACTCGTTTTGATATATTGGAAATCTTTTGGGACCTAATGTTTGTAAACTCGATTATTTTACTTAATCAAACGATACTTTCAAACGACACTTTAGGTCGTTCGATATAATCAGTAACTTTGATGTTATGACGGTCCTCCCAAGGTATTCCATTCATTGTAAAGCGAGATAATTTGGGGGTGTGACAGGTAATAATTTCAAGCTAGTTCGCTAGTAATGTAAACGTGTCTCGCAAAGGACTTGTCCGAGTAGAAAGTACCATTCGAGAAACTCTTGGTAGACATGAACTCTGACGGGTATGACAACCTTTCGAGGATTGTCTACACCTTAAAGGTAGTTATTAGAGCTAGTTGTCACCTAAAAGCTGACAATGTGTCTCTTTAACTATGCAACGTAACCGTGTCTCGCGGGGGATTGTCTATCTTGAGTTGATCAATTCATAAAGTGCCCGCTCCTTCCTCACTGTGCAGATTTCCATAATATTCCTAAGCACATGTGGAGGGGGAGTATTTCTGAAAAACTAAAACTCTTGAAGTGTTCAAACATGTTTTCCATTCACAAATGCTTCGAGAGATTTTCATGAAAAATGGTTTTATGGCAATGGAGTTATAAGGTGATTAAGGTTAGGAATAACCGTCCTATGATCCTTGAGCCGGAGGGATCTACCCAAGGACATCACAAATAGTTAGTACTTAGAAGTCCTTAGGTATGATTATAAAAGGAGAAAATGAGAATCGGAGAAAGAAGGAGTTGAAGAATTAAAAAGAAATGCAAAGAAAAGGGTTAAAAGAAATAGCCCTCCAAATTATTCAACTTAGGGCGGACACGGGTTCAATTCATATACTCTTGGTTGTCACTTAGTGACACCGGTATTGAAGATTAAAAGTCGTCATGGACCCAAAGGACGCATGCACTATACCTTCTTAGCCACTCAAGTTTCTCTCAAAAGAAGCTTGTTTCATTCTCACAGGGAACCCTCGTAAACTATTGGCTTTCTCTTAGAGATAGGCGGTATTGAAGAAGGAGACCCTCTCCCGATCTCGCTCGGAAAACCAAACGCACTATTGAGTCTAGAGCCACGAGATTCATCAAAAGATCTCTTAGGTATACTTGACATTTCATCACTTGATGTTCAACAATAAGAACATCGGTGGTGCGTTATCGAGTCCTTCACGGATCTTAGCAACTGTCGAGAACATTTATGAGAGGTTCACAACTGTGATCCTCGGTGATTAAATGGAAACTCTGCCGGGTCAACATCAAACAATCCCGACAAAGCAGTCACGGTAACTCCCGTGGATTACGCTTAGTGTGTCTCAAACGGTCTGATCGTGAGGTGATGCTTGGTGTACCTCAATGACTCATCTCGAATTGTAGATGTACCGGTACATCGCGTTATCTCACTTGTGGGACTCAGTTCGAGAGCGGCCTTTGTAAGAATTAGAGTTGTGTTTTCACACTATCTTGTTAACACTCAAGTTCAAACTTGTAAGTGCGGAATCCGCTTATTACTAACCGTTTTCATGTTTTCTTCTTATGGAAGCTCGGGCGGGATGATCGTGCGATTCTTCTCATGTTCACGCCAACATCATCACTAATGAAAGTTCTATCATAAAGCAACACAAAGTCGAATGATTCTTCATCAAATCAAAGAATCTACAAAGTTAAAGACTTAAAGAACTTCATCGGTACTATTATCCAACGTTAAAGAGCGTGTGAGCATGTTGAAGAATGACGTAGAGACATCAGAGCAGAGCAAGGCACTGATCGACTTGACGAACAACAACATACTATCACTTTCATCACAAAGAACATTGATAAAAGAACAAAGTTAAAGATGATGTCAAAGCATAACTGTTCAAAGACAACTATCTCTCTACACTGGGGTGATTGTTCGAATCAAGGCAATTCTTCTCACAAGAAAGAAGAATGTCAGAAGACGTCAAAGCTACTATTACATCAACGCCTTCACTGTTTTTCATCACCAACACTTGAGGGGGAGATTGTTGGAATCACTCCTAAACCTTAATTCAAGTGTTTGTTACTCATATGTAATAGATAGCTTATTATGGCCTTTATGTTTGTTTAAGGTCAAACTTATGTAGAAGGCCCATAAGCTTAGGCCCATGTCCAATAAGGAAAAGGGAAGGAGTGGGAGTGTTGCCCTAGCTCCTTGCCTATAAATACTCTTGTATAACCCTCACTTGAGGGTTGGTTGTTCAATTTATTTCCTTTCACATACATCTACGCATAACCGGTCATAGTATTTCGTGTGTGTGTGTTTGGTTTATTGTTCAATCGCCTTTATCTCCTTCTAGTAATCTTGTGTTGTAAAACTAGTGACCTAACAACTTTTACTCTACCATCCTCTACGATAACATCAAAATATAAAGGATTTATAGGCACATCCCTACACTTGAGTTTTAATTACTCTAACACTAAATTGACCCGAATTGAAAAGATCAAAACACTTGGAGTACATTATTATGTAAATAAAGGTAATTTGAATTTAACGTTCTTTCCCGTTACTCCATAAAATTTAACTTTTCCCATGAGTCCCAATCGTCCCAAAACTGTATACAAAGGATATGACTCGACTTAGCAACTTATGCAAGTAACTAGATAATTGAACTAAGGGTTTAGTATGATAACAATAATGCACTAAAAGTGAGTGCATACAAGGTAGGCTAAGGCGATTTGGGTGTACATTTGGGGGTGGATTGTAAACAATGCTCTTCATTGATATTTCGGAAAACCGAAACATCATGAGAACCGCGAAAATGATAGGCTCTGAGGGGTTAACTAGGGGTATCGTATACTAAAGATGAGTACATCGCAAGGGTGTGGGGGAATTACTCAACCGATGTGGAAGAAGTAATTATAACACGAGTATCAAACAAGGGTTATCCTAATGCCTCTTATCATTTAGTTATTCCTAACTACACAAGTGTAGTCTTACTAGCGATCTCGGGATGCATCACAAAACAAGTTCTAGAATCTATTATACTACCGGTACACTCTCAAAGCATTAAAGATGAATGCTTTAATTCCTACAAATCTAGGGGCGAACCTCACATTTTTGGGGTGCAATTTGAGTGGAAAAGGGTTTTTTGTGCTAGTCATATAACTTCCTATCCATGAGACGCTTTATTAAGACTAATGGCCCACTCCTACATGTCATGACAAATTTTAAATTTGGTGCCAAAATTACCCTAACCGATATCTCTCATGGTTTATTACATAAATAAAATTGGACAAGATAAATAATCAAGGATAAGCATAGTTTCAAAGTTCCCATTTTATTTTCCCTCCCTACACTTAAACTGAACATTGTCCCCAATGTTTCCCGAAAGTATCAAAGTTATGATAATGGAAGGTAATAAAAAACGAAAGAAACTAATACTCCCCTGATTAGCTCGGTAGGATCCGTGTGAAGTAGTGGTTAAATTCTTCTTCAAGAAGAATGTATGCGTAAAAAGCTCCATCCAATCTTATGTATCTTCTTATTGATAAATAAAACCTGCACACTTTAAGAAAACAGACGAAACCTTCGCGTAAAATCGCCGGTAAAACTATATATGACTCTACTAAACTAGGATATAATGCTTGTGGAATGGATGTTTGCGATTTTACGGAAAATTAAGACCTAAGGAATTCCAAAATTTATAAGTAGTACGAAAATGAGAGAAAATAAGATAAGTGGTTTCGCTCCTCCGTCTTTGTCGTGGTTGCAATCTGGCGCCGTCGAGCTATCTGACGTAAACCGGTGCTGCTTTTTTGGAAAATTACATCTTTAGAATCTGGAAAATTTCGCAAAATATCCATTATGACTCGATACAAGCATTTGACTCTAACAAACACACATATATATCTTTTTCAAGAATTGTAATTCTCACGTTCACGGTCTTTTAAAAATGTGTGTAATCTTCCCTACACTTATCCCTTTTGTAAAATACTTTTATATGTAATTAAGACGAGGTTAAAGACAAAATAAAGCATTTTTATAAATTCAAACATGAGAATAAACAACTAATGAAAAGATATATGACACACAAACAAACAAACAATTAAGCATGGGTTGCCTCCCACGAAGCGCTTTTCTTTATTTATGAGTCTTGTAGCTAGACTCAAAGTCATGCCCCTACGTACCTATGTAAGTAAGCTTATCCTCAAGAATGTCATAAGGATCAAACTTATCATTTAAGTTCCTAGTGGTACGCTTAGTTCGGTATGCCTTTTCAAACTTTTCTCCATCGGGGTCATAGATCGTCATCCTAATGTGCCTTTCTCCATTACCATCACTAGGTGGTCTATCCCAATTCCACTTATGCTTAGGATTCTCACCCTCAACTTTCCACTTATTCATGACAAGAATAACGGGCAAGCTTCCTAGGAACTCGGTCATCTTCCTAAATACGAAGGCGTCCTCGATCGGGTTCACTTCTATATCCCTAGCCAATTCTTGGTCATGGAAAGTTAAATTACTAACAAAGGCCTTTTCTAGATAGAAAGGTCGTTGGGGCCTATGAAATCTTTATTAATCCAAGGCCCATATCTAGATGGCGTTCTATCTAACATGATCTCGTAGGGAATTTCTTCTTTTTTGTAGTAGATATGCTTTTTGACATCGTAAATTGACCTAGCATTCCCTTCTCCTACCACTATTTTGGACATCTTACAATCAGTGATGGCACTAGCGGTAGCTAAGAATCCCCTTCCTACTAACAACGGGCATGTCAGGTCCTTATTCATGTCTAGCACATGGAAATCCACCAAAAGAGTCAATTCACCTACGTGCACTACCATGTCTTTTATTATCCCTACCGGATATGCAATACTACCGTTCGCTAGACCTAAGATGGTTTCCGTTGGCTCTATCTTACCTAGGTTAAGGCTTCTATGGAGTGAAAACGGAAGAAGATTGATGCTTGATCCTAAGTCGGCTAAAGTATCAAAAGGCTTGGAGTTTCCAAGCCTACACGGAAGAATGAATAGCCCGGGATCATCTAACTTCTTAGGTAACTTATTTTGCATGAATGCGGACCCATGTTGTCCTAGCTTTAGTTCTCGCTCATATTTTTCTTTTAAAGCATTGTAATAAGGTGCATGAGCCAAGACTTCAAGAACCGGTTTTTCTTGGTGGAGTTCCTTGTACTCCTCCTCTAGATTAGGTTTGGGTTCTTGGTTGACGGGTTTCTCAAGAGTTGGTTGGACCAATGGTTCGGGTCCTTGGTACCTCATGAGGGACCACTTGGAACCCGTGTTGATGGTGTTAACCGGATGAACTTTCGGGTGTGAAGGGCATGGATAATCACTTTCCCAAGGTGAGCAAGAACATGAAGTCAATGAAATCGAATTCACTTTTGGGTTCGAGCTTGTTTGTCATCTCTCCTTGTCGTTGCTTGGTAGTGCTCTAATTTCCCGATCATTGAAGGCTTTTAAGAGGGCGTCGAGCTTGTTTGTCATCTCTCCTTGTCGTTGCTTGAAATCGGCTTCAATCTTAGTCAATCGAGTTTCTTGAGATGACATGAATCTAGACACAATTGCCTCAAGACTATTGGAGTTCCTGGTGTTTGGAGGGTTGAACCTATTAGGTGGACTAGATGAGCTTCGGGGTGGGTTTGAATTTTGGTTCCACTTAAGGTTAGGGTGATTCCTCCATGAGGGGTTGTAGGAGTTTCCTAAGTTGTTTTGTTCGGGCTTGAAAGTGTACCACTTCTCTCCCGCTCTATCGGTACGCGTGGAGGCGTAGTCCGCAAAAGCTTGTTCGGGGAGTCTTGTGCAATCACGAGTGTCGTGGGGACCACTACACAACCCACAAGGTAGAGTGATTTTGTTCACTTGATGCGAAGACTTAGGATTTTTGTAAGAGCTCATTAGGAATTTGACTTGATCTTCAAGCTCTAGCATCCTACGGTCGGAAGGTTGTGAGTCAATGGGAGGCAAGGATATTGCCTTTACGATTTTGGGCAACTCACGGGGGTCATTCTAACTTTCGTTGTCATAGAGAGCAAGGTCCTCTATTATACCCCATGATTCTTCCGTGGTGAGATTACTAAGTTTACCACCGGCCGCTTGGTCGATGGATTGATTAGTTGGGAAGTTGACATGATCATAGAAGATTTGGACTTAGAGCCAAAGATCAATGCCGTGATGAGGGAATTTATGGATTAAGTCCTTGAATTGAGTCCATGCTTCGTAGAGAGATTCACCTTGACGTTGTTGGAACATCAAGATTTCATTCCTAAGCTTAGTAGTTCTTCCCGGTGGGAAAAATTGGGCAAGGAAACGAGTGGTGAGATCATCCCAACTTGAGATGGAGCCGGCGGGAAGTCGCTCAAGCCAATTACTAGCTTGGTCCCGTAGAGAGAATTGGAAGAGACGCAAGCGCGTGGTCTCCCGAGTAGTAGCATCAAGGTCGATGGAATCGACGATTTTAAGGAAATCCTTAAGATGTTGATTAGGATCTTCGGAACGAAGTCCATGAAATGCACATCCATTTTGCACCAACCGGATGGTGTCAGATCGAAGGGTTGTAGTTTGAGCTTGATCGGGGAGCTCAATGGTGTTCCTATAGCCTAGGTGGCTTGGTCTTGAGTATTCACCAAGAGTGCGGCCTCTTGGCGGGTCATTTGGTGGTGGGTTATTGAGTGGTGGTTGATTATCACCTTCCATGATGAAAAGTGATAGGATTACGAACAAAGGTCACGAAGAAGGGTGATAGACTACGAGGAAGCTAAAGAATTGAGAAAAAAAGCTTACTTGATAGGAATCAAGCAAGGGAACCTAAACGAGGTGGAAATCTAACTAGTAATTCTATTCCCCGGCAGCGGCGCCAAAAACTTGATACGCGTACAATGCGCGTTCGGGGTCAAAGGAAACTTTCTTTTCTTCGAGCAAGTTTTTCAACCACCTAGGCAGTGAACCTAATCGTTGTAGTGTAGTATTAGGGTAAGCCTCGGGATTTATATCGTTCTCTTGAGGAATAGGAATGCTAGTGAGAAATTACAACGCTAAGGTTGGGGTTGAGAAAGATTATTTTTTTTATCTTTTTTTATATTTTTTAGAAAATTGAAAGGTACGAATCTCGGGGTATTGGATTTGGAGGGTGGTACTTCTACCGATTACTCTACTATTATCTAATCTAATTAACTAAGCTAAGGGGTAGTCTATGTCTAATTGATGTGTGCTCGTATGATGATTAAAAATGTGTTTACCTAGATACTATTACTCCCTAGTTATCTTTTATTGATGGTTGAATTGTCACGTCCTTATTCTTAATGCGTTGTGTCTTCTAAGGTCGTAGGGTATGCTTTTTTCCCTAACTCTTTGAGGATACCTTAAAGTTATTGCCTACAAAATCTCTAGGATTCATAAACTAACTCTAAGGTTATATTTGGATTTTTATCCTACAATAACTCTAGGTGATTATAAACTAATGTTCACAAAGATTACTCAAACATTAAAAAAACAACGATGGCCTATTGAAATCCTAAGCCAATTACAATTAAGAGAAGAGACAACCAATCAATAATTAATAACTAGGTTTCATAGATCTAAGCAAACACACAAATAAATTAGCCGGACATGGTAAACATGCAAGCATACACACATACAATTGAAGACATAATGAAATCAATGAAGTAGATTACTTATCTTGATGTAAAATAGGGTATGAGAACCCTAAGATACTGCCCAAGACAAACCAAAATCGCTTTAGGGTTTTACTCCACAATTCTACCTCTCTAAAAGTCTGAAAATTCGAATTCTATATATAGAGTTACAACTGCGACGACGTCACTCTTTAATTGTGAAGCCGTCGGATCACCGCCATTAGGGTTTCGTCTTGGCCAAGTCAACTTTGTGACGGCGTCACGTTGAGGTTGTGACGCCGGCAGCTTCATCTTCTGACGCCGTCTGAATCTGGATCTAGGCCGTCTGAGTTGTGACACCCTACTCTTTAAAGCTTGACATCGTCAGGTACAAAATAACAATTTCACTCCTAAGTCGTCGCAATTAGAGGGACGGCGTCGCCCTTTATCTGTGACGCCGTCGGGTGCACTTCCAGCAGCTTGAGTGTCTTGATCTTGACTTTAGCCATTTTCTTCACATATTCACGCCTTTTCGTCCAAATAAGCATCACTCTAGCATTTTGCCTTCAAGAGACCTAAAAAGTGAAAAGGAACGAAATTAAGCAGTAATGGATATATAAGTGGTCGATTAAGGGCTTAAATGACCCCTTAAAAATGTACCTTTTAAATCCTTATCAACATGTGACAACTTAGTGTAGGACCTTAGATATATCAACTCTATCACACTAACACTAATATGAAGCAATGAAGAGGTGACTTGAGTGATATATGGGGCGTATGTATTTAGAGAGAAAGATGAAACATGAAGAGGTTTATTTCATAGAAAAACACACACTACACACTCAAGCACACACACCAAATGACTAGGTGTGTGCCTTTTATACTTAGTTCATAAAATCCTTGAGGGCTTTGGATGGGCTTTGATTGGTTTGTGGATTGGGCTTACATTAATACATGACTAAACATAACATAACTAATAACTGGTTAGCTTGGCCCATTCCACGAGCCCATTGACTATTCTATTACAATATCTAACACGCATTACAAAGTTCCTAAACATGAATGACCATCACTTCTATTAATTATTATTAAGGCTAACAATCTCCCCCTAAGGGGTGGTCATTCAAAAGATGCTCCACTTGATTAGGTCTTTACTTTCCTTGAGCTTGAACTTTGCATGTAGATATAGAATAGTCTTGATTCTTTGTTCCTTCATGCTTTGATGTCAGATGATGGTGTTGTCTGCCTTTCGTCAGCTTCTTTTGAATAGGTGTCTCCACGTCTTTCTCCACCATGCTCACACTACTATTTGACTTTGAGTTTCCAATGATGAAGTTCTCGAGTCTTTAAACTTTGAAGATTCTTTGACTTTGAAGAAGAATCGTATTTAACTTTGTGTTGCCTTTGATTTTGAAGAGAACTTTCATGTGATGATGTTGGTATGAGCATATGGAGAATCAGCACGATCGTTCCTCCCAGGAGCATCCATAAGAAGAAAACATAAGAATTGGTTAGAGAAAAACAACAATCGATCATTGTGATCGTTTCTTAGAGAATTGACCACTACGATTGTTCTTCTGATGAATGTCTTGATTCCATTCACCTTGGTTGGGCGAATCAGCCGTCCGAATCCCATAAGGGACAGTTGGCATTACATAGAATAAATTCAAGTAATGACCTACGTCTTCAGGATTTGATTCGTGAAAGGAATCTCCTTAGCGGGATTTCCAGCACTTACAAGTTCGAATGTCGAGGGTGTTATCAGCATATTGTGAAAACACGTCTCTAATTCTTACAAAGGTCGTTCACGAAATTGGAGGCCCTCAAGAAGGCTAACACGACATACCAAGTATATCTACAATTCGGTGAATTCTTTGAAGTACATCAAGCATCACTTTATGATTGTAGACCGTTTGAGACATACTAAGCGTAATCCATAAAGAATTATCAGTGACTGTCGTGGTCGCTTGATGTTGACCACGGCAGAATTTCCATTCAATCACCGAGGATCACATTTGTGAAACCTCTCATAAATGTTCTGGCAGATTGCTAAGATCTGCGTAGGACTCTAGAATGTATCACTTGTGTCCTTATTGTTGAACAACAAGTGATGAAATGTTTTAGTGTTCCTAAGAGATCTATTGATGAATCTCGTGGCTCTAGACTCAATTAGTGCAATTTGGTTTTCCTAAGCGGGGACTAGGGAGAGGGTCTCCTTCTTGAATACCAACGTTCTCTAGGAGAAAGTCGATAGATTATGTAGGGTTCCCTGTTAGAATGAAACAAATCCTTTTAATAGGAATTTGAGTGGCTAGAAGGTTAGGTGCAGTGCGTCACTGGGTCCATGACGTCTTTGTCTTCAATACCGGTGTCATCTTTGTGACAACCAGTAGCATATGAATTGAACCCGGTTTCTGCCCTAAGGTTGATTATGGAGGGCTATTTTTCTTCACCCTTTCTTTTACTTTTCTTTTTAATTCTTCAACCCCTTCTTTATCCTTTCTCACATTACTCCTTTTTTCAATCATACCTAAGGACTTCTAATACTAACTATGGGTATTGTCCTTGGGTAGATCCCTCCGGCTCTGGCGGATCATAGGACTGATTTCCTATCCTTAGTCACCTTATAACACCATGACTGTCCTATTGTTGCCATAAAACCATTTTTCTTGAAAATCTCTCAAAGTGTTTATGATTATCAAAACATTTTTTTAACACCTTGAGAGTTTTGATTTTCAGAAACACTCCCCCTTTACATGTGCTTATATTGTTTTGACTTAAATCTGAAAAGTGAGGGTAGAGTTCGAACTTTTTGAATTGATCGGCTCATGATAGACACTTACCCAAGAGACACGGTTACGTTGCTTAGTTAAAGAGTTCCATTGTCAGTTTTTAGGTGACAACTATTTCTAATAACTAACTTGAAGTTGTAAACTCTTCTCGAAAAGAAGGTTAGGCCCATGAAAGTGCATGTCTATCACAAGTTTCTCGAGATGGTACATTTACTGACTTTGATTTCTCGTCAATTCATTGGTTTTGTCTGAGTCGAGCTCTTTTGAGATTCAAACACCGATCATTAAACATCTTTGATCACATTTTAATCACGTCTTCTCCCCCTCAAAAATAGCATATGCGTGATATTTTTGATATCAACGGATTAAACATTATTTTTAGAAACTTTTGGGGAGACAAACGGATTTGATTTAAGCATAGATTTGGAACATTTTGGTTTTGTACTCTCCCTTTAATAAAGCATAATCAATTAAAGGGTTTTAGAGGGAGTTATCTTGATCACAAAATATTGTGAAAGATTTTGAAAATCCTTTTGAACAATCTTGAAAAAGGTGCTCAAGATGATGATGATTTCTCACCAGTTTTAAATGTAGTGTACTGAAGCGTACACTAGTTTTTCTTTTGAAATACGAGTTTTGATATGAAATAATCAAAAGTCATCATTTTTAGTCCGGGTTTCGTACTAAAGAATACGACAGCCATTTTTTTTTTTTTTTGAAGAAATTTTTGAGAAACGACATATTTTAGAAAACATTTAAAGAACTCTCGTTCAAGCATCTGTACATGTCTGTATCATTGTTAAATGACATTTCTAGAAACGTACAAAATATCGATTATACGAGAGACATGTCGTGAGAAGAATATTTTTGGATTTTTGATTTTATATTGTTTTTGTATTTTTGAAAAATTTATAGTTTTATATTTTGCTTTTGTTGGTTTTTCAAATTTTGTATTTTCTTTTTTAAAAATATTTACAGCGAAGCTTTTTGAAAAATCATTTTCAAGAAGATTCGAGAAGACGTTCTAACTCCTCAGGGGTTAGGCTTCGCATTCCAATTCGTCGAACCAAATCGTTAAACCGTTCTTTTGGAAGAGCTTTAGTGAATAGATCGGCAAGTTGGTAATCTGTCTTCACGAAAAATAGTTCAACATTACCTTCTTTCACGTGCTCTTTTATGAAGTGATAGCGAACACGAATGTGCTTAGTCTTTGAGTGATGAACAGGATTGCACGATATGGCTATGGCACTTTTCGAGTCACATTACATAGGTATTTTATCGAAAGTAAAGCCATAATCTGTGAGTTGTGTTCTCATCCATAGAACTTGAGCACAACACGTAGATAGAGACACATATTACCTTCAGCCGGTTGATAGAGGCGGTGCAATCTTGTTTCTTTGAAGACCGGTGACTAACTTTTCGCCCAAAATTGTGCTCCTCCTGATGTACTTTTTGCTATAACTTGATCACCTGCGTGGTCCGCATCTGAAAACGCCATTAGATCAAATCCGGATTCCTTCGGATACCAAAGTCCCATGTGAATGGATGTCTTCAGGTACCGAAAGATCCGTTTAACCTCTTTTAGGTGAAGTTCGGCAGGCTTTGCCTGAAACCGTGCTAATAAGCAAACAACAAATTGAATATGAGGTACATGAGAGAACCAATCATGCTCCGATATTTCTTCGGATCGATGGGTTTCCAAAATAAATCGGCTCCAATTTTTGGTGAAGTTACCATTTGTGTTCCAACCGAATCACAATGATCCATACCATGTTTTTTCAAAATCTCAATTGTATATTTAGCTTGATTAATAAAAATTCCACGAGGGGATTGATGTATTTGTAAACCAAGAAAAAACTTTAGTTTCCCCATCATGGACATTTCAAATTTGCTTTTCATGAGATTTTCAAAATGTTTTGAAAGATTCTGATTCGTGGACCCAAAAATGATGTCATCCACATAAATCTGAACAATCAAAATTTCATTGTTGTATTTTCGAGTAAACAAAGTAGGATCAACAGTTCCTTTGGTGAAATTGTTCAGAATCAGGAAAGAGGACAGTTCGTCATACCACGCTCTCGGAGCTTGTTTCAAACCATAGATTACCTTTTTGAGTTTGTAAACGTAGTCTGGATGTTCCATGTCTATGAAGCCTTCTGGCTGACTCACATACACTTCTTCTTTCGAGTTCCATTCAAGAATGCGGTCTTAATATCCATCGATAAACCGTGATGTTTTTGTGAGTCGTGCATAGGCTAATAATATCTGATCGCTTCAAGTCTAGCTACCGAGGCGAATGACTCTTCAAAGTCTATTCCTTCTTCACATGTATCCTTTGGCCACAAGACGAGCTTTGTTGCGAATGACAGTCATCTCTTCATCCTTTTTGTTCTTCCATAACCATTTGAGATCAATGACCCGAATATCAATTGGTCTTGGGACTAGATCCCATGAGTCATGTAGACGGTATTGGAGAAGTTCCTCCTGCATAGCTTTTATCCATGCAGGTTCTGCCATTGCCTCTCGAATGTTCTTTGGCTCGATATTGCTAATTGAGCAAAGATATATGCATAAGGCGCAGTCTGTGGCAAGTTGGCATCTCGTCTGAATTGATCGTGAAGGTTCACCAATAACTTGTTCAATCGGATGGTCTTTTGTCCACTTCAGAGTAGAAGGATACCGTAAGTTAAACGTATGTGAGTTAGATGGTTCTCTTAAGCTTGAAGAAGATTCAGCTGATGCCGTAGCAAACGGGTTTTCGAATACGTCTTCATCTAACGTTGCATCGTTTTGGTTTTGAGTAGGTTCTTCTTGAAATGATATGGTTTGGTTTTGCTCATCAACTGCTGGTTGAACGGTTTCAAGAATAGGATTTGTTGAAGTTGATGTAGATGATGTTGATGGAGTTGGTGCATTGGTTTTGACCGTGGTAGATGCATCTTCTGTTGGTGGTGGTGGATGATTTTGAGCGGGTGCAGCGGAATGATGGTTTGATGCATTTGTCGAATTTACACCATAGTATTCATCGAACATTAACTCAAAGAATTTCTCCCATTCTTGTTCATGAGGCGTGTCAGCAAAAGTTGATGGAGCTCTTTGTTGTATGAGTCCTGAACTGATGTGTCCAGAAGTCGTCTGGTTAGGTGCGGGTCCTAATCTGTTTTATTAGAAGCCATCGGATTTAGCGCGGGTTCTAGAGTGAGCCTCTAAGAAGCCATCTGTAAAATTTCATCAAAATTCACATTCATCGTCTCCATGATCCTCCTAGTTCTTCTGTTATACACCCTGAATGCTCTCGAGTTATCTGAGTATCCAATGAAGATTCCAATATCACCTTTAGCTTTCAGTTTTCCTAGATCTTCTCTGTCGTTCGTTGGATAGCACAGAGCACCAAACACGTGAAGGTAAGAGATATAAGGTTTTTTGTTGTTCACAAGCTCATATGGGGTTTTATTGAATCTTGGATGGATTAGGGATCGGTTCTGAGTGAAACAAGCAGTGGCAACAGCATCAGCCCATAAAAATAACGGTGCACAAGAATAAATGAGCGTTGTGCGTGCAACTTCCACAAGAGTTCTATTTCTTCTTTCAACTACCCCATTCTGCTGTGGAGTTCTAACAACTAATGTCTGGTGAGTGATTCCAACATCTTCAAAATAAGTTCTTAACTCCTGATTTGTAAATTTTGTGCCGTTGTCTGTTCTTACAATCCTTACTGGAGCTTGTAGAAGTACTTGAATAATGATGATGCCTGGTGCTTCGTCTTTTGACCTTAGAAACTTAACCCATGTATATCTTGAATAGTCATCAACGATAACAAGAATATACTTTTTCCTGTTTATGCTTTCAACTCTGATTGGGCCACATAAGTCCATGTGCAACATATGTAACTTTGCTTCCGAACTGGGTACGGGTTTGGGTTTATATGATGCTCTTTTGCTTTTTCCTTGTTCGCAAGATGGACATAAGTGATCCTTGGTGTATTTGAACTTTGGAAGTCCGTTGACGATGTTGTCTTTGGCAAGTTTGTTGATAGTGTCAAAATTGAGATGACATAACTTTCTATGCCACAACTAGGACTTTGTTCCAGATGCCCGTGTCATAAGACATATTGGTGATGAAGAGGCCATTTGATTTATGTCGATAGCAAACAAGTTTGTATCACGATTCCCAGTTAGGAGATCAGTGCCATCCAAGTTTCTAACGAAGCATGAATTTCTCCTAAATGCAACCTCTAAATCGCATCACGCGCCTGTTGAAAACAAATTGTGTCCCAACCCTTTGACATAGTAAACTCGAGTGATCAAATAATTTCCAAAAGGTAGATCTCCATAACCCATGATAGCTGCTACATGATCATTTCCAAAGCGTCTGAGTTCCCATGAAATTCGGACAAAATTGATCGTGACTTGATTCGGTCATGTGCTTGGAGCAACCAGTCGACAATCCAAAGACATATTTCGATAACACGCCAAATCTGAAGGAGAAGTTTTTGGAAACCGTTTTGATTTTGGTTCCTTTGGGTTAAAGGTAAAATCCTGATCACACTCATAGAAGTTTTCTACTGGGTATACTGGTTTATCACTCATTCTTACACTCTGGAGTGTGAAAATTCTACCAGTTGGTTTCCAAATATCACCCTTAAAGTAAAGACTACGCTTCTTATCACTAGTGTAAGACCTAAATCTTGCAACTATTTTTCCTAATGGTTTAGCATAAGGTCTTTTTGGAACGTTCTTCTGAACATGCTTAACATTCTCATTCTTAGAAACACAATCATCATGAACATTAATTAAAGATTTCTTGCAAGTTACACAAACATATTCAACACATACATTAAACTTAGCAGATTTCATAGGTTCATTACATTCATATGAAATGTCTTTCTTATTACAAAGCGGTAAATTCCTAGGGTGTTCTTCTACTTTCTTCTCATTATTCAAGCTACTACTCTTAGAGGCAGGCGAGACTCTATTGTTCCTTGTATTGCTCCTAGGCTTTAGTCTGCTGCTCCTAGAGGTGCTATCTAGTCCTGTAGAAGGCAAGGCACACGCATTAGGATTCACATTTTTATCAAGAGAAGTGGTTTCAGCTTTCCTAGTCTCTTTAGAGTGCTTGCTAAACTTATGTCGTTTGTTCCATATGTTTTAGATGTGGAGGCAGACGCATTAGTGGTACTCATCTTAAAAAGGCCAGGTGCTAAAACTTTTGGTTTCTCGATAACCGCTTTTTCATTTTCAACAATCTTATCTTTTAGCTTAGGCAAGGCAGGTGGAGTGACTGGTTTTGACAAATCATTTTTCTCATTGACTTTTGGAGGAGGCTGAGAAATAGACATTTTAGGTTTGAAAACTGGTTTGGGAATATTTGCTTTCTCCTCAGTCAATGGTTTTGCAATCTTAGTATCCACAGCCTTTCCTTTTTGACATTCCAGCTGACCCCTCAAGAGATCATTTTGCTCTTTCATGTCCTTGTAGGCACGCTCATACGATAGTTTGTCATACTTTCATTCCTCGGTCTTTCGATCAAGTTGTTTAAAATATGAGACATTTTCTTTTTCAAGTTTTTCAAGAGCTTTTTCTTATTTTGAAACAATGGCGGAGGTCTCAAACTGGAGTGTTTCATGATCTTCAACAGAATATGTTTGTAAAACAATGGACATAATATCGGTACACAGAACATCTTCGAAGAGAGAATCATTCAAATTTTCCAAAACTTTGATGTGTTCAAAACATTCATTAGCTTTCTTTATCGAGGATTTATGGTCCTTGACAAAGTCACATGTTTCTTCTAAAATGCTTGTTCAAAATGTATTACCCTCATAGCGATGTTATTTAGCGGAGTGGCAATCGAGTTTCAAAACCTTTTCATTTCATCATCAAAACTAGAAAACCAATTGTTAGTCTTGATGTTTATTTTCGATTTAACAATTTGTTGAAGTTGCCCAATTCTAGTCTTAACATCATCTAAAATGTTTCTAGCATCACTTGTGTTAAAAGGATTGTTTGAAGACATTTGTTCTATGTTCGAAAGAGATTTGGAAACAACTACGGGTTCTGAGACTGGTTTTGAAACTGATTTTGAAACTGATTTTGACTCTTTGTTTAAAACACTTGGTGTGATGAAAAATTTTGACTTTTCTTTTTGAGGGACAAAATTAGTTCCAAACATTCTGTTCCATTTGTTGTAATCAATTGGTTTGATTTCTGGATTCTTTTGTTTCATTTTTTATCTACTCTCATCAGCTAGTTCTAACGTTTTATGGGAATCACAAACATTTATGGGTTCATGCAAAGGTTTTCCATTATTCAACACATTCTGATTTTTCTGAGCTTTCTTGAGTGCATAACGAGGTTTGTTACCAAGAGCCATTTTTTGCGTTGATTCATTAACATATTGGTTGTTTTAGCTGAATGACCCGTTGTAACAAGCAAATTTTCTAATTTGTTGATTTTTTCATTTTTATCAAGAATTTCATCAAGAAGAGAATTTTCTCGTATTGAAAATTCTGAAATCAACTGTTTCTTCTCTTTTTCAAGATCGAATAAGTTGCTTTTGTTTAGAAAGTTGGTTTTAAGATCGAAATTTCTTCGTTTAAAGATTTTATTTTTAAGTTCAAATTAACATCAAGTGTGTCATACTTAATTTGCAATTGTTTTCTCTTTAAGCGAATTTCTATAACCAATTTCTAATTCGACTCTTTGTTTTGTGAAATTCAAAATCTTTTGCATTCTCCTTGTACCTTTCAAGCTCAGCGGTCAATTTATCATTCGCGGCCTTAACTTCGCGATTGACCGTTTTAACTTTCTCAATTTCAATGCCACAATTATTGATTAATGTTTCAAATAAAGCACGTGTTTCCTCATCAGTCTCAGTATTTTGTGCCACAAAGCCTCCATTAGGATCCACATCTGGATTTTCAGAGTTAGTATTGCTACAACTCGGATTGTCCAAGTATGTATCATAGGTAGGTGTTGGTGTCACAGAATGTTGTTCGTCATGAGTAAACATATCAAATATGACATTGTTATAGCATGGATCAGTGATTGGTACCTCAGATATTGCATTGGCATCATAAACAAGAGGTGTGTCAGAATCAGTGTCGTACTTAGCCTCTTGGAGATTTGCCATGAAGATGCAGTTTGCATTGATATCTTCTCGGTCTTCCAATTCATCCATAATTGCTACAAAGTCATGTTCCTCGAGACTCAGTTGCATCCACATACGCCTTTTGTACCAACAACAATGCTTTTGAAGATACACAAAATCCTTCTTTTTCGACTTAGTAGGGCAATTCCTTGCAATGTGACCCACTCCTTGACAGTTGTAACATGTAACCCTATTAACCTGATTCACATTTCCATAATTCCCAACGAATGGAGCTGCAACATTCCCATTCGGATTACCCACTGTTCTGTTCCCAACATTCTGACCCATCTGATTTCCAACATGCTGACCCATCTAATTACCCTGATACTGAGCCACCTAATTTCCTGCATTTTGACCCGTATTCTGCATATTTTGATTACCCATGTGAAATCCAGAAGCATATCCCTGTTGATTCCCAATAACTCCAACCACTTGTCCTTGATGACCCATATTCAAACCCGGCTGTGCAATTTTCCTGTTGCGAGTGTTTGATGAAATCCTTTGGTTGTTGTTAGTTGGTGTGGAGTAGCGTCCTTTGAATACTTTAGTCAAATAAGCGAATGCATTAGACAACGCTTCTGTTTGTTCAGCTTCAATATCGGTGATTCCTGGATCCTGGTATTGTGGATATTGTTGTTGTTGAATGACTTGTTGTTTGGGTGGGTAGAATTGTTGTTGAGGGATAACATGTTGTGGTTGTGGAATGTATTGCTGCAAGTTGTTGTTGTTGGAGGAAGATGATGACGAAGGTTATTGATGTGTGTTCAAAGGAGTTTGTGTCTTTGCAATTAGTGCCAAGGGATCATGATTCTTTGCCATTCTTTCTTTCCTAACTTCATTGGCTTCAGCTTGATTTTGTTTTAGAAAATTGTAGAGTTGATCAAAATTCACTTGATGTAAGTCCTTCGTTTGGTTGACAATAGTGACATAGCATCCCCATTCTTCTTGAAGATTGTTGATGAATTTGATGTTACTCACGATATTTCTGGGTGTCAACTTGTTCCTGATAAGCTCATTCATCAAAGTGCAAAAACTTCCATAGTAAGATTCAATGGATTCTCCTGGAGTAGATGTAAACTTCTCCCATTCGGTTAGCGACTTGTTCTCCATGTCTGTTGTCCAATTTACATTCCATAACATAGCCGTCTAACACCTTCCCACATATCATAAGCAGTTTCACAGCTATCAACAGCATCAAAGATGTCTCTTGGTAATCCTAGTTGGATGATGTGAATTGCCATGTCATCTGCTTCGGTCTGCTTCTTATCCTCGTTAGTGTATTCTGATTCATCTTGATCATGAAAAGATGGTGGGACGGGAGGTGTTGCATTAGGAATTCCAGGATCTTGGACTTGTCGAGGCTTGAAGGGTCCATTCATAATGGATTGAATCATCAGTTTTCCATTAGGTTTGGTTTTGATGTAGCGGAGCATTCGACTTGTCCATTGAAGATATCCACCTTTTTCCAGCATAGGAGGATGATTTTCAGCACCGGCTGCATGAATGTCTTGTTGAGTAGCCATTGATGAAGTATTAGTGATAAAGTTGATGTAGGATCGATTCAACGATAAAGGAGTTGTGATTGATGATGATTAAGGACAGTTATTGTGATGAAAACTTGGTGAAAATTTGGTTCGACAACTTAAAAACCTCAATAGTTGATTCGGCGTGCTATTCTCCTTGTTCTTACGATCGTTTTGATGGGTAGAACGCTGAAAACGGAGTTACGGTTCAAAAGTTATGATCGTTTTAAGTTTTGATGAGAAAAGTCAACAAACCGCACTGAGAAAAGTCAACAACTCGCATAGGCTCAAATCGCTTAAACGTCAAAACGCATAAGGGACAACTCGCATAAAGTGTCAACTCGCTTAAACGTCAAAATGCATAAGGGACAACTCGCACAAAGTGTCAACTCGCTTAAACGTCAAAACGCATAAGGGACAACTCGCATAAAGTGTCAACTCGCTTAAAGTGTCAACTCGCTTTCACAGTTTGTCTTTTGATACTTTTCTACTCAACTCGCTTTGTACTTTTCCACTTAACTCGCACAAAAAAACACAAACCGCTTCTTTGAATTTGACAACTCGCTTTGTACTTTTTAGCGCGAATAACACCCAAATGATCCAATAGTATGATCTAACCTATTTAAACACCAAACTAGTCGAATATAACAATCTTAAGCCTAAAAGTACAAACTTTAAGCAAAGAAAAGCAAAAAAAAATCTAATGTTTTAATGCTTTTCACCACAAATTCGAATAAAAAACAACTCTAGATCATTGTTTGGCAATTGATACCACTTGTAGGACCTTAGATATATCAAATCTATCACACTAACACTAATATGAAGCAATGAAATGGTGACTTGAATGATATATGGGGCGTATGTATTTAGAGAGAAAGATGAAACATGAAGAGGTTTATTTCATAGAAAAACACACACTACACACTCAAGCACACACACCAAATGACTAGGTGTGTGCCTTTTATACTTAGTTCATAAAAGCCTTGAGGGCTTTGGATGGGCTTTGATTGGTTTGTGGATTGGGCTTACATTAATACATGACTAAACATAACATAACTAATAACCGGTTAGCTTGGCCCATTCCATTGAATATTCTATTACAATATCTAACACGCGTTACAAAGTTCCTAAACGTGAATGACCATCACTTCTATTAATTATTATTAAGGCTAACACTTAGCAACACATATATCTGAATCAAATTGAGACAGAAGATAATAAGAATCAACTGAACATGACGAGGTATATATTTGACTAACGATAAAAGAGTCTTAACATACAGAAATTCTAAAAATGGCCTCAAAAATGAGGAAAAACTCTCATTGACATAAATAATCCCAAAAGGCCAAAAAGATCAGCTATATAAGCATCGAGAAGCAATAGACGCAAATGAATATCAAAACTCTCTTTTCAAAATGAAATTATTCTGAATAGAAAAAGAAAAGTAAATCATGTCAGACATGTAGAATTTGTTGGAATCACTCCTAAACAGTATTTCAAGTATTTATATCTCATAAGTAATAGGTAGCTTTATTATGGCCTTTATGTTTGTTTAAGGTCAAGCTTATGTAGAAGGCCCATAAGCTTGATCCAAGCCCAATAAGGAATAGGGAAGGAGAGGGAGTGTTGCCCTAGCTCCTTGCCTATATAAACTCATGTAAACCCTCATTTGAGGGTTGGTTGTTCAAGTTTTCTCTTCATTCACATACACTACGCCTAACCGTCCCTTAGTTTATATGCGTGTGTGCTTGATACTTGTTCATCCGCCTTATCTCTTCTCTTATAAGCTTGTGTTGTAAAACTTGTGACCTATCAGTGGTATCAATCGCCAAATAGTTGGGTGTACTCGTTTGTCTTTGAAGTTTTGGTTTTGGATCTTACGCGTAGAGATAACGCAATCTTTGGTTATCTTAAAAACTCGTTTTTTACACTTTTTAATCCAAGATTCTTGTACTTTCAATGTTTTGAGGTGTTAAAATACTTGTTTTTGGCAAAAGTTTCAAACTTTACGCGTGGATTTAAGTTTTAAGCTTGTTTTTGTTCGTGGGTGTCGTTCACGCATAACCCGTTTAGCGATTTTGGTACATCAAAATTCACACTTTTGTGTTCTTTTGGTACTATTGAAGCTATTCCATAACAAAAAGCGGTTTAGAAACACATTTGGGCGAGAATCTAAGTTACGAGTAATCCTACGCGTATCAAAACCCTAAAATTACGTGTAAGATTGTTCCTTGGTTTGATCTTCAATTTTCTCGGTTTAATCGTGTTTTCTTACTTGGATAAGTCCGAAAATACGTCGACTTTGGATATCTTTTGCCTTGTGAAGTGTAAAAGATCATTTGGGCAAAACCTAAAATTACGCATAAGCATAAGCTACGCGAGAATTCCTACATAAGATTCACTTTACGCGTAAACTACGGTCTCGCGACAAGGTAATCCCACGCCCACGTTTCTACGCCTAACTTTTGTCTACGCTTAACTTTAGTGTTTTCCTCCTTACGCGTAGCTAAAACCCACGCGTAACTCCTCATTGTTACGCGTAACTTTTGGTGTTTTACGCATAAGTGCTACTTGGTTCTTGTCTTTTCTCGCCTAAGGATACTTCATCAACAAAGGTTCATTCGACTACAAAGATCCATCAACACAAGTTATCAAAAAAAAAAAAAAAAAAAAAAAAAATAAATAAATAAAATTGGCGGAAAATTTGAGTAAAATTTAATTTTTCTAGGAGACTAAACGTTCAATTTTACGAGATTCAAATTTTGGTTTAACCGTGAAAATTTTGGTCAAAATTCAAATTTTGGGCCCAAATTCAAATTTTCGGGTAAAATTTGGCGTCAAAATTGTCATAACTCAATTTTTCTGCAACCTTAGAATTGAATTTTATAGTGAATTTCAAATTTTGAGAGTCAAAATTTTCAAAATTATTTTGGAGGAAATTGAAATTTACTATATCGACCTTACATGTGCTATATCGTCTTCGCACCTTTTTCTTCTCTTTGATTCTTCCGCGGGAAAGTGAAATGGATTATGATCATAAAGATCAATTTGTGGCTTTGCAAGAAGGATTCATGGCTATATCTCGGCCTTCGGCGTCGGACAACGACTAATTCCCAATATCCATGATGAGTACAAGGTGCAAGAGTTCTTTGTACATGAAAGTAATGCTCAAATGGACGTTGAGAATGTTGTGTAGTCTTGCATCATCGGTAATGCGGACAATGAGGTTGTAGCATTGAAAAGCGACATGATGCGGCAGATCGGAGAAGATATCATACTTAACTACGACACCGAGCCTAAGCGTGACGAAGAACAAATGGTTGAGGAAGATATCTTACCCACCTATGACACGACATAGACGGATGGTCGAGGTACAATCATCGTTGATCATATTACGCTGCAAATGCGATTCAACACATCGAGCAACTGAATTCAATAATGAAGGAGAGGTTGACGGTATGTTGCACAATGTCCGAACAACTTTCTCATGTCCGAGCCCTTACTTGTTAACAATTCAAGCGAAACGTCAAATCAAACTCTTGAATCGAAAACATTCTTCTCAAAAGACCATTGCTCGGTTTCATAAAGATTTTTCAAAACTAGAGGCACATTGCATCTCTCTTGAACTTAAATTACAAAACAAATCTTTTCCTCAAAACACAATGGTCGACTTTCAAATGAACAAAGTAATCGTGTGGATTTATTAGTAAAAGAAAATGAGCATTTAAAGGCTCAACTTCAAGCAAAGGGCTTGCACATGTTGCTTTGCAAAACAAAGCGAGAAGATTAACCGACAAGAGTGTGGATACTAATTGTGCAAAACCAACAATCTTGGGGAAATTGTCTCTAAAACCAATCGAAACCAATCGGTTGTTAGACATCCAACCGCTTTTAAATCGAACGTTCAAAATCGTCAAAACCACGGTTTCCTCCCAAGTTGTTGAGAATAATCATTTGTCAAAACCAGTCACTCCACATTCCGGCACAACAATAATGCTTACATTTCTATTAAACATGTTTCTATTATACCTGCATAAGTGGTCGCTACGGCCAATCTAGGATTAGTTCGAACATTGTGTCTAAACCGAGCATTAAGCGTAAAAATTCATATGATTCAAATGACGCATACAAGAACTATGATCTAGAAAAGGCTAGGAAAAGGGCACTACTCCAAAAGGATGGAATCTTAGGTTCACGACCTAGTGTATCACCTTCGAGTGTATTCTTGAACACGCTTGTAGTAGCAAACCAAAACCTAAGTTACCTCAAACGACTAGAACTAAACCCGTTGATCTAAACGTAAAATTTGAAACCTAATAGGTGGATCAATATAGGACGAAATTCTTCCCGGAGAAGTTTCAACATCCCTTAGATCTAACCTTAAATGGATACAAGCGGGTAGAGTTTTCAACAATGTTGGTCTTAGGTGGATTCCCTGAGCAAGATACTAAGTAGTTGCACCAAAACAAGTGAGATACCCACTACATCCATCCGTGAGGCGGAAAGGAAATCATCAAAATTGCATGTTCGGTGTCAAGAAGATAATTGACACTACATCTTTATGCCTCTAACACGGAACCCAGTTACACTTGGGGATCCATGTCTTTCTCTTCCTTGCCCCCTTCTATTTTTCTATGCGGTACAACAACAATGGCTCCTCCGCAAAACAACAGAGGACCCATTTCTCACCGTCAAAATATCATGATCCATCATTTGTTCCACCATTGTACTTAATCATCATAAATTAGGAACATTCTTGGCTCCTCCGGTTAAAGATTCGTCAAAAGTCGTGCTTCGGATGTATCGAATGTTTCACGCACAACCGATAATACTCTAATTTCGGATACACTCGAAACTACAACAACTACCATTGTTATAAATGCACCTCCAACAATCGAATCTTTGATAATGAGAAGAACAAAGTGTTTCCTACAACAATGTCACGGTGATGATCAACTTAATGAGCGAGATGTTTTTGTCGTGATTGATTCTCTCGAGATATTTATGGTTCTTCACACTTGTTCGGTTGCTTGGATTTACATGGTTTCGATGTCTTCAATTCATCATCAACATACGTGGTGTATGATTCTGATTCATTGAAAACATCGAGGGGGAGAGAGTGTAGGCGTCCCTTTCCTTCTTCGTTTTTCCACGTGCTTCCTTGCGAAAACCCAATGCTCTCCAAAATTTCTTCCATAAGGGTGAAGAAATGAGATGATATGTGGTTCAAACGTCTTAATTCAGTGTTATCGTCTCAATTTCACGGGTGATCTTGTGTGAAGTTACCAAATATGATGTTATGATGCCTCACACACAGTCTTGGTATCGACTTATTGCATACTTACAGGTGATTAGTATTCCGTAAGACCACAATGATCGTGGGAAAGCCGTATCATTTAAGTCTTTCATGGTTTATTTGGTGTGATCGTCTACATACGTAAGAAGATCTTGTTGATTTACGGCATGTTACCCTCGAGCGGATCTTCCGCAATTAGTCGACATACTTTGTGTGGTTTCTCGCTCATCTACAAATTCAGCGCATCTTGAAACCTTCAAAAGTTAGAAATGTAGACTTCATCAAAGTTTCAAATCTGCTAAAGGCGAGTTATCGGTTTGAGGGAAGCTAATTTAGAAACATCGTCAATTGGGGAAAGGTTAATTTGTTTCATACTTATTTCATCTTTTCCTAATATGGCTGTGTGCACACAAGAAAGGACCACGTAGTGCGCCTCGATTGCCACAATCCTTATAAAAGGAGCGAAGCTTCTTATTTTGAGTAAAACCTATCAAACCTTTCACTTTTCAAGGTTTTGCTCAAAAGACAAGTACTTCCCATAAGATTTTCAAAACCTCAACCGTTTATATCACTACTTGAGGGAGTATTTAAATTAAATCTTTGTTCACAAATTGTTCATAGTGATCACTCTTCCGCAACACTCAAAATGGTCATATTTATTCTCAACCGTTCAAAATAACATTTTTTTATGCCATTTTGAGGGGAGAAAATTTGTGTGATAAGAAATATGTTGTGCAAAATGCAAATGAATCATGTACCTCGGACTTAACCAACGAATTGACGGTACTAAAGCTGTTTGTAACTCGAAAAGACTTGTCTGGACGGGTAATAATTTCAAGCTAGTTCGCTAGTGATGTAAGCGTGTCTCGCAAAGGACTTGTCGAGTAGAAAGTACCATTCGAGAAACTTTTGATAGACATGAACTCGACGGGTTTGACAACCTTCCAAGGTTTGTCTACACCTTCAAGGTAGTTATTAGAGTTAGTTGTCACCTAAAGGCGACAATGTAACTCTTTAACTATTCAACGTAACCGTGTCTCGCGGAGATTGTCTATCTTTAGTGGATCAATTCAAAAGTCGCGCTCTTTCCTCCTTGTGCATTTAACCATTAAAACTATTAAGCACATGTGGAGGAGTATTTATGCAAAAACTTATCTCTCACGATGGTTCAAACATGTTTTCATTTACAAACCCTTTGAAAGATATTTTCACATACTGATGGTTTTAATGGCAAACATAGGTTAGTCATGGAGTTATAAGGTGACTAAGGTTAGGAATAAGCGTCCTATGATCCGCCGAGCCGGAGGATCTACCCAAGGACACTACCATTAGTTAGTGTTAGAAGTCCTTAGGAATGATTATAAAAGGAGAAAATGAGAATCGGAGAAAGAAGGAGTTGAAGAATCAAAAGAAAATGTAAAGTAAAGGGTGAAAAGAAATAGCCCTCCAGTTATTCAACTCGAGGCGCAGACACGGGTTCAATTCATATACTCTTGGTTGTCACTTAGTGACACCGGTATTGAAGATTAAAAGTCGTCATGGACCCGGTGGACGCATGCACTAAACCTTCTTAGCCACTCAAGTTTCTCTCAAGCGAAACTTGTTTCATTCTCACAGGAACCCTACATAACCTATTGGCTTTCTCTTGAGATCGTTGGTATTGAAGAAGGAGACCTCTCCCTAGTCTCCGCTCGGGAAAACCAAAACGCACTATTGAGTCTAGAGCCATAAGATTCATCAAAAGATCTCTTAGGTACACTTGACATTTAATCATTTGATGATCAACAAATAAGATCATCGATGGTTCATATCGAGTCCTTCACGGATCTTAGCAAACTGTCGAGAACATTTATGAGAGGTTCACATCGTGATCCTCGGTGATTGAATGGAAACTCTGCCGGTCAACATCAAACGACCACGACGGCGGTCACCGGTAACTCCCGTGGATTACGCGGAGTGTGTCTCGACGGTCTGATCGTGAGGTGATGCTTGGTGTACCTCGGCGACTCATCGAGCTGTAGATGTGCCCGGTACATCGCGTTATCTCACTGTGGGACTCCGGTTCGAAGCGGCCTTTGTGAGAATTAGAGTGGTGTTTTCACACTATCTTGTTAACACTCTCGAGTTCAAACTTGTAAGTGCCGGAAACCGCTTATTACTAAGCTGTTTGAAATGTTTTCTTCTTATGGAAGCTCGGGCGGGATGATCGTCTTGATTCTTCTCATGCTCACGCCAACATCAACACTAATGGAAGTCCTATTCTAAAGCAACACAACCGTCGAATGATTCTTCATCAAATCAAAGAATCTACAAAGTCAAAGACTTAAAGAACTTCATCGATATTGATTTCCACCGTCAAAGAGCGTGTGAGCATGTTGAAGAATGACGTGGAGACATCAGAAATGAAGCGGAACACTGAGGCGCATCGATGCGACAACAACATACTATCACTTTCACCACAAAGAACAATGATCAAAGAACAAAGTCAATGATGACGTCAAAGCTTAAACCGTTCAAAGATAACTATCTCTACACCGGGAGATTGTTCGAATCAAGGCAATTCCTCTCACAAGAAAGAAGAATGCCAGAAGGCGTCACGACTACTATTACATCAACGCCTTCACCGTTTACATTCATATATACTTGAGGGAGATTGTTGGAATCACTCCTAAACAATATTTCAAGTATTTATATCTCATATGTAATAGGTAGCTTTATTATGGCCTTTATGTTTGTTTAAGGTCAAGCTTATGTAGAAGGCCCATAAGCTTGATCCAAGCCCAATAAGGAATAGGGAAGGAGAGGGTGTTGCCCTAGCTCCTTGCCTATATAAACTCATGTAAACCCTCATTTGAGGGTTGGTTGTTCAAGTTTTCTCTTCATTCACATACACTACGCCTAACCGTCCCTTAGTTTATATGTGTGTGTTCTTGATACTTGTTCATCCGCCTTATCTCTTCTCTTATAAGCTTGTGTTGTAAAACTTGTGATCTATCAGAATTTCTACCTCATATAAGGGCGATATGTAATGCCACCAGCAACAGTATTGCACCTAATAACCATTACAGACTTGTGGTCCTTGCATCAGATAAAATTTTGATTATCAATGAAGTATATTAACAGGATTGAACAACGACCATGTAAGAACCAAGCAATTTTCGTAGATAATATCCAAAGACTTAAAATGATCTTCGTTTATTTGTAAATTATAACAAACAAACACTAAAGAACATCTCCTATTAATTACGATGATTAGCATGCATATTCCCTTGAACATCCATCATGTTCAATATAATACAAAACAGGTATTTAGGACGAAATGAAAAACAAAATGTGACATATTTGACACACCATTCTTCCCTGTTTTATAACGGCCAATTGACCATGTGTGAGCTTTTCAAAAACCAGTCAGTGCCAAACAATTCTATGATATTTTCTCTTAAGTATTGTCTTCTTCCATAAATGTAACTCGGTTTATCACAAATCTCTCCTATGTAGAAAACATAAATATATCGGCAACATCATACCTATCCATCACAAGACGAACAATGTATTCCTTGGGCATGTTAGGTAGCTGCCTCGCAAATATATTCTTCAGTTCAATTAACCTGCCAAAAACGCATCTATAAGTACAAGTCCAAGTATACTTTATCCTTTTTGCATAAATCATAATATTATCTACTTTTAGTCATACTTAAAAATTTTCAATAAATTCTACAAACTTCTCTCTAAGAGAAATTTCATCAAACACATGGTACCTAATATTTTTCTCAACATATTCCAAATCAAAATCATAGAAATTGGAACCCTGATGCAATCAATACAAAATCTTAACTAATTCTTGATTAAAATGATAAATTACCTCCATTAGATGATTCAGTGATACACGAATTAAATCCTATATTCAAGAAAACATAAAGGTTATTGAAAACCTCCAAGATTAATAAAATTAAAAACATTAAAAAATGAAGGAAAATCAAATGATAAATCCCACAATCAACTGTTGTTATCCTTTGTGATTGATAAGAACATATGAAAATTACATTTGATTAAATATGAATTGATGTTTTAAATTTACAAAACATCAGGTTTAACAAATTAGGTACGAAATAATTATTGATGATTGATTCAGAATAAAAAAAATTAAAGTATTTTTTTTGGGATTTAGGTGATAAGAGATCCGGTTATTGGGGAAAATACGGATTAAAAAATTGATTGAAGATAACTAACCTGCAACACGAACCAATAAACACATAAAACATAAGAATCCATCCAATATTTTTCATATTGTTGATTAATAACACATTATGTGCCATAATATAAAATCAGGGTTTGATTATGGATCCGATTTTGGGGGAATTGGATACCTGGAATTGGGGGAACTAAACATATGACTTGTGACAAAAATTAAGGTTTGATCATGGATCCGATTTGTGGTGATTTTGATAGGGTATGTTCTAAAAGTTTGGATACATATTTTGAATTAATTCCAATTATGTTGACATGAATATTTGTTCAAGAATACTTTAGAAACTGATGGGTGTTTAATGATGTGAGGAAAAGTAGGATGATCGGACGGTGGAGGGATTTTTGGGGAGTGAAAATGCCATGTGTCATTTGTTTAGAATTTTGAGAGGAGATGTGATCAAACAAAACCTCCTTTATATAAAGTAGGGATTTAAAACTCAATCTTGAATACTATAATAATTAAAATTGATGCAAACATTAGATGCTGACGTATCAAACCTTTTGCAAGGTGAGATCGGAGTTTTTTTTTTTTTCTTTTTTTTAACCATTGCATTTTCAAATTATATTTAACAAAGTGAGTACTACAAAAAATATGTGTTTATTTTCCATGAACAAGCATCATGAACCAAAAAGAAGGCGATTTCGTGAAAGATGTGAAGGTTTAGGAGCTTACGTTATTACAAGATCAAGTAAGTATTCCATCAAGGTCGGATCTGAGCATGTGCAACATGCTCGATCGCACAGGGCCTTCGAATTTTTAAGGGCCCCAAAATATTTAAGCGTTGAACCTTATATACTTGAGTTTCAGTTCTAGCATGATGATAAAGTGAGCTATACAGTTATTTCCTACCCAGTATAAGGTAGATTTGATCATTTTATTGTGATTCAAAAGATAAGTTGAAACAGGGGAATATGTTTCATACGAAGGAAGAAGATGAAACAGTTGAAACAGGGCCCTATTGTTTATATATTTTACACTTTATCTATACTTATTATTTTTTGTTTCCTATTAAGTCCGAAAGAGCTTACAAACTAACAATTTTAACCCTTGTTTGAGTTATCATTACAAATGATCCGGTACTACATATTTGAGATGTTAGAATATCTTTTTTGTTGTTTGAAAGAGTTTCGAAAGTGTTCTCGACAATTTTGACAATGTTGTTTTGAATACTTTATGTTACTTATAGTTAGGGCTGTAAACGAACCGGACGAACATGAACGGAGTCTTGTTCATGTTCGTTCATTTACTTTTAACCGGACAAATAAACGAACACGAACGCTTAAACGGACGAAATTTCTTGTTCATGTTCGTTTATTAACAAAATGAGTTGTTCATGTTCGTTTATATTCGTTCATTAAGACCCTAAACGAACATAAACGATCAAACATAAATAAACATAGACAAACAATCATAAACTTTATTAAATTATGCATCTAATATTGTTTTATAAGTGTCGTTTTGTTTAAACAAACTAATTTAAAAATTATACAATTAAAAGATTTGATATATGAACATAAATAAATAAACGAACGTTCACGAACGCATAATCGGACGTTCACGAACATAAATAAACGCACGTGACTTTTGTTCATGTTCGTTCATTTAACTAAACGATCGTAAAATATTTTTCATGTTCGTTCATTTAATAAATAAACGAACATAAACGAACTTTTTACCAAACCGTTCATGAAATGTTCACTGAACGTTCAGTTCGTTTACAACCCTATTTATAGTATATCTTTGAATTCTTCATAATTATTTTTCCTTCATATATGTATTGTAAAAATCATATCCAAAACCCTACTTAAAATTTTAACATAGCAGTAATATCGAAAACTAAAAATACTTATGTACATTGTGAACATGGCACATGGCCCCCAAAATTTATGGGACGGCCCTGTATTCCATAAACACTCTTTTACGTGTTTAGGTTTATGTTATATCACTGATTAGAAGATCCAACTATTATGGTTTGGTATGCATGACCATTATGTGTTTATTTTCTACTGCACGTGTTTTATAAACCGTGCGGGTGACCACCAATACCTTACAATCACAACTCTACATTTTTCAAGCATTGTGGAAACGATATTTAAGATAGTATAACATTGCTTTCTAGGGTGTTACCAAGTAATAGACGTCTGCGGGTAGGATGTTTGAGTAATGATTAGGTCCTTTTAATATTGGATCACTTCAGCATATGATTTGGCACAAAATAATACACACCAACTTTTCATAAAAACACGATGAAAGGATTGGCAAGCAATTTCTTAAATGATAATTATATTTGACATGAGAAATGATAGAAGTAAAGACACATTTACTCATCATGACTTTTAATAAAGGGAGCTGATTTGCAAGTATTGTCGTTTGATTTGCACATATCAATGTTAAACCGGTTAAACTTAAATGTAGGTGTAATATAAGAGAACTCAGTGTAATAGTTGAATGACGTGCTTATTAATCAATATAATTGATGAGTCGGCCCAAGCTCGATATGTGGGCTTAGGGTACATTAGGGTTCATTGTATATATATATATATATATATATATATATATATATATATATATATATATATATATATATATATATATAGATTTATGTTCAAGTGGTAAACACTTTAAAGTGATGTATAATAGGAACACTTTTGGACCGTTGGATCAACTTGATGTATCAAGATCAAAATAAATTATATAAATTAATTAGGTAATGTCTTTAAGGCTATTTAGGTAATTTACTCATTTCTCATTCCTTAATTTACTCCACCATTTCACATCAAACCATCGTTTCAGATTTATCTTTTATCTAAACCAATCATAGTTTCTCTCACTCCCATTGAAACCAAGATATATACTTTCTTATATCCAAAAATCAACAACCTCTTTAATCCATAACTATATCAATCCATCATTCATCGGAGATCGAATAATTCCGGTGATCGATTTTCATGGTAATGTTCAAGCTGACAATCATTTCAAGGGCGGCCACCGTCAATCGAAACCCTCGTGACTCACGATCTTCATGGTTAATGTCGAAACATTTCAGCCTTTCAAAATCGGTTTCTTGATTGATTCGGTTTTGATCGATCAATCCTTTTTCAATTTCCCGTAGATCCGGTTCTCTTTTTTCCTTTTTAGTGGTTCAAATACTACATGTTTGTTTATGAGTAATTAGTTATTTTTGTATCAATGATTACAAAATTAATTTTTTTAATAGTTCGTGTATGATTTAGTAGTTTGTGTATGAACCGGTTGGTCTATCAAGCGATTTGGAATTAGATTTGATAGTTTTTCTCGTTTCGGGTTTTGTATTAGCCGGTTTTTGTCTACAACAGTTGATGAATTCAAATGGGTTTTCTATGTTTGGTAGGGTGGAAAGGAATCGTGAGAAAGGAATAAGATATGATTTCCCGTGTTTGTTACATATGGAGAATGGAAAGGTGGGTAACTGATTCCATTCTCACCCCCTATTTTTGATTCTTTAAAAAAATTAAAGAAAGGGGAGAATGAAAATTTATTAAAGGAGCCATTCCCCTTCTCATTCTTGTGTGAATTGGAAGGCCGCTCAAAAAAGAAGAGTATATAACACATATCACGTGCACCACACATTTAACATAAGAAATTCTCAAAACCTACCTTTTGGAGATATGTGAAACTACAATTTTCATAACTTTCATCATCTTGGTAATGAGCATGATGTTTGTGAGAGTTATTCGTGCCTATACAAGGTAACTTTTTATCTTTTTTTTTTTTTTTGTTTATTGTACTACACAGATTGAGAATTGGTAGCAAACCCTAACCGAAAAAACTGTTGAATCTTTGTAAATTGGGACTTGGTGAGTAACTGTTATGGTCAAAAACCATTTTGATTATCATCTCAAGCTAGGGTTTTCTTATAAAACTTAATTAATGTATCAAAATCTCTTATTTTATGGGTAAAATTACATATGTATATAATTATCACGTTGAAACTGGGACATGGTGATCTCTTGTTCCTAAAACAACAATGATTTTCATGTTCAAATCTGAGTTGGCGATCAACCGTTTCTGCAATTAAATATAGTCTGTACTTGCGACAATTTTGTATGCGGTTAATCAGGCTGATTCATCCATGTTACTCTACATTATGAATTTGTTGTAGGTAGTTTATAAAATGTGTCATATAGTTGTTAAATTAGAATACGAGGTTACATTGAAGATTTTTAGTATACATAACATCTTTTTTTAGTTCATATTAGATCCAGTTGTGATATTACATCCAGTTTTTGTCTTGAGTCAAGGTCGTTAATATGTGACATGGATCATGTTTCTTACAATAGCTTAGCTGCTCACGACGTTAGGGGTTCATCTCATCATATTTATACCAGATTATATCTAACCCTAATCGAGCTCTAGGATAACTATATACACAAGCTTTGTAGACTAAGAATCGCTTTTAGCTTTCATATGTTGTTAAACCAAGTAACCGACATACTTTGTAGATGAGGTAACAACTTAATTTGTCCCAACAGATAATCCAAATCAGATGAGCAACGATTGTAGCCGCCTTTGGAGTAGCTCCCGATGTTGTAGAAGAGATAATTGTGTCACCTATTGAAGTTGATATGGAGCTACAAAAGGAGTGAGCAATCTACGAGACAGGTGCAAGAATATTAACTTCAGTCAATGATTCTTTTCAAGTATTGTTCTAAAGGCATGTAAAAAAAAATACAATCTGTATGTAACGACTTGTGTTATCATGTTGATCAATAGATAGAAGTGTTTCTTTGAGTTTTTTTTCTTGTTTTCATGCTCTATGATCTATTGAGCTAGTACATATAAAGCTAAAAAGAATATAAGGAGCAGCAAATCAAGTAAAACACAACGTGATTAACAACACTTCTAACTTATACAATTGTTTAAATAATATAAACTGATATCAAAAAGTTTAATAGAAAAATATGACTTGACAATGTACGTGATGGATAATAGTGCAATAAGTTATATTTGATTCAACAAGAAGTTCATTCTCAGTTCACACCAAACAAAAGATTCAATCATCTATACCATTTCACTGCTGGATTTTCTGCTTCCACCAAACACTTGAATAAGTTATCTTTCTAAGGGGTTATTCTCATTCTCTACAATTCCATTCTCTAATGCAATTCCATTCTATATAATTCCATCGTACCAAACGCCGCCTTAATGTATTTTTGTTTTCCAATAACTCGTTTGTATGTATCTTAGTTTTTTGTTAATTTAACAACGTTTGTAAAAATAGGTTGATGAATTCAGTTTAGTAGTTTATTTTTATGGTTTGTACTTTATTGATGATTCTCTTATTTTGTAGCAGATGGTTAGGTCTTGTTGCTATAAACTTGAAGACTTGTGATGGCATGTGTCACAAATTTTATTGTGTCATTACATACATGCAAAAATTTTAATGTGTCATTATATAATATCATGAAATTTAGTGTGTCATTATAAATGTATTAAAAAAATGATGTGCTGCTATGTATGTATCAAAAATTTTAATGTGTCACTAAAAATGTGTCATAAAAATTTGTGTGTTATTACGAATGTCTCATAAAATTTAGTGTGTCACTACATATGGGCAAAATTTTTAATGTGTTATTATATAAGTATCAAGAAATCTAGAGCGCCACTACAAATGTGTTAAAAAAATTGGTATGCCGCTACAAATGTGTCAAAAAATTTAGAATAAACGCTTGCTAAAACGTTAGAATGGAGTATATAAAAATTGGGGATAAAATTATTTTAAGAAAGTGATACATCCTTATACATATTGAAACACTTAATACATCTTTATCAATATTTGACACGTTTAATATTAAAATGAAGTATTTTGACACACTACATCAACAATGTGATACTGCGTTACCAATGAATGTCTCAAAACTATAATATAAAATGTATTACTGTGTCACAAATTAAACTAGTAAAAATAATATAAATTCCAGATTATACTATAAAAATAAATTGGTGCATGATAGATTAGTATAAAAAAACAGTTAAATATATAAAAAAATAAATTTAAAAACATTGTATCCACATTTTACAAACCGAAGATTATGGTTGAAATGCTATTAAATGTAATGTATAGAAAATGCCACATTGTTTCACTTATTTACAAAAATGCCATTGGTATTTATTTTTTAATAGTGATCTTAATCTTGTTCATAATGATTGATCTAACGGTTCAAAATTGTACCTATTATTTTTCACTTTAAGAGTGTACACCACATTAACGCCTCCCTATATATATATATATATATATATATATATATATATATATATATATATATATATATATATATATATATATATATATATATATAGTTTTAAGCCCCAATGGTGAGCATGACTTATAATTATTTGTTTGTTGTTTTTTGTTAACTAAAATACATTTTTTAGAATTGTCAAACAATATTATAAAAAAGTTGTTTTATACAGTCTTATACGTGTAATTTAGAGATAATAGCATATAATCTTCTCATGTACAGATTATAACTTGCATAGTATGGCTTTTTGAAAAGCAATTTAAACTAATTAAGAGCTTATGAGATCGTATAAGAAGATAAAGGCCTGTATACAGTAGCTTGTAACCACAACCTGTTGAGTATGATCCACTGTGACTACTCCTTAGCTTAACTAAAAAGAAGATTTTGCACTACAATGACAATAGTATTAAATGTTTACTTGAACAATCAAGAAAAAAATCATTCACTTCAAGCACATTTGGCTAGCAATAGGAGGCAAGCATCTTTCCCGTCGCATCTTTTTGAGCTCTCCAACCTTTTTAAACTAACAAATTAGAACTAAAATATGATGATATGCATAATTATATGTGTTATATATGTTCTACAAAAACGATAACGGAATTAAGTATGATGATACATAATTATGGATTAATAGTATCAGTGTTCAACTTACATGGTCAAAAATATAAGCAGTACATTATGAAATGAATTGCTAATTAACAGTCTCGCCCCATAAGAAGATAAAGGCCTGCATACAGTAGGTTGTATTGTTAATTTTTAGGATCCGAAAGTGGCAATCTGCATAAACAATCAAGCAGATTTAGTAAAATTAAAGGAAAATATATTAATGAGTAGAACAATAGCTATGACTTTATGTTGTTTTTTTCTTCTAATAATTTGCACCAGTACGGTATAATTAAGAATTTCTTTAGTAGCTCACCTAAAATTCATTCCTCTAACTGCAATATCCAAAATTAACAAATTTGATGCGACACTGCAAAGCTTGAGTGGTTGGAAATTAAAATGACCAAACTTTTATTAAAATATGTAATTTTTGTCTCGTGACAATAGTTTTGAGATTGAGAGAGTACTCTAATGCAATGTTTGCCAAAACCAAAGTCCACTTATCAAGCCACATGGACATTTAATGTTACTAATACCGACGATTAAAAGTCCAACTTTCTAATTACTTACTCTTTTGACTTATCTAATTTTTCTAATCAAATATTGTGTATGCGTGTAATCTTTACATATATATTGTTTGACATAATCTAACCCGACGTAAGTAAATAATGAATTACGGCAAAATGTTAAACATAATGATTTCACTATTAACATTTGACTTTTTTTAGTCCTTATAATAATGTTAGGCTGCACATAATTATATAAAAAAATATTTCAAATAAAAATAACACTTTATAAGATATTGTAACATGTTTGATCTCTATAAATAAAAATGTTAAAAATGTGCTTAAAGTGCCACCAATACTAAGTGGTCATTTTGGTTGCCCATACGATTACGAACAATATCCACGTCTCAAGGTTTGATTAGTTTCAAGTAACCTATCTTATTTGTGGATCATCAATGCAAGGTAAAACCAACAGCTCACGGGTGGTTTGTTATCGGTATCATAATGGTGTTTTCATCAGGCTGAATTAAGGAAGCATATCATGTCTTCTATATTAACCAAACGATACTAACTACAAATCATATACGATACTAACGTTATATGAGCTATTAAGTTTTGTAACAAATACTTAAAATTTTACTTTAACTACAAATCATATACGATACTAACCCGCAATACTATACTAACCAAATGATACTAACTACAAATCATATACGATACTAACCAAATTAACGCAATACTTTGTAAAATCGTATATTCTTAATCACATATGAAAAAACAACATCTTGTTGTCGTCTTGAGTTGCTGACCTCGTGATGCGGTCTAGGTCGTTGTCTCATATACTACAACCATTCCATGCATCTGTACTAAGATCAACACATAGAAAATACGTATAATCTCACCCATCCAGCGAGTCCATATGAGGCTTGGAAAATGAATATGCATTCCTCTTAACAGTTTCCCTAACAACCGAATTATCTATCCCAGGTGTCTTCAAAATTTCAGGATGTAAATCAACCTTCCCACATAGTTCATCCAAGCAGAAGTAAATTTCTTTTGAAGATTCATGATACTTATCGGTGAAAAGTGATGAATCTTTCCATGTATCTCAATCCAACTTGATCCGGGCTCTTTTTTCTACTCTAAGGTATTTCATAGTGACCTTAATTTACCTACTTCACTCCATCTATTTGCTAAGAAAATTAGTGAACAACTCTTTTCTCTTCATTAAAGCGTCTTGCTACACATATAAAAATGGCACTTCAAAAGCCACCACCACAAAATTTACCCATTTTGCCCGGATGGCTTAATCTCCAAGATTCCTTATATTGTGGTTACTAAAGGGTATTTGATTTTTATATGTGACTATCATATACACGCTACCATATCGATTAGTTGAACAATGTAAGATTAATGGGACAGAAAACAACGATTTGATGCTTTAATATAAAATTTCGGTCACATGCTAACATGTGTTGAATGATGATCACATATCTAGGCGGGGATGCAAATGCAATTTCTTCTTGGTGGAAAAAAATTTGATATTTAATTGAAGGTAATAATAATTTTCCAATTTTTGTTTCTATATGTTTGAGTAGGGTGGAAAAACTCGGCTTTGACCAATAAAACTAAAAAGCGAAACCAGTCTTATAACAATGACACGATGAAGGTAATGCTAAAGAAACCGGACAAACCAAATCTTCATCTTTGGACTTTTCTCCATCTCCTCCACAACTCTCCCTAGGATTCTATTTTCCTCCTCTAGCCGACCACAACGCTCCTTTGCAAAAGCAAGATCGCCTTGACGGTTTTCACTCACGTAGTAGAAGCTTTGCTTTACGGCCATTGTCATTGAGAACTGTTGGGAAAACCAAAATGCATATCACGTATCTTACATATTTATAGTTGAAATTTGAAAAGACCGCAATTCACCTCGATCTTTGATTAACACTTTGGGCTTTCCACGGTGGCGGCTATGTGGTTGTGGAGATATCATTCGGCTTTATCGAGACATTTTATCGTTACCATTCAGAAAATTTATGATATTCATTAAGAAGACTTGCCAATAAGCCTAATAACGAGACGATGTCGAGCACAACCGATAGCATAGTACACGATCGGTTGTCATTTTTCTTTGTTGACCGCTATAATCGCGGATGTATCATTATAGATAGAGTAATCTATGTGATGTGTTGTTGTTTAGGAAATCTCGGGCTTTCCAATGTGATCATGCCATTCGGTTGTATTGTCCACCATTTGGTGTTGCAAGTGTGCATTCCATCAACATTCCTTTGCCATAGATTGTATAGTAACGTTCGGTGCCGGTAGTCTTTGTGTCATCCACATTCGAAGCATTTATTTCCTTAATCAAATTAACGCAACATATCAAAGTTACTTATAGTATTGTGACATGCGTTATTAAATATAAATATATAATGTGAGTGACGAATTGACGCCTTTACCAAACATAGACGATAACTCACGTTAGAAATACTCGAACAACTGGAAGCCGTAATTCTTTTATAAGCTTCCACTCCATTTTCATCCTTTTCATTCCCTTTGATTTCAACCAACCGACTTATGCGAAACGTAGGTTCATAATGCCCATAATCTACAATCGTCAAAGTCCTCTCCTCCTCCACAGGTCCGTACCAATCACTTGTTGAACCGACGATGACGTTAATCTATCTATAGAAGCTGCTGTCCCTACATTGTAAATACCATGAAGCCGCAGACGGTAACATCTTGCCTATACTTATTATCTAGAACATCACTAAAGCAAGAACACACCCTTCACACTCATAACCGTATTCCCTGGTTTAGTGAGAACATACCCATCCGGATCAATTACTTATCCAAAAACTTAGTCGAAAACCATCCAAAAATTATCATGTGTTATCAAATTAATTCCCAAGTACAAATGAGTGTATCTTAGACAATTGAACAAAAGTCAAAACCATCCAAATGAAGAAACTGAAGACGCTTACTTACCTGCAAATGAGCATTTCCTGTCACAAATGGCAACATAAACTTGAGCTTCGTATACGACATGTGGCCACAAATGCTTTCGAGATTTAAGAGAGTAATCAAATGTGATCCGTCTAGTGGTGAAGAACAAAGCATATAAATGCAATGATAGTTCATCTCGAGATCTAATAGTGAAAACATGAGATCTTATCGGTCCGTGGTAGTGTCATAAATTCCGATGTGGAAGCCAATAATAAGCAGAATGAGGCGTGATTTAAACGCATGTCGGTTCTAATTTTTTACCGGTGGATTTCTTTGAAGAATATGACTTCACACATGTTAACCCCACAACCACGAAAACCAAAAGCGCGATACTAAATTACGCTAGATAGTTGTTCAAATTTATACCAAAATGAGTACTAAAAGTCTATAACAATTGGGTTTAAGCTGTTTAGATCAAACTAACAAAAATCCAATATTAGATTTCACATAATTTATGACTAATTTTTTCAAAACCTAACTGTGAACTTAGATAGGTATGTATAAATTATTATTTGCTAAAAAACTAACTACCTTTATATCTTAATCATATTAATGAATAAAATAGCCTCTATCATTGATCTCCCACCTATTACAAAATTTTCTTTCCAATCATACACGCCCAACATTTAACATGTAGATTAGTAGACAACAGACTAACTAATGAAAGAAAATAGTATACACAAGTATAGATATATGAATATTTTCCTGATCAATTAATACCGGAGGTTAAATCTTACCGACACCAATGGCATATACATTCTTTAACCCACCCATCACTTCATGAGTGACGAGATCGCCATTATCCCACACAATGAAGTGGGGTTGCCTTAGAAACTTGGCAAGTGGTTTCCTCCATTTCTCTGCTCCACATATTCGCGCATTAGCATATTCCTTGTTGTATATCTCGATGCTATATTAGGTCCACCCAAATATAGGATATTCTCCATTGAAATACCAGTTGCATTAATATCATAACAGGGAAAATTAACATAACAATAAAAGTTAATGAAACCTCAAGAGCATAATAATCAATGGGTAGCAAATATGTTATCAGTTGCAACATATGCTAGATGAAGCTATTAACAGATCACTGTTAACAAAATATAAAAAATGACTTTATAAAGACAGTTTAAAATGAATTTAGGCCAAAATCAATGCTACAGATAATAATCAAATTATGAACTCATTAAATAATCAAATTATGAGTTCATTAAATGATCTTCAGTATTCACCATTTTCGCTATCGAGTCTTGGAAGGGTCTTATAATGTAAAATCGCTTTGATGATGTAGAGGAAGAAGTTGAGGGTTTGTAATTATTGAAATCGGTAGGAGAATGTATTACCAACTCAATAAACTCTATTACTTGCACTTGAAGGTTCGACACCAATTCTAATAGATCATTTTTATCGAGTAGTCGGAGAATCTACCATAAATTCAATGTCCTCGCTCACGATTTCATGCTCTAGTTCTTCAAATTTATGGTGCGAGTTGCTATCTAAAGATACCATATCAAATCACCGAGATATCATATAAGCGTGGTTTTAAGAGAGTCTTGATTTTGAGTCCATGACGCATAACTCAAGCAATCGAGACTCTTTCGTTATTCAAATATGAGATGAATATTTATGGATAAATAAACTTATTAGCTGCGTAAAGGATATGCATACCGAACCTTACGAGTCGAGCACGAGGCGTAGATGCTTTAGTGCTTCGTGACATGTCGGCCTCAATCTACAAAACATAAAGCAGGCACCATGAAAGAGAGTGGGTTGACCCAAAACACCCTTTACAATTAACCCTTTATACGGATCATTCTTCATGGTTCCAACTTCCCCAATGACTATTCTAGTGCTTAGTAAGATCAAATACATACGGTAAAACACTTTTGCATCAAGTCGGCCTTCGCTAATCAATTTCGCATCGCATCCGGTAGCTTAAAGCCAAAACACAACTGGTTAGGCAATGGACTAAGGAAAACAATGAGAAAAATGAGAATTTATATTCAAACAATGAGAAAACAATGAGAATTTATATTCAAATAGTTAAGGAAACTAAAGAAGTAAATTACCAAACTTCCCATATATTTAAGCAACAGACAATCTTATTACGCACATCCAAAATTATCATGTGTTATCAAATTAATTCCCTCAACGACCTACAAAATCACTTGATTGTTGACCTTCCATTCCACATTTGAACCACTTCTTGGATAATTGGTAAGACTTATCGGTGATGTTTGGATTTTTAGTTCATGGTTTCATGGTGTGTTGACTACTATCGGTAGTTGTTGTTGAGTTGACCTTTGTTTGGTTGAAGGCGATGAAAGTCCGACTACATCTCGAAATTGCTAAGTGAGTAAATTATGAAATAAGTAGAAAGCTGGCGATAGTGGAGCATGAGTACTCACATGTGGGGGCACTTTTTGGTAAGATGCGATAAAACCGTCTCTTGATTACCTCCAACGAGACTTCAGCGAAATTATTCGATCAAGCTTGTTATGACTTATGACCCATACTTTAGCTATAAGCTGTTTAATATAAAAGCTGATAACGAAAACTTTGTAAAATAACCTTATCATCGTCATCCTTTTCAACAAGTTGAATCATGTAATCTAGGGCCATCATGAAGCTCTGCCTCTCTCGATCAACCCGTTTCCCAATCACACCTTGTGCGACCAACAATCACGCTAACTCCTCGATTTTTGTCACCGAAAATGCGGATTCGGTCATTGCCTCATCGACAAAGCATCCGAAATCGAAGTCGCAACAAAAAAAGTTCAAAAGACCAAAACAAAGCAGAACATAATCCATATCGAGTATCAATGAAACTAAAAGCGCATCAATTTAACTTTTCCACCACTTCAAAGATAATGAAATCACGAACATAATCGGATCATGCTTGTTTTCTTCTCAAGCCAAGTATCGAGACAACTTTTTATCTTCTTTGTCCCTTTCAAAGAACTCACGTTCAATAAGCGATTCGATTCTTTTCTTTATAACTATAGGGTTTGGCAAGAATCTCGTGAGGCGCTTTGTAACCTCTGCTACAATATTGTTGTGGTCAAGCACCGTCTTGATTTCATAATTCTAACAATCATTGCCTCAATCGTGGCTTCGTCCTCCTCCACCCTCTGCCTCTTTTCTTGCTTTTCAGGTTCAGACTCCTTTTGTGCCGCCACCATTCCGATCTTCACCTTGTAAAATTTGCTAGAAAATTTTTCATTGAAGAAAAAGAAATCCATAAGGATACAAAAAAAATGTACCTGCATAGATGACATTCCCAAGTCCATTAGGATCCCATCGTCTCCTGATATGAGAAGCTTCTCATCAACCTCGGATAGTGTTGACGTGATGTTCTTGAAATTCCACTTTTGGTTAAAAATCTAAAACCATTAATATTTGAACTTATTCTCACATGTTTGTAAGCCTTCAATGTTACACCCATCCCCTATGGTTATATACACTGGGGCGGATAGGTTCTTCACCGAAGAGCATTCCCTATTCAAAATGTTATAAACAACATTCGATACACGTTCCCGCATAATATAATACACAATGCATTATCGCACTTATACTCATATCCATGTAACGTATCTAATTTCGATAATTTCAAACCCGAACTCGATATGTCGCACTGCGTAACCACGCCTCACCGAGATTACAACATTTATTTTAGCCTTATATGGTACTCCTTTTATAAAACCATTATATCTCAATCTAACATATTTTGTAAATTCTCTTAAAATCCTAACCTAACTGGTCGCTCAACCTGACATAAACCATTATAACCATACATATATTTTAGGGTTAAGGCATTGATGAAAAAAAATTCTATCGCTCTACCTGACATACATTTTAACCATAGATGGCAATCACTCGTTTTGGCTCAAACCATGTTGGCGAGTATAAAACATTGATTTTATTAAATTTTACCCGCTTTCTTTCGATATAATAATTTTTTGCAGCATAATGCTATATTTTCAATGGCTTCTATATTTGCAGCAGCTTCCATCATCCGGGAAGCTTCGATGTTGGTACCTAACACAAAAAACATCATAATTCGATATCAATATGCAATCATGATATAGATCAACGCTAAGGAGCATCACGGTTGGCGTTCTTTCAGAACCTCGAAACTTTTGTAATACACTTATGTATACAAAAGTCGGTGTAAACACATGTTAATTTATGGAACGTGTATTTATACATACCGAGTTCAAATATTTTGAAGATGACATATGCACACAAGTAACATAATACACGTTTTCTTACAAACCGTGATGAAGAAAACACAAAAGGATCATTAGATGAGATTGTGAGGAAAAAGGATATTAGGGTTTATGAGAAAAATATAATGAACCAGTATAATTTGTTGTAGGGATTTTAATAATTATGTTTTGTAGATAAATACATTCCTAAAACAATACAAATTTCAAAGAATTTTATTTACTATATGATTCTAATAAAATTATAGCCATTTATATATTATAGTATGGAACATAATTATCAAAATAACTTGTTGACTAAGTGGTAAACACTCAAGTTATTTATCAAAACAACCAAGGTTCAAACCTTGCAAGGGACTTTTTTTATAACAATTTTCAAAAATGCTTAAAAAAATCAATAAATTAACAAAAAAAAAAAAAAAAAAAAAAAAAAAAAAAATTAACAATTAATTGCTTAGGTGGACATATAATGTTTAGGTGGCATGAAAATGATTAGGTGGCATTGAGGTGACATTAATGCCAAATGCCTCCTGTTATATATAATATAGAGATATATATAGAGTCTGGTTCTAGAGAAAAGTGTAATTAGATAGAAAAGTGAGAAAAAAAGTTACAGGGTAGATTTTGTAAACATCTCAAACTTTAGGGTAAATTTATAAACAATGTAAAAAAATAGGAGTAGCTGGTTCCTCTCACTTAATATCCAAACACATACACTCAGTCAAACACACACACAGTCCTGATTCCTCTTACTCACCATCTCCATCTGACCTTGTACATCACCACCGGTACACAACCACCACGCCGCCGCCAATCACCACCGCACCACAACAACATCAACAATATACCTCCATCACAAACACCAAAAAAATACACACACAAATATCCAGATCGAGCGTCATCTTCAAATCAAAAACAAACACTGATTCACTAAAAGCCGATCAAAACCACATCAAAACCGATAAAAACACATAGAAACACTCGTTATTGAGTGGAATCGCAACTCAGATCACGCCGTTATTCACTAATATTGGTGAATTTTGAACCTTGAATCATCTAAAAATGAAGAAAAAACAAGATTTAACATGTAAGTTTACTGATTTTGTTAATTGATCAAATTTTAGTCAATGATGTAATGATTTTTTAAGTTTTGTTATGATTTTATCATTATGTCATAATGTTTTCTATAAGATATGGAACAAATTTGACAAAAAAATGCATGAAAGATGTGTTTATCAAAGTTGCACACCAGGTGTTTGATAAAATGTCTGAAAAAGATTCTATGACTGTAATGCACTAATTTGTAAAATATATGTTTAATATTAAATGATATGACATCTAGGGCATCTGTGTGTGTATTTTTAGCATCATAATTACAAGTTAGGGCATCATATTATATTAATGCAACTGTGTTTGTGGTTGTTGCATCAGGTTAAATGTTTTTATGTTAAGTGCATCGTTGAACATATTCGAGCATTAGTGAATATGATTAGTGCATCGTCAAACATATTAAGACATCATTGTGTGTGTTTAGTGTATTCATTTTTATGTTTAGTTCATTAATGGTCATAGTTGGGAATCCATTTGTATTTTTAGTGCATCGTTGTAAATACTTCAGCATATGTTTGTATGTTTAGTGCCTCGATGAATATATTAGGGCATCCATCAGTATGATTAGTGCATCTTCAAACATATTAAGGCAATAGTGTTTATATTTAGTGTATCCGTTTGTATGTTTAGTGAATCGTTGGTCATAGTTGGGCATCCATTTGTATGTTCAGTGCATCGTTGGAAATACTTGGGCATCCGTTTTATGTATAGTACATTGATGGACATATTAAGGCATATATGAGTATGATTAGCGCATCAAAAAAGTAGGTATTAGGGCATCTATGAGTGCGATTTAGTAGGTTGTAATTTAGCATTATAAACCACTTTGGGTGGACTTTCTACCTTTGACCAGTTTAAACTATCTCACCTCCTCTCTGCATCAGAAATGTACCACCACCCGTCATAAATTCTTCTTTATCAACATTCATAAACATCACTAAATGTGGTCCATGTGGCGATTGGAAAATTGGGTGGCTCACAGAGGTTTTGTAACCGCTCAAATAGGTACTTTTTGGTAACAGATCGTATTGGGTTGGATAACCCAAGATACTTATCTCCAAATTTATTATGTTTTCTTGTTAATAAGTTTATCAAATGTTTGAAATATATTACTTGTTGAGTCATCATAAGTCCAATAACAATGTGACAATAACATGTCTCTGTACACTAAATATACAAGATAAAACTCTAGTTTAATTTAAGTTTTATCAAATGCACAACCAGGTATCTGTTCATACACATTTTGTTGTTACCGCATAAAGGAAAATTTTCAGATCAAAACCTTCTTATGCATTTGTATGCAAGGTATATTAGTCTCGTTTTTAATGGTTATTATTTAATTTACTAGATTAATCAAAAGTAACTAATTTGTGGTATGATTTTGTAGGATTATAAGAGCACGACAGAATTCTTTGTGGCACCTTTCTTGGTGCAAGAATGGAAAACTAAAGAATAAATTGGTACGAAAAAGGAGACCTTGTGGCTTGACTTGATAAGTAACTCAGCCCACCAGTAAAAAACTACTGCAGATGTTATAGTATTTAACAATAGGCGTTGGTGGACTCACGTCAAGACTGCCAAAGGGTAAGATCTTATTGCATCTGTGTTATACATTAGTGCCTCAACATTATACATTACAATTGTTTAATATTGCATAAGGATTATTTAGGATATAGTAAATATTGGCGGTGTTTGGCAATATAATAATTTCTATGCATTTTTAGTGCATCTGTATTAGAAAAATAAGGCATCTGTATGAAATAATTCATGATGATTATTAAGCGGTAGTTGGCAATATACTAATTTGTGTACATTTTAGGCAATATGTATTAAAAAATAAGGCATCTGTATGGAATATTACATAATGATTGTTCAACTCATAATGATTGTTCAACTAATTCAGGTTCTATTTAGCAATAGACATTTGACCTGTCCCCATCTGCAACTTCCTGGAATGGATGAATTTAGTGACGAAGATGATTTTATCAGATGAGAATATGACATTTGTTCTTGGTTGAACGCTGATGATTTGTTACAAGATAACGACTTTAAAGGCGTCGAAAGGTAAACGATTTGAGAGGCTTCTCTGAATGTTTCAGATTTTGCAAGAATTTGAAGATAGTCATTGCTTAGCTTGTGAAAATATTATTTTCTAGTTTTTGTTTAGCTTATTATATATTATGAGACGTTGCATTCTTATTGTAGCATCACTCATCAATGCAAAATGCATCTCTTATATTTTGATTGGCAAGTTAAGTTTATAATAAGATTAATTCGTTCATAACATGACTATTTATTTGTATGTTTATTGCTATTTTTTTGTCCAACTATATTTGTCGGTTGATATTTTTTACTCCCAATCGCACAAGAAATATATTCTTTTTAATACACATCTTTAGCCCTTCATCTCCATTACATTCAGTATATGCATTTGTTTATCATTTACATTAATGGATGTGTTCATTCTCATATATTTCTTTAGTGCATCTGTTGAGGCACTTTAGTGCATCTGTTTGAGAAACTTTAGTGCATCCGTTTGATGTACTTAGTGCATCCGTTTGTATCATAAAAGCAATACAAGTGCAATACTGTTAGGTTCATGAAATTGACGAAAAGGCAGCTCCAAACAATGATAAGACAAACACGGTTAATGACCAAGCAAAGATTCAAGTTGATGAGCCTTCAAAGAAAGACTCTACGAAGATACCACTTGTTACATCATCTACTGATAACAACATTCTAAAGCAATGAATTTGATAAAGAAACAGATTTATATTAAAACCAAAAATATAGAATATGAAACTTTATTATAATGAAATCTTGAAGCTGAAGTCAATTCATATTTCTAAACACGATACCAATATATACAAGATATATACAGATTGTATATCTTCTTTACAATAGGGAGTTTACAACACAAGATGTAAATGCTATTTTCTACTAATCCAGTTACACATATTCAAAACCAATGCCTTTGCGCTAGTTCAAAAGTGGGATAACTTTTATCTATGAACGTTCCATGTTGTTTTGTATTAGGTTATGCACTTTAGCATTCACTCCATACACTATCAAATTCATATATATAGAATAATATTTATATGATTATTAGTCAAGTATTCTTTGTTCTATTTGCAGTTTTTTTATCGATTGAACAAATAGTAAAAAAACCAAAGTCCAAAGTAGAAAAACCAGATAGCAGAAAACCATATAGTAGAAAAACCAAAGTCCAAAAGTGCAGCAAAGTAATGCATCATAGTGTATAAAGTAATGCATAACACTAACTAATTTAGGGCATCAATTGGTTAACAACTAGTGCATCATAGACCATCCAAAATCTTCAAATACTCATAGCAGCCTTTAATCCGTAGCATCCCTGTATTCATGATCAAATGACTAGATTCACATCACAAAAGCTTATCAGTCATGTTTGTGCTCTACCATGAGTACAATATGCAAAACATTATTGCAAAATATATTTGAAATTTAGAACAATAGTGACCGTTATGGTATTCATTATTTAATCATCTCCCACTTGCAACGCTTATTGAGAATAATATTCTTTGTATGCATGGTGGTATGATTAATAATCTATAATCCTAATGCATGTATTGTAGATTCAGTATGAAATACATTTGAGTCATAAATATATTCTAGTGCATTCGTATGTATTTCCGTGCATTTGTTTGATGTAACTTAGTGCATCGGTTTGTATCACATTAGTACATTCGTTTAATATTTTTGAACTAAGTTGAGTTTTGTAGCCTAATATTATATGAAATAATATTACTTTTGTTTTAGTACTTTTCCTGAGAGCTATACTTTAATATTTGTTTCAAGTTGTTACTTTGTTAATCCACATATAGAGGGTTTTTTTCCAACATGTATAATCATACCCTCAGTCCTCAGAGCTCATTTTTAGCTTCATAACTCTTTTGACATGAGCCATAGTGTGAATTTTGATAGAACCACATGTGTAATTTAAACAATTAACTCATTCAATATTTCAATAATGATAGTAGTAATTAACAACTGTTGTAATCACAAGATTTTTTTGTTCTTCTTGAGTACTCCTGATATATGATAAGTAACTAGATAAGTAAGCCTATGTGGTTAACTGATAGTCTTCATTTCTGGAATTTTTTGATACACGTCCCTCTTTTTTAGCAAATTGATTTTCCCAAATCATTGTAGACAATCCTCTCGGTAATCACTTGCATTTTCTCTCGCTAATAAATTCAGTTGCATCGGCAAAAATAATCGACTTCGTCAAACTTAACGAAAATCCAGCATAGCCCTCTTATAAGAATTTCTTAAAGCTCCATATAGATTACCTTTGACGCAGGTTCCAAACTTCCAAGATCCTTGGAAAAATTTAAGGTACTTTTTTAGTACATCCGTTAGTACTTTAGTGCATCTGTTTGAGTTACTTTAGTGCATCCGTTTATAGCTTGGGTCTTATAATCAACGACTTCAGGTAATTTGTCAACAAGAACCTATTGGCATCAAGCAACGAATATCATGTAAAAAAGGCGAAAGCAAGAAATCATATGTTGCTCCAGATATCAAGGTGTTATGTTGATGACCTAGGACAATAATATAGATGAAATCAAAAGAAATGAGTACCTTACAAAGATAATGCATAAGAATCATTCTACTATTCCTTACCCGAGTATCTGTGAGTTTTAGAATGGTCTCCAACCTGAATCCAACGACACCACCTAAAACAAAACCAAATTATTTTTATGTAAGGCAAAAAAAAATTCAAACACTTTTAAGATTAACAACCAAACTAATCACAAAATAACAAAATTAACCCTTGCAGTCCCTTGGTTCAATGCATTTCCTAAACAAAAAATAGTGTTTTCATGACTCTCTTCAATTTAGCCAAACACCTGATCTAATTGAATCGCCAACACCCATAAGATATAAAGTTTCAATGAATAATTTTTCCAGTGACTAATTGATATTTTTAGGCACTGTCGAAGCTCGAAAACATAAATTAAAACAAACTTAAGTATTAGATTAGAATATAGAACTATAAACAACAGATAAGGTGCATGTAGCAATATCTTCTAACAATTATTTAAACCGTAACATATACGAGAAGGTTGTGATAATATATGCTACACATGGAATTTTCAACTGTTGCAAGAAAATACAACATGCAACCATGTAACCAACTATCATTTTCAGAGCTAGTCATCATAATAACAAACAAATATATGTGTAATAGCACATGTTATGGTGACGTGGTGATACGTACAGTAGCAACAAACCTGAAGTCGATACAACTGTCTTAGCGACTGTTTTCATACAAATCTAAAATCCTCTTTCCTAAATTAATTAGGGCATCACAATGTAACTAAAATCATTTCACAAAAGTTAGATTATCACAGTGTAAAATTAGTGCATCGCAGTTATAAAATCTCATTCAGACATTTTATCAAACACCTGGGGGGCAGTTTTTGTAAACATATTTATTTCTCAATCTCGTTTCAATTAACTATTATATAAGATGAATCATATCAATAAACTCTTAAAATTGGTACAATTATATGCAAAGATGATGATTACCGAAGCAAATTTCATAAAACAAAAAAACTATCTCATAACAAACACTAATATGTGTAAATAAATCTGTAACCAATGCCATAAGCTTTATATCCGATCTTTGATAAAAAGAGTAACAAAATTATAATCAAAACAGGTTTTAAAACTTACTTTGATCGGCGATATGATACATTAGAATGAGATGATTAATGAATCTGATAATAGATCGTGTTTGTTGTTTTGATCGTGTGGAGATTATAAGCAATAATCACAGGGAAGAGCGTGTTTGTTGTGGAATGAGCTGAGAGAATTGAACCAGAGAAAAAAAAATGAAAAAATTTAGGCATTATATATGATCCTTGAAGATATTACAAAATAAACCTTGGATAATTTAAAAAGTTGCAATCGGGTCCTTGTAGTTTGGTGTGAAAAAAAGGAGGGGAAAGGAGGGGGATCAACTTTTTAAATGATCCAATCTCTCTCTCTCTCTCTCTATCTCTCTATATATATATATATATATATATATATATATATATATATATATATATATATATATATATATATATATATCATTAGTGGTAAAAGGATAGGAAGGGTTTGTAACCATAGGATGTATCAATGCAAAATAAATTAATGATTGAGATTAAATTGGGTAATTTATGACAATCTATTAATTTTGTTGGGTCATTATGTATTATTATGAAATGGAAAAGGATATCATGGTCATTTAGTTTTGCCTTCAAACATTTGTTTAATGACACATTTAATAAAAAATTTAAACCGATATTTTGATTCTTTATTAATGACATGACACATTTGATACCATTTTATGCCATGACACATGAATACATGATCCACGTATTTGTTTTTGTTACTTTTTTTTTTAATTTTGTTTTCTAATTACCAACAAAAGAAATGTGGGTTACATATATTTTGATGTAGCTAATTTTCTTAGGATGTGTTGTACATTGACACAAATGAAACATTCTTCGTACAAATATTTTATTAAAATTGACACACATGATAAACTTGCTTATAAATATTGGCACATCGTTTTAATAAAGCGACACATTCTTTAACATACTGGCACATCGTTTTAAAAGTATTGGCACATTCTCTAAATATTGGCACATCGTTTTAATTAAACGACACATTTTTTAACATATTGACACATTCTTTAAATATTGGCAAATCGTTTTAAAAGTATTGATTAATTAACTTGCAAAAATCATAAAAAAAATCCATCAAAGCTACTTTGTATGCAAGTAATTTCAATATTTATTTCAATAATAAATTGATACCTCATGATCAGTTGATGATACGCTTCTACACAAAAGATGATATATAAATTTCTATTAAATAAACTTAAATGACATGTTAAATAGATTTAAATGAGCATTTAAAAGATTAGTGGTTAAATGTCTAAAATATCCCTATTAATCAAATAACAAATTTTACACTTTTAACCCTTTTTATCCTTTTTACTCTAAGTCACTTTTTATTTGATTCGCAACCTGTTCTCCCTCCCCTTTTCAGCCGCCACACAGTTTTTTCATCACCATCATAATGACTAATGGTGATCGCCTTCTACCACCTCCTATCCTCACTCTCGTTGAAACAAAACCTAAATGTTTTTTCTGTGGCTCTCTTTTCATCGTATCGCACCAAGATTTTTAGTTATGAAAAAAAAAGGTTTGACCTTCATTGTTACTATTTTATGTTTTTTCTTTTCATTTAAAGTCGACTAAAGCTCAACCTGTCTCCACCTAAAGTCGACTAAAGCTTGATCTATGGTGTTACTTCATTCAAAAATCCGCTTGAGGTTACTTCTTCAAGAATCAATATGAAACCTTTTGATGTCCTAATGCACATCATTGGTGAATATACAAGTTTTCGACAAAGTACCACATCCATTGTTTGATTTCCTTTCGCTTGATGTGGTGTCCTTGTCAACAAAAATAGTTATACCTTTATTGTTTTAAGTATCTACGGTCTAAGATTTCGCGATTTCGCCGCTCAGACTACGGAGGGGTATTAACCAATATAATTGATGAGTCTGCTCAAGCCCGATTTGTAGGCTTATAGTACATTAGGGTTTATTGTAATCTATAAATATTGGTTATTAATATAGTTAAAGAAACGTTTCAATGAAAACATACGGTTTAACAGTGATATTGGGATTTTTTTCCCAATGGCATGCAAAATTGCACCGCCCCTGTGATGTTGTTTGTCCCTCGCCACTCAATTCACATCTCACCATCCGATTTTTTTCCTCCTTTTTGAGTAGGTATTTTTGGTGGTGTGCTATAAGATCCACATGCGCCTATAACAATTATATCTGAAGAGGGTGTTTTAGTTATTGTGGTGTTATTAAGTGTGTGCTGATATGACAACCTAATAATATTTAGGGGTTGTTTGTTTAAGCTTATATGTGGCTTATGGGCTTACTTGTGTATCAACTTATATCTCATAAACCTCATTTTTCCTGCTTATTTTGAGGCTTATGGGCTTATATAAGTTTATTATGATATGATAAAGTTATGGGCTGTTTGTTATCCTCCTTTGGTTTGGGTTTAGACTTGACAAGACATAAAAGATTTGTTTGGTTGCTTCTTTTGACAAAAAGAAAGGGTGTGGGAATTGAAGATTGATAGTCGATCAAGTGGGTATCTTTAGGTTGAATCATGTACTTTAAGTGGGCCACATATATGTTTTGTGTCTATCTAATTTTTATTTTATATTTAAAAGTAATTTTAGTTTTAATTATAGTATAAAATTTATTAAATGAATATATTTTCTCTCTCCTAAAACTACACCAAATCTAAATTCAAATCCAAATCTGAATCCAAATCCAAATCCAAATCTAAATCCAAATCCAAACCCCTCTTTATAAACCAGACGGGCCCTTATAGAAGCTCACAAGTCTCAAAATAAGCTAAAAAATTAAGGTTTATGAAATATATAAGTTCATAAGTCCACATATAACCTTAAACAAACACGCTCCTATTGGGTGCAAAGTAGGGGTGAGCACTAGGTCAAAACCGGACTGGACTAAAAAAAAGGGACCAGACCGAAACCGTTTTAGCCCAAAACCACGGACCGAATGTGTTCGGTCCGGTCCAAGAAGGCATTATTGGCCGGTTATACATAAGACCGGACCGAAGACCGAACATGAGGTGAAGTGTGAACCGAAGACCAAACCAAAATAGGTTTGGTCCAATCCAGTCACTCCGATTTATCAGTTCAGTCTGGTCCACTCTCCGATATGCACCTCTAGTGCAAAGTACACCTAGCACTCAAAGTGTGTAAATCAATGTTTTAAAACCTGGTTTTTTAATTGTCCCGACCAAGACACCAGGTCAACGGTTCAACCGGTTCAACTGCCGGGTCGAACCGGTTTTACGAAGAAGAAGAAAATAGCTATATAGATATTCCACAAACAACTTTTAAATCTGTAAATACCACCCTGTGGAAAACTAGAAGGGGGGGTTGAATAGTTTTACTAATTAAAACTTGGTTTTAAACTATTTAGATCGACTTATGTCAATCTATTTGAACGTGTGTGTTGGATGTTGATAGACAAGCGTATAGATAAATAAACCTAAGATAAAGAGTAAGAAGCACAAAACTACAACGCGAGTATTTATAGTGGTTTGGCTACAAGGACACCTTTCTTGACCTACTCCACTCCCCGAGTCACCTACTCGAGAGTTCGTAATCACAACACAACACAAACTCCTTGTGGCGGAGAAGCCTTCAAAACGTCGCCTACTGTTTATCCGGTACAAGGCTAGACACCGGGTTCTTCCACAAGGTAGAACCAAACCTAGCACAACGTCGCCTACACTTTATCCGGTACAAGGTGTAAGCTCCCAGAAAATTTCAATGTACTTAAGACTTCAATCAGAAATAAAGCACGATTTACATCAGCATGAAATTTTGTAAATTATCACGTTTGCATATCACTTGGCATACATGATCAACGCAGCTTGAGCATTCATAAAAATATCGTTGTGATCAGAATGAAATCCCTCACGATCTCGATATTCTTAAAATACACAATATATATATAAATTTATAAAAATATAGAATAAATAAAAATTAAAAAATACATTAATATCGGATTGGACCTAGGATCCTTATTGGGCCTCCAGTCGAGCCCAATACACCATTTCATAACCATTGGGCCTTGTTACCATGTTGAGCCCAACCCAACGAGTTTTAATGGGCCTTAACCGGACTCTACAGAGCCCAACTCCCACCACACTCCTACTTGGGCCTCATATTCACCCGATCCAAGCCCAACTCATCTATTTCCCACCCTTGGGCCTCGGTTGCAATCCAACCCATACATATGTCCAAGCCCATTGCACTTTAGAATATATATAGCAACTCTAAATTGATGCATGTGGTGACATGCCTTATATTTTCTTTTTCGTTCCCGTGGACAACCAAGCCAACGAAACACAACATCAAAACAAAAATCTAACTTGGTCAAATCTAAACATTTCGTGTAAGACTAATCTGGGGGGGACACAAACATAACAAAAGCTACCCTAACTCATTTAAATAATAGGCCTAAGCACCCTTTGACTCCCTTGACTATATTACCTAAAGGATTAAGTGTTTCTATTGTTAAGACTTCACCCAGTCCATGCCTACCATGCATCAAAAAATGTCGAGCGTGCATATGAGGTCTCATTCACCATTCTCCTTTCTCTTGGGACTAGGAAGAATGCACATAAAATATATGTAGAAGCCATGCCTATTTCCTTCTATATAAACACAACATAAGAACACTTGATGGATATCACCTCACACCAACATATCAACACACTCGAAAACACTCTCACCCTTTTCACCAAAGTCGTCCACTATGGGAATTTGTTTCGAGAGAAATAGGAAGGAAAGAAGAAATGTAACAAGGAAAGGGAACACTAGGAGTTTTGGGTAAAGATTTCTTTGAGTTATAAGTTCTCGTAGGTGTCCATACTCGTGCTCACATCATCACCACTCTTGAGAGTGTAGTAAGTCCTTTCCAACTCGTTTTCCATATTACATATTACTTTTATCACATGTATGGATGATAGATGCACCATATGTCTCGACACTATCTTGTTAACACGTATAAAATGCTTCCTAACACAAAAACTTGATTTGGATACCCCACACTCACTCACACCTTAGTATTTTACACTCGTGCACTAGTTAGAACATGTTAAACGACCCACAAAAACCTTGAAACCCTTAGGAACTCTCGTACACTATTAATACTAAACGTAAACGCTAACGGGCCTAAAGCCCAACTACTAAGCCCATAAAGCCCAAACAAAGTCCAAGTAAAGTTTAACCTGGCCCAATAAGTGCATAATAAGCCCATAAGCTATAAAATAAGTTAGATATAAGCTTGAAATAAGTTGTAAATGCTTTACGAAGTTTTTGTTTTCTAGAAATTATTTTTGGACTAAAAATAAAAATTGCGTTGCCTTGGGGTTAAAACCATAACTTTTTAGAAGATAAAGGGGCTAGTTCTTACGTAAAATATTTAGTATAATAAGTACAAGGACCATTATGGTCATTTTCAAAAGTAAAAGGGGTAAAAACCACGTGCATGTACACGAAAGAAAGCACAAGGACCAGTTATGTAATTAACTCAAACTAGTATAATTATAGTTTTGGGTCAAAAGTGTCAACTTGAAAACTTAAGGGCTATACGCGTCAAAACACGTTTTAGAGGGGCAGTTTTGTACAAACAACCCATATAGGGATTAAAGATGTCATTTTTCGAAAGTTTTGATATAAATGTGTTTCGGGCAGAAAGTGTAAATTTCTCAAACTTGAGGGACTAAACTCGTACTTTTCGTAACTTGAGGGTAAAAAGTGCAAATTCAAGAAAAGTTTAGAAAAACTTATAATCTTCTTGTAACTTCATAAAAACGAGTATTTTGATCAAATGAACGTATTATTTTCGGATATTGATGAACTATTTCATATATGGAAATATATATATATATATATATATATATATATATATATATATATATATATATATATATATATATATATATATATTAGAAAATAATTATATATATATACTTAATCCGATAAAACACACGGGGAATCTAAACAAGATAAAATACTCAACCAATCCATTAAGATCACAACGGGGGAAAACATTTCACTTATGCGTAATGAGGATCATTAATTAAGGCAATGTAGGACGTAAATTAACTTACAACGTTAAGCATGCACGCACACTATTGGATTGGACAATCCAATGATCTATTGAATAAGAATATTCAATTCTCTATTATTTTGGTCGCGAACCAAAATGTTCATTTTACTAAGACTCACCATCTCATCATTTTTAGGTTTTTGCTTGGAACCTCCGCTACATTGTGCTTGATATGTTTGTGCTTATTCATATCATTAAGGAAAGTTCATAGCCTCGCTTTTAATTTATTTTATAAACCCCGCGAGGGAGATATATGCTCTAAACTAGAACACAAGATTTTTCATAAATGCTCTCATCTTGATTATTGGTACTGCCTAAGTTTTTAGCCATAAAGTCCCTTGATCATGAACCATTAGTCACCGCGAGTGAACCTAGATATCGTGAATAGTACTATGGGGATTAACGACCCCGTTTCGGTTATAGAGAAATAACGGGGTGCACCATATTTGAATTTCTTTAGGTAATTGGCTATTACCTCCTTTGGGGCACACTTACGTACACTGGTAATTCGGTGTATGCAGTTGAGTCTTGGTTTCATGAGCTTAGCGCATAATAATCTATGATTTTTCTTATGATATTGTTAGTTACAATGATCATGCTCATATACTTGTGTTCAACTATTTTAAACCTATGGATTTCACTCAACATTTATGTTGACCTTTTTTAAGCATGTTATCTCAGGTAATCAGTGAAGATGTTGACTAAGGCGCGGAATGGGGCATGGCCAGGCTTATCTGGTGGTGTAAAACATAAAAAGTTGTCATTTCTTTTAAACTCATGATTTTTCTTTTGGGAAAAACACTTGATATATTTACAACGTTTTGTAACAACTATGAGTTTTCGATGAATGATAACTATTTTAAATCAAACGTCTCTTTCGAGTCGTTTTCTATAATTATTGACTATGATCTCCATTCAAGTAATACCCGAATTAGTCTTCCGCTGTCATTAAGATTTTCGAAGGTGTTACAGATTGGAATCAGAGCCAAGGTTATAGAGAACCAAAGATTTTTTCAAAAACATTTGGACTATAACCGCATTTTTAAAATGGGACTATTTTACACCACTGCCTTACGCCCTTCCATGACCGCTCTATGCATTAGGATTGATGCATCACTAGATCATAAGTAAATTGCATTCATTTTAGTTAGGCATGGAGATTTGCTTGGCAAATATGCGTAGCTACCTAAATTCTTGTTAATTATATTATTTGGCATTTTACTTACATTAATTTATCGGTTGTTACAGTACCATGTCTGCATCCCACCCAATTGTTCTGTCCTTAGACACTGAGATGGAAGACACTATGTCCTCTACGATCGCCAATATGCCACCACCCTAGTCCACCATGCTACCATCTTGTTTGGACGAGACTGAACCTTTTGAGGAAGGTGAAGTTGCCCGAACTCCTACTGTCCCAGCTATGATTGCTCGCTCTCAAGAGTACAATGCATTTGCTACTATGACCCTAGATTAGTACAATGAGTCGCAACAATGACTACCTGCTTCAGATGTTGTTGTGGATGATGGATCATCCAATTCATCCAAGAGCACTGACTCTGCTTCATCAGACTCTTCAGTATCATCTTCTCTACCGATCCATCGTCGCCGACGTAGGATCCGTGTTCTTAAGCCTTATGAGCCTGAGCCGTTTGGAGTGCCTTATAGACTGCATCCTAAGGGTACGACCTTCAAACACACCGCTAGGAAGCATGTGCGATCCATCACTATGACTCATGTGATACCATCAGCTTAGTCACCATCAGCTCAGTCTCCATCTGCTCAGTCATCACCAACTACACCTACTATTCCACCTACTGCTACTTCACCACCACTGCCACCTACCGTGTTCTATCATCAGACCACCATTGTTCCTGTTTCATCATCGCCTACAACATCACCTTCATTGGACACTTTTAGTGAGCCACTTTTTCCGTTTTGCATTAAGTGTTATCCACCATCACTATCTGATCCTGACATGCCTACTCAAGTGGACGTTGAGACCGGACCAAGGAAGAAGGCCGGTGCTAGGCGATGGTCATTCTTGATACCACTGATTCGTCGTTGGAGAGAAGAGGAGAGAGCACCTAGTTCATTTGAGCTTGGAGAGAGCTCAACCACTGCACCAGCTCTAGTTCTGCTTGTTACCGGTGAGCATGTATACCACACCATTCCTCTTTTGGCTACGAGACTCGTTAGAGACGAAGACCAGTTGAGTGAGCTCCTGGCGCATTATGATGAGATTCCACTGGTTAGGATAAAGAGCTTGGAGGAGGAGGTCGAGAACCTCGTGATAGGTCGCTACTCTAGTGAGACTGTGTTCGTTATGATGAGTACTTAGATTATGGAGGCGATAGATACCGTGGCCAGATTGACCCAGAGGCTGGAGACTACAATTCGAGATGCTAGTACGTTGAGAGACACTGCCTTAGGCCAAGAGAGAGTCTTGCATCACGAGCTTGCATCCGCTTATGCTCACACTGCTATCCTAGAGGAGAGGATTGATGACCTCGAGGCGAGAGATTGAGAACGTGAGTAGCATATCCGAGATTTGACAGCCATGGTTGAGGAGATTCGCCGTCGTCATGATGACGCATCGGGAGATGCGTAGATTCTAGTCATCTTTATTTTAGTATGTATCATAAAGCCGCCATATGAGGCATTAAGGCTTGTATCCTTTTGGTTTGTAACTTTGGAACAAGAATTATGATGTTGTAACCTATGGTTGTGAACAATACTATGTAATGATGTATTCTATGTATCCTATGGTTGTATTTCTTACATTCTTGTGTTGTTATTCATCGGTAATGTATGTCGAACCGATCCTTATGTCCTTATATATATGTTATGATTTGTTGAGAAAAATCATGGTTCACTTATTGTCATTCATAACGATATCATATCATTGATTTAAAGTGGTGATCTTGACTATTATGATATTTATAATGTGTAATCACTTTTATTATCGATCGATGATTTCTTAATCTTGGTGTTTATTTCTTGGTAATTTTAGAAAAATGGTCAAGAAGAAAGCTACCTCATCCACTATCACTCCCTTGTTTGTTCGAAAATGGTCGCCGAAAGCGTTTAGCGCGCTATAGCTCAAAGATGCCGCAAACTGCTAGAGCCAAGTCGAACGCATGCCGGTGAAAGAATTGAACAAGAGGCACGTGAAGTGAGATTGCAAGACAATGTCGAGATTGTAAGAGAAGTTTGAAGTTGCAAGAGAAGATGAGATTGCCCGAGAAGCGGAGATCGCCGAGAAGTCAAACAGCGTGTTGCCCAAGCAAAGACGTAAGGTCAAGTCGCCGTCTAGCTGAGGCAACTCGTGTCGCAGAAGCTGCACGTCTTGTTGAAATGGCAAACTCAAATACAACCAACACTACAACAATTCAAAGTGAGTCTACCGTAGCTCGTAAGTGTAGCTACAAAGAGTTCATGAACTGCAAGCCGACATTCTTCAAGGGTACTGAAGGTGCTATTGGTTTACTTCATTGGTTTGGGAGAACCGAGACTGTATTTTTGCTAAGTGACTGCACGGATGATTGCAAAGTCAAGTTCGCAACTGGAACTTTGTTAGAAGATGCGTTATCTTGGTGGAAAGCCCATGCTCAACCAATTGGAGTGGAAGAAGCTTGTAAGATTTCATGGTCAGATCTGAAACAACTGTTGATGAAACAGTATTGCCCAAGAACTGAGATCAAGAAGCTCGAAGATGAGTATTACCACCTGGCTGCTAAAGGTAATGATCTCAAGACATACTTCAAGAGATTCCATGAACTGAGAGTTATGTGTCCTCGTCTGTTTCCCACCAATGAAAAGCTTTTGAAAGCTTTGATTGGAGGTTTACCTCAAAGCATCGAAGGAGATGTCATCGCTTCGAATCCAAAGACTGTAGAAGAAGTTGTCATTGTATCCCACCGTCTTATGGAGCCGATATTGAAGCTTGCAAATGCACAAGGCTCAAGTGACAACAAAAGGAAGCTTGATGATTGGAAAAGATCAAATTCCAACCACCATCAATCCAACAACAACAATCGGAACAACAACCAGTATCACCGCAACAGAAACCATCATCACAATCCAAAATCGGAAGGCAAGCCGCAAGGGCTTACGCCGCACCCACTGGAAAAGGGTATGTAGGACCACATCCCGATGTAATGATGTTTGATGCACCACTCTGGACCTTGTACCGTGAAGTGTGACAAGTGCAACAAGGTAGGTCATCAAGGAAAGCATTGCCGAAACCCCGGAGGGGAAACACATGGCAAACATGAATTGTTACGGATGTGGAGAAAGGGTCATTTCAAGAGCCAATGCCCAAAGTTGAATGCAGACTCAACCCAAAATGCGCGTGCAAGAGCGTGACGTGCTAGGAGATGGAGATGTGCTGTTGAACCCTGATGTTGTGACGGGTACGTATTCTCTTAACAATCATTCTGCAAAAATCTTGTTTGACTCTGGAGTTGAAAAGAGTTTTGTATCTACTACTTTTGCACCATTACTTGAAATATCCCCAATTGACCTAGATACAACTTATGAGATAGAACTTGCCGATGGAAAAATAATAGGAACCAACACTGTAATCCGTAATTGCCCTATTCTTTTACAAGACCACTCGCTCCTCATAGATCTTTTGCCAATCAAACTTGGTAGTTTCGATGTCGTAATTGGCATGGATTGGTTGTCCAAACACCGTGCTAAGATTGTTTGCGATGAGAAAACCGTTCATATCCCGATCAACGGTGAAACCCTAGTCATCCAAGGAGATCAAAGTAGAAAGTACTTAAGTATCATATCCTGTGCGAAATCAATAAAGTACATGGAGAAAGGATGTTATGCCTTCTTAGCTCAAGTAACAGAAAAGAAGTCGGAAAAGAAATAACTAGAGGATGTACCTGTAGTCAAAGAATTTCCTGAGGTGTTTCTAGAAGATTTGCCTGGACTCCCACCTTCTCGACAAGTCGAATTTCAAATCGATCTTATTCCTGGAGCTACTCCCGTAGCATGAGCACCGTACCGTTTAGCGCCCTTAGAAATGCAAGAATTGTCCAAACAACTAGAAGATCTATCTGATAAAGGATTCATTAGACCAAGTTCCTCACCCTGGGGAGCACCAGTTTTATTCATTAAAAAGAAAGATGGATCATTTCGAATGTGTATCGATTATAGAGAATTGAACAAGCTCACAATCAAGAACCGCTATCCCTTACCAAGAATCGATGATCTGTTTGATCACATAAGGCTCGAGTGTGTATCAAGATTGATTTAAGATCCGGATATCATCGCTTAAGATTAAAAGAAGAAGATATACCCAAGACGCATTTAGAACTCGATATAGCCATTATGAATTCCAAGTAATGCCATTCGGTTTAACTAATGCACTGCAGATTTATGGACCTCATGAATAGAGTCAGAAACCATATCTGGATAAATTGTCATTGTGTTCATTGACGATATTCTTATCTACTCGTGATAAAGAAGAACATGCGAAACATCTGAGAACTGTCCTGAAGTTACTCAAGAATAAAGAATTGTACGCAAAGTTTTCCAAATGTAATTTTTGGATTGAGACAGTCCAATTTCTTGGTCATGTGATCGACAGTGAAGGAATCCATGTGGATCCCACTAAGATCAAATCAGTAAAGAATTGGCCGTTACCCACCAACCCCACAGAAATTCGTCAATTCTTAGGACTTGCTGGTTATTATCGGAGATTCATTGATAGTTTCTCGAAGATAGCCAAACCATTGACCGAGTTAACCCAGAAAACGAAGAAATTCGATTGGGGAGACGATCAAGAATCATCTTTTCAACTCCTAAAGAACAAGCTTTGCGAAGCACCCATCTTGGCACTACCAGAAGGAGTAGAAGATTTTGTAGTATATTGCGATGCTTCACATATGGGTTTAGGCGATGTTCTCATGCAAAGGAACAAAGTGATTGCTTACGCGTCACGACAACTCAAAACTCATGAGAAGAATTATACTACTCACGATCTAGAACTTGGCGCTGTGGTATTTGCACTCAAGTTATGGAGACATTATTTGTACGGAACTAAGTGTATAGTGTACACTGATCACAAAAGTCTTCAACACATCTTAGATAAAAAAGAACCGAATATGCGCCAACATCACCGGCTAGAATTGCTCGAGAATTATGATCGCGAGATTCACATTATCCTGGAAAGGCAAACGTTGTTGCCGATGCCTTGAGCAGAAAAAATCACCCTAAGCCACTTAGAGTGAGATCATTGGGTATGGTAATCAATTCACCCCTACCATCAAAAATTCTTGAAGCTCAAATCAAATCACTTAAAGAAGAAAATAGGCCGAATGAGAAGATTTATGGCATACCAGAGAATGAGAATGGATTTGTGAAAAGATCGGACGGAACGTTATGTTTCAAAGATCGAAGTTGGATTCCACTATACGGAGGTATCCGAGAACTCATCATGCATGAATCACATAAATCGAAGTATTCCATACATCCTGGTCCCAACAAGATGTATCAAGATCTAAAGCTTTTGTACTGGTGGCCTAACATGAAGGCTAATATTGTAGAGTACGCCAGTAATTCTTGACATGTTTGAAAGTCAAAGCTGAACATCAAAAGCCATCAGGTATGTTAACTCAACGAGAACTTCCCGTATGGAAATGGGAAAGAATCACAATGGATTTCATCACGAAGTTGCCGGGAACTTCTAATGGTTTTGACACCATTTGGGTTATTGTAGACCGTCTTACGAAGTCCGCTCATTTCTTGCCAATCAAGGAGAACGACAAAATGATTACACTCGCTAGACTGTACATCAAAGAGATTGTTTCTCGTCAAGGTGTACCAATCTCTATCATATCTGATCGTGATAGCCGATTCACCTCGAGATTTTGGCAAACGCTTCAAAAAGCCATGGGTACCAACTTGGATATGAGTACTGTGTACCATCCTCAAACAGATGGACAAAGTGAAAGAACAATCCAAACTCTGGAAGACATGCTAAGAGCATGTTTGATTGATTTCAGAAAAGGATGGGATAAGCATTTACCTCCGGTGAATTCTCTTACAATAATGAGTTATCACGCCAAGATTAAAGCCGCTCCTTTGAAGCACTCTATGGAAGAAAATGCCGATCGCTTGGTTCTTTGGGCGAGAGTTCTGTATACAACTCACAGGCCCCGAAATTGTCCAAGAGACAACAGAAAATATAATGCAAATTAGGCAACGACTCAAGCAGCTCAAGATAGACAAAAGAGCTATGCAGATGTCCGAAGGAAACTAATGGAATTCCAAGTCGGAGACCGAGTAATGCTCAAAGTATCACCCTGGAAAGGGATGGTCATATTTGGAAAAAGAGGAAAACTCAAACCTCGATACGTCGGACCGTTCAAAATTCTTCAAAGAATTGGTCCAGTGGCATATAAACTCGAACTATCCAAAGAGCTTAGTCGAGTACATGACACGTTCCATGTCTCGAATCTTAACAAGTGTCTATCGGATGAAACTCTAGTCGTACCTCTCAAGGACATCCAACTCAATGACAAACTTAGCTTTGTCGAAGAACCCGTTGAGATCATGGACAGGGAAGTCAAGAGGCTTAAGCAAAGCCGCATTCATATTGTTAAGGTTCGATGGAATCACAAGAAACGAGGTGCAGAGTTCACCTGGGAGCGGGAAGATGTAATGCGTTCCAAGTATCCCTATATGTTCATCTAGATCACCCATGACAACCTCTGCGAGTTTAACCGCAGGACGCGGTTCTCTTAAGGGGTAGGTACTGTAAGCTCCTAGAAAAATTCAATGTACTTAAGACTTCAATCATAAATAAAGCACGATTTACATCAGCATGAAATTTTGTAAATTATCACGTTTGCATATCACTTGGCATATGCATGATCAACGCAACAGCGTTCATAAAATATTTTGTGATCGTAATGAAATCCTCACGATCTCGATATTCTTAAAATACATATATATATATATATATATATATATATATATATATATATATATATATATATATATATATATATATATATATATATATATATATATATATATATATAAATTTATAAAATATAGAATAAATAAAAATAAAAAATACATTAATATCGGATTGGACCTAGGATCCTTATTGGGCCTCCAGTCGAGCCCAACACACCATTTCATAACCATTAGGCCTTGTTACCATGTTGAGCCCAACCCAACGAGTTTTAATGGGCCTTAACCGGACTCTACCAAGCCCAACTCCCACCACACTCCCATTTGGGCCTCATATTCACCCGATCCAAGCCCAACTCATCTATTTCCCACCCTTGGGCCTCGGTTGCAATCCAACCCATACATATGTCCAAGCCCATTTCACTTTAGAATATATATAGCAACTCTAAATTGATGCATGTGGTGCCATGCCTTATATTTTCTTGTTCGTTCCCGTGGATAGCCGAGCCAACGAAACACAACATCAAAGCAAAAATCTAACTTGGTCAAAATCTAAACATTTCGTGTAAGACTAATCTAGGGGGGACAAAAACATAACAAAAGCTACCCTAACTCATTTAAATAATAGGCCTAAGAACCCTTTGACTCCCTTGACTATATTACCTAAAGGATTAAGTGTTTCTATTGATAAGACTTCACCAAGTCCATACCTACCATGCAAAAAAAAAATGTTGAGCGTGCATATGAGGTCTCATTCACCATTCTCCTTTCTCTTGGGATTAGGAAGAATGCAAATAAAATATATGCAGAAGCCATGCCTATTTCCTTCTATATAAACACAACATAAGAACACTTGATGGATATCACCTCACACCAACATATCAACACACTCGAAAACACTCTCACCCTTTTCACCAAAATCGTCCACTGTGGGAATTTGTTTCGAGAGAAATAGGAAGGAAAGAAGAAACGTAACAAGGAAAGGGAACACTAGGAAGTTTGGGTAAAGATTTCTTTGAGTTATAAGTTCTCGTAGGTGTCCATACTCGTGCTCACATCATCACCACTCTTGAGACTGTAGTAAGTCCCTTCCAACTCGTTTTCCATATTACATATTACTTTTATCACACGTATGGATGATAGATGCACCATATGTCTCGACACTATCTTGTTAACACGTATAAAATGCTTCCTAACACAAAAACTTGATTTGGATACCTCACACTTACTCACACCTTAGTATTTTACACTCGTGCACTAGTTAGAACATGTTAAACGACCCACAAAAACCTTGAAACCCTTAGGAACTCTCGTACACTATTAATACCAAACGTAAACGCTAACAGGCCTAAAGCCCAACTACTAAGCCCATAAAGCCCAAACAAAGTCCAAGTAAAGTTTAACCCGACCAAATAAGTGCATAATAAGCCCATAAGCTATAAAAATAAGTTAGATATAAGCTTGAAATAAGTTGTAAACGCTTTACGTAGTTTTGGTTTTCTGGAAATGATTTTCGAACTAAAAATGCAAATTGCGTTGCCTTGGGGTTAAAACCGTAACTTTTTAGAAGATAAAGGGGCTAGTTCTTACGTAAAATATTTAGTATAATAAGTACAAGGACCATTATGGCCATTTTCGAAAGTAAAAGGGGTAAAAACCACGTGCATGTACACGAAAGAAAGCACAAGGACCAGTTATGTAATTAACTCAAACTAGTATAATTATAGTTTGGGGTCAAAAGTGTCAACTTGAAAACTTAAGAGCTATACGCGTCAAAATACGTTTTAGAGGGGCAGTTTTGTACAAACAATCCACACAGGGATTAAAGCTGTCATTTTTCGAAAGTTTGATATAACTGTGTTTCGAGTAGAAAGTGTAAATTTCTCAAACTTGAGGGACTAAACTCGTACTTTTCGTAACTTGAGGGTAAAAAGTGCAAATTCGGGAAAAGTTTAGAAAAACTTATAATGTTCTTGTAACTTCATAAAAACGAGTATTTTGATCAAATGAACGTATTATTTTCGGATATTGATGAACTATTTCATATATATATATATATATATATATATATATATATATATATATATATATATATATATATATATATATATATATATATATATATATATATATATATATATATATACTAGTGTCAAAACCCGTCCGATGGACGGGTATGATTTGTGGTTTTTATTTTTATGATTTTGTAGATCAAATATATTCTAAAAAGTAATTAAAAGTTACATGAAAGGGTTAAGATATATAATTGATGTTACCATAATCCATTAAACCACTAAAAGTAGGTAAGTATTTTGTCTGTTTACTTTTTTAAATAGTTTGATTGTACAATTGTTTACATATTTGGATAATATAAGGTTTTTATTTTTGTTGTACGTTATTTGTGTTTATTGAAAAACCTTTTACAATGCGTTTAGTCGAGAGGCGGGCTTGTTTTATAAATATCGTTTACAAAAAAATAAGTAAATATAAATTAATTATAAACATTCATTAAACTAATACAAGATCCATTCATAACTTTTATCTTTTACAGTAACTTATTAAAGGGGCTTTTGTTGCTGTCAGGGGCTGTTTGGATGGCTGTTATGAGAGGGTGTTTGGTTGCTCACATGGTTGGCTACAATTTTGAGACCTCTCCCTTAATCCCTTATTAATTTGCGAATCATGTTTTCGCACCTCTTTGAAGACCATAACCACATGATAAAGTAGTTCCAAAATCCTTACATAGGAGCTGTGATTCCTACTCCCAATTAATCTTACTTAATTTAACTGTGTTAATTGATATATAAAAAAGAAACATGATACTGTGTACACGTTAATAAACTGATAAATAAAAAGAGAAATGATAATGTGTACACCTTAATAACATACTTACATAAGGAGATGTGATTCTTGCTGTAGAATGTGCAAACTCCCAAGATTTTCTTACGTTCTTGTATTACAAAATAACTGCCATCATCTTAACTATGTACAATTATATATAAAAGAAACATCATCTTAACTTACTCGAGGTTCAGGAGCAGATGTGAACATTGATGTAGATTGTGCCCAATATAACAATCTCTTACATTCCTGTATTACAAAACAATATAAATTTATTAAGTTGACTGTAAATTCATCATGTTTACTATGTATAATTATATATAAAATAAACATCGTCTTAACTTACTTCACGATCACGAGCAAATGCGAACATTGTTGTAGATTGTGCCTAATATAACAATCTCTTATGTTCCTATATTACAAAACAGTGTCGTCATCTTAATTGCATATGTAACTTATCTTTGAAAAAAAAAAATATGATCAAGTGTAAGTTAATTATGGGCTTACATATTTTTGTTGCAGACCGTGCCCACTTTAAGAAGATTTTATGTTGCCCACGGTTGTTAGAAAGTATGAATAATTAGCTATATAACGTTTGAATAATTCCATTAATGAAGTTAAGCATTATTCGTAAAAAGATGGCCTCAACATCTACACACATACAATGTATCAATTGGGGTAGTAATCTTTAAATAACATGTTATATTAACATAGACACTAAGTCAATCCTTAAAGGTTACTTTTCACACAAATCTATACACTTATAAATGTGCAATAGGTACAATGCAATTCATGGAAGCTAAAAGAACAAAGAATGCATTTTGCAATCATGTTTAATATTTAGTAGAGAAAAAATACCTGAAGCAAACCCATGCATTCCTATTTTACGAAACCACTGGCTTACATCCAGACTTTCTTCAAGTCTCCTACTACACGTGTTGAAACTTTCTTTTCCATTGAATGTTCCTTTTTAAGAGTCAGTCTCTAATGTTGCTGTATTCATAACAAACTATCACAATATAGTAGTAACAATTGGTTTTTCGTAACTCTGTTTTGAATGACTAATTTTGTTGTGAAAAAAATAATAATAACCTTTGTTGGTCGTTTGATTTAATGCGTGTAACCAATTTTCTAATAATCACCAACCATGTAATACTTCATATACTTTAAAAGACGAAATTGATTTGGAAGATGATTAGAAAAGTTGATATTGAAACCGGAATTAAAGCCTAACCGAGTGGTCGTAGTTATCTTTTGCCGTCTTAGGAGAGTAGGCTTAGAAGTTACAACTTAAAAATGAATTTAATCCTATCTAATGGTTTTTTAAATGAGAATTTCAATTAATTGTATTTGGATTGGCAGTAATAATTAATTGCATACCTTTATTGATTTGGAGTTGCAAAATGGTAAAGCATTTGATACAGATTGATTACCATGGCATTCGGTCCCTGTATCGGCATAACTTGGTTCATGTATTCTCAATTTATTTGAAACACGAAATGGGTAAGGCGCATTATCCACTGCATATTTCAGTTTAACAATTGGCATTTGCATACCCGTTTGTGATTGAACAACTGAGGTTGGTATTTTGCTCTGTACTGCAATAGATTATTGTTTGTCCTCTATTCAGGCCTGTAACAACAAATAATATCATCAAGTTAGTATAAGATCTTCCAAATCGTACGTTAAATTTAAAAGGTCATAGTGGTAAGTTGAAGCCTCTGCAACCTGTTATCCATAGAAGGTCACAAATGAACAGTCATCTTATCTCGTGTAACTAGCCATGCATGGAATGTCACTCTTTGTCACTCCTATAACAATAGTAGCTCTAACTGGATCAGTAGAACGTATGCATAGCACGTGCAAATGAGTTTTGGAACTCCTCACCCCTACATTTTTTTATATGGTGCTTCATGCACCAGAGAATGAACATGGAGAAAGGCTTGTGTAGAAAATATCATTATCGGCTATTTTTCAATTTCTTTAAAGAATCAAAAGGGTAGAATGAGAATGGATCTATGACCCTTGTTTCCATTCTTTTGGTCGAACATACGCAGGAAGTAATTCTCATTCTCATTTTTGGTTTTCCATTCCATCGTACCAAACAATCCCTTAGCGTCTAAGTTAACATAATTCTGAAAAGTCTCCCAAAAGAATGTTCCATAGCCAACCCGTACGACCCATTATGGCATATTTTAATAGAAGATTAACATAAAGTTTACTACCCAATTTTCATTCAGGTTACAAAGTGGAACATATGATATGAATTCGAGTATGTGATATTTATTTCAAGCACATAGCAAACACTAATTCTAAAAGCACTTCGGTCGTCAAAGGTAATTAATAAAAGGGCTAAGGAATCAGCTGATCATATTATTATATACAAAATCCAGCACCCACTTGTATGTATTACATTGTTTAAGAAAGTTGTTGATGTATGTTGTTATATTGCATTGGTATTTTTATGGCTTAGAATTAAAAGGCGCCAGAACTTTCTTACTTGTAATCTACATGACATGGGGAGCTGGTGTTTGGATAAAAATCAAAAAGGTGCAGGTCATGGCTTGAAGTTGAATCAATAAAATCAAATAGGGGGCTTACATAATTTGACATGGGATTTTAGCAGTAACAGACATATGTTTATGATACATTATTGGAAGTCCACATTGACCATACACATTAATACATACTAAAGATCCTCTATGGCATAACTAAAAAGACAATAAACAATATGGGAAAAATGTGCATTACTATAGATATTTGGCCTTGATATTATAACACAATCTACCTCTCTTGTTTGAGGTTTGAAACCCATATCAAGCATTCTATCTGCTTCATCCAGAACAACATACGAAATCCATGTGAGAGACGTGTTTCCTTGCTATAAATGATCAATAAATCTTCCTGGCATCGCTACTACAATTTCTAATCCTGCCCGAAGCTCAGACCTCTGTAAGGTACCCGCAAAAAAATTTGAGTTAGTAACATAAGAATTTGGCCTATTGCTAGTAGAACAATACGCGTAGGGCTGACTACAACATCTTACGTACATCATAATCAATAAATCATATAATGTGAATCAAATACCAATTCAAAATCAATTACCATGTCAGGGATGTTTGTTCCACCCACAACAATCTCAGTTTTAAAACTTTCCAATGATTGACTGAAAGCCTTCACATGTAAAACCCCCATGTAACATGTAAATCTCATAAATCTAACAGTTGTGATCTAATGAAGAGTTACACTCTGCATATGCAAACAGTCACATAATTCATATGAACAATCATTAGTTAAAATATTCATAAGATATAAACATATCATGCTCTGCCACTTCGAGCTGAGCGAGAAGAGATACAAGCATACAACTGAACAAAATTAAACTTTTTATCCACATGGGCATCAAGTTTACGGTCTTCCTGGCGCTTCTCAATCTTTCTCTGGACATGGTTGATCTTTTTTGCTTCCTATGCGGTTCCTTGTCCTTCCTCTATAAGTGACATATTAGGTCTTTTCTACTTCATACAACAAACATGGCAGGACAATATAAGCAGTTTTGATATACAATCTGACACAACCTCTTTATAAGTATTTTTGACATGCAAGCCAAACTGTAACTCCCTATTATGATAAGAAATTTAAGGCATTTCTACAAACCAATCCCAAACAATCTTCATGAGTTACAATTTTTAATAAAAGTTCCAAACACTCCCTAACTAAATATTGTACCTAAATATTAATGTTCTAATATAGACCAGACTACCAGATTGACACCTTATTCATAAGTTTTTACAAGATTCAATGAAAATAGATGAAGTTGCCTGCTAGAGGTTTTATCTCAACTTCTCTTGACTTTGATTCCTTAGGGTCTTGTAGACCTTGTTCAACCTTATTACCATATTAAACTGATAAACCACCAAGAAGGGTTGGCGGATCACCTTTATCCCCCTCAATTTACCTACAGGCACTAAAACATAAGAAAAACGAACATGAGTCGTTTGTTAATATATTTTTTAAGGATTTTTAGGTGATACAAAGCAAGGTCGTTACCAAACACTATAGGGTATTCAAGCAACTGCTCAAAATGAGTAGCCGGGAGCAACTTATATGGTTGGCAAAAAACCTATTATCAAAATGAGCATTTTTCGGCCACCTGGTTTCTGAATATTATCTTGCTGGAACAATGTTACAAATCATGCTCATAGAAATACAACTAAAATAACGATGTAAACACATCTCTACATTATATATATATATATATATATATATATATATATATATATATATATATATATATATATATATATATATATATATATATATATATATATATATATATATAGAAAGAAATGAGAGGTTTTATTTTGTGTTTTTAAGTAACTGCCATCTTAACACTATATTTTAACCCTAGAAATTTTGAGTCACAGATTTTGTCATTTTTTCATATCAGGCGCACACGAATTAGACACACACAGCAAAAAATAGTTAGCGTGCAAACATTAAAATAAAAATAATGGCCCTTCCTCTTAAGTAAGTATATATTTGCGTTTTTAGTAAGTTTATGGATCATGAGATAGGTAAAATAGTGAAAAATATAGTCACCAGGTGCAATTGGTCTAAATACAATACTCTTTGGGCTCCCTTTAACTCTATTTTCTAACACCTGTGTATAAACGAACTACACACATTCTCCGTAAACTTCTAAAAAAATAGAAAATAAAAAGCTCAAAGGGATTTGCATGGCAGATTCAAGCACATGTGTGACTTCATGGTCACTCATGAACTTTATACAATACAGCTATATGGGGCCGGGCGGTTGAATCTAGTTTATTGTATAATATCATAGATAGATTTAGCATGGGCCAGAATATGAAGATTAGATACACTAACTTTATGGTGCTTGCATTTCCTTATTATATATCAAAATATGTTAAGCTGAATAAAAAGTGCATGAAGATCCAAACCGTTGGTCTTTAACTCTTCACATTCATTCACTGCTTCATAAGCTAGACCCGCCTGTTATTAGCATGAAGAAATCACAAACTTGCAAGGATAGAAGTAAATATTTAAATAGTTAAATTTTTAACAAAAAAATAATAATTACCTTACAGAATACCCTTGCCAAATTAACTGATATATCAAGAAGTTTTTAAGCATCACCAGAAGAAGCGATCACTGCACCACCTGCTACTTTATAAGAGGTAATTGCAGACAGATAATTACATCTTGCCTCACACACAAGCCCAAGAAGATTGTAACATTCAGGATACTGAGGCGCATGATGCAAGGCCTGACGTATTGGTCCAAACACCTCTGTCGATGAAAGCTGACCAGAAAGCAACGCAAGATTTGGAAGACCCATCTGGAATTCTGAAAGCTGTACACAAAAGATTTTGTAAGTCTTTAAGATTTTGTATTCAACTGCAAGTCTGCAAGTATGAGTACAAAAAGAATGCCAACATGACATGAAATTTTTTCATAATAGGAAAGCATTTTAAAATCACCAAAAATGGTTAAGAGTATTCAGGATTAAGCAAATCAAATGCTTTTAACATGTTCTATCTAGCGAAACTCCAACTTATAAAAGATTACGATAACTTCTGTTAAATTTGTTATATCATAGATACATAATGATTATAGGTAGCAACTTCAGCTAATTTACCAAAAATGGGTCTATTTGTGTTTCAACTTTTAGATATCCAACTAAAACTGGTTTGCGTTGAATGAGTGGAAAGGCAAGCAGCTCCATGACCAAATGAATATAACTTCCTAAATTGTTGGGTTGCAAAATTCACATTATTAGCGATATGATAGTGTTTTTTCAATCGTGGTTAATGCATTAATTATTTATAAAATGTATAACGCTTTTAGACCCGTTGCTAAAAATGACCCATTCATGACCCGCCCATCTTGCCCCTTTGATAATGACCATCGAGTTGCGAGAAAGGAGATATCGAGTACCAAAGTAGCATCCGACGACCATTAAAGAGCAATCAAAAGCTTAATTTGGCTTGGTCTCCCAGGCAAAAAATTGTTTAAATACAGGTGCAAAACACAAATGCTTAGTTCATTGGTACATCACGCTATTTAATTATGAACTTTCCTAATGGACATATCAGCTGACATGCCTGCCCAAGGTAATGCACGGGAAGGATCAATACTCCTGGAACGATCAAATGCATTTTGGGCCAATTTCTTTTCACCTAGTTTTCTGTAAAGCTATAGAAAGTCAACATTTAGTCGTAACTTTGCCATCAATAACTATATGAACTAATGCCATTATTAGGAAATGAAACAATGAGACCCATAGCTAGAATGACTCTTGATCTGGAAAATGAGTTTAATTTATCATGTCTAGTGTAAGGTTTACCTTCCCGAGATATGCCCATGCCATAGCTAATGATACATCCAACTGCAATGACCTGATAAAAGCATGTTGTTTCAACTCCAAGTGATAGGATAAGCATCCCAGTACCCAGAACTCATGATTCTCGTCTGTTTCGAAGACGGGGTCGTCATCCGTCCATGGTAAACACTCCGCATATGTAAGCTAGCAAGGAGAAAACCTGCAATGTCAAAAGTTGTTCAACATTTTGTTGTGTTTAATCTAAAACAGGTCAGACAGAAAAGTTTAGTTAAAAGAGGGAACTGGTCAAAACTGTCAAATCGACAAGACCAGACTAATTTTTATTCATGAGAACTACTCAATCTTTATATTTAAGCGAGGTATACTGATAACCAAAAAGGTGCATTTCATTTGCTGAAGGGAACATGCTCACTTTTAAGAATCATGTCGAATTTATAAGGGAAAGCAAACAGCCAAACACACTAATAACATGTCTAAACTTATATTATAGGTATACCTGAATATCACCATGCAACTTCCACATGGATGAAGCATTTTTGTCCAAGCATGTACCGATATTTGTAACAGCTGATGCTTCCTACAAATTTATATTTTTTGGAAGACGCTTTTTCAAGTGTTCTACAAAATTTGAAACAAGTGCCACTAAGGAATCAATCTACCTCTAAAATTGTAGCTCCCCATCCAAAGGAACCTGAGTTATACATTCCTTTGATAACTCTAGAAGACCACATCTAAGCCCATAGTGTGCAACAACATTTTCGGTGATATCGTAAAGCTTGTTGAAACCGCTCAATTCCTTCACCCATATAGCTAGTTAGTGAAATACACATTCGATGTTGTTTTAAGCATCAAGACAAACTAAAGACATCTTGCTCACTTAGTCTATAACCATGACCATGATAAGTGAAAAGCAAATTATCATAGCATGTTTACTTTTAGAATTCTGAACACAAATGTACTGAATGTACTAAATGTACGAATCAAAGTCTCATAATCAAATATGTAATTGATATTTAATTTAGTCAAGAGTCACAGTACAGTGAACATGCCAAAAGTATGCTTGCATAAGATGATAGCATTAAGAATGTATTCAAATACTGGTATGGATTTTGTGAATATGCCGGTATGTTATGTACTCAATTTAAAATTACTTGAAGTGTCATCTGTGAAAGAATATATTACTTCTAAGTGAATGTTACAGAAATAATCACGACAAAGAATCATGGTAATACCTAAGATTAATGGGCTGAATATAAGCATTTTGTATTCTAATATTTAGTTTAAGACCTTGTGATGCATTTTTTTTAAGAAGCAAAATGGCTTTATATGTCCATTATCCAGAAACAAAGACGCACATTATACATTATAAAAGACAAACATATAACATAATCTACCAGTGAAAATAATAAACTTAAACGATTGTAGCATAAACACGGGTTGTGAACTAAAGCATATCTATTAAGATGTGACAGTTACATGTACACCAACGACATAACCTACTACTGCCTATATGAAGGATCCTCTAATACACCTTCAAACGCAATTCAACTTAGCTGTTTGAACTCGCATTGCTATTATGGGTTATATCAATTGATTTACTAATTATTCAAGCATATAACATATCAGAACATATATTACTAAAAACACATATAAAACTTACAATTAACAAAGCCAAACACGTATTATTTGCTAACATTAATTAGCTATATTTAGATAACCGTATGAAGATGTATAGATATCCCATTCTTATCGCGGAGTTCCACTCAATCAAGCTGATCAAGTGCAGTGTCGAAAGTAGCCCCCGCCTTCCACTCACTTTGAATTAAACTCTTAAGTTGAACCCACTTAGAACCACTCACTTGGAACCTCAAGTTGATAGCTCCTTCTGGTGGGTTCGGCATGTCCCATAATGCTCCATAAGCCCTCCTCATACCCCTTCATTCTTGGCAATCCTCCTGCATAACAGGAAATCATAAGCATGTATCGAACCGAAATAAAACTATGTTATACATACATATATTATAAAACTATGTTATACATACATATATCAAAAGCGAATAACATGAAATCATAAGCATGTATCATAAGCATGAGTGGAACTGTCATCACAGTTACGTTTTTTGGAGGATTAACATGCACGATATCAAGGTCCCCTATCTTTCTTTTACCCTTACTGTCAACGACAGCAGTTCCAGACACAACTGTCCTCTTAAGTGGAGGTTGTGTATAGCCAAACTATTTGTTTTGGGTTTTAATGGATTACATAAATACTTGATAGGAAAAAGATCACACCTGGGTTGACTCTTTACAGAAGGATCTTCGAAGCAACATAAATCCAGCGTAAGCATGTGTATGTTGGGTTCAGTTTACACTCCCTAGTTAGCGATTCTGGTTCATGTGCCATATATATCCAAGAACAACAAAAAGTAGACAAAAAAATAAATACAATTACATACACCTTCATATGGAGTAATATTTAAACTATTACAAACATATATGCTTACAACAAATATTGTAGAATTTGGAAGAGGGGTTTTCTTGAAAAGGTCGACCTTGGTGTCGTCTGAGGTTGCTTAGGGTTCTCATGATTTTGGAATGGAAGATATTGGATCCGTGATTTAGGGGAGTGATTATGATGATCATAATCTATTCCTTAAATATAGCTTAACAATATGAATTATTTAAGCATAACTTACTTATTTTTGTATTGTAAATCACAAAAACTGGCTTGGTCTAGTGGTTGAAGCATTTGTGTGGAATAAATGACTCAGGTTCGAATCTTGTTAATGACAATTTTTTGAAACTAACTAATCTGAATTTTGATTGCTTTGTCTGCCATTAAAAAAATTAAAAATTAAAAATACACTATAACATATCCGAATTTTATAATTCAAAAATTAAAAAAACACAAAATTTAAAACAATTTAAAAAAAAATGTCACATAAGTTCAATGATGACATGGAAATATGACATGGCATTATGGGATGCCAAGTGTCATTTTATATGGCATGCCTCCTCTTATATATAATGTATAGATATATATATATATATATATATATATATATATATATATATATATATATATATATATATATATATATATATATATATATATATATACTATTAGAAAATAATATATATATATACTTAATCCGATAAAACACACGGGAATCTAAACAAGATAAAATACTCAACCAATCCATTAAGATTACAACGGGGGGAAACATTTCACTTATGCGTAAGTGAAGATCATTAATTAAGGCAATGTAGCACGTAAAACTTAAAACGTTAAGCATGCACGCACACTATTGGATTGGACAATCCAATGATCTATTGAATAAGAATATTCAATGCTATATTATTTTGATCGCGAACCAAAATGTTCATTTTACTGAGACTCGCCATCTCATTACTTTTAGGTTTCGGTTTGGAACCTCCGCTAGATTGTGCTTGATCTGTTTGTGCTTATTCATATCATCAAGGTGAGTTCATAGCCTCGCTTTTAATTTATTTTATAAACCCCGCGAGGGAGATATATGCTCGAAACTAGAACACAAGGTTTTTCATCAATGCTCTCCTCTTGATTATTGGTACTGCCTAAGTATTTAGCCATAAGTCCTTTGACCATGAACCATTAGTCAGCGCGAGTGAACGCAAATATCGTGAATAGTACTATGGGGATTAACGACCCCGTTTCGGTTATAGAGAAATAACCGGGGCGCACCATATTTGAATTTCTTTAGGTAATTGGCTATTACCTCTTTTGGGGCACACTTACGTACACTGGTAATTCGGTGTATGCAGTTGAGTCTTGGTTTCATGAGCTTAGCGCATAATAATCTGTGATTTTTCTTATAATATTGTTAGTTACAATGATCATGCTCATATACTTGTGTTCAACTATTTTAAACCTATGGATTTCACTCAACATTTTTGTTAACCTTTTTAAAGCATATTATCTCAGGTAATCAGTGAAGATGTAGACCAAGGGGCGGAATGGGGCATGGCAAGGCTTATCTGGTGGTGTAAAACATAAAAAGTTGTCATTTCTTTCAAACTCATGATTTTTCTTTTGGGAAAAACACTTGATCTATTTACAACGTTTTGTAACAACTATGAGTTTTTGATGAATGATAACTATTTTAAATCAAACGTCTCTTTCGAGTCATTTTCTATAATTATTGACTATGATCTCCATTCAAGTAACACCCGAATTAGTCTTCCACTGTCATTAAGATTTTTGGGGGTGTTACACAAGGCTAGATACCGAGTTCCATTTACAAAGGTGGAACTACTACCCAACACTATACAACTCCTATCCAAAGGAGATCTACTCCTTATCACAACATCAACAAGGATATCAATATCCTTTGACCCAATGCAAATCTATCTTGTACATCGAGACACCATATCGAATGTACACCTTAGGCACCTTTCACTAATGCCTTTGACTCGACTTCTAGGCACCCTTCACTAATGCCTTGTGACTTGACTTCTAGGTACCCTTCACTAATGCCTTTTGACTTGACTTCTAGGCACCCTTCACTAATGCCTTCAACACGGACTGTCGGCACCTTTCACTAATGCCTTCATTATGACTCTTCGACACGTTTCACTAATGTCTTCGTCTTGACCCTTTAGACATCTTTCACCTATGTCTTCGACATTACACTTCTAATGAGAAAGAAAAGAACTATCAACAAGATACCATTAGTAGTCTTGATGATGACAAAGCTTGGCAACCCATGGACTTGAGCTTGCTCGACTTCAAGAGGTGGTGATCTCACCTTTAAGAGGAACCTAGAGAATCACACAAACACAAAACTACATAGAAAGATCACTTGGATATGTGGTTAGAGAGTTTACAACTCAAAGAGAAATATTTGTGAAAGGGGTTAGTTACAATGAAGAAATGGCTCACTATTTATAGACAAAATATTGCTACTGTTCCACGGATCCTACGGATCCCTTACTTGAGGGATCCGTCCAGTGTAAACTTGGGGGAACCGTGGGACGCTCCTCTTTCCCATGGGTTTTGGGTCATGAGTCATGGGTTATGGGTCATGGGTCCTAGACTTAGGACCATGGGTATCCAAGTAGATACAATGTATCTAATAGGTGCAATGCATCTAGTCCATGGGTCATGGGTTAAATCCATGGGTCATGGATAATACCCATTATGACTTATGCATGATGTCATGCAATGGGTTATGGGTTATGCTCCATGGGTATGGGATATGGACTTTGGGTTTTACCCAACTACATTCAATGTATTTTGTCAATGGGTCAAATACTTAAACTTCTACCCATTATATTACCGATTATAATACATACTAAGTATGTATATATCTACCCAATATGTAAACACTAGCTGTTGTACATATGTATTACTAAATCATGAAAGCACTAATACTTGCATTAGTGTTTTATGTGAAAGCGTAAGTGTGTTAGTAAACTATTGGCTCAAACCATTTACGTATTTTATTTGTTTCGTTAAAATGATTTTACGTTTGTTATCGACAAAACATTAGAAGATCGTAAAATATAAATAAACGTTTTTACGGTTTATTTGTATTAACAATCTCCCCCTTTTTGTTGATGACAAAACATAAGATTATTTTAAGGAAAAACTAAAATTCGTAAAAGTTTGAATTGGAGTTTTTACTCTCTGCTCCCCTTTTTTGTCGAAACAAAAAGAGCGTCGAAAAGAAACTAACACCTTGTTTTAAGAAAAACATGTGAAAGAAAAATTATGAAAAATAGAGAGTAAGTGAGGAGAAGTATTATCGGCTTATCTCCGCCTTGACGAGTCCATCCCTTAGTGAGGGCGTCAAGTAAGAAGAAATACTAAACTAGTGCATTGCAACTATGTTTGCAAATGGTTTCGTCTTTGTGAAGAATATGCTCCCCTTGATGATTGCAACTTTGCAAGGAGGACGTCATGTAATGTAATCCTAATGTGAATTATATTGCAAATGATTTTGCAATGTATCGCTTTGACACGAGACTCCCCCTAGCTTAGGGTGTCAAAGTCTTCAAGTGTATATTGAAAATCTACAAAACAAAGGTAGAAAACAAGTATATAATGCATACTTTCCTGCAAGTAAGACTCAAGTTAGTAGTAAAAAAGCCTTATGTTGTACGGATCCCACAGTTCCCTCTTTGGAGGGATCAGTCTAGGCAAAACTGAGGGATACGTCTGTCTGAAAGCTTAAGACATCAATGGTGATGTAACAAGTGATGTTAACATCAAAATGAGATATGTATTAAGGTATCAAACATATTCTCAAGACAATATGGTATATAACATGTAATTTCATTCAATAAAACATACGAGAAATGATCTACATATCTTTAAAACTAAGAGAATGATTTAAACATGAAATATGATTCCTAAACTATCTAAGTTAAGCCTAAGACTAGGACACCACTTGAAACCTTAAGCTCAAGGTTGTTTGGGTTTGTTGATCTCGTCGAAACGTTCGAGGAGGTGATAAAACATGAAACGTTGATCTTCACGTACTTCATATATCAAGCTTTTAACATGTTGACAATGATTACAATCTTTGTCATGGCTCGGAAATGGTGGTGGTAGAAAGGAAATGACTTGAGATGGAAGGTTTGGTTGAGATTCCACAAAAGAAGAAGGAATATGTGGAGGTATATTTGGAGGTGATTCAACCAAAGGTGGTGGTGGTGGAATATGTGATGAGGATGGTGGTAGAGACGTATCTACTTCCATGTGATTAGGTAGTTGACTTTGATGATTCCTCATAATCCAAAAGGGACTATTTGAGGGTGACGGAGAAAAGGATGCCGAGGCTAGTGTCGATTCAACACCTTGATTTTGTTGCGCTATTCTTTCCATTGAGAATGTTGGCAATGGTGGAGGATGAGATGGCCTAGGAGGCAAGTCCTCTAGATTGTAGAGGTGTGGTGAGGAGAGTGGAGTGGTGAATGATATGGCTCTAGGCACTAAGGGTGATGGTTTAGTGGAAATAGGAGTGTTTGGTTTAGGGGGTATAGTGGTGTTTGGCATTGGTAGTTTTGTGGGAACAGTCGTTTTGGGGATTGGTTTGATAGGTGGAGGGGAGATCCTAGCATTTGTGGATTTAACGGGAGATGATTCGGTTGAATAAATTACACGAGCAAGTTTCTTGGGTGGTCCTTGGGTGGATGAGTTACCACTAGGAGATTTCCTCATTATGAGATTAAAATTAGTGTTGTAAAGGTTTCTAAGTGCTGAGAATGAGGATGTAGATGATGACTTTAGGAGTCTTTAACAAGATGGTTTATAAGGGGAAGGATTTGGCAAGTGCATTCAAGACTTAAGCCACTAAGATCCTTTGGAATGTGATGATTTGCATGCACAATAGTCAACTTCAGAGTTGCACTGATCTAGGAGTTTACTTAAAACGAGATTGAGTGTTCAAGTTAGCAAGGAGAGCTTAAAATGATTGTTTTAGCTAGAGTTAAGCTGAATCTGTCACCCGGATCCCACGGTTCCCTCCAATGAGGGATCCGTCTAGGCTAATCCTAGGGATCCGGCTCTCAGTAGCTAAGAAAGGAGAAAGATGATGTTTGTAAGGTCTAATACCTATACCTCTTGAGTTTTTCAGTCTTCCTAAGTGTCTTAAATGAAAGGGTACTTAAATGATCAAGGGCAATGAGTGATGGTAGCTAATGATTGCCTTTAATGGAAGAAAATGGAACTTTATGAGTACCAATGAATGACCAAAGATGACACTAGAAGATTTGAGAGTGTCAAGTGGAGCTAAATGATCCTAGAGACCAGATAGTAACTTAAGATAATTTTGGAAAATACCTTAAAAGTTATAAGAAATGAAAAACTAGTATTTGAACAACTATATAAACGAGACATCAAACGTTAAATGTTTTATTTCATGAGAAAAATCAGATTACAATGATAAAAGATGAAATCTAAGGATTGAGTCTATTTGGAAAGGAAACTAAGTATCTTGAGCGTTTTCGCTAAATGGATCGTCAAATGGATGATGAGTATTTTCCGATTCAGGGATGAAGAAAGACTTAATGAGAGATGTGTTTAGAGGTTCCATCATCTTATTCACGAGTACGTACAAAGGACTTTGAAATTGAGGGTGGAAGTACATGATATGATGATAAAGGCGTGTCAGGAACATTCCATAAGGTACTAGTTTGTTCTTGTTGCCTTGAAGGTTTACAATTCGTCTTGCGAAGAAATAGTCGAGATTGTATGGTTGTTGTGTTAGCAAACAATACATTATGTGAGCACAACAAGCGGGAAGAATTTCTTGATTTTCCCTAAGACTCCAAACATTTTCACGTAGGATGACCGCGAGAGGTTTAAACTCATCTCGGATATCACGTGTATAGATTATGTTTGGATCCGAGTAATAGGGTCGAGGTTTGCATAACATGCGAGTCAAGTCTTGAGGGGAAGGTATGTGTGAACAATATTGTGACAACCCGTACTTTCAGGTCATTTCTTGACACAATTTATGCCTCATTATTTCAACATTTATTGTAAACTTGGTTTACTTGTTCCAAATTCGCGTAACCTTTATGGTTTAGCGGCGAATTCATGATCATTACATTACGTACATTTCATATGGACTAAGATTAGTCTACATTCCATTGACATTATTTGCATCTCATTAATTCATTCATGACATTTTATTACTCATTTAAACGCGTAATTTTTATATTTAATAAACTTTATCGCGTGAGTTATTATTTTGAATATTTAACCCGTTACTTTCAAAATGATCGATGTATTTTAAACTTACATTAGTTTATAAAACTATATTTTAGTTTTCTAGTATTTCAAATTTATTTGGTACATAAATCGTTAAAGTTAAATTATTACGACGTTTTCTTAAAAATTATCGATAATTATTTTATCACTCAATTTTCACAAGGAATGTGTTTTTAAAATTTTATTATCTCATTACATTCTATTTTGACCTATTAAAACTTACTTGTACCAAAATTTCCATTTACCTTACTTGTACATTTAACTACACCTTTACTTACACTTTTCTTAAAAATTGTACAAGCAAATGTATACACAATAATTAGAAAAAGAAAAAAAAATATATCATGAGAAACATGATCCATGAAAACCGGTTATGGAGGGTTGCCTCATTTATGAGTTGGTGACTTTCTTTAATTCATTGATATATCTACACTTCACTTCATTTTCACACATTTTTCTTTCACAACAATAATTCACTTCCATTAAGCTTTCTCTCCTTTGTTCTTCTTCTTCATCAACCGGCCTTCAAAGAGCTCCAAAGGGATCAAAATATTTTCTCAAGTTCAAGTGTTATAATCAATCTAGTTATCACTCTTTATATGGTTTTGAAATAAAAACCAATAGTGTTTAGGATTTACCTTGTTACTAGCACCTCATCATTTTCACTAGTAAGCTTTTTCTTTCATTTTCATGTTTCCTTTTTCATTTCATATTCATCTTTTCATTTTTGGAGATAGTATGCATGATATGTGATTTATACCATTTTTCATGATTTATTGAGTTATATATATACATATTGGTCATCCTATAAATATTCCCATGGTATTCTTTGGTCTTGATGGTGATTAGGAACCCATGACACCCTAAGAAGGTGTATGGTAGGATTAGATTAGCTTTGGAGTTGATTTGAAGGATTAGAATAGGTTTTGTCCGAGAAAAAAACTATTTTCAATAACTATATATATATGTTCTGTCCTTATTTCAATTTCGGAAAACCTACTGTTGATGCGAAACTTTGGCCTTGATATTTAGAAAATATACTTTAAAAGCGAATCCGTGGCCTTTTGAGCGGATAAAACGGACTTATAACGAAGAAGTTATGGATTTTAAAGTTTGACGACGAAATAAATAGTTTTCGAAAATTCACATGCGCTTTTAGTTTGTTCGGTCAAAACGAGCCTTAAGCTTCACAAATTATTTCGACTAGTCAAAAATATATTAGTTTACTTGATACGAAGCTAAGGACATATTATCGTGAAAGCGGTTTGAAGCGACAAAGATATGCACGTTTTATAAAGTTGCGTAACTATTATTTTAAAATCTATATTATTTTTACGATACAAGTATTTTAGTATTCATAACGTCCATGTTGCATTTGTTTTTAACCATGATGTGAAACTTTTGGAACAAAATGTCTTCTAGTAAAATCAAGTTCACGGCCATATTTTTCAAAACAAAAATTTGTTTGCAAAGCGGAGTTATAGTAAATTAATTACGGATGTTCAAACTTGGCGAAACTCATTTTACGCACACAATTAGCAAAACCACCATCTTTAACCCTTAATATCTTTATGATCGAGACCTTTTGGACGAAAACTCGACTGAAACTTCTAGATATCGATACAAACTTTCCAAAACCGTCGAGTTCGTTCTCTAACGATCGGCGTACACCGCTTTACGACTAGTTTTCCAAAGCCATTTTGTAAATTACATGATATTTCCGACGACATTGTTTCTGACGAAAAGTGGTAATTTCACCAAAATCATTATAAAACCATTGTAGGATGACATTTGACGTAAATACTTGTAAAGTGATTTAAGAATGGTCAAGGCGTCAAAAGAGTATTTTTCGACGATAAGTATTATTTTCAAAACTCATAAATGGTATAAATAACATACTAAATGCATGCATAACATTACATTGCAACTCATTACGTATCATATCCTTCACAATAGGTCAAGATTAACGTATCACATTACATCTCGGTGTACTCACTTTTGTCTTCGCATCATTCCACCAGTGAGTTTCATAGCCCCTACTTTTACTTGTTTTCATAAATGTTTTGGGGAGATACATGCTCAATTATTTTCATAACTATCATGATTATTTGAAACTACATGTTTAATCGAATCGAATGTTTAGTCATGCAAAGTAACCGATATTACCATCGTAGTATTTCCATAGTATATTCATTGGATGATGGTCTTGGTATATTCATTGGACCGATGGTCTTGGTATATTCATTAGGCGATGGTCTTGGTACATTCATTGGATGATGGTCATGGTACATTCATTGAGCTGATGGTCTTGGTATAATCATTGTACTAATGGTCATGGAACAATTTGAAACCGCATTTAATTAGGTGTTATATTAAGTAACTATGGATACATTAAGTTAGGCACTATCATGTGAACTCATTTGACGATTTGGGCTTGAACATAAACTATATTACACTTTGGCAATGGGTTGTGAATACAGGTTGCAAGTTTTGTATGGGTGGAACTTGGGCGAGTGGATTTACAAAGCCTTTCTTTGCATAAACGATTTTTGAAAGGCTTTACATTTCTTCATAAACTCTATGAACTCACTCAACCTTTGTGTTGACACTTTTAGCATGTTTTATCTCGGTATCTAAGGTATTCACTTCATGGCATGCATTTGGACACATCATGGAGTCGCGATGACGACGCGTCTCACTGGGTTTTACGTGCTTTAAAACATCGTTTGAATTGTAACAAACTTATTTCCGCACAAGTTGATTTACATTTGGGACCTACTTTGTAAACTCGATTATTTCATTAAATCAAACGACGTATTTTCCAAACGACACTTTAGGTCGTTCAATATAATTGTGATTGTGATGCTATGATCAATCCCGTGAATTCCATTCATTTGCAAAGCAGTAATTTGGGGTGTGACATTGGCATCGAGCTTGATTATAGAGAACTAGGTTGCATCATTGACCTAGACTATAACTACATTATCATAGCATCTCATCATTTCATCATAAGTGCATGTTCACTTTACATGCGGTTTATACGTACATTTTTTCGAGTTATTTACTTTCATTTCTTAACGATTGTCACATGGATGCCCTTAAATGCCCATTCCATTATTCTTTCTTCATACTCTAATGTGGAGAATTCCTTGTCATTCCCTATCACAATTTTATATCGGTGATTCATCATCGATAGCGACGAATGCCGAGATAAACTTTTAAATAGGGCTAAGTCGCTCTCACTCCTTTGTTTCACCACTAACATGTCGAGTTACACTTTATTCACACATTAAGTCTCTAAACCATCATACATTGAAGCACTTACGACACATCATAACCCATTTCGTAGGAAGCCGTCGATCATTTTGAAAAATAACCTCAAACTCATCGTTTCTTATCACATTTCTTTGAAGCGCTTATTATTAACATCGAATTTTGCTACGTCTCACATTTCCTCTTGTTTTGAAGAAGATATGGCATCAAGAAAGCTACAGTTGAAATGACCCAAGCTATTATTCGAAGTTAGTGAATGATAGCATTGCTAATGCTCTAAGAGTTGAAAGGAAGCGGTGGGCTGCTGCACGCCGAGGCCGCATGACTCTTCTTTGTAGCCGCAAGGCTTCTTCTGCCGCTCTGGAAATGCGGGAGGATCCGGAGTTAAGAGTCGTTCTTACAAGGATTTCAAAGTGGAGATCCCACCAAGTTTAAAGGATGAAGGAGCCACCGCCATGGTGCGATGGTTCGAGAAATTGAGTCTCGTGTTTTCTTTGTGTAACCGCCGGATGATAGTAAGGTCAAATATGCTACAAGTACATTACTCGATGGAGCATTGTCGTGGTGGAATTCATATGCTCAACCGATTGGAATGGAGAATGCTTTCAAGCTTACTTGGGAGCAATTCAAGAGTTTGGTGACTAAGTTTTGTCCTCGTCACGGAGTGAAGAAGTTGGAGAGCAATTCTATGAACTAAGGACTATTGGGTGCGATATTGACACTTACATTCGAAGATTTCAAGAATTGGCGTGTTATGCCCATCTATGGTTTCGGATAATGAGAAGCTCCGGAGGCTTTCATTCAAGGACTCCCGAAATTATTCAAGGCGATGTGACTTCTTCCGACCAAGAAGCGATTGAGGAAGCTATTCGATTGACTCAAAAGCTCATGGCCAAGGTAGTGAAGAGGCAAGTACCCCAACACTAACCAAAACAACAACAACAACCCCAACAACCGCACCAACCACTACAATAACCAAAACAACAACAACAACGGCGATAACCAAATCAACCACAACAAAGAAAGTGGGAAAACGACCAAGGAGATTATAACAACAACAACCAAAACCGCAACACTAACCATCATCAACAACGAAAGAGGGCAAGAAAGCGCAATGGTATATGTTCTTTGCACGATGAAAGCGCGAGGTTATCTTGGAACCTACCCACTATGTAATCGATGTAAGTATCATCACACGGGTCTTTGTCACGCTAAGTGTTACAAGTGTCAACAATCGGGACACCTTGCCGAGAATTGTAGAGGCAAGGCCATGGTTACATGTTACAAATGCGGGAGCAAGGACACTATCGGAATCAATGTCCTCAAAACCAAGGTCAACAAGTCGAAGGTGCTCATGGGAATGTATATATGTTAGAAGGAGGAGGAGGAGCTCGTCAAGGTATCAACGACGCGAAGACCGAAGAAGTTCGAAACTAATGTCTTATTTCTCCTTATGTACTATGTCGTACCAAGTTTATGTCTAATCATCGTATCCGAAACTTTATAACTTAAAGATGTACTACTTTTCTTTGAACCACTCGTTGTAAAATATTCTCATCTATCGTACTTTATTTTCTTTCCGATTTGTTATCATTTACGAGGATTTTAATTCTTTTACTTCAACTATCATTTTAACGACACTTCTCCATGTCTTCTCTCCTCGATGTTCATCACAATTTTAACATCAGTTGACTCAACACCAAACAACATATGAGTCGATTAGTCCAAGCATTGCATAGTTACTCCTAAATTATACATAGCACGATCACCTATGTCTAATTCGGGAAGAATCATGCAATGAAGGGAGTAGTAGTCTCATATGAGTAAGCAATTCCGTAATCGAGCCAAATTTTCAAAGATTTTCTTCAAACCACTTGTTTCCAGTTTGATCCGCGTGCAGTTCTTGTTTGATGAGTTGCAAAGATCGAGCTAGAAACAAGTCGTTACCTAAACCGATTTAGCCTAATCTCATGACAGTTCTTGTTTGATGAGTTGTGAGATTAAGTAAAATCGGTTACCAAAAGTCTTTGAGGGTTTTGCTCGGGAATGGGAAAGTTTGCCACATCAAACCCTAAAACCGATAGACTAATGAATCGAATTCGTGGGATGAATTCCTTTTGGATGGGCGAATGTGACAACCCGTACTTTCGGGTCATTTCTTGACACAATTTATGCCTCATTATTTCAACATTTATTGTAAACTTGGTTTACTTGTTCCAAATTCGCGTAACCTTTATGGTTTAGCGGTAATTCATGATCATTGCATTACGTACATTTCATATGGACTAAGATTAGTCTACATTCCATTGACATTATTTGCATCTCATTAATTCATTCATGACATTTTATTACTCATTTAAACGCGTAATTTTATATTTAATAAACTTTATCGCGTGAGTTATTATTTTGAATATTTAACCGTTACTTTCAAAATGATCCGATGTATTTTAAACTTACATTAGTTTATAAAACTATATTTTAGTTTTTCTAGTATTTCAAATTTATTTGGTACATAAATCGTTAAAGTTAAATTATTACGACGTTTTCTTAAAAATTATACGATAATTATTTTATCACTCAATTTTCACAAGGAATGTGTTTTTAAAATTTTTATTATCTCATTACATTCTATTTTGACCTATTAAAAACTTACTTGTACCAAAAATTTCCATTTACCTTACTTGTACATTTAACTACACCTTTACTTACACTTTTCTTAAAAATTGTACAAGCAAATGTATACACAATAATTAGAAAAAGAAAAAAAAATATATCATGAGAAACATGATCCATGAAAACCGGTTATGGAGGGTTGCCTCATTTATGAGTTGGTGACTTTCTTTAATTCATTGATATATCTACACTTCACTTCATTTTCACACATTTTCTTTCACAACAATAATTCACTTCCATTAAGCTTTCTCTCCTTTGTTCTTCTTCTTCATCAACCGGCCTTCAAAGAGCTCCAAAGGGATCAAAATATTTTCTCAAGTTCAAGTGTTATAATCAATCTAGTTATCACTCTTTATATGGTTTTGAAATAAAAACCAATAGTGTTTAGGATTTACCTTGTTACTAGCACCTCATCATTTTCACTAGTAAGCTTTTTCTTTCATTTTCATGTTTCCTTTTTCATTTCATATTCATCTTTTCATTTTTGGAGATAGTATGCATGATATGTGATTTATACCATTTTTCATGATTTATTGAGTTATATATATACATATTGGTCATCCTATAAATATTCCCATGGTATTCTTTGGTCTTGATGGTGATTAGGAACCCATGACACCCTAAGAAGGTGTATGGTAGGATTAGATTAGCTTTGGAGTTGATTTGAAGGGATTAGAATAGGTTTTGTCCGAGAAAAAAAAACTATTTTCAATAACTATATATATATGTTCTGTCCTTATTTCGAATTTCTGGAAAAACCTACTGTTGGTACGAAACTTTGGCCTTGATATTTAGAAAATATACTTTAAAACGAATCCGTGGCCTTTTGAACGGATAAAAACGGACTTATAACGAAGAAGTTATGGATTTTTAAAGTTTGACGACGAAATAAATAGTTTTCAGAAAATTCAGCATGCAGTTTTAGTTTGTTCGGTCAAAACGAGCCTTAAGCTTCACAAATTATTTCGACTAGTCAAAATATATTAGTTTACTTGATACGAAGCTAAGGACATATTATACGTGAAAGCGGATTTGAAACGACAAAGATATGCACGTTTTTATAAAGTTGCCGTAACTATTATTTTACGAAAATCTATATTATTTTTACGATACAAGTATTTTAGTAGTTATAACGTCCATGTTTCGGTGTTGTTTTTAACCATGATGTGAAACTTTTGGAACAAAATGTCTTCTAGTAAAATCAAGTTCACCGCCATATTTTTCAAAACAAAAATTTGTTTGCAAAGCGGAGTTATAGTAAATTAATTACGGATGTTCAAACTTGGCGAAACTCATTTTACGCACACAATTAGCAAAACCACCATCTTTAACCCTTAATATCTTTATGATCGAGACCTTTTGGACGAAAACTCGACCGAAACTTCTAGATATCGATACAAACTTTCCAAAACCGTCGAGTTCGTTCTCTAACGATCGGCGTACACCGCTTTTACGACTAGTTTTCCAAAGCCGTTTTGTAAATTACATGATATTTCCGCGACATTGTTTCTGACGAAAAGTGGTAATTTCACCAAAATCATTATAAAACCATTGTAGGATGACATTTTGACGTAAATACTTGTAAAGTGATTTAAGAATGGTCAAGACGTCAAAAGAGTATTTTCGACGATAAGTATTATTTTCAAAACTCGCAAATGATATAAATAACATACGAAATGCATGCATAACATTACATTGCAACTCATTACGTATCATATCCTTCACAATAGGTCAAGATTAACGTATCACATTACATCTCGGTGTACTCACTTTTGTCTTCGCATCATTCCACCAAGTGAGTTTCATAGCCCCTACTTTTACTTGTTTTCATAAATGTTTTGGGGGAGATACATGCTCAATTATTTTCATAACTATCATGATTATTTGAAACTACATGTTTAACTGAACTGAATGTTTAGTCATGCAAAGTAACCGTATTACCATCGTAGTATTTCCATAGTATATTCATTGGATGATGGTCTTGGTATATTCATTGGTGATGGTCTTGGTATATTCATTAGATCGATGGTCTTGGTACATTCATTGGATGATGGTCATGGTACATTCATTGAATCGATGGTCTTGGTATAATCATTGTACTAATGGTCATGGAACAATTTGAAACCGTCTGAATTAGGTGTTATATTAAGTAACTATGGATACATTAAGTTAGGCACTATCATGTGAACTCATTTGACGATTTGGGCTTGAACATAAACTATATTACACTTTGGCAATGGGTTGTGAATACACGGTTGCAAGTTTTGTATGGGCGGAACTTGGGCGAGTGGATTACAAAGCCTTTCTTTGCATAAACGATTTTTGAAAGGCTTTACATTTCTTCATAAACTCTATGAACTCACTCAACCTTTGTGTTGACACTTTTTAGCATGTTTTATCTCAGGTATCTAAGGTATTCACTTCATGGCATGCATTTGGACACATCATGGAGTCGCGATGACGACGCGTCTCACTTGGGTTTTACGTACTTTAAAACATCGTTTGAATTGTAACAAACTTATTTCCGCACAAGTTGATTTACATTTGGGACCTACTTTGTAAACTCTGATTATTTCATTAAATCAAACGACGTATTTTCCAAACGACACTTTAGGTCGTTCAATATAACTGTGATTGTGATGCTATGACGGTCAATCCCGAGAATTCCATTCACGCAAAAGCAGTAATTTGGGGTGTGACAAATATGGACTATTTTCTTCACGATGGTTGAAGAGAGAATGAAGAGACCAATCTTCAGTGAAGGCACATTGTCTATGATTTGGAATTCGGAGAATGTGAGCAAATTGCCCAAGAGTTAAAATAAACTTTTGGTTTTTGATCCAAAACCAAAGAGATAGAGATCGATCCTCGTTACGAACGAGTTCAACTTGACTAAAGAATTCCAATACAAATCGTGTTCATATTTTCTCGTTAATTCCGAGAAGGCCTTCTAGTCCTATGGTTCGGAAAGAGGTAATGATACCTTCTTCGTATATTAGAGGTGTGTCAACAATACGTCCTTCATTTGACGAGTTTCGAGATTATTGAACCCTCGAACATGATTGCCAGGTGTGTTGGGCTCAAGAGAAATGTTAGGAATGTAGACATGAGTGAGTGAAAAGTCGAATTCATACTCATGAGATATGACGAGACCTATGGAAGTGAAAAATTAAAATGATGAGACGCATTAAAGCAAAAAGATGATCACCTAACGTTTTTACTAGATTTCTATTAACAATGACAGTTAACTCACTTAGTACTTCACATTCTAGTGGGATTTTTCTTTTTAAGATGAAAATGATTTTTATGTTGCATGAGAATCTGTTTCCCAGTTCCACGGTTCTCACGGTTCCCTTCCAAGAGGGATCCGACTAGTTGAACTATAGGGATCCGTGGATCTGTAGTGACAGAAAAAAGATTTTGACGAAAAATAGATTTTTGCATCTTATAGGTTTATAAAAAGAAATGTATTTTAGCCAATATTTACTTAGTTAAGCATGCATTGTAGGTTTCTAAGATATCCCAGGGCCAAATGTACGAAGGACAAAAAGTAGAAGAAATGACAAACACATTATGAAGAATAAATTAGATAAACTAAAAAATTAGTAATATTTCATTTCAATGCTAAGAACGATACAAAGGATTGGGTATATAACACAAATGTAGATTAACAACACAAAGTACATGTCTCCATGAGAAAACTTGATCATGGGGTACACGAGAGCAATGAGTGTCAAGAAAATGATCATGAAGCCGATGTAAACCATGATGATGAAGTTCTTCTTTGGTTTTGATTTGAGATGAGATGAGATGAGAAGGAAGATGAAGTTTGAATGAGAGGTCATTTTTTGAAAGTGGAAGATTTGAAAAATGAGGGTTTGGTGGAGTTGACGATCGGAGGAGGTATTTATGGGGAAGGAGGAATTTTTGAGATTTGTGTTTTATTTTATTATTAGAAAGATTTGATTTTTGGATTAAGTAAAATAAGACACATGTTTATAAACCTAGACTATACACGGAAGAGTAACACGTATGCAAGAAGAGTTTCCTAACGAAGCTACGTGTAATATATGAGTATGTAAAAAAAAAATAAAAAATCATATAAGTTCCTATGTAAGCATATTTATTCTTAAGCAAATGTTATTTAGAGATAAGTAGGAAGTCATACCTCTAATGCAATTATGAGTGTCTTTCTTTTGACAAGAAAAATGTCAATAGACAACTCCGGTTCCTTCGTGATTAAGATACCTTCTTTGGGAAGGTAATCTTGTTACCAAGCAACTCTTATGGCTTGATAAACATGAGCTTTAACTAAGCAAAATGACAAGGAAGGTTAGTGCAATTTAGTAAGATAAAATAAGAGAAAAAAATATTGTTGTCATCTAATCAACATCCTACAAAAGTGTTTTTAAGACATTGTGTTTATTTTTGTAAAGGACCTTCTTTGTAGTTTTCAATTATACATGGAGCGTATCAAGTTTTTAAAGTACAACATACTCTAAGAAACTTGGTAACCTGGCTCTGATGCCAATTGTGGAAAACTATAAGGGGGGTTGAATAGTTTTACCGATTAAAACTTGGTTTTAAACTATTTAGATCGACTTATGTCAATCTATTTGAACGTGTGTGTTGGATGTTGATAGACAAGCGTATAGATAAATAAAACTAAGATAAAGAGTAAGAAGCACAAAACCACAACGCGAGTATTTATAGTGGTTCGGCTACAAGGACACCTTCCTTGCCCTACTCCACTCTCCGAGTCACCTACTCGAGAGTTCGTAATCACTACACAACACAAACTCCTTGTGGCGGAGAAGCCTTCATAACGTGACCTACTCTTTATCCAGTACAAGGCTAGACACCGGGTTCTTCCACAAGGTAGAACCAAACCTATCACAACGTCGCCTACACTTTATCTGGTACAAGGCTAGATACCGAGTTCCATTTACAAAGGTGGAACTACTACCCAACACTACACAACTCCTATCCAAAGGATATCTACTCCTTATGACAACATCAACAAGGATATCAATATCCTTTGACCCAATACAAATCTATCTTGTACATCGACACATCATATCGAATGTACACCTTAGGCACCTTTCACTAATGCCTTTGACTCGACTTCTAGGCACCCTTCACTAATGCCTTTTGACTTGACTTCTAGGCACCTTTCACTAATGCCTTCAACATGGACTTTCGACACATTTCACTAATGCCTTCACTATGACTCTTCGACACTTTTCACTAATGTCTTCGTCTTGACCCTTTAGACATCTTTCACCTATGTCTTCGACACTACACTTCTAATGAGAAAGAAAAGAACTATCAACAAGATACCATTAGTAGTCTTGATGATGACAAAGCTTGGCAACCCATGGACTTGAGCTTGCTCGACTTCAAGAGGTGGTGATCTCGCCTTTAAGAGGAACCTAGAGAATCACACAAACACAAAACTACATAGAAAGATCACTTGGATATGTGGTTAGAGAGTTTACAACTCAAAGAGAAATATTTGTGAAAGGGTTAATTCTGATGAAGAAACGTCTCACTATTTATAGACAAAATATTACTCTTGTTCCACGGATCCCACGGGTCCCTTACTTGAGGATCCGCCCAGGAACCTGGGAACAGTGGACGCCTCCTCGCCCATGGGTTTTGGGTCCGGGTTATAGGTCATGGGTCCTAGACTTAAGACCATGGGTATCCAAGTAGATACAATGTATCTAGTAGGTGCAATGCATCTAGTCCATGGGTCATGAGTTAACTCTATGGGTCATGGATAATACCCATTATGACTTATGCATGATGTCATGCAATGAGTTATGAGTTATGCTCCATGGGTATGGGTTATGGACTTTGGGTTTTACCTAACTACATTCAATGTATTTAGTCAATGTGTCAAATACTTAAACTTCTACCTATTATAATACATACTAAGTATGTATATATCTACCCAATATGTAAACACTAGTTGTTGTACATATGTATTACTAAATCATGAAAGCACTAATACTTGTTTAGTGTTTTATGTGAAAGCGTAAGTGTGTTAGTAAACTATTGGCTCAAACCATTTACGTATTTTATTTGTTTCGTTAAAATGATTTTACGTTTGTTATCGACAAAACATTAGAAGATCGTAAAATATAAATAAACGTTTTTACGGTTTATTTGTATTAACACACCCAAACAACACTTTAACAAGTCTAAAACATCGAAAATCTAATATGAAACTTGATCCAACAAATACAATCCAACAAAAAGAAACAAGTCTGGAACTTCAAAACGACTTGAACAATTGAACTTAGAAAGTTCAAACATCAAAAAACAATTGTCGACCAGTCATAGAAAGATCCATATACATGTCATGATCCAAGGATACTGGTTTAGGTTCTATACCTACAATATTAACAAAAAATTTCAAAAACAATCAGATTACTACAAACATCAATTTATATATTATAACTACTTTTTTTTTTTTTTTTTTTTTTTTTCAAATCAAAATCTGGCCAACATCAAACATCATCACTTTAGCTTTACAAATAAGCTTATTTGTAAACAATATATAATACAACAAATTAATGCAAAGTAAATAGAAAGAATTAAAACTTACCTCATAATCATAGAATTTTGGTAGTTTTGTGAAAAAAAATTGGAAGGTTTTTAGATGGACTATAAAAGGGAATGGGTGAGGAAATGAAAGGATGTAGATCTGTGACGTGATGTTAGCGTATGAGAAAAACAAAAGTGAATTTTGTTATTTAAAAATGAAAATGAAACATAAGTCTTTGACCCAACGGGTCAATAAAACTGGTTCGCCCCGGGTCTTTAAAAACCCGCCGGTTTAATCTGGTTCTGAAAATGCCAAAAAATCGTTCATTTCCGGTCCGGTCTCCCAACTAGTTTTCAGTTGATCAGGTTGAACCGACCGAATCGACCCGAGTTTTAAAACATTAGTGTAAATTACTAATTGATTTCACGTGAAAAATAGAAGCACAAACTAATCATGTATGTATTTATTGAGCCGAGACCAAAATAAAACTAGGGGACCTAGGAAATACAATTTGTGATTGTGAACTGCTGCTTGCTATACATGTGAATCCAAAAAAGTAGTCACATGTCGACCAGCACCGTATATAACTACACTACACTACACTTTACGTAAAGTATTTGTATCGTAAGATCTGATATATCGTATTTAGCGCTTTTATTTGTTGAATTATTTATCTAGAGATCCTCAACCAACAAAACCCACTTCACACATAGTACATACACCGTTCTCTCTCACACAGTACCACCTTTTCATCTCAGGAGGTTCCTTTACGTCCTCACTTCACTTCTTATCTTTCTGACATGGAGACTCTGCTCCAGTTTTGTCCTAGTTTCACCCCAGTGGTCAAATTGCCGGTAAAGTTAGCGTTTAATAATGATAGAAAAGGTAAAGTGAAAAGATGGAGTAATGTGAAATTGAAGGCGGTAAATAATGAGAAAGATGGAGTGTTGTTAGGTGCTGAGAAAGATGAATCTGGTTCTATTGTTGGTTTCCAATTCATTTCCAAATCACCTGCTGCTGGTATGTTTTTTATTCATATTTTTTTTATTTGATTGTGAAATTTATAAACTTCAATGTTGGTTAGTTAATGCAATTATTTGCTAGGGAATGTTTGGGATGGCTGCTTTAAAATAAAATAATTGTCCTAACCCTATTACTCCTTGTTATCTATTTTCAGTAGTAGACAATTAATTTGAAACAGTAAAATCAAGGTTTTAAAAGGCGCGAGGCGTGACCTCCACGTTACACAATAGACCAAAGCGTTGGATCTAAACGCGGCGTGAGATGAGGCGTGAAAGGCGCGAGCCATGACACTTTTTTGAATTTAAGTCCGAAGAAAAATGTTTTTTTGAAAGAAATGAAGAAGATTCAATGCAAGGATAGTTTCTTGACTTAATTTCTTATGTGAAACACTTTTTATAAACTCGATATATATAAAATATGATATAATATATAAATAATATTTTCATACTTTGTGCCGCTTTAAGTCATGCCTTAGAAAACGTTATGGCTTCGCCACAGCTCCTAAGGTGTGAGGCTTGGCCATGCCGCCACGCCTCAGCTCACACTATCTATAACCTTGAGTAAAATTAAGCAGTGCACGTACCTATACTGTAAAAATTATACTCCCTGTGTTCCAAAGTGGGCACTTATAAATAAGCAGTTACCTTCATGCTTATCAAGAAACTTCTTATTTTATACCTCAAAATAAGCAAATACACAATTGTATGTATGCACATTTAAGATCTGTCATGAGTGACCGAACTGAATCGATCCATGCTTACCCCTTAGAAGCTTTGTTAATGTTGTTGGATTTTTGACAATTATTTGGGGAAAAACTAAAATAGGAAAGTGGACTAGGGATGTAAGATATAGTGCCGTGCTCAAAATTTGACTCGAACTTCACAGAGCCCCTTATTTATTAGCACTGCTTGATTCAATTATACATATTGAAGTCTTTATAACAGTATTGATCAAAGTTGGTATTAGTCGATTTCATACTTTCGAGCTCAATTAGAATTGAGTGGATAGTATGGTTAATATGTAAATATATATGCGCATAGGAGAAAAAGGTAAATTGGCACAAGCTCAATATAGTGTGAGAGCGGAGCTCGACTCAAAAGTCCATTTTGTATTTTTCAAGTCGATCTTGAGTAGCTTGTGAGTTGAGTTGGCTCGAGTGGGTTACATCCATAAGCCATAAGGTAGCCTATTTGACCATTGTCGACTTGTCGTAATTGTCATAAAGTATCTATACGTGGTAATGTTGGTCCAGTGGGTTATTATCAAACAGTAATATAGATTTTAGACATTTCAGCAATATATTACATTACTTGGTTTGTTCTGCTGGTCCTTGATTTAGTCTTCCCCAAGCTATATCGTGTTCGTGGATAGATCATGCAGGTTCAGGTCCATGTCTACAAGAAGTATCGTGTCCATATCATAAGTTTTTATTATGTCTGTATTATATCTCTATACATGGATAAAGATAAACCTCAAATTTTAGTTTGGACAAGAATACGTGATTCCTAATAATGTATGAAACAAAAACTTCCTTTACTAAAGCTGATATTTCAATTGTTTTTCTTTCAAGATATAAAGTTCTTTTTCACATGTGTATTTATTCTTCGATGAATATTAGTTGTTGATGATGACAAATGGCTCATGCTTGAACTCTCAGATGACGCCAAAGTTAGCAGTTCTCATGATATCATATCAAATAATGAAGAGGAAGTGATTGTGGATGACGACTTAGCAGAAAGCACACCTACAAAAGTGACTTACAACATTGTTTTTGTCACTTCTGAGGCAGCACCTTATTCGAAAACTGGAGGGTTAGGAGATGTGTGTGGATCTTTGCCCATTGCACTTGCAGCACGTGGGCACCGTGTAATGGTTGTTACACCTAGATATTTGTCTGGCGGCCCTTCAGATAAAAAGTTTGCTAGTGCTGTTGATCTTGATTGTCGAATAAAGGTTTCTTGCTCTGGTGGGGTACAGGATGTTGCGTTCTTTCATGAGTATAGAGCAGGTGTTGATTGGGTAAGAAGATTATATAACTTACATATTCATTGGTTTCTGTGAACTAGACGTGGCAAACATGAGTAGGTTGTGTAACGGATCAAATTATCGAAATGAGTCAAAATGGTTAAATTCTGGTATGGGTCGAGTTAGGTACCCGAAACACTATTTCTCCATTTTGTACATGTACTATCAACACATTGGTGTTAAATATGATTTGAAAGTATATTATTATATATAATTTTCATAATCAAGCGATTCTCTAGGTAGTATGCATTGAAATACACTTTGTGCTAGATTGACATGATTGATCTCTTCCTTTCTGTCAATCCTTTGATTCTACCCACTAAACATAATCCAAAGCGACCCATTCATAAGCGGTCAAAATTGCCCCCTCTATCGCATACTTTGATCATCTTATAGCAACTGTTTTTGGTGTGTTCAGGTGTTTGTGGATCACCCTTCTTTCCACCGTCCTGGAAATCCATATGGCGATGCTTATGGTGCATTCGGTGATAATCAGGTACCAATGGACGAAACTGTAGTTGACTACTTAAATATATATTTTCTTTTATCAACAATAACATTCTATTCTTTTGGAGCAGTTTCGGTTCACCTTACTTTGTCATGCAGCATGTGAGGCTCCTTTAGTACTTCCGTTAGGAGGGTTTACTTATGGTGAAAAATGTCTGTTCCTTGCCAACGATTGGCACGCGGGTCTTGTGCCAGTGTATGTCATCACCTCACTCGATACTTTCACTTTTTGTTCTTTCCAAAAGAAAATAGTTTTCTTTGTTTAATTTGTAAAAATAAAGAAAAATGCAGCCTGGCCCTTGACAACCTGCAAATTCTAGAACTTGACTTGTATCATGGTTTAGACTATTGGCAGCGAAGTATCGTCCCTATGGAGTATACAAGGATGCTAGGAGTATTGTTGTGATACACAATCTTGCACACCAGGTAATATTCTTTTCTCAGTTGGGGAGAGACAAGGTTGGTAGTCACGGCCACAAATTTTCAGCAGCAGTTGTTTTGCCGTATTGCTCTGGAAAATTTGTGTAGTAGCTACTTCTCATCTTTTATTACTAAGCAAGTTTCTGAATCTATGATGTATTATGGCAATGCTGTTCAAGACAAGAATAAGTTAATAATACTACAACGTAATACCGTGCCATTGGCTTTCCTTAATTTTCCATTTTGTGGTTCTCTATTCTCAAGCCCCTTTCCTATGACTATATATGATCCATCGTTATATTCATTAATGAGACCCACAAAGTGAAAAATACTGAATGGCGGACATACTACCTTATCATACTAGATGAACCCGTACTGTGATGCATGACTTTTATGGTATTCAAGCAAAGCTTATGCTAGAAAAGTGTTTTCATTCCGATCTTTTGTTATTATCTTGTTAATTATATAGGGAGTTGAGCCTGCATCAACTTACAGTAATTTCGGATTGCCCCCAGAGTGGTATGGAGCTTTGGGATGGGTTTTTCCTACGTGGGCAAGAACACATGCTCTTGACACCGGTGAAGCTGTTAATATTTTAAAGGTGCAATTGTCACTGCTGATCGGATACTGACAGTTAGTCAGGTAATGAGAAGATTAAATCACCCACTTTGGTGAAACTATGTCATCATCATGTAAGTAATAAAATTGAATTGTATGGGCTCTTACGTGTTTGTTTTTTATAATCAGGGCTATTCATGGGAAATTACAACCCCAGAAGGTGGCAACGGTCTAGACGAGCTTCTCACTAGTCGAAAGACTGTCGTGAATGGTATGTAGTTTGAAGTCCACATACTGTACTAACTTGTCAGTTAAAATCTTTATACCTCACTACTGTAATAAAATGTTCATTCTCGAACGGGTGAGAGGGCCTTCAATGCAGGAAGAAGCATATAGAGATTGACCATGCTGCCTCTAATGACTTGTTTACATTGTTTTGACTCTTTTTACTTTGATAATTTGTGTGAGTGATATGATTATATGATTACACAGGGATCACAAATGGCATTGACATAAATGAATGGAATCCATCTCTAGATGAGCATATTCCTTCTCATTACTCGTTGGATGACCTAACGGGGAAGGTTGTTAACTTTTCTTTTACTTCTTTTTACTCTAAAGAAATTGTGACTTTAGTGAAACCATATGGAAACACCCTTATGTCGTTTAACTTACATGCCAAATGGGTATTACTACCTTGTGACAGAAGGCCATGCTAGAAAATTATATTCCCGACCCGGTGCACCAACTTGTCTAACAAAACAGCAGTTGGGAATTTACAACTAAAACATTGGATAGTTAAGGTGGAAATATGGGCATTGTGTGGGTCAAATAGTCAGATGGGTTGGTTGCGATTGACCAAATCGCTTTTTCTCCATAAAAGCTCACTTTCTTTGATGAATACTTTGTGTGTCAATATGCTTAAGTGAATGGAGGTGGAAATATTTCCCATGTTCCATTTTAATGCTTATTTTTTCAAGTTACCCATTTAATCTTTTGAGATATAATAAGTGATAAGTGAATGGGTCGAAATGGCTATCTCTAAGACATATTCAAGAACACTTCTAGTTATGCTCATTTTATTGGTCTGTTTGTAATTTGCAGATTGAATGCAAGATTGCTCTTCAAAGGGAATTAGGTCTACCAGTTCGCCCAGATGTTCCATTGGTAAGATGTACAGACATTGTATATTTTGATAGAATACAATATAACTCATAGAAGTTAACACTCTTAACAGATTGGATTTATTGGGAGACTGGACTACCAGAAAGGTATTGACATAATTCTTTCAGGGGCTCCAGACTTATTGCAAGATGATGTTCAATTTGTAAGTAACATACTTAAAGGGCGGGCTTGTTTGGTAATCGGATTAGGGAAGAGACCTTCCATATGATTAAAGATTGAATCTATTTCAGGTAATGCTTGGATCTGGAGAAAAACAATACGAAGACTGGATGAGAGTCACTGAGGCAACATTCAAAGATAAATTCCGTGGATGGGTTGGATTCAATGTTCCCATATCTCACCGTATAACAGCAGGGTAAATGACACTAGATTATGTTTAAAAAAGCTTACTAAGTAAAGGTGGCAACATGAGCGAGCCGAGTAACGGGGCAAATTAGATTCAGGTTGATCTATTAATATGGGTGTTTAAATAATGTCGTTCAGAACAGGCTGGGGTGGGTTTACCCGCAAAGACCTTTTTGCTCACTTTTCAACTTGTTATGAATTATTGTGCTATATACGGCTACGAAATTTGTATTATCACAAAAATATTTAGTATCATGGTTTTGGAGGTACATTGGTTTGAAAATACACTCAAGATTTTTGACCCATACGGTTTTTAGCTTAGGTAGTGTTTGATAATGACTTAAAGAGTCTTAATTCATAAATAGGTAAATTTATTAAGTCATTAATTGAGTGTTTGTTTGGTGCTTAATTTAAACGGATAACCTCCTAGAAAAAGCCATGGGAGTGAGAGTCTCTCTGTATTAAGTCATCACTTTTATCTTACTTTTACATATTTACCCTCCACTTCTTAACCTCTAATTCAACGCTTATTTCAAATAAATGGGTATAACAATAATTTAGTTTAATTCAGACACTAACAACTATTTATTCATCTACAAACAAACAACATATATCCAAACAGACACTTTAATTTAACAGGACTTAATAAAAATACTAAACAAATAGGCCCTTAGTGTTTTTATCTGACATATTTGAGAAATACAACACAAATCGACACATTTAGGAGTAAACCTCTATTTTCAAGGATAAAGTTAAGCTCACACATTACTTTTACTTGATATGCAGGTGTGATATTTTGCTAATGCCCTCAAGATTCGAGCCATGTGGTCTAAATCAGCTTTATGCAATGAGATATGGAACTATACCCGTAGTTCATGGCACTGGAGGACTTGGAGTGAGTTAAAATCAGGATTATGTTTGCTGTTTAGTTTTGTTTTATTAAAGACTTCGACTAAGCACATGCTCCTTATCCAGGACACGGTGAAGACTTTTAATCCATTTGCTGATGAAGGCAAAGGTGAAGGTACCGGGTATGTATATAGACTATCTAGGAGGATGAAACAAGTTTAACAAACCGGATCATTTATTCATGTTATATTCTTGTATACATGGTCTTACAATAATATGCGTTGTGTTAACAGATGGGCGTTTAAACCTTTGACAAGAGAAAGCATGTTGGATGTAAGTTACTTCCGGATCCAAACAGTATGCTAGATGTCATTTAAGTCTTATTGAACTAGGTATTACTAGAGGTGACAATTTCGACCAGTTTATTTCTTAAAGGATAGATTTGGTTGTGATATTCTGCTAATGCCCTCTTAATTAATGCATTACTTGTATATACAAAATAAAATAAAAATGGAAAAAAGAGCTTTGCTCGCCAAACCCAACGCAACACACCCTGATTTGACCCATATTTAAAAGGACAATTTTTGACCAGTTACCCAAACGGCTCATCTTGCCACCTCTAGGTATTACTAAGAGCTGAGACTTAAAGCTAACTGATTTGACAATCAAGAGTCAAACTTGATCATAAGTTTATGAGAATGAATAACGGACCTACTTCCATGAAGCCTAAAACATTGAAATGGTGATCTTGCAGGCATTATGGATTGCTATAGAGACATACAGGAAACACAAGCCTTCTTGGGCAGGGCTAATGAAGAGAGGAATGGAAAGGGATTACTCATGGGATAATGCCGCAGTCAAGTATGAGGAAGTTTTCAAATGGGCTTTCATCGATCCACCTTACGTCAGCTGAATAAATTTGCAAGAAGGGGACACGCTTGAGGAAATACAGATCCATTCATAGTGTTAACTGGTCGAATACAAGCATTTTGGAGCTGCTTACTTCTGGTCGATCCACAATACTTCTGGTTGCATCCAATGCTTTGTGCTAGACGTTGTTCTGTACCAGCATTTTGGAGCTGGTTAAAAACCGCGTGGAACATGATAACAGGCTATCGGAATATTAAGGAGTTAGGCTGTAATAAGGTTATTTTCAATAATATTTTTGAGATATACATAATTTTCATACATGCTAAGAGTTGTAATTTGTATCTAGTTGTTTTTATGGCAAACTATTTAGGTTCCTATTTCTACTATTTCATTAATCGATTAGTCTAGACATGACAGTTAGTATCTCATGTACAAGTTTCCTCAATAAGCAAGAATCCAGATTCGAAAGGTGCATTTCGATAGATTTTCAATTTACTTGGACAAAATGACATTCATTGTAAAGTGACCGAGTTCGACATCAATTTTTATGCATGCTTCAAGAATGCAAATGCACATTCTTATGCTAGTGGTTATGGTGACCTTAAGGGTGACCAAACCACTCTGTCACATTAACGCTACGTCAGATTCTTTCTTTTAGACCAAATATCCGTTATGGTGACCTTAAATTAAAGCATTAGGTGTGGTGGCATGTCGTTTCGCCACCTTAGCATTTCTCATTTCACATTTACACACTAAAAAACACTCGATGTGTAGTGGCTCAAACAGTTTGAGTGCCATATGCTAGTTTTTTAGCCCATCATGCCCAATTAAAACACAAACTCAACAACAAAACCAAATTAGGAAAAACACGCACGCGCGCGCGCGCGCACACACACGAAGCCAGTTGACTCACTTTGCAAATGACCGGGGGTTGGTAACATGCAAAATGGCATGCCATTTTGCTTGCCGCATAGAAAATGGCGAGCGTGGCTAGCCACCATACCCAACCTTCTTACCGGTGACGTAATCTTTTTATTATACAAAATTTTAAATTTCATTAATAATTTAAAAACATTACAATAATAACTAAAATAAAATTAAAAACATTACAATAGACAAACACTAACGGACAGTGTACCCGATCAGATGTAGTCAGTGTGGTAAGTACGAGGTCGTTCTCACGAGCAAGGTTATTTAGAATTAACATAGTGTATTTTACAGCGTAAGAGGGTTTTCATAGTGTATTTTACTCGTGCAATGATTTAATGTATGCATTAGTGATATCAGAAACACACAGACAAGCATTTCTATCTAAGGTTGTTGGGACAACATTGATTAGGTCTTCCTATGTTTTAATGATGACAAATAAACCTTCGTAACACATAAAATCACAAACGTTAGGCAAAAACCAATCGACCCAATAGCTGGGCCTGACGCACTGCTGGCGCTCCGACATGCAGGCAGCGCGCTAGGTTTCTGTTAAGGTCGTGAAGGTTTTTGAAAGTCGGCTTTCCACTTACCTGACAAATTTGGATCTTTCAATACATGTATGTATATGATATGTGCTTCATTAGGAACACTCGAAACGAGTTTTAGAATTAGAGGGATTTAAAATCACAACCTCCCGTTTTTGACAAAACACCAACTCCAGTATTTTATTAAATGCCTCTAACCAAGTCTTTTCTAAACCTAGGAGACTCATATCTTTCATGTGACATGAAGTGAAAGTATTCATATGACCATAATCCGTGTTTACGTCTTCTCTAATCACGTACACGTCATTTTTCATTTTTCTACATTTTAATTTTATAAGTGCATTTAAAACTTTCTGTCAGATGGTTTTTGATACGGCGCATCCTGGTTTTGCGATGCGACATATCACATATGACTCATATTTTATTGTTGGTTTTTATTCCAGGCTCGATACGACGCATCCCTTCCTATGGATGCGGCGTATCGACTGACCTGATGATTTACAATTTTATTTTTGTTATATTTTTACTAACCATCGATTATCGTAGACGTACTAGCTATGGTTTTCATGATTAATTACACAGGTTGAGTGGTATGAATGCAAAGGAAATGGTAGTTTACATAAACCCTATATTTTTTGTGTGTTATAGCCACGCTGACATCCAGACGACCTTCATACACAGAAAAAAAAAAATGCTCACAAACGCATCATGGAGGATCATACCGAGAAATTCTCTGGGGAGTTTTTCTGTTCTAATTCTTTCTATTTTATGTTTTTAATTTATTTTACACAACGAGGACATTGTTTATCCGGAGAATTAAAACGTAACTTGTCCTTATTTTTCAAAAATATGCTAATATGTGCTTAATATATGACAAATTAAATTTTTTCTAGCATGTTTTTGTGAGATCAAAATTGCATGACCCACACACATAACCCTTATTTCCATAATGTGAGAATTTAGCCTTATCTGTTTCCAATATTTTACCCAAATTCCACAAAAATATGAGTGTGTCGGTGACTTGCAGTAAACTTTAGAACTTGGCTTGTATACTGTTCGAGACCACCATAATGAGTATTATTGATATAATTGGAGTAACTTGTCTAACTTGGTAAATTTCTAGAATTACACCCAAATAGCCTTTATATGTTATGTAATATTAACTAACTACACTGGTTAGTTAACCCCGTATAAACCCTTTTGTTACTCTCATTTTTAGAGTAAGATACCCCTAGAAAAACCCTCAGAGCCATTCCTTTCGTTTCTTACACCAAATTATATGTTTCTTTACACCTATACACCTTAGCCTACCCTGTAGATTAAGTCTGTGGTTGGTTACTTTTTGTAAAGTGTATATTTTCTGCGTTTTTGTGTATGTTTCTTATCATGGTTAGGTCGGGAATTGCACATCGCAATGAGTGTGTGTCTTGTCTACGTATTGGTTGGGAATTGCACATCGCAATGGGAATGTGATAGTAGTAGTTTTTTATTTTCGTGTGTTTGTTACTATCATTATTATTTTTATATCTAAAGTATTTAAAAGTACGGAAAAATTATCAAAATAAATTATGATGTTGATATGGTGAAATTTTACACCATTAGTTTTATTGTTTAAAAAAAATAAAAAGGAAAAGAAAGAGAGAGAAGAAAGAGATAATCGGTTTGTAAAGGCATAACCAAAATTATATTATGCGCTAATCGATTATTCGTTGGTACGTGCTATAAACCAACGATGTAAGTTATTTATTAGTTGAGATATTGTCACTATTTGTTGTACTATATTTATAGATTGCAAGGGACAAACTAAGGTTTATTCTTTGATTGAGTCATTATTGAGTCTAATTCATGTTTCCTATTAAAGTGTGAGTTTATTTACTAAAGCGTGAGTTAGTCTATGATTTTTGTCTTTTTCAAGGAAAGGTCGGGAAGTAATTAACCACATTGTTTCATTTTTGTTTGGACTTAATTTATTTGTTTTGTTATTTTATTTTAACAACAATTATATATTTCCCTTATCCTTACCCTCTTGCTTAGTGATAATGTCAATTGCATGAATAAGGTAGTGACCATCCGAGTTTTTGAGAAATTGTATGACGCGCCAGCGATTTGGTGTGTGTTTTGGTGACCATCCGTTATGGAAATAACACGCCAGCAATCCAAGATACACACTAGTGACCATCCGTTATTCAAGGAATCAAGGATTCGCGCCAGGGATCTATTAAGTTTGTGTTGGAGATGTTTGAACAAAAGCTATGCATAAACTTATCACAACGAACCCTATTTACCGCTTTAGACTTGTTACTCCTTAGCTTTAGTGGTGGAGATGTGTATCCTTGTCAAGCTTATGATAGAATATTCGTCACGACCGAGCAATTGAGCGAATTACATAAATGTTATCACAAAGATTAGTTGAGTGATTTGAGTGATTTCATTTTCCTACTTCGTAAGGTGTTTGGTTGTGCAGTTGAGATTAAACAAATGAATGCTTAATTATAAAAACATCATTGAAAATTGTTTAGGATACATTTTCATAAGTTTAAATCTAGAGTTTACTTGAGGACAAGTAATGTTCAAGTGGGGGGATAATTGATGATATCAAATAACAACATATTATTTGCATCATTTATTCTATGAATATTGCTTGTTTTATATTATTTTGTATGAGAATTGGTACTTAATCATTTACTTTGTATTTCTCAGTTGAAAACAAGCATTTGGTGAAATTTAGCTATTTTGGACGTAAAATGGATTAAGTTGGGAAAAGCTACTAAACTAAAGGTAGATACGCCGTATCATTCTAGACAGACAGGCCGTACATCAAGACTTAGACGAATATGAAGACCATTTCCTGCCTCTTTGAAGAATACGCCGTATGGGTTTTCCCCATACGCCATATATGAAACCTTGGTCAACATAGGAGATCCAACTTATTCTACTTCAGATACACCACATGATATCCAAGAGATGCGACGTGTTAGCTTAAAGACTTCACCAAGATTATGAAGAGATGATGCGCTGTATAAGCATTGAAGATCCGCCGTATCCTATGACGGTGTGTGAATATTACAGAATATAATAATCTTGGACCCCACGCGAAGTTACCTAGATACGGCATATCGAGTAAACTGATACACTGTATCTATGTCATTTCCGAAAACTATATATAGAGGTCGACTGCTCTCATTCCAAAAATAATATACCCTAAGAAATCAGAAGACCAAGCACCACAAGACACCAGAAGAACGAATTCAGAAGCGTAAGAAGGCCTCGCAAGTGTGTAATTACATAGGGAGATTCGCTTAATTGTAGTAGTACTCTTTAATCATTTGGTTAGCGTGCTCTTTCTTTCAATAGATTAGCATTAAACATACTACCTGTATTATTGATTATGATGTTTTATTTGGCTTTAATGTTTGGTGTGTAAGAATTAATACCTCTTGTTTATCGTGGCTTGTTTGCGCCGCCATACGCCTCCCACAATTACTTCATTAATATCGTTTGCATTGTTGATGTAAGCCTGAAAGGGATACATAATTTAAACTAAGTATTATTAAGGAAAGATTAATACAGATTTCTATTTAGTCGTGACAAGGATTTTACAAGAGATCTAGGTAATTTAGTATGCACACAACAAGCAGCCATAAAGTAAGTACCTATTTAATACTCATCATATGTAAGTAAATGATTAGCGAGCATATCTTCCTTACTATTGGCTTGACCTCTTATTGCTATTTGTTTTCTATCTGTGTATGTGCGTGTCATGTTGTCTTCACCTTTTATTAGTTTTACTTAATCAGCACATCGTGCCAGTCTCTCAGGCTAAAACCCCTTGCATTAGATTAAGTTTAATTAGACTAACTCTAGGATTAAAAAGCTGATAGATATTTAAGTGTTAACGTTCCACTCTTAGTGATTAACACTTTACTTACCAACTAGGCTACATTAATCAGGTATAATGCTCGTTAGTGTTTGTTATGGGTTAAGTCGGCTAAATACAAATATTAAAACTTGGATTCACAAATAGACCTATTCGGCTAAATAAAAATATTAAAACTTGGATTCACAAATAGACCTATACTAAACAACACATCAGTAGTGTCGTGATTTCAGGGATTTGAAGTTTGCTCATGGAGGCGAAGTAAATGCAAGTCTTTTCAACGTGATCCTTCTACCATTTTTGGAGCAAATTTCAGGGGAGTTCTCGTTCTAATTCTACTTTCCTCTCCTTTTATTATTAAATATTTGCGTACAAAAGCGACTTTGTACTTTCAAGTGGGGGAATGGGAGTAGAATTATAAATTGAACTTTATTTGCCCGTTTGTCTTGTTTATTTTAAAAAAAAATATGACATTTTGAAAATTTTTGACATGTTTTTCTTAACCAAACTAGAATAGACCTTAGCCGAGCACACTATATCCATTGATTTCATTAGTGAGTTTTAGCCTTTAATTTTTCCCACGTTACTCAAATCCACCAAATATTGAGTGTGCCGGTAGTATTGTAAACTTTAGAACTTGGCCTTTCCATCATTTCGAGACCATAGATGAGTACACCCTTTCAACCCTTTTGTTAAAACTTGGATTCACAAATAGACCTATTCGGCTAAATAAAAATATTAAAACTTGGATTCACAAATAGACCTATACTAAACGACACATCAGTAGTGTCGTGATTTCAGGGATTTGAAGTTTGCTCATGGAGGCGAAGTAAATGCAACCCTTTTCAACGTGATCCTTCTACCATTTTTGGAGCAAATTTCAGGGGAGTTCTCGTTCTAATTCTACTTTCCTCTCCTTTTATTATTAAATATTTGCGTACAAAAGCGACTTTGTACAAATATTAAAACAAATATTAAAACTTGGATTCACAAATAGACCTATACTTGGACCCTTTTGTTGCACTCATCTTTAGTGCAAGATACCCCTAGTTACACCCTTTCAAGCCATTATTTTCATTTATTATCCCATATTTTATTGTTTTGTTACACCCAGTCGCCTTCGCCTACCGTGGAGTCTTGGTTTACGATTGGGAAGTGCCATTTGCCTAAGTTTGAGGTTCGTATAGAGAGATTCAGGAATCACGTCTACATAGAAGACATATTTTTGAAGATCATTGAAGAACCCCTATATTGCTCATATATGATTCATCTCAAGTAGGGGGAGAACTTATTTATTAATTTTTATTATGAAAAAAAAAAGTGTGATGAAAAAAAAAATTGTATTAGTTTGTTTATTGTAAAGGATAGTGCAAATATTATAAGCACTATTCCTTAGTGATGATAGAGCTTATTTGACTAGTATCGAGTAGTTTTCCTCGGTCTCATGCATTTTAAGACATGAGTTGATTGAAGACCTAGTTAGTGTACACACCATTATATGACATCTACTTATGACACACTAACTTGCTGCATTATGATCCGGTTTTCGCGTCTTGAAGCTTATATTTGGATGGATAGCGGGCAATAACGACTTGGTTGTAGGCTAAGACTATTTTTTTGTTATATTTATTTTCAACATTTATGTGCATCCCATGTCATGAATCGTGTCTAGGTGAAGAAGCGAGCAATCATTGGTGTCTTGGCCATGGATTTGGTCATATATTATTGGTCTTGTCCCCTTTGCCGTGGCGCGTTAGTAATAACAATTCACCCTAGACTATTAAATTTGTTCACCCAACTTTGCCTTTAAGGATTGTATTGATTTTTGTGTCTTTGTGTTATCACCATTATATAATTTTTGTGTTGAAATTGAGCTAAAGATTAATTAAATAAACATCAAATCTGTCCCAGATTGTCAATGATGAACATCACTATAGAAAATCACTTTATAAATTTTCTGGGAAAATTTATTTTTACCACAACTATGTATATGTCTTAGGTTGTTCTACGTCAAATTTCATAATTTTTGTAGTTAATTTAGTGTTTTTAATAAGTCATATGCTACTGTTAATCAAAACCGACAAGATTATGAATATGAGATTTGGATCAAAATTATTACTTTGAAGCAATTTGGCTTGTTGATCTAGGTGAGACTTTTGTATTTAAGACTTTAAATTAAACTCAGAGAGTTGAATGGACTCGTGATGATAAGTAACGAATAAAATACGACCCGAACAATTTAGGTTATAGTTTCTGATTTTTATCAGCTTTGACATATGTGTACACTCTTAATTTTCTAGAATAATTGATAAAGATCTGAGAAAAATAGCTCATATTTTTGGAGACTAGAACCAAACACAATAAGTTTAGGCTTTTGAACCAAGTGATTTCATTAGAAAATGAGTGAGATCTAGTCCGATTAAGTTGGAAGTTTTCTGAAAAATGCTAACAGGAGGTCCAAAAATGTTTTGGTAAAAATCTATAACTAAAACTTATTTCCACAAACCAGGATTTCGAAATAATGAAAGTAGACATGTTTATCTTTGTTTATAGAGTTTAACAGATAAAGACGAGTTAGAGATGAAATGGATACAACCATTCTAAGATTGACTTTATTTCAATCAACAACTTTAATTTTAGTTTAAAAGTATTGGTTATTTAAAATCACATTTTTGACTATTTTTATTAAACTCTTAACCGATATAACTTATTAAAACCTCACTACAAATGTATAAAAGTGATAAAACATTATAAAACTCATATGCATCTAGTACGTATTGCATTTTCCTAAAATGACTTATTTATTTAGGTTGCAGTTAGGATCACTTGTTCATTAATTACACTTATCATTTTCCCGTATTAATTACTTACTCGAGGTGAGTTTCATAGCCCCACTTTTATTGGTTTACTAATTGCTTTGGAACTACTTTTGGGTGAGAATACATGCTCGTTTACTTATTTCATGCTTAATTTTTTCTTTCAGACACAAGTACTTAAAACTTTTATGTATTGCCTAAGTTACATAACTCTCCACTATCATGAACCATTAATTATGTAGCAAGCGCGAATTTTGTGAATAGATCTACTGGGTTGAAACCCCTGTCCGGGTAGTTGCCCTACTTGACTGGTATGTCAAATAGACGCATAATCATTTGAGCAATTTGAGTGTTCACAGAAAGGAACACTTGCAGGGGCTCATAACTAGAAACATTAAGGCGTTAGGGTCATGAAATTAGGGAAATTGTAATACATTTTCAATAACATTGTATTTGTTATAATGGTCAAACAAACATTGAATCTTGTGGTTTTCACATTAACCTTTACATTTACATGAACCCATGAACTCACCAACTATATGTTGACACTTTTAGCATGTATTTCTCAGGTTCTTAGACGTGCTTATTACATGGCTTGCATTGGAGCATCATTACTAGAGTCACATTTTGTGGTCTCAAAATTTTTGAAGATTCCTTGCATTACTTTTAACGTTCAGTTGTGAACTCTTAAAACTTAGCTCTTTTGTAAACTCTTATGCTGTAATCAAACGTGTGTTTTCAAAAGACTCATGTTGAGGTTGTTCAATGTAACTGTAACTTTTTTCCCATGAAAGCCACTCCCTGATATCTTCCGCTGTGATATTTTGGGGTTTGACAGATTGGTACCAGAGCTAAAGTTATAGAGAACTAGGTTGCATCATTAGGCCAAGACTATATCCGTTGCATCATAAACATTCTGCTGCGAGTCAACGCACTAAGTCACTAAACTATCATACATACTTATACATTTGAATGGTCCTTATTCCAAGACATTTTGAGTGATACAGTGGTCTCATTTATTTGCAAGACATTGTGAGTGATACAATGGTCTCATTTACTTTGAAGACATTGTGAGTGATACAGTGGTCTCTAAAACTTTTCATTATAGTGCATAACATTGTTTTATACAACATTAAAACACGTCACAGTCTATCGACCCCCCTAATTACCTTACTATCTGTCTCTGAAGACGAGTTTGAACACTCGTCCCATACCTTTAGAACACCTACGTCATCTCGTAATCCATTGTCTAGTAACATACCGGTTAAATATGGTGTTGCGTCAGGAATTCTTAAGTAGGATGAGTTATATTATCCTTATTTAATTGGGTCGGGTCGCCTCTTCATATAAAAAAAAATTTGTAAACCGCTGAACCATAAGTTTATAATTCATTATTTACATAGATTAGGACACTTATTTATGTAAGTACTGAATTATAAATGAGTAGGCTTATTTGTATCCGATATTATATGAGTACGAACTCGAGCCAGAGGATCACCAATATTCTTTAGCAAGGTCTAGAAACATATGATAGTGTCTTACAACCCAGTAGAAGTATTAAGACCTTATTTGAATTACCTGATTTCATTCAAGTTATCATATATGAGGTGATCGGAACTATTATCTCTGAAACAATCATTTATTCCTTTACCTTATCCCTTAGAAGTACTAGATTGTTTGGGTCCTAGGATTAATCAGAGTACCATTACTCATTGAACAAAACTTTAGAAAGTTCTTGATTTCACCTTGGAGGGTGAAGATCAAAATTTGCCGCAAATACCCACGCCTTTTCCTAGACATCTCAACATCGGATGACACACACTGAATTCCGGGACATAATTCTTTTAACATGGGGAGAATGTAACAACCATAAATTTTACGTTAATTTTTACCATTAAACTTGAACGTTTTATCCAAATCGCGTAAACTATAAACTATAAACTTGAACGGAATTCTTTCAAACGGGCGCATAATCGTTTGAGGAATTTGAGTATTCACAGAAAGGAACACTTGCAGGGGCTCATAACTAGAAACATAAAAGCTTCAGGGTCATGAACTTAGGAAAATTGTAATACTTTTTCTATGACATTGTATTTGTTATCATGGTAAAACAAACATTAAATCTTGTGGTCTTCACTTTTACATTTACATTTCCATGAACCTATGAACTCACCAAATTTATGTTGAGACTTCTAGCATGTATTTCTTAGGTTCTTAGACGTACTTATTACATGGCTTGCATTGGAGCATCATTATCAAAGTCACATTTTGTGGTCTCAACATTTTTGAAGATTCCTTGCATTACTTTTACATTCAGTGGTGAACTCTTGAAACTTAGCTTTTTTGTAAACTTTTATGTTGTAATCAAAAGTGTATTTTCAAACCACTCATGTAGAGGTCGTTCAATGTAATTATAACTTTGTTTTTGAAAGTCACACCTCGATATCTTCTGCTACGATATTTTGGGGCTGTGACATAATGTCTTAGGGAGATTTTTTCATAAAAATCATAATTTCACAATATGTTTAAGTCCATAAAAAAGAGTTTACAAGACAAACTACCTTAGAAAACAAAGTTGTTTGCACCATTGACTTGTAACAAATGTTTGGAGGATCAAAACTTTGAGTCTTTAGCTAAGACCACCTGGAATTGAAAGCTAATACATTAAAAAAGGGTTCTAGAAGTGGAATTTGTAATTTTTACCATGCTTTGAGGAAGATATGACCATACAAAGTTAGGGCAAAAATGTTGTTCAAACAGATCTGTTTTACAACATGTCTTGTGACGAATGCTTAGGGGTTTAAAATTTTTATTCATCAAGCAAGACCACTTGGATTTGAAAGATAACTCAAAACTCCAAATATTAGTATAAAGAAAAAGACTTGAGGTGGTGTAATGAAGGGGATATGGCCTTCCAAAGTTGACCAAAATTTCTGAACAGAAACTGCCTCCAAACCTCTACTCATCCACACACCTTTTTCTTTGATTGAACACATGAAATCATAACAAAAAAAAAACTCTAAATCATTTTAAAACCTTTTAAGAATGTTGTAACACCCCCAGTTTTGAATAGCAGCGGAAGCTAATCGAGGATATTACTTCATAGTACATAGTACAATTACATAAAATAACTCTAAATGAGATGTTTTAAAAACATTTATCATTCGATATAATATATCAGAGTTTACAAAGAGGTCCCAACAAGTTCAAAGTTCATAAGTAGTACAATATAAAAGTTTTAAAGTTTTATTGAATGATAATGATGCAAAGACTTCAAAATATCTATGCGCCTTCAGTGCTAGCTTATACCTTAAGAACCTGATATAAAACATGCTAAAAAGTCAACTCAATGGTTGAGTGAAGTTCATAGGTTTAAAGTAACGGACAAAGGTTTTAGAATTATGACGATAATTGCAATGAAAACAATAATCGTTATTATAGTTATTATTGCTCTAAGCTCATGACATGCAAAACGTTAACTGAGGTATCAAATTAATGATAATAGTAACAATTGCCCTGGTAGGTAATTTGCCACATACTTATTTAATTCAAATATAGTGAGTTTCGTTGAACTATCTAAATAACACAAATAGGATTCGTCAATCCAATAGGCCTTTTTACAATATTCGCACTTACAAAAGTAATTAATGGTTCATGATATAGGGAATTTCTTGCAAAAGGGGTACTTAGGTAATAATACTCTAAGACAAGCATATAGTTTTAAATACTTGTACATAGTTAAAAAGTAGCATGTATCTCCCCCAAAGAGTTTATAAAATAGTTAAGTGCAAAATGGGGCTATGAACTCACTCTAACAATAAGAAATAGTAAACGACAAAAGATGAAACGGGAAGTCGCGAGCTTTAACGACGACCTAAAACAGAATGGACGCGTCTTAAGTTTATAAATATAACGAAAACATATGTAACTAGTTTTATAAAAACTTTTTATATACTTTAGACATTGTACACATATTTATATGTTTATTTAACTTTTGAGTTTAGTTTTTAACAAACTTAAAAATAGTAAGAAGCCCTATTTTATAAGTTATCCAAAGTTCGGGTTTTACGTCATTTGTAATAATCCATCTATTCCGTAAATAGTTATGTCTAACTCTCATTTAATCTATAGCAAGCTAAACGACCTAACCTAGACTTAGTACTAACCTATCAGCAAAGATATTTGAGTTTTACGTCTAAAAACTCAACATATATAAGTTAGTACTAACTTATATATTAAACTGATAGGTGTTGGTTCAGGGGCAAATATATTTTCAAATGGTGCATCTTCTGGAGTGGCAAAGGGGTTATCTCCATCATAGTTGGCAGAAACATTTCCATGATGTACACTCGAGGATTGAGGATTTGAGGATGATGATGAGTGATCTGCAGCAGGCACTTCTTGAGTTAGTGACACAGAGACTGATGGATTATTTGTGTTGACTGGATTAGGAGTCGCCACTGTTGATGGTGTAGATTGATCATTGATTAGAGGTTCATAGTATTCATCAAACATCGGATCAAACAATTTCTTCATATCTTCTTCAGAAGGAGGTACATATGGAACTGCAGATGAGGGATTATGTACAAGAGAAGAACTAATGGGACTACTTAATGAATGTTGAGATGCGGGTCCAGAACTAGATTGTCCAGGAGCCATTTGCTCAGACAGCTCATCGAACGTGACATGAATAGTTTCCATGATATCTCGGGTTCTTTTATTGTAGATTCGGTAACCCTTCCGGTTTGGTGCGTAACCAACAAAAACTCCAATGTCTGCCTTAGCTCTCAATTTTCCTAAATCTTGACCTTCATTCGTTGGATAGCATAAAGCACCAAACACACAAAGGAAAGAAAGATCTGGTTTGCATTTGTGGACAAGTTCATAAGGAGTTTTTCCATGAGAGGTGTGAATAAGGGAACGGTTTTGGGTGTAGCATGCAGTGGCAATGGCTTCAGCCCAGAGAAACATTGGAACATTTAAGTAGATCAACGTCGTTCTTGCAGCTTCAACAAGAGTCCAATTTCGTCTTTCAACTACACCGTTCTGTTGAGGAGTACATGGAACACTTCTTTGATGACTGATTCCAATGCTTTCATAAAAATGACTAAGTTTTTTGTTAACAAACTCAGTTCCATTGTCTGTTCGGATAATTCTGACAGTTTTATTAAGACGAACTTGCAGCTGTTTAATAAGTTTGATTATGACATCTGGAGTTTCATCCTTTGACCTCAAAAACTTAACCCAAGTAAACCGAGAGTAGTCGTCAACCACGAATAGCACATATTTCTTCCCCGTTTATAGTTTGCACTCTCATGGGTCAGCACAAATCCATATGAAGAGTATGAAGAACTTCCATAACTGGGTTATCAGGTTTGGATTTATGGGCGTATTTCTTGCTTTTCCCAATTGGCATGCTGAAAAAAGATGATCCTTCTCATACTTTAATCTGGGCAAGCCTCTAACGAGGTCCTTTCTAGAAAGATCATTTATGGTGCCGAAGTTCAAGTGATTGAGACGACGATGCCATAACCATGACTTTGTTTTAGAAGCCTTTGACAACAAGCATATTGGAGAAGACTTCTTCATGTCTTCGAAAGAGATGGTGTACAGATTTGTTCCACGTGTTCCTTTTAGAAGTTCAACACCATCAAGTTCTCTAACGAAGCAAGTATGTTTTCTAAAGGCCACTTCTAGATCAGAATCACAGAATTGACCAACAGAGAACAAATTATGACCAAGACCTTCAACATAATAGACCCTGGAAATTACACTGTCACCAACAACATAGTCTCCGTAACCCATAATTGCCCCAAAGTGGTCATTCCCGAATTTAACAGTCCCAATGAATTTACTTACGAAGTTCATGAGCCGCGAGCGATCTCCAGTCATATGCTTAGAACATCCTGAGTCCAAATACCACAGAACAATTTATACGACCTGCAGTTGAACACAGACAAGTATGGATGACTGGATAATTTGGACCCCCATGCAAGAATAGGTTCCATTTGGTTAGTAAACGAGATTGGAACACCCACATCAGAAGCAGAATCGATGATATCATTAGAGGTAGATGAAGGGCTAGTAGTGACAGTAGATCTATTCAAAGTGTGTTCACTTCTTAATAGTATAATTCTACCAGTGGGCATCCATTTACTAATGGGCATTGATATAGATAATTTAGGGCACAATTCATTAAGATTGAATTTACGGCCAGTAGGTATCCATTGATAACCTATATCACTAAATTTTCTTCCTGTTGGATTCCAATGTTTTTTAAACCTTTTCCACCTTGGTTTTCTGACATCCTTAACTTGTTTAGCAATTCTAACATTTTTGACTGGAGACTTAGCAACATATTTTACTTCATTCACAACACAATCATGATAAGTACCAGAAACCAAACATTCATTACATGTTTTGCAAATCGTAGCGGAATTCGAATTAATTACAGTACGCTTATAGCTAATACTAGAATCAACACGATTCGTCTTATTAAACTCAAACTTATTGTTCCTAGGATGGTCTTCTACTTCCTTCCTTTGAACACTCTTAGCTTGCGAGGTCCTATCTTGATTTGTATTGCGTGGAGGCTTTGACCTGCTTGCCTTAGTGTCACTGATTACTCCTGTAGAGGGATGATAACATCAAATAGTCCTGAATATTAAGTGTCAATTTCCTCCGATAATGTTCATTATTTATATAATTTATATGGATTAACGCTTGTTTTCCATTGTTTTCCACTTTCAGGTAAATTACGAGCATTGGAGCTAAAGAGCGCGGAACTGGAAAAATATCTAAAGATTTATCACAATATGCTATTTTGAAGAAGTTACGGCGTAACTCATCTCTCACATTACGCTGTAACTATTGCTTGACTCAGTATGCCAACTTATCAGAAGGTTACGGCGTAACTCCTCCCAAAGGTTACGACGTAACTACATTAGGTCAAATGAGGTTCCATGATAAGGTTTTAAAAGGTACCATTTTGAGGGGTCGTTTATGCCCTTATTTGATCACTTTTGTATCCGTTATTGCTTAATATCATTCCTTTTCACTTTTTAGGTCTCTTGAAGGCAAAATGGAATGGCACTTATTTGGACGAAAAGGCGCGAATATCTGAAGAAAATGGCCAAAGTCGAATCGAGACACTCAAAGCTGCTGAAAGTAAGGCGACGGCGTCGGTGTTAATTGCGGCGCGTCGAAGGATTTTTGTGACGATACAATGAGCCAAATACCCTATTTTCAAGTGACGACGTCGGGCTTTAAAGAGTAGGCCGTTGCTACTCGGACGGCCTAGATGCAACCCGCACGACGCCGGTCAAGAGGACGGCGTCACGGACATAAGGTGGCGCCGTCGCAAGGTTAACGTGGCCAAGACGAAACCCTAATGACGGCGACACGACGGCGTCACAAAACATAAGGTGACGCCGTCGCATATGTAATATTATATATAGAATCCGAATTTTTCGCTTTTAAGAGAGTCTTTTGTGGAGTAAAACCTAAAACCGAACCAAGGGTGTCTTGTACAGTATTTTAGGGTTTCAAACCCTATCTTACATCAAGATAAGTATTTACTTCATCAATTCAATTATGTCTTTGATTATTTGTGTGTATGCTTGCATGTTCTCCATGTCCAGCTAATTTATTTGTGTGTTTGCTTAGGGAATATGAAACTTAATTATTGAATATTGATTGGTTGTTTCTTATCTTAGTTGATTAATGATCTAGTAATGCGATAGGTCATTCGTTGTGTACTTAATGCTTGATTCATCTTTGTGAACCTTAGAATATAATTACCGAGTAGTTGTAAGCTAAACCATCCAAAGAGTGCCTTAGAGTAAGAGTTTATTATCCCTAGTGGGTTTTGTAGACGAGACCCTTTGGTAAGTTCAAAGAGTTAGGGAGAAACGCATACCCTACAACTTTAGACACACAACGCAACTAAGAATAAGACGTGACAACTCAACCATCAATAGGAGATAATTAAGGAGTAGTAAAACCTAAGTAAACACATCTTTAAACTATCATACGAGCACACATTAATTAGACATAGACTACCACCACCTTAGTTTAGATAATTAGATAATAGTAGAGTAATCGGTAGAAATACCAATCCCCCAAATCCAATACCCGAGATTCGTACCTTTCAATTTCCTAAAAACATAAAAAGAAAAAATAATCTTCCTCAACCTTAACCTTAGCGTAGTAACTTCTCACTAGCATTCCTATTCCCCAGAGAACGATATCAATACCGTGGCTTACCCTAATACTACACTACAACGATTAGGTTCATCGCCTGGGGTGTTGAAAAACTTGCTCGACGAAAGGAAGTTCCTTTGACCCCGACGCGCTGCGTAACAGTATCAAGTTTTTGGCGCCGTTGTCGGGAATAGAATAGCTAGTTAGTAGTCCACCTCGTTTAGGTTCTTTGCTTGATTCCTATCAAGTAAATTTTTCTCATTTTAGCTTTCTCTTAGTCTATCCCCTCTTCGTGACCTTCGCTCGTAAAACCATCACTCACCATGATCCGTATCTTCCATCAAGATTCTTCACTCTACCCGCTCCCAATCCGAGATTGAGAACGCAATCCCACAAAACCCTTCACCCACTCACCATTTTGGTAATCACCTAGGGCATAATGAGATAAATTGGCAACAACAAAGTCATTTCTATTACTCAGATTTTGATGAGGAATTTGATTATGGTGAGGCACTTGATAGCGGGGAGGTCATTAATGAAGTTAGTTTTGAAATTGAGGAAGACCCCTCCCAATGTTTTGACCCTAGGTGTAGGATTGAGAAAGATGGCTCCTTTAACATGCAATTCCCTTGCAAAATAGGACTAGAAGGGTTCGATGCTTATTTGAATTCATTCTTACCTTTAAACTTAATATCAAGGGATCTATACAACAAAATCAAGGTCAATGAGTTAACCTATCAAGGGAACAATGTTGTTGAAGCAGTAATTCATTTGCACGTGTTTGTCGGAAGTTTTGCTTATTTGGTAGAGTTCATGGTCTTAGAAGACTTAGAAGAATTTATAGATAAGGACCTCACTCAAGTAATTTTTGGAAAACCTTTCAAAAATTTGACTAGGTTGAATGAACGAGTGATTGATGGTCTAATTACATTCTCTGATGAAGTTGAAGATTTCATCTACCAAATGCCATGCGCTCATCCTAGGTTTAAACATAAGGACATTGAGGCTTGTAATAGAATGACCCCTATTCCATTGCTTAGTGAAAGAGATAGGCAAAGTGGGCTTAGGTACCCATATGAGAAAACTAAGCGGTATTACAAAAAATGCCTTGAATTAGGAGATGATTACAAAAAGAATGAAAGAGCGTTGGAATGGCTTAAGTATGAGCACGAGAGCGCGTGAAGCAACGTAGGGCACGACTACGAGTCTAGCTACAAGACTCTTAAATAAAGAAAAGCGCTTCGTGGGAGGCAACCCATGCTTAATTGTTTGCTTGTTAGTGTCATATATCTTTTATTAATTGTTTATCCTCATGTTTAAATTTGTAAAAATGCTTTATTTTATTTTTAACCTTGTCTTAATTGCATATAAAGGTATTTTACATAAGGGATAAGTGTAGGGAGGATTACACACGTTTTCAAAAGAAACGTAAACATGAGAATAACAATTAACTAAAAGATATATATGTTTGTTTGTTCGAGTCAAATGCTTGTATCGAGTAATAATGGATGTTTTGCGAAATTTTCCGATTCTAAAGATGTAAAATTTTCCGAATTTTTCGTAAAATAGCGAGCAGCTTTTGTCGGGATAACTCGACGGCGTCAGATTGCATCTCCGACGGCGAGAAGGAGTAAAACATCGGATCACCTTTTTCGTTTTCGAGCTACTTATAAATTTTGGAATTTTCCGGTCTTAATTTTCTTGGAAAATCAGTAAACATCCATTCCACGAGCATTATATCCTAGTTTAAATCGAGTCTTATATATATTATTACCGATTTTACGAAGGTTTCGTTTGTTTTCTTCAAGTGTGCGTGTTTAATTTTTCAAGAAGAAGTTACATAAGATTGAGGAGCTTTTCACGCATAAATTCTTCTTGAAAAGGATTTAACCACCACTTTACACGGATCCTACCGAGCTAATCGGGGAGTATTAGTTTCTTCGCTTTTGATTACCTTCTTTATCATTACTTTGATACTTTCGGGGAACATTGGGGACAATGTTCGGTTTAAGTGTAGGGAGGAAAATAAAAACGGAACTTTGAAACTATGCTTATCCTTGATTATTTGCTTTGTCAATTGTGATTGTGTAATAAACCATGAGAAAATGTCGGTTAGGGTAATTTTGGCACCAAATTTAAAAATTTTTATGATATATAGGAGTTGGCCATTAGTCTTAACAAAAGCGTCTCACGGATAGGAAGTTATATGACTAGCACAAAACCCTTTACCACCCAAAATGTGAGGATCGCCCTTATATTAGTAGGAATTAAAAGCATTCATCTTCAATGCTTAGAGTGTGAACCGGTAGTATATTAGATTCTAGAACTTGTTTTGTGATGCATTCCGAGATCGCAAGTGAGACTACACTTGTGTAGTTAGGAATAACTAAATGATAAGAGGCATTAGGATAACCCTTGTTTGATACCCGTAATATAATTACTTCTTCCACATCGGTTGAGTAATTCCTCACACCCTTTGCGTTGTACTCATCTTTAGTACACGATACCCTTAGTTAACCCCTCGAGCCTATCCTTTTCGCGGTTCTCATGATGTTTCGGTTTTCCGAATATCAATGAAGAGCATTGTTTACACTCCACCCCAAATATACACCCAAATCGCCTTAGCCTACCCTTATGCACTCACTTTTAGTGCAAATGTTTGTTATCACCCTAAACCCTTAGTTCAATTATCCGGTTGCTTGCATGAGTTGCTAAGTCGAGTCATATCCTTTGTATACATTTTGGGACGATTGAGATTCATGGGAAAAGTGAAAGTTTATGAAATGACGGAAGGGAACGTTAAATTCAAATTCCCTTTGTTTGCATAATAATGTACCCCAAGTGTTTTGATCTTTTCAATTCGGGTCAAATTAGTGTTAGAGTAATAAAACTCAAGTGTAGGGATGTGCCTATAAATCCCTATCATTTTGATGTTACCGTAGAGGATGGTAGAGTAAAAGTGTATGAAAAAAAATCGAAAAAAAAATAGAAAAAGAAAAAAAGAAAAATAGAGTGAAAAAAAAAAAACATATGGGCTACCATCCTACATCTATCATTTAAATTTATGTTTGTTTATTTCCGTTACCTAGAGTTTTAGAGTGTCGAGTCTTGGCTTAGCAACGCCATTCTTCGTATGCATTTAACATAGAGATTTTTGACTTACCACCACTATATAGCCTATCCCACCAAACCCTTTGTTTCCCTACCGTAAGCCAAACATTACAACCCCTTAAAAGACCTCTTTGATAGTATTTCCTAGGTGCTTACACCAAAGCGATGGAGGTTTGATCTATTCTCAAGCCTATGGTAATCTATGTACTAGGACCGGTTAATGAGTGTTTATCTTCCATTTCCTATTTGTTATATTTCATATATACACCCGAGAGAGATGTGAGTATCCAAACACCCCATGTGAGGTGCTAGTATGTAATTCCGTGCTTGTTATGACTTTTATGGGCTTATATGTGTTGTGGACCGTTTTAAATCAATGCTTCATGACCCCGACTTATAAATTAATTGGCTAAAAGCACATTTGCTTGAGGACAAACAAATAACAAGTGTAGGGATATTTGATAAGATTTTAAAAGGTACCATTTTGAGTGGTCGTTTAAGCCCTTATTTGATCACTTTTGTATCCGTTATTGCTTAATATCGTTCCTTTTCACTTTTTAGGTCTCTTGAAGGCAAAATGCTGGAATGGCACTTATTTGGACGAAAAGGAGCGAATATACGAAGAAAATGGCCAAAGTCGAATCGAGACACTCAAAGTCTGAATGAAAGGCGAAGGCGTCGGTGTTAATTGCGGCGCCGTCGGAGGATTTTGTGACGATACAAGAGCCAAATACCCTATTTTCAAGTGACGACGTCGGGCTTTAAAAGAGTAGGCCGTTGCTACTCGGACGGCCTAGATGCAACCAGACGACGCCGAAGTCGAAGAGGACGGCGTCCACGGACATAAGGTGACGCCGTCGCAAGGTTAACGTGGCCAAGACGAAACCCTAATGACGGCGACACGACGGCGGCCACAAAACATAAGGTGACGCCGTCGCATATGTAATATTATATATAGAATCCAATTTTCGCTTTTAAGAGAGTCTTTTGTGGAGTAAAACCTAAAACCGAACCAAGGGTGTCTTATACAGTATTTTAGGGTTTCAAACCCTATCTTACATCAAGATAAGTATTTACTTCATCAATTCAATTATGTCTTTGATTATTTGTGTGTATGCTTGCATGTTCTCCATGTCCCGCTAATTTATTTGTGTGTTTGCTTAGGAATATGAAACTTAATTATTGAATATTGATTGGTTGTTTCTTATCTTAGTTGATTAATGATCTAGTAATGCGATAGGTCATTCGTTGTGTACTTAATGCTTGATTCATCTTTGTGAACCTTAGAATATAATTACCGAGTAGTTGTAAGCTAAACCATCCAAAGAGTGCCTTAGAGTAAGAGTTTATTATCCCTAGTGGGTTTTGTAGACGAGACCCTTTGGTAAGTTCAAAGAGTTAGGGAGAAACGCATACCCTACAACTTTAGACACACAACGCAACTAAGAATAAGACGTGACAACTCAACCATCAATAGGAGATAATTAAGGAGTAGTAAAACCTAAGTAAACACATCTTTAAACTATCATACGAGCACACATTAATTAGACATAGACTACCACCACCTTAGTTTAGATAATTAGATAATAGTAGAGTAATCGGTAGAAATACCAACCCCCAAATCCAATACCCGAGATTCGTACCTTTCAATTTCCTAAAAACATAAAAAGAAAAAATAATCTTCCTCAACCTTAACCTTAGCGTAGTAACTTCTCACTAGCATTCCTATTCCCTAGAGAACGATATCAATACCCGTGGCTTACCCTAATACTACACTACAACGATTAGGTTTATCGCCTAGGGTGTTGAAAACTTGCTCGATTTAAAAGGAAGTTCCTTTGACCCGAGCGCGCTGCGTAAGCGTATCAAGTTTTGGCGCCGTTGTCGGGTATAGAATAGCTAGTTAGTAGTCCACCTCGTTTAGGTTCTTTGCTTGATTCCTATCAAGTAAATGTTTTCTCATTTTAGCTTTCTCTTAGTCTATCCCCTTCTTCGTGACCTTCGTTCGTAAAAACCATCACTCACCATGATCCGTATCTTCCACCGAAGATTCTTCACTCTACCCGTTCCCAATCCCGAGATTGAGAACGCAATCCCACAAAACCCTTCACCCACTCACCATTTTGGTAATCACCTAGGGCATAATGAGATAAATTGGCAACAACAAAGTCATTTCTATTACTCAGATTTTGATGAGGAATTTGATTATGGTGAGGCACTTGATAGCGGGGAGGTCATTAATGAAGTTAGTTTTGAAATTGAGGAAGACCCCTCCCAATGTTTTGACCCTAGGTGTAGGATTGAGAAAGATGGCTCCTTTAACATGAAATTCCCTTGCAAAATAGGACTAGAAGGGTTCGATGCTTATTTGAATTCATTCTTACCTTTAAACTTAATATCAAGGGATCTATACAACAAAATCAAGGTCAATGAGTTAACCTATCAAGGGAACAATGTTGTTGAAGCAGTAATTCATTTGCACGTGTTTGTCGGAAGTTTTGCTTATTTGGTAGAGTTCATGGTCTTAGAAGACTTAGGAGAATTTATAGATAAGGACCTCACTCAAGTAATTTTTGGAAAACCTTTCAAAAATATGACTAGGTTGAATGAACGAGTGATTGATGGTCTAATTACATTCTCGATGAAGTTGAAGATTTCATCTACCAAATGCCACGCTCATCCTAGGTTTAAACATAAGGACATTGAGGCTTGTAATAGAATGACCCCTATTCCATTGCTTAGTGAAAGAGATAGGCAAAGTGGGCTTAGGTACCCATATGAGAAAACTAAGCGGTATTACAAAAAATGCCTTGAATTAGGAGATGATTACAAAAAGAATGAAAGAGCGTTGGAATGGCTTAAGTATGAGCACGAGAGCGTGCGTGAAGCAACGTAGGGGCACGACTACGAGTCTAGCTACAAGACTCTTAAATAAAGAAAATCGCTTCGTGGGAGGCAACCCATGCTTAATTGTTTGCTTGTTAGTGTCATATATCTTTTATTAATTATTTATCCTCATGTTTAAATTTGTAAAAATGCTTTATTTTGTTTTTAACCTTGTCTTAATTGCATATAAAGGTATTTTACATAAGGGATAAGTGTAGGGAGGATTACACACGTTTTCAAAAGAAACGTAAACATGAGAATAACAATTAAATAAAAGATATATATGTTTGTTTGTTCGAGTCAAATGCTTGTATCGAGTCATAATGGATGTTTTTGCGAAATTTTTCCGATTCTAAAGATGTAAATTTTTCCATAATTTTTTCGTAAAATTGCGAGCAGTTTTGTCAGATAACCGACGGCGTCAGATTGCAACTGACGGCGTCCAGAAGGAGTAAAACATCGATCACTTTTTTTCGTTTTCGAGCTACTTATAAATTTTGGAATTTTCCGGTCTTAATTTTCTTAGAAAATCAGTAAACATCCATTCCACGAGCATTATATCCTAGTTTAAATCGAGTCTTATATATATTATTACCGCCGATTTTACGCGAAGGTTTCATTTGTTTTCTTTAAGTGTGCGGGTTTAATTTTTCAAGAAGAAGTTACATAAGATTGAGGAGCTTTTCACGCATAAATTCTTCTTGAAAAGGATTTAACTACCACTTTACACGGATCCTACCGAGCTAATTCGGGGAGTATTAGTTTCTTTCATTTTGATTACCTTCTTTATCATTACTTTGATATTTTCGGGAACATTGGGGACAATGTTCGGTTTAAGTGTGGGAGGGAAAATAAAGCGGAACTTTGAAACTATGCTTATCCTTGATTATTTGCTTTGTCCAATTGTGATTGTGTAATAAACCATGAGAAAATGTCGGTTAGGGTAATTTTGGCACCAAATTTAAATTTTTTCATGATATATAGGAGTGGGCCATTAGTCTTAACAAAAGCGTCTCACGGATAGGAAGTTATATGACTAGCACAAAACCCTTTACCACCCAAATTCCACCCAAAATGTGAGGATCGCCCTTAGATTAGTAGGAATTAAAAGCATTCATCTTCAATGCTTAGAGTGTGAACCGGTAGTATATTAGATTCTAGAACTTGTTTTGTGATGAATTAAAAGCACACGAGTACATCGCGAAATTATGTGAGATCGCTGATTTATTCCATGCACCTGGGGTCTCCAGAGATCATGTTATGATGAGGGCATTCCCTTTTACCCTAAAAGGAAGAGCTAGAGATTGGTTAAAGAAACTTCCATCTGGGTCTATCACAACGTGGAATGCATTTAAGAAGGCCTTTCTTAAGGAATACCGAACCCCTGCAAAAATCCTTCAACAAGTTAATGCAATTAGGAGGTTTAGCCAACTCTATGATGAACCACTGTTTACAGTTTGGGAAAGATTTAACGAAGCCATCCTAAAGTGCCCCGAGCATAAACTCAACAAACACGAGCAACTACAAATATTCTACAACGGGTTGAACATAAAGACTCGGCAATTGTTAGACTCAAAAGAACCTATCCCGTTGATGACTGCTGATAAAGGATGGACAAGAGTTGAAGAAGTAGCGCTCCACTCATCATCATGGAATGAAGATCCTATCGAGATACAATCAGTGATAAAGAATCTGGAGGAATTTGAAGTAGATATGCAATCCCTGACTGAAGAAGTCAAGATGGTGAAACACAAGTTCGATAAACCCATTGATGGGAGAGTGACGGATCTTGAAAAGGCTGTGAAGATGCTTGTCAAAGAATCCAGCAGAAAACAAGAAGAGAACGAAAAATTGGTTTGGAATATCAAGCGAGATTATGACAAAGCACTAAGAACACAAGCAACTGCTATAAGAAGACTTGAAAATCAAGTAGGAAAGCTCGCAGAATCTGTCAGAGTGAGAGATGAAGGTGAATTACCTACCAACAGAACCAAATCCTCGAGATCTTGCTCATGCTATTACAACCAGAAGTGGATTAAACTATAAGGAACCAGCTTACCCTTCAAACTTGAATGATCTGACTAATGAAACGCCTCAAGACAACAACAAAGAGACCGAGGAGGCTCAACCTTCTATCGAAAAAGTCCGTCCCTACATTCCACCAATTCCATTTTCGGGAAGAATTAAGAAGGAACAAGAACGAGTGCTATTTCATAAATTCATGGAGAAATTACAACAACTCAGCATTAATATTCCTCTCGTTGAAGCCCTGGAGCAAATGCCGAAATATGCCAAATTCATGAAGGATCTCCTTACCATTAGAAGACTTTCTGATCGGACGCAGATAACTTTAAATCAAAGATGCTCTGCCGCCCTTTTAAATGATATGCCTCTCAAAGAAGAAGATCCAGGGAGTTTCACCTTACCTTGTACTATCGGGGGAATTTTGTTCAACAAGGCCCTTGCCGGTCTTGGGGCAAGCATTAGTCTTATGTTATTCTCTCTTTATTCATGTCTGGAGTTGGGGGAGCTGAAACCAACTAAAATGTGTATTGAGCTGGCTAATAAAACTAATAAATATCCAAAAGGAATCACTGAAAATGTTCTTGTCAAGATCGATAAATTTGTCTTCCCGGTCGACTTCATGGTCCTTGAGATGGAAGAAGCTGATATCCCTATTTTGCTTGGTAGACCCTTTCTTGCAATCGCACACACTATGATTGATGTCTTTAACAAGAAGATTTCATTGGAGATTGGAAATGATAAGATTACCTTCGATCTTGAAAAGTCAATGAGATATGCTTCTTTCACTGATGACAACCTTGATGATCTCGACCTTATCGAAGCTAACACTCAGAAACATGCCCAGGAATGCTTTCTTCCTGACCCTTTGAGATCATTAAAATTCGAAGATAATGATGGGACATCTAGCGATGGAGAAAGCGAAACAGAGGAACTGGCCGCGAATAATCAAACGTTATGTTCAGCAAATACCCCGGAAGAAGCTGATACTTCCCCAAAACTTAAGGAGCTACCTCCTCATTTAGAATATGCATTTATCAATGGGGATCATAATCATCCTGTTGTGATTTCTTCTCGGTTATCTAACGAAGAAAAGGAGTCATTATTGCAGGTTTTAAGCAAACACAAGGGAGCAATTGCATGGAAAGTCTCTGACATTAAAGGAATTAACCCTTCATACTGCTCCCACAAGATACTTATGGAAGATGATTTTAAACCTATAGTACAACCAAAAAGGAGATTAAACCCTAAAGTCCAAGACGTGGTAAAAGATGAAATCATTAAGATCCTGGATGCAGGTCTAATTTACGCTATTTCTGATAGCCCTTGGGTTAGTCCTATTCATGTTGTGCCAAAGAAAGGAGGAATGACAGTGGTCACCAACGAAGATAATGAGCTGATACCAACTAGAACGGTCACTGGCTGGAGGGTGTGCATTGATTACAGGAAATTAAATGACGCAACATGAAAGGATCACTTCCCCCTTCCATTTATCGATCAGGTGCAAGAGAGGCTCTCTGGACATGAGTATTCTGCTTTCTCGATGGATTCTCAGGTTACTTTCAAATTCCTATTGCCCCTGAGGATCAAGAGAAGACAACTTTCACCTGCCCTTACGGAACATTCGCCTACCGAAGGATGCCTTTTAAACTATGTAACGCTCCCACCACATTCCAACGGTGCATGACTGCTATATTCTCAGATATGTGTCAAGATTTTATGGAAGTCTTTATGGACGACTTTTGTTTTTGGTAACTCTTTCTCATCTTGTCTTAATAATCTATCTAAAATGCTTGCCAGGTGTGAAGAAACCAACCTTGTCCTTAACTAGAAAAAATGTCATTTTGTGGTTAAAGAAGGGATTGTTTTGGGGCATAAGATTTCCCAAACTGGGATAGAAGTTGATAAAGCTAAGATTGATGTTATTTCTCGACTACCTTACCCTACCAACTTAAAAGGCATTAGGAGTTTTCTTAGGCATGCAGGATGTTATAGATGATTTATAAAAGATTTTTTAAAAACTGCCAAACCTATGACCCAACTCCTTATGAAAGATGCTAAATTTGATTTTGACAATAATTGCAAAAAAGCTTTTGATATTCTAAAAGAAAAACTGACTACTGCCCCTGTTATTATTGCTCCTGATTGGGGGAGCAATTTTGTACTCATGTGCGATGCTAGTGATTATGCCGTGGGTGCTGTTTTAGGACAGAGGGTGGATAAAAAATTTAAACCCATTTATTACGCTAGTAAAACCTTAAATGAGGCACAAGAGCATTACACTACCACTGAAAAAGAACTCTTGGTTGTAGTCTATGCCTTTGATAAATTTAGATCTTATTTAGTTATGTCAAAAACTGTTGTCTACACTGACCATTCTGCTTTGAAGTACTTATTTAATAAACAAGATGCCAAACCAAGATTGATAAGATGGGTGCTGCTGCTTCTGCAAGAATTTAAAAGTGAAATAAAGGATAAGAAAGGAGCAGAAAACTTAGCAGCTGATCACCTCTCACGATTAGAAAACCCTGAGCTTGAAGAACTTGACAAAGAAACTATTCGAGACTCATTCCCCGACGAACATCTCATGGCAGTTAAAATTAAAGATTCCGGTTCCGAACCATGGTACGCAGATTTCGCTAATTACCTCGCGGCCAGAGTATTACTAAGCAAAAAAACCTATGATCAAAAGAAAAAGTTCGTCTCAGATCTTAAGTATTACTTCCGGGATGATCCATTCCTTTTTAAATCATGCCCTGATGGTATTATTCGGAGATGCGTATTTGGGGATGAGCAAAAACAGATTCTGGAACATTGTCACAACGGACCTGCAGGAGGACACTATGGAGCCGACAATACTGCTCGGAAGGTGTATGAGGCCGGATTCTTTTGGCCTAGCATTTTCAAAGATGCCGCAAAGCATGTTAGGGATTGTGACACTTGTCAGAGGGCAAGGAACATCTCTTCTCGAAATCAAATGCCACTCAACAACATTATGGCATGTGAGGTTTTTGATGTTTGGGGGATCGATTTTATGGGACCTTTCACTCCATCGAAGAATAAAAGTTATATCCTTGTAGCTGTCGATTACGTTTCAAAATGGGTTGAAGCCGAAGCCCTGCAAATATGTGACGCTAGGAGTGTCATTCGTTTTTTGAAAAAATTATTCTCCAGGTTTGGGATCCCTAAGACCATCATTAGTGATCGAGGGACACACTTTTGTAATGCTATTATGGAGAAAGTTCTAAATAGATATGGGGTACTCCACCGAATGTCTACACCTTATCACCCACAAACCAATGGGCAAACTGAAAACACCAACAGGGCACTCAAGCGAATTTTAGAGAAATCAGTCAGCAGTAACAGAAAAGAGTGGTCCGACAAACTCGACGAAGCATTATGGGCATTCAGAACTGCTTTCAAAACTCCTATTGGAAGCACCCCTTTTCAGATTGTTTACGGAAAAGCATGTCATCTTCCCGTAGAGTTGGAGCATAAAGCATATTGGGCTCTCAAGAATGCTAACTTGGAGGCTGATGTAATCAAGGAACACCAATTTTCTCAAATAAACCGTTTAGCTAAGTTACGAGACGAAGCATATGATCATGCCAAAGCATACAAAGACAGGACCAAAAGATGGCACGATAAGCGAATCAAGGATAAAAGATTTGAAGTAGGACAAGAGGTTCTCGTTTTTAACTCAAGACTCAAATTATTCCCTGGAAAAATGAGATCTCGTTGGGTTGGCCCCTACACAGTAAGTAAGGTATTCCCTTATGGGACTACTGAAGTTCATAGCAAGGAAAGAGTATATTTCAAGGTAAATGGACACCGCGCAAAAATTTATTATGGGTAGGATGTTAGCAAGCTTTCGGGAGATGAATTCTTCGCACCGGTCTAGAAGCCCCGAGGCTCTGAGTCTAACTTAAAGACTCGTAAATAAAGAAAAGTGCTCTTTCGGGAGACAACCCGAATTATCCCTTTCTTTTGTTTTATTTCCTTTTCTGTTGGGTTTTGTGTTTTCTAACTAGTTTTGTAGGAAATGAGGAACTAATTGCTGCTGCAGTTGTTGATCTGAACAGAGTTACGACGTAACTCATCTTGGTGATTACGCCGTAATCAACCTTTTAGCAGCAGAATTCTTGATACATTACTAATTACAGCGTAATACCATCTCAGTGGTTACGCCATAACTACTCGCTTTGCGACTTATACGGGTTTTGCCGATTCTTACGTAACTCCTAAAAAGAGTTACTGACGTAACTTTCCTTCTTTAATTCTTTCATTTTAAAACACAAGAACCTTGTATTAGTATTTTAAATGAACTTTGAGGTGTGTTCCTGTAAACCCTCACGAGACTTCACTCGTCCACTGGGACACCAAGTGGTTTAAAAACTTGTTGCATTCACTAAATGCAACCGTGATTGCTACTGAAAGTGAGTTAGGTTTTTCATTTTCATTTTTTCTTTTAGAATTATTCTTGTCGGTATTGTGATTTCGAGGATTGAAGTTTGTTCATGACGCTTATCTGAAGGCACGTCTCTTTTTCGTGGGCCTTCTTCTTTATGGAGCAAATTCGGGAAGTTCTCGCTCTAATTCTACCTTTCTCTTCACCTTTATTTTAATGCCCAGTACAAAAGGGACTTTGTACAATTCAAGTGGGGGACGGGGTAGAATTATCTCTTGAACTTTATTTAGCCCTCATTTTTCTAGTTTATTTTGAAAAATTATGCCATTTTTAAAATTTTGACATGTTTTTCTTAACCTAACTAGATTAGACCTTAGCCGCGCACATACAACCCTTGATATTATATGGTGAGATTAGCCTTATCCGTTGCCAATATTTTACCCCAAATCCAGCAAATTATGAGTGTGTCGGTAGATTGTAAACTTTAGAACTTGGCCTTTGCATTATTTCGAGACCAAAGATGAGGTATGTTGAGTTAGCTCAATGTATCTGGAATTTTTAGTTTTAGAAGGCAATATTATAGGATTATCACCCAAACAACCTACCTTTGTGAGTCTATCGATTAGTCACCTCGAATTTTCGACCCCCATGTGAAACCCTTTTGTTGCACTCATCTTTAGTGCAAGATACCCCTAAATATACCCTTCTGAGCCATTCCTTTCATTTTGGTCACCCAATATATTGTTTCGATACACCTATACACCTTAGCCTACCATGTAGTCTTTATTTGTGATTGGGAAGTCATCATTTGCCTAAGTTCAAGGTTCGAGTGGAGAGGTTCGGAAATCACGCTTTCATCGACAACATTTCTGAAGATCATTGAAGACCCCCCGAATTCCCATTGTTCATCTCAAGTGAGGGGATATTATGTTAGTATTGATTGTTATGTGAAAAAAAAAGTTGTTATGATTATGTTATTGTAAAGTGCGATGTTATAAGCACTGTAGTATGAGCTTTATTGATTTAGTATCAAGGAGGCCACCTCGGTCACATTTGAAGATTGGAGTTGGTAGTTATGCCAACAGTTGGAGAAAAATGTAGTGTGCCAATCACGACGTCCTCTAATGACACATCTACCTTGCATTTCATGATCCAGTTTCTTGACTTCTAAGCTTGAACTTTGGGCAGACGGTAAGTGGTGATGACTTGGTTATAGATTTAGACTACCTGCTTGTTTTTATTTTTTTATTTGACACCAATTATTTATCCCATGTCTTATCCTACCCTTTTAGTCATGAAGCTTGTCTAGGTGATGCAGCGAGCAATCTTTGGTGTCTTGGCCATGGATTTGGTCATGTATCATTGATTTTGTCCACTTCGCCGTGACATGTTAGTAATGACGAGTCACCCCTTAACCTTTGTCGTGTCTACCCATATTGCCTTCGATAATTGTTTATCCCTTAACTCTAGTGGTGGAGATTTGTGTAACCACCAAGCTTATGGTAGAATACATGCTATGACTGTGCGATTGAGTGATCACCCCGAAATTGACACTTAGAATAATTGAGAGATTTGAGTGTTTGTTCCCCTTTCGTGAGGTGTTCGGCTTTGTTTTATTCTAGCATAAGGGATTTGTAAACTCATATTTTCTAGGTTATGGGAGATATCTTTTAGGAATCTATCTAATAAGGTCTACTTGAGGGCAAGTAGAGTTCAAGTAGGGGGATATTTGATAACATCAAATAGTCCTGAATATTAAGTGTCAATTTCCCCCGATAATGGTTGTTATATATATCATTTATATGGATTTACGCTTGTTTTCTATTGTTTTCCACTTTCAGGTAAATTACGAGCATTGGAGCTAAAGAGACGCGGAACTGGAAACATATCTAAAGATTTATCACAGTATGCTATTTTGAAGAAGTTACGGCGTAACTCATCTCTCACATTACGCCATAACTATTGCGTGACTCAGTATGCCAACTTATCAGAAGGTTACGGCGTAACTCCTACCAAAGGTTACGACGTAACTACATTAGGTCAAATGAGGTTCCACGCCGCTGATACTTACGCCGTACCTACTGCATCTCTTACGACGTAACCGAGTTTATTGAAGACTACGGCGTAACCACTAATAAGGTTAGTAACCAGTAGATCTAGTGCATTTTACGAAGAAATAGAAGGTTACGGCGTAACTCCTATATTGGTTTCGACGTAACCCAGATCTGGCCTATAAATACCCAATGAATTCCAGCATTTCTATTCATCCCATTCCACACACAATCCTCTGAGAACGAGGGAAAAAGCTCAAAGCAGGTCTAGGGGAGCATACGAAGCTGTTTCCAAAGGAGAAGTCACTCCATTACGATAAGCATTAGCGTTTTATATTACTTTTACTTTCAATTCATGTATTTCGTACCTTTGAATATTGAATTGATTTGCATTATTAATATGAGCGGCTAAGCACCTTTTGGTGCTAGCCTAGTTATGATTCCTTAATTGTTTTGTTTGTGTTTACCTTTACTTCTGTATAATTATTTCTAAGTGTATGCATGCATAGTTCATTGGTAGCCACCCTTGGTTGGTAGTTTTGAATGGCGGTGAGGCCAATTGCCTAGGAGATATGACCAACCGACCTTAGGTGAGCAGATCGAGACGGAAGGGTAAGATATGACCAACCGACGACCCTTTCTACTTGTGTGATTTGACCAACTGATCACCTATCGTTTGGATGAACTTAAGAATTGGGGTGCAATGTCTAAGTTCCTAACGGCCGTGCACTCACTATTATGAATCTATCATGTAGCGGTACTTAATGACTTAGCTTGGGGACCGGGAACAACATGACTTATGACGGTGCCTGATTTCTCTGTGGTGGCATCTTTCTTTGATAGGTTAGGCGAATTGACCAAATGTCTTGTCCTCTCGAATTTAACCCCACCTGAAGTAATTGGAAGTAAGTAGACGTAGACATAACTAGATAGGAGGATTAACTAGGTTAGCACCACTCTTCTCTATTGATTTCTCTTTACCATTTATCTGCTTTAATTTACTTTATTCTGCATTTGTAGTTTAATTAATTAAATCTCTATCGAAACTATTATTCTGTGACAACTAGACTTAGTAATAATCCAACACACATAGCTCTTGGGACGACCTCGGATTTACCGTTTACTACACTACACACGACCGGGTACACTGCCCGTTAGTGCACTAGGGTAGACCATAGGTATAGCGAGACACTATAAATATTAAGACCTGGTTAGTAAAACCTGCATCAAGGGAACGATGGGAACATTTACTTGGTTTCATTACTTTCTGCATTCATGGTCTAGAAGTACTGGGATCTAAAGTACTAGGAGGCACATCAAAGGACACTTGCTTGGCTTTGGGCATAGAGCAAGTCATAACCACTCTATCTTTCTTAGTACCAAATTTAGGACATATAGTTATTAGGCATTCTAACAATTCCTGAGATCGTTTGGCATATAAGCTTGCATCCTTAATCGCACTATCAAGTGGCTTCTCTATTTTATCCTCTTCAACAATCTCACTGAGACATTCTAGACTATCCTTAAGGTAAGAAAAATATGTTTGAAGTGCAAGTTCATTATTCCTAAGATGAGGTGGAATGTACTTCATAGTCATAGCATATTTTGCACAAGCAGGCACCTTTGGTGCAGTAGTCTCACAATTTGTGATTGACATTTTCCCTTTTACCTGACTCTTCAGATTCTTAATTTCATTTTGCAAAGAAGTTACCTTTTCGTTGTTCTTGTCTCGAGTGACTTTAATTGATTCATATAACTCTTTGAAATGCAATTTAACCTTTTCATTTTCTGCTAGAAAACATTCATTTTCATGTTGTAATGCATTAATGATGTTTTGAAGATGAAAATTCTGAGAGTTCTGAGAATCTAAAGGAGGAGGCATTTGGGAGCCAGTCACATCATTCTTATCACTCTTTAATTGTGAGATTTGGGTTTTCTATCGTTTGATCGTGTTACAATGAGCTCGAATTTGTTCATCACGTTTGTTAATTTCAAAAACTGTATCATACTTAGGAGCATCCGAGGATGTCTTAACATTTGAGGTTTTAACATTTTCTTTTAGATGTTGATATTTTAATTGCAAAGCAAAATGTTCAACTTCCAATTTATAAAAATGTTTGACCAAGTTATCATGATCATCTTGTTCTATTTTCTCATTCAATTTTGAATTTTTGGACTCAAGCTCAATGACACGACCATGGGAAACTTTCAGGGCAACAAATAATTCATGAAATTGAGAAGCACTGATAGAATAATTTGTAACAGTATAGAACACATCCTGCGCAACACATCCAGAAATCAAGTTATCATTTAAGATATGCAGATTTTTCCTCTCAATTTCATTACTTTTAAGCTCACGTTCATAATCTTTGACCTCAATTTCCATTTCATTAAACACCTTTTTCATTTCTTTAATCTCTGTATCAATGCCCATTTGAAGACTTTCAAATTGTTCTTTTAGTAGTTTAAAGAAAGGCTTGACCTCAGTTAAATAGCACTCTTTAGTTTGCTCAAAACCCCTTTCCCCTTCAGTAATCCATGTGGGTGTAATTCTCTTCTTACATGTTTTCTCAAAGTCAACAAATAATTGATAAACTACATATAGGCTGATTAAGGTCTTGCTTTGAGTCGAAAGGGTTCTGGGCACTTAATGCATAGGTGTATTTGGAGGATACACAGTGGCTGAAGGCATTTTTCTACAAGGAGGATTCTTCTCAATAAGATTATCGATCTTTTGTTTATCTAAATCTTTCTTCTAGAATACTTGCTTAGGGGTTAATTGAGTTTGAGGTTTAAACTTATTCAAGGCTATCCAATTTTCTTTAGTGTAATCATGGGATTTAAGCGTTATATTATGTTTTGTACACCAAGGATCATTTAACTTCTTTGCCATTTTCTCCCTAGAGGCATCTTCTAATTTTCTATCCTCTTCAGTGCTTACTATACATTTTGGTGTTTGCCTAGGCTTAAGAATCTCATTACCATCATAGACAACCTTTTGAGCATCTCTAGCTATTTTACCATACTCGGGATTGGGTTTCTCTACAAGGGGAATACTATGATTATCGCTTAAGACTCTATACTTAGTGATCATGTGAGCAGTCTGAATGGTGTTCCCTTGTATGTATAGTTTGTTTTCAAGTTTCTTTGTCAAAGTTTTTAGGTTGGAAAAGTCATTTAGAAGTATTGATTCCTTAGCAGTAAACTCCTGTTTAAGCACCTTTACATTTTCTTGAAGTTCTTGCTTTTGCTTAACAGTTTTATTGAGCTTTTCTTGTAAGGAGTTTAACTCTTGTTTTAACATTTATTCCCTAAAGTTACTTTTTCTAATAACTGTACGTATTTGGTTATCCATTTCCTGCTCACGGGTAGTCAGTTCAAATTTAGCACGCTGTTCATATATGGAAACTTGTTCTTTATTGGCATTTAGTTCAAAGGTTATAGAGTCGTCATGGGTACATGCAGTGTATTCATCAAAAGTACAGTCATCATTGACTGCAGAAGATGCATCATTTGGTACAATTTCACTTTCATTTTGCTTCACATATTGATCATATGGGACAACATTGCTATTACCCATATTTTCAATATCTGATTCAATAATTTCAGTTGATTGTACCTTGTCGTGTATCTTTGCACATCAACTTCATCGTATAGTTTCAATACCTCGATATGATTGATTCCTTTGAGGACCGGCCTGTTGTGGTGAAGGAGCCTTTGAGAGACCATTGGTGAGATACTAGCCATGAAGATGGTCAGGCGATAGGTTCATCATTGACATCGAGTCAAATGCATCACGATCGCAACTTGAAATGCATTGGGATTGTTTCGACCCATACCCTGACCGGTTTTTCATCCACATCAAGCATTATAAGTTTTGGCATTTCCTCGCCTAGAGCGATAATTCTTCCTCATTCAACACAACTCCACTATCTTGAGCTTGCACTAGTAGCATTTTGTCCCTGAAGCACTCTGCATTTTGTGGACATTTTGGAACAGTGCAGTTCCTTGCTATGTGTCCTTCTCCACCATAGTTGTAGCACTTGATTGGCTTTCCTTGTCCCTGGGCCATGTTCCTTCCACGATTCTGATTACTCACATATCCTCCACCTATACCAGCATTTCCATAACCAACACCAACCCCAACATTTCCTTGCTCATTATGTGGAAGATATGCATTCTGCCTTCCCTGTATGTTTTGCACAACTACCCTTCCATCTTTAACCGTAACATGATTGTGGAGATTAGAAGCAGTTTTGAGATGATTGTTAGTAGGTGGGGCAAAGTTCATGTTTTGCTTAACCATTAGAGCCACTTGATGAGCAACTTGTTCCAAGAATGAGTCTGAAGTCTTATAGCTTGGATCTGGAATAAGTTTGTGATTACCATCCCCAGTAGGTATGACTTGTGATGCTTTGGTGGTTATTCCCACATTAGTGAAGAATACAGTTGAATCATTTGAAGAACTTGCATCACCAGTATTGGTACCAAACTTTTCCATGACAATTCTTTCAAATGCAACATGCTTCTCATTTTGAAGCAAATAAGCATACAATTGCTCGTAATTGGTGTTCCTCAATGCTTTGTTCAGCTTGGCTGTAGTGATAAATTTGTGCCATTCAAGATTCATGTTGTTCACGAACTTTGAATTAAGCTGGATATTTGGCATTGTCATTTTGATGTTACTCATATCATACACAAGCTTGTGGAATCTTACATAATATTCTGTAACACTTTCCCCTGGTTTCATTTTGAAATTCTCAAATTCATCATAAAGTCGAGACTGCATCTTCTTTGTCGGGATTCGAACCGAGAGAAGCATCTTGACATTATCCCAAACGACCTTAGCTTTAGTGTTGTGATTGATCGACTTGTAGATATCCTTAGGTAAACCTTGAAGTATGATGTTTGAAGCTCGATGTCCGCATCGTATCTCTTTTCTCCATATTATCAAGCTCATCATACATCTTTGTTACATCTAATCCCAATACAACCGAACCATCAACAAAGCAGTTTGAGGATGTCCTAGTAGTCTCAATTTGATATGGTCCTTCATCAATTGACTTAAGTATGTTAACCCCATTTTCCTTTCCTAAGTAATCTGATCGATTCTTTGAGCCCAAGAGTCATAATCGGTTCTATCCGGCATGGGAGGACGAGTATCGATCCTTCACGAAGCGTCATCAACAATGGAAGAAGTGATTGTAGACATGATTACAGATTCTACGGAATTTTACTACTCTTTGATTAAACCGGGAAATAGATTCTTTCACGGGATTTTACTAAATCTAGAGAAAAACCGTAAAACGTAACACGAAGAAACGACAAGTCTCAATAGATAAATCGCACACCTGAAAAATCGCACCCTAGACAAATCGCACCCAAGACAAATCGCAGTTCTGACAAATCGCAGTCCTGACAAATCGCAGTCCAGACAAATTGCACCATAGACAAATCGCACCCTAGATAAATCGCACCTTGATTATCAAATCGCTTAAACGACAAATCGCTTAGCAGACAAATCGCACCCTAGACAAATCGCATAAGCTGACAAATCGCATAAAATGACAAATCACATAGTACACAAGTACACCTACTACTTCCACTACTTTGTCCTTTCTTGTCATTTTGTCTCAATAGGGAAATCGCATAATAGACAAATCGCTTCACAGAAAACTAACAAATCGCATAAAATAAGTGACAAATCACTTCAATAAGCAATTGTTAATGAGACAAGTCGCATAGAAACTGGGACAAATCGCATAGAAGAATGACTTAATGAGACACAAATCGCATCCATAAAATATTCAACAAACGCCACTTTTCAATCCAAATTCAACCTAACCACGATGATTCAAGCCTTCCAAACCAAAACCTAAACACTTATAATGATTCTAAATACAAAAGTATTATCAAAATCCAAACTTTATCACAAGAAATGATCCAAATGATGCACACTACTCTAAACTCATTCAAACCCAAAAACCTTAGGAAAACCACTAGAAATCCATAAACATGAAAGATGAGTGATCAAACTATGGCTCTTGATACCAATTGTTAGATATTGGTTTTCATAATCACATAAACAAGTAATCACAAGGGGCTTATAATAGGAGTTCTAGAGAGAGAAAGTAAAGAGTGTTGGGAACTTAGTGAGACAAAGAAAAATGATATTGAAAAGCTCCAACCCTTTGCCTTGCTAGGTAAAGGGTATTTATAGTTACAAGCTTAGACGCCCTCCTTCGGGCTGTGGATCAGGCATACAGTGGGTAAAGACCTGTCCGTCCTCCACGGTGTTACTTAACAAAATACTAACTAACTCTAAATGACTACGACTACGAGCTTTCTAACGATTACATATACTTGAGGTGACCAACTCTTTAGCTACCTGATTTTCTAAATCCTAACACTGAAGCTATCTCGCCAAGATTTGTAGGATTTTTTGGGGAGTCACTAAGATAATCCTTTAATGCATCACCTAAATCACCAATGGGGTCAATTGCATAAACTTTTTGAGTGGATAGAAGTTCATTAGGTCTAAATGTGTCAATTTCCCCATTAGCCGCGCCAAAAACTTGATGCAGGTTTTACTGACCAGGTTTTAATATTTATAATGTCTCGTTATACCTATGGTCTACCCTAATGCACTAACGGGCAGTGTACCCGATCATGTGTAGTGTAGTATTCGGTAGAACCAAGGTCGTCTCAAGAGCTATGTGTGTGGATTTATACTAAGTCTAGGTGTCATAGATTTTAATAAGATTATGATAAGGAATTAACTAATAAAAGAAAATAAAGGCAAAGGATGTGATCAATAAAGGAGAGTGGTGCTAACCTAGTTACTCATCCTAACTAGTAGTGTTTACATCTAATTACTTCCAATTACTTTAAGTGGGGTCAAAGTCGAGAGGACAACATTTGGTCAGTTCGCCCTAACCTATCAGCAAAGAGCCACCACTAGAGAAGTCAGGTGTCCCTTCATAAGTCCAGTTGTTCTTGGTCCCCTAAGCCAAGTCATTAAGTTCTGCTACATGCTAGATTTATAATAGTGAGTGCCCGGGCGCTAGCATCTTAGACAATCACCCCCTAATTCTTAAGTTCATCCAAACGATAGGTAATAAGTTGGTCAAATCGCACAAGTAGAAAGGGTCGTCAGTTTGGTCATATCTTACCCTTCCCGTCTCAGTCTACTCACTTAGGGTCAGTTGGTCATATCTCCTAAGCAACTAGTCTCTACCGCCATTCAAAACTATCGAAACAAGGGTAGCTACCAATAAACTACGCATGCATACACTTAGAAATGTTTATACGGAAGCAATGTAAATGCAAACAAAACAATTAAGGAATCATAACTAGGCCAGCACCAAGAGGTGCTTAGCCGCTCATATTAACCATACAAATCAATTCAATGTTTAATGTTACGAAATACATGAATCGAAAGTAAAGAAAAGATAAAAAAAACTAATGCTTATCGTAAGGGAGTGATTTCTCCCTTGGAGATAGCTCCGTATGCTCTTCTAGATCTGCCTTTGGCTTCTTCTCACTTTCTCTGATTGTTGTGTGTGAAGTGGGATGCTTTGAAATGCTAGAAATCGTGGGGTATTTATAGGCCATATCTTGGTTATGGCGTAACTATTAAAAGAGTTACACCGTAACATATAATTCTTCGTAAATTGCACTAGAAATGCTGGTTATGGCATAACCTCAGGAAGGAGTGGCGTTGTATCTTCAATAAATCTTGGTTACGCCGTAGTTGTAGCATGAGTTACGGCGTAATTATCGACGGCGCGGAACCTCATTTAACCTAATATGGTTACGTCGTAATCTTTGGGAGAGTTACGCCGTAATCTTTTGATAAGTTGGTTTTCTGAGCCACGCTTTAGTTACGGCGTAATGTGAGAGAGGAGTTACGCCGTAACTTCTTCAAAGTGAGCATACTATGATAATTCTTCAATAAACTCTCCAATTTCACGTCTCTTTAGCTCCAATGCTCGTAATTTACCTAAAAGTGAAATATAATGGAAAACAAGCGTAAATTCATATAAATGATATAAATTATAGGCATTATAGGGGGAAATTGACACTTGATATTGAGGATAATTTGATGTTATCCAATACCCCCCCCCCACTTGAACTCTAATTGTCCTCAAGTAGACCTTATTAGATAGATTCCTAAAAAGATATCTTCCATTACCTGGAAAATATAAGTTTACAAATCCCTTATGCTAGAATAAAACAAAGCCGAACACCTCACGAAATTGGAACGAAACACTCAAATCTCTCAACTATTCTAAGTATCAATTTCGGGGTGATGACTCAATCGCACAGTCATAGAATGTATTCTATCATAAGCTTGGCGGTTACACAAATCTCCACCACTAGAGTTAAGGGCTAAACAATTCCCGAAGGCAATATGGGTAGACACGACAAGTTTTAAGGGTGATTTGTCATTACTAACATGTCACGGCGAAGTGGACAAAATCAATGATACATGACCAAATCCATGGCCAAGACACCAAAGATTGCTCGCTGCATCACCTAGACACGCTTCATGACTAAAGGGTAGGATAAGACATGGGATACATAAATGGTGTAAAATAAAAATCAAGAAAATAGTCTAAATCTATAACCAAGTCATCACCACTTACCGTCTGCCCAAAGTTCAAGTTTTGAAGTTAAGAAACCGGATCATGATATACTAGCTAGATGTGTCATTAGAGGACGTCATGATGGGCACACCACCTTTTCTCCAACTGTTGGCGCAATTACCAACTCAAATATTCAAATGTGACCGAGGTGGCCTCCTCGATACTAGATCTATATAAAGCTCATAGTGCTTATAACATCGCACTTTACAATAACTGAATAACATAACTATTTTTTTTTTTATTTTTTTTATTTTTTTCGAATCACACATCATTTTGTTTTACATAAACATAACACCCCCCACTTGAGATGAACAATGGGAATTCGGGGGGTCTTCAATGATCTTTAAGAATATGTCGTCGACGAAAGCGTGATTCCCGAACCTTTCCACTTGAACCTTGAACTTAGGCAAATGATGACTTCCCAATCACAAATAAAGACTACAGGGTAGGCTAAGGTGTATGGGTGCAATAAAACAATATATTGGGTTAAAAAAAGGAAAGGAATGGCTCAGATGGGTGTATCTAGGGGTATCTTGCACTAAAGGTGAGTGCAACAAAAGGATTTCACATGGGGGTCGAGAAGTCGAGGTGACTAATCGATAGACACACAATGGTAGGCTATTTGGGTGATAATCCTATAATACTGCCTTCTTAAACTGAAAAGTCCATTACATCGAGCTAACTCAACATAGCTCGTCTATGGTCTCGAAATGATGCAAAGGCCAAGTTCTAAAGTTTACAAGCTACCCGCACACTCATAATTTGGTGGATTTGGGGTAAAATTTTGGAAACGGATAAGGCTAATCTCACCATATAATACCAAGGGTTATATGTGCTCGGCTAAGGTCTAATCTAGTTAGGTTAAGAAAAACATGTCAAAAATTTAAAAATGGCATAATTTTTCAGAATAAACTAGAAAAACGAGGGCGAAATAAAGTTCAAGAGACAATTCTACTCTCGTCCCCCCACTTGAATTGTACAAAGTCCCTTTTATACTAAGCGTTAAATAAAGGTGAAGAGAAAAGTAGAATTAGAGCAAGAACTTCCCTGAAATTTGCTCCAAAAAGAAAGAAGGCCTACGAGAAAGAGTCGTGCCTTCGCATAAGCATCCACGAGCAAACTTCAATCCCTGAAATCACACTACCGATAAGCATAATTCTAAAAAAGGAAAATGAAAAATGACAAAAAATAACCTAACTCACTTTCGTAGGAATCACGGTTGCATTTAGCATATGCAACAAGCCTTTTAAACAACTTGGTTTCCCAAGTGGACGAGTGAAGTCTCGTGAGGGTTTATGGTTTGTGCTAAAACACATACCTTTTCTATATCACAATAGACACAAAATAACCAAGAAAGAGCCGTTTATTGCTAATATTTATGGTTTTCTTGAGTTTGTGCTTGTGCAGGTACGGATATGTAAAAACACGCAAAAAGGAACCAAATCGGATATAAACCGAGCACGAGAGATTAAGAGAGCTTAAGCCGAGGAAGATCAAAATTGAGCATTTATGATGATTTTAATCTCTGAGGATGATTTGTGAAGATTTGATCAAAGTTTGAAGAAATGTCAGAAATAGTCCCTGAACTTTCAGCAAATGACAGAAAACACCCTCAAGTTTCAAAAATTGCAAATTCAGTCCCTGGTCTATTGAAGATTGACAAATTCAGTCCTTTGAAAATGATTTCAGATTTACATGTAAGGTCCCTCAAATATTCAGCCTTTGCAAGTTTAGTCCCTATGATATCACTTGGATCACACTATATATCCTAAGTCCATTTATCCTAGTCCATTATATCCTAATCTATTACAAACCTTCGGCCCAACTAAACACTCCACCCGGTCCAATAGTCCAACCCATCCAACCCCTCAACCCGGTATACATCCCAACCCGAATACCACCTTTTACCCGCCTTTTACCCGAAGTCAAACCCAACAACCCAGTCAAACCTTTTGAAATATATTAAACAAACCAAACGCGCCCCACAGTAACACTCTTCTTCCCCAAACCAAACAACCTGTTACCCACCCACTTTTACCACTAATTACCCTCCTAAACCTCGTACTAGCATCTTATCCATCTTCTAGAACCTCTGATGTGTCAGATAAGGTGCCACGTGGACAAATGGTACAATTCTATTGGCCGAAACACCTCAAATGGTGAAATGGTGCTATCTGATTGGATATAATGATTCATGGGATTTGTGTGGCTGCAAATGGCTTCTAGGCCCTTCTTATCAAGAATCCAAGACCTGCTCAAGGCTATAAAAGGACCCCCTTGGCTCACAATCTTGTTCGGGCATTAATTTTTCTTAAAGTTTTTAAGCTTATGTTTTTTAGTAGTTATATTCAGTCATTTCCTTCTTAAGTTTTATTGTAATCTAAAAGCTTATTGTACTCCTTTTTCAGTTTTAATAAAATTCCAATTTTACCTTATTATCTTGCATTCTCAGTTTTTAATAATGAATAAATATGTTTTTAAGGTTGAAATAAGCTCACTCAGCTTCATATAAGCTGTTGTGAGCTTATTTGTTTTCTTACTTGTTCCATTTATTTCATTTACATTCACAAAAAGTTCAGTCAACGAAAGTCAACTGGTAATGGTCATTGGTTCAGAGATGGAATTGGGGTGAGATTTGGCTTGAGTTGGTGTTGATTTGATGTTTTGATATTGGGTTGGTACTGTTATAATGCTAGAAATCTGACTGGACTTCTTGTAAGTGTGATCTCAATCTAATAATTTACTTAGAAAGTAGCAGTTAGCATTTTGATTAGATCTATTATTGTCTCGAGTTTTCTTTGTCATATTAGCTTCATTTAAGTGAGTTGAATCATTTTAATGATAAGAGTAGGCTTAAGTTTATGTTGATTGCATTTTCTCACTTAAAGGACTGTTTGGATTAGTGTTTAAAATGGGCTAGAGGTTGAAATACTGGATCAGATATATTGCTTTAGGTTTGATATAGTTTGTTGGTTTCATAGCCGTGCTTGTTTTGCATCCATTTTCAACCTAAGTCAAAATTTCTTCTCAACTGATCTTGTATGCATACTCTGTTGAAAACAGTGACTGAAATCATTTCACATAGATGTAAAATTGGATAAACTAGCTGGATAAAGCCTCATTTCATCATATTTCATCCACATCAGTTCTACATTTGATTTTAAATCTCACCAAAGTCAAAGTATCAAACTGTTTTAAAAGTCAAACCTGTGTAAAAAGCCAGTTTATGCAGAACTTGCGTGAGTTGCAGTGGTTTAATCTGATTGTTAGAGTCTCATATTTGGTCCAGTGATAGTCAGCTAGGTGGTCTTTAAGACCACATTTCTGATTTTGGCTTGAGCCCTCCTGATAAGCCTGTGGATAAGCTCAAACAGGAGGGTCAGTTCATTGCTCGCACATAAATCAAGAGCTTATAATCTAGTGAATCGCTTATTTAAGGTTAGGAGTAGTTGGATTTAATGATAATAGCTTATTTTAGTGTAATATTGCTACAGAGAAGTTTGGTTGCTTATTGTGCTTAATTGCTTATTTAAAAGTGCTTATTCCATATCTATTTACACTGCAGCTCTGATTTCTTACACATAATCATCATATTTGATATTTTTCCTAGGATCAGAATAGCATTTTAGAATTTTCCTGAGATTTTCATCATTTTTGGTCATTGTTTGCTATTTTTCCAGATTTAAAATAGTTTTTAATCACTTTTAATTAACTTTTATTGCAAATAATTAAGAAAAAGTTCAAAAAAATAATTTTTCAATTTTCTCAGTTTAAGAAAAATATAAAAAGCATAAAAAAGATTCCTTATTTTTCCCCTTTTATTTTTTCACAATTTAAATTAGATTAAAATAGTTTTAAATTAGTAGAAAATAGAATAATAATCAGAAAATTACAAAAATAGTTTTGAAAATTCTCTTAGGATATTTTAGATTTTGAAAAGTAATTCCATAATTTTCCCTTTGTTTTATAATTTTTAGTTATTTAGTTTTATTTTTAAAGTTAAAAATTAGTTTTTAATTTTAATAAATTCAAGAAAATTCCTAAAAAATAGTTTTAATTCTCAATTAGTTTTCTAATATCATTTTTAGCATAAAATTAATTTTAGGTTATTTTTAGGAGTTAGAATAGTCGTTGTTGCATTTTTATTCGCGTTTTGTTTAAATTCCGTATTTGCGTTTTAGTATAGATTTGCGTAGTTTGCCATAATTCTTAGGATTTCCCGTAGATTAGATGTTCCATTTACTTTCCTTATCCCGTAGTTTAGAAAATATCATTTTACCCCATTCTCTTATTCAAATCCCGATAATCGAGACGTGAGTTGGAAATTCCATTCAACCCTCGTTCAGAACGATCTCGGTGCTCAAACCTAACACGTTTGAGTTACCCAACATACTACACACTTCTCATCTATTATTGGTCAGTGTCTAAGCCGTTTTAAGTTTCTTACGGTTAGTCATTCACAAGTGGCTAGCTTGTGTGAGATAACTTGACGTGTTTTGGCACGGTATCAAATTTTTGGCGCCGCTGCCGGGGAGGGCTTGTAGCGAGTTTTCGTATTCCGTCTCGAATCATGTGCATTTGAAGATCCTTCCCCGAGTGAAGTTACCATCATTTTTGTATATATATATTTTTGAAAAACACAAAAAGATTTTCCTTTTCAACATTTGTTTTAAAAACCTAAAAATATTCTTCTTTTATCCTCTGAACCAGATAATTCTTTTCTTCAACCCTCTATATGTTTAATTCTCATGGATTCTCAAAATTTCTTTCCACCCTATTGCTTTAATTTTAGATATTTGTTAAAAGATGATTCACTTTGTGAACGTTGTTTTTGCAAAGGGTGTGGATTTTATCGCGAATCTTGTATGTGTCGCCCTTTTGAAGAACCCACCGGGGTTATCGATGACGTTTCCATCGATTTTGAAGAAAGATTTGAGCGACGTCAAAACCACATTGAAAGCATGCTTCAAACTTTATTAAGCCACATTCAAGCTCGACAATGTGTTAATGAGGAACCCGTTCAAGTTATGGAAGACGATCACACTCTTCCGGAGCTACCCGAAGAACCCACCGAGGGTCACGAAGACGATTACTTTGAACGTCGTGCTTTTCTGAACAACATTGAAAAACTTGAAGCCTTGTCGAAAATTTTGAAATATAATGAACCCTCGATTCCTACTCCCTCTCCGGTGAGGGAGATGGAACATATTTCTGAACCCGAGGTGATTCCCGTTTGTACTCTCGACTCTAATCCGAAGAATTCTAGAATCGATCCTTCTCTTTCACGATTCGCTATTACGAGTTTGTCGAGTTACAACAAAACGGAACGAAATTATGAGCTTAAAACGATTTCTAAACAGAAAGAAACGGAGACCACAACGGAAGTGGTGGAACTTGCTAGCTCTCAGAGCATACCATTTGTCCCACCTCCGGATTCTTATCCCTTTCTCATTTCTGAGCCTTTCATTTCCGACTCTTCCCCTTCACTCACGTCGGATGAGAGAAGTGACGTTCTTATGGAAGAGGTCGATGATCATATTTCTACTAACATTGTTGAACCCGTTGATTCTCTCATAATGGGGGATGAGCATCTTAGTGATGAGATCCTTATCCCAAGCCCAAGAGAGTCTGGGGTTGTTGATATTTGTGATGAGCCTTCTCTTGATAATTTAAACGATCATGTTGAGATGTTCTCCGATTCCGATGATGATTCTTATGGAGACATCGATTTCGTTGACGATTTACCTTCTGAGCCCGACATAGAAGAAGAAAATGATTTTGAGCCAGAAGAAGAAGAGATTGAGCCCGATGATATTCAGATCGAGGATGAAGCATTACGTGAAACATTGTCGAATGTTTATCTTCTCATTTCTAAGATTGAAGCCCTTAACGATAATTCAAGTTCGCATCCTATCTCCGTTAAAGATAGTGATTTCTCTCCCGAGCTTGAGACTTTCCGATTTGATGAAGAGATTAGTGGCAATCCCACTATTGATGATGTTTATCCTCCGGTTCTTGAGCGATTCTACTTCGACGTTGATATGAGTAAAGTTTTGAACGAGATTTCCGATACTCCGACAAATGACCCGATCATTGAGGATGCTATTGATGACCCAATACCACCGGGTATTGAGGATGTTATGAATAATCCCGAGGGGGATATGGTCATTCTTGATGGTTCTCTTGACTCTCCTCTCTATGAGTCCACCATCACTTATCCCGTTGAGCCTTTATGTGAAGACAAGATTTTTAAACCCGGGATATTTGACATAGATGAGCTTTATGCTAAAACCGTTGTTAGAGAAAAGGATCCTATCTTGGATGCCTTCATTGTTAAGCTTTCACCTCCTTACTATGAGCTCCCGTCTTTCTTGGAGTTTTCTCATTGTGATCCGTCATTCCTTCGTCCACCCGCAAAACCACCGGATGATGGATCATTCTTTCATGTTATCCCTTATGTGCTGAAGCCCGACACTTTCTTCTCCACCCATCCCCTTGAGCCTCATTCCTTCAGAATGAAGATACCGTTTTGACCACGGTATCCTTCCACTTTCTTCCCCAAGGACAAATGAATTCGGGACGAGTCGGGGCTAGCGACTCGGTGATCAAAAACATGGCGCTTCGTGGGAGGCACCCCATGCTTATCCATCTATCTTCTTTCCTTTTTCTAATAAGTGGCCGAAGGGGTCGCCTCTTGATTTCTCGTGCTTGGTTGTTTGTGATGTTGTGTGTAGGATGTTCCCGATATGAAGACTCTCGTGCTCAAGTTTGTCTTTTCTCCACTCGAGTTTCATGATCGATGCCGATGGAAACCGATATCCTAATCTTATCGACTAACGTTTATCTTCTAGCATACTTAATAAACGGCTTTTAGATTTTCGTGTTACCTTGCTTTAAACATTGAGGACAATGTTTCGTTCAAGTCTGGGGTAGGGTAATCTTCGATTTGATTTGACCGCACTTGCTTATTTCATTGTGTTTCTCTCGCAACCCGCTTTTTCCTTAGAAAATAAAAATTGTGCAAAATGAGCAAAATTTAAAATTTTGTAAGCTTTTGTTAAGTCTTTTGATTGAAAAGTTGGCTAGTCTCTTAGATGAAGCTATAAAATGCAATTCTAGCTCACAAGGCCAAGATTTTGCAAGTTTCCTAAGTGATTTTAAATATGCATAACTTTATTTCATTAGACGAAGCATTTGCTAAGTTAATATATGTTTTGACACCTTGTTGACTTTCCATTTGGTGAGAGTAGGAATGGAATTCGACTTGACCGGGCGTGTTGAGCCCTAGCTTGTTCCTTAACCATAGATAATCTAAAATTATCGGCTAAGCATCTGCGGATCTCATTATTTGGGATTTTAAATTTGCGAGATCGAGAAATGATAGAGTTACTTATGAGTTTAGATGCTAAGCGTGGAGTAGTTGGTTCTCTTTAGAGCCCATCGAAGGTACTTATGGCTTTTGTTCCCACAAAATTGTTTCACCCCATATCTTGTCTAATAATAATTAGAGATGTTGAGTCTTTGGCGATAGTTAGTTCTTTATCTTCTTAAAAGAATCTTTGTTTTAAAAATTGGGTACACATCAAGGATCCGTAATAAATAAGCAATCTGTGATAAGTGATAAAGTAATAAGTAAGTTGTGAGCTGCGGTGTCGAGATCGGACCCTTGGATCTTTAGCCGGGATTGAGTGAGGTCTTAGCCTAGCCAGCCGGGATCCTCATTTCATGAAGCCTATAGTCTTGGAATTACCCCGTGAAGCTCCGTAGTTCATAGCTCATATAAATAAAAAGTATAAGTTTCCTTAAAAAAAAAAAAAAAAAAATGATGAAAATTGAAAAGGTTAAAAGTTAATAAAAATTCCTTGATGTGGACCTCATTTTTACGACAATGGTTCTTGAGAGAAGGCGGATAACTAATTATCGACTTAGCTTTATATCTTTATCGGAATAAAAACTATCGAAACGAGAACTTGAAGAAATTCATTTCTCACAAAAATAAAATAAATAGAGGAAAATAGGAAAATGGGAACAAAAGGTAATTACACAAGTAACTTCCATGGGTAGTGTTAGCATCTAGAGTCGTATGTAACAATGATTTCGGTTTTACGCTTAGTTTGGGGCTTGTGAAAAATCAGGGACGATGTATTCCATCCGTATGGTCACTTCACGCTGTGTTGTGTTTTCTACTCCGTGATCCTAACGTGTCGTTTGAAAAATGTTGGAGTTATTGATCGACATGAAAGTTCAACAAACCGTCATTCATAATCGGAATGTGCTTAATCGTGATATCTATATATGTGAATTAAAAGGTAAACGGGGCTTTTTTAGAATTAGGGGTTTCTTAATCTCTTTTGAGGAATCTTTGCTACTTCTTCATAGGTTTAGTAGAAAGAGATTGAAATCCTTGGTTTTAGAAGCGTGAGTTGATTGCATTGCGTGAGGACACGACAATAGTCTCGTCTGGGGTATTTTGGTATGTGCTAAAACACATACCTTTTCTATATCAAAATAGACCCAAAATAACCAAGAAAGAGCCGTTTATTGCTAATATTTATGGTTTTCTTGAGTTTGTGCTTGTGCAGGTACGGATATGTAAAAACACGCAAAAAGGAACCAAATCAGACATAAATCCGAGCACGAGAGATTAAGAGAGCTTAAGCCGAGCCGGAAGATCAAAATTGAGCATTTATGATGATTTTAATCTCTGAGGATGATTTGTGAAGATTTGATCAAAGTTTGAAGAAATGTCAGAAATAGTCCCTGAACTTTCAGCAAATGACAGAAAACACCCTCAAGTTTCAAAAATTGCAAATTCAGTCCCTGGTCTATTGAAGATTGACAAATTCAGTCCTTTGAAGATGATTTCAGATTTACATGTAAGGTCCCTCAAATATTCAGCCTTTGCAAGTTTAGTCTCTATGATATCACTTGGATCACACTATATATCCTAAGTCCATTTATCCTAGTCCATTATATCCTAATCTATTACAAACCTTCGGCCCAACTAAACACTCCACCCGGTCCAATAGTCCAACCCATCCAACCCCTCAACCCGGTATACATCCCAACCCGAATACCACCTTTTACCCGCCTTTTACCCGAAGTCAAACCCAACAACCCGGTCAAACCTTTTGAAATATATTAAACAAACCAAACGCGCCCCACAGTAACACTCTTCTTCCCCAAACCAAACAACCTGTTACAAACCCACTATTACCACTAATTACCCTCCTAAACCTCGTACTAGCATCTTATCCATCTTCTAGAACCTCTGATGTGTCAGATAAGGTGCCACGTGGACAAATGGTACAATTCTATTGGCCGAAACACCTCAAATGGTGAAATGGTGCTCTCTGATTGGATATAATGATTCATGGGATTTGTGTGGCTGCAAATGGCTTCTAGGCCCTTCTTATCAAGAATCCAAGACCTGCTCAAGGCTATAAAAGGACCCCCTTGGCTCACAATCTTGTTCGGGCATTAATTTTTCTTAAAGTTTTTAAGCTTATGTTTTTCAGTAGTTATATTCAGTCATTTCCTTCTTAAGTTTTATTGTAATCTAAAAGCTTATTGTACTCCTTTTTCAGTTTTAATAAAATTCCAATTTTACCTTTTATCTTGCATTCTCGGTTTTAATAATGAATAAATATGTTTTAAGGTTGAAATAAGCTCACTCACTTCATATAAGCTGTTGTGAGCTTATTTGTTTTCTTACTTGTTCCATTTATTTCATTTACATTCACAAAAAGTTCAGTCAACGAAAGTCAACTGGTAATGGTCATTGGTTCAGAGACGGAATTGGGGTGAGATTTGGCTTGAGTTGGTGTTGATTTGATGTTTTGATATTGGGTTGGTACTGTTATAATGCTAGAAATCTGACTGGACTTCTTGTAAGTGTGATCTCAATCTAATAATTTACTTAGAAAGTAGCAGTTAGCATTTTGATTAGATCTGTTATTGTACTGAGTTTTGCTGTCATATTAGCTTCATTTAAGTGAGTTGAATCTGTTTTAATGATAAGAGTAGGCTTAAGTTTATGTTGATTGCATTTTCTCACTTAAAGGACTGTTTGGATTAGTGTTTAAAATGGGCTAGAGGTTGAAATACTGGATCAGATATATTGCTTTAGGTTTGATATAGTTTGTTGGTTTCATAGATGTGCTTGTTTTGCATCCATTTTCAACCTAAGTCAAAATTTCTTCTCAACTGATCTTGTATGCATACTCTGTTGAAAACAGTGACTGAAATCATTTCACATAGATGTAAAATTAGATAAACTAGCTGGATAAAGCCTCATTTCATCATATTTCATCCACATCAGTTCTACATTTGATTTTAAATCTCACCAAAGTCAAAGTATCAAACTGTTTTAAAAGTCAAACCTGTGTAAAAAGCTAGTTTATGCAGAACTTGCAGCAGTTGCACAGGGTTTAATACAGATTGTTAGAGTCTCATATTTGGTCCAGTGATAGTCAGCTAGGTGGTCTTTAAGACCACATTTATGTTTTTGGCTTGAGCCCTCCTGATAAGCCTGTGGATAAGCTCAAACAGGAGGGTCAGTTCACTGTTCTGGCACATAAATCAGTAGCTTATAATCTAGTGAATCTGCTTATTTAAGGTTAGGAGTAGTTGGATTTAGCTGATAATAGCTTATTTTAGTGTAATATTGCTTCTGTAGAAGTTTGGTTGCTTATTGTGCTTAATTGCTTATTTAAAAGTGCTTATTCCATATCTATTTACACTGCAGCTCTGATTTCTTACACATAATCATCATATTTGATATTTTTCCTAGGATCAGAATAGCATTTTAGAATTTTCCTGAGATTTTCATCATTTTTGGTCATTGTTTGCTATTTTTCCAGATTTAAAATAGTTTTTAATCACTTTTAATTAACTTTTATTGCAAATAATTAAGAAAAGTTCAAAAAATAATTTTTCAATTTTCTCAGTTTAAGAAAAATATAAAAGCATAAAAAGATTTTCCTTATTTTTCCCCTTTTATTTTTTCACAATTTAAATTAGATTAAAATAGTTTTAAATTAGTAGAAAATAGAATAATAATCAGAAAATTACAAAAATAGTTTTGAAAATTCTCTTAGGATATTTTAGATTTTTGAAAAGTAATTCCATAATTTTCCCCTTTGTTTTTATAATTTTTAGTTATTTAGTTTTATTTTTAAAGTTAAAAATTAGTTTTTAATTTTAATAAATTCAAGAAAATTCCTAAAAAATAGTTTTAATTCTTAATTAGTTTTCTAATATCATTTTTAGCATAAAAGTAATTTTAGGTTATTTTTAGGAGTTAGATTAGTCGTTGTTGCATTTTTATTCGCGTTTTGTTTAAATTCCGTATTTGCGTTTTAGTATAGATTTGCGTAGTTTGCCATAATTCTTAGGATTTCCCGTAGATTAGATGTTCCATTTACTTTCCTTATCCCGTAGTTTAGAAAATATCATTTTACCCCCTTCTCTTATTCAAATCCCGATAATCGAGACGTGAGTTGGAAATTCCATTCAACCCTCGTTCGGAACGATCTCGGTGCTCAAACCTAACACGTTTGAGTTACCCAACATACTACACACTTCTCATCTATTATTGGTCAGTGTCTGAGCCGTTTTAAGTTTCTTACGGTTAGTCATTCACAAGTGGCTAGCTTGTGTGAGATAACTTGACGTGTTTTGGCACGGTATCAGTTTACAAGGAACACACCCACAAAGTTCATTTAAAATACTAATACAAGGTTATTGTGTTTAAAATGAAAGAAGTAGTGCAGAGGATTGTTACGTCGTAACTCTATAAGGAGTTACGCCGTAACTAGGCAAAACCTGACATATGCTGCAAAAGTGTAGCTACGGCATAACCACTGAGATAGGATTACGTCGTAATTGGTAATGCATCAGAAGTGCTGCTGCAAAGGGCCTGTTACGACGTAACCATGAGAATTAGTTACGCCGTAACTCTGGTCTGATCAGCATGCTGCAGCAACAACCTTTCTTCGTTTCCTGCAAAAATGGTTAAAAACAAAAAACCCAACAGAAATGGAAATAAAACAAAAGAAAGGGATAATTTGGGTCGTCTCCCAAAAGAGCACTTTTCTTTTTTTACGAGTCTTTAAGTTAGATTCAGAGCCTTGGGGCTACCAGTGCTTGTTGGTCATTTCGTGGATATGGAAATCTCCACGTTGGATCCAACTAATCAGATTCTCATCCCGTTTATAGTCCGTCCCTAGCTCTAAACATCCCGAGTAAAAATTGTTGATCTTCTGGTAAGGGTGGTTAATACCCTTGACCTTATCTTCATCACTAATGTCGAGTAGTGGTTGAGCATGGCTCAACTGCCTTTTTGTCCATTTTTTAAAATTTGTAACAATCGTGGCATTTTAAAACCGTTTTATCGTTGCCAATCTTTAACAATACCATACTTCTTTCTCATTTTTGTCTAGCCCGATAGTTCATTAAAGGTTTCCCAAAATTACTCCGGTTAGCCTGTCTTCTATGAATTCGCTAACGTCATCCAAAACCACAAAGTCAACCGAAATGAGTGAGTCCCAATAAAGACAACGATGTTTGTTGCAATACCTAGGAAATTGTTTCCTCTATATTCGAGTTCTTTTTCATAACACGGTTGTAGCATTCCTTAGAAATGATGTTAGCGGGGACTCGTGTCGATGAATGGATGGAAATCAATGAACCCAATTTTGCAGGAAATTTTCAGATAATGAGGGTTTCTATGATGGATTCGAGCTCCCATCTCATAAAACTTGGGTTGGTCAGATTGTGAAAGAGTCTTTTCAGAGTTGTTCCAAGGAACCATTTCGATGTCGCTAGAGAAATCATCGGCACTAACTCCTAGGTCTTCTTCTTCAAAATTTACGAACACATCGAAATCCTTTCCTGAATGTTAGATATTGGTTTTCATAATCACATAAACAAGTAATCACAAGGGGCGTATAATAGGAGTTCTAGAGAGAGAAAGTAAAGAGTGTGGGGAACTTAGTGAGACAAAGAAAAATGATATTGAAAAGCTCCAACCCTTTGCCTTGCTAGGCAAAGGGTATTTATAGTTACAAGCTTAGACGCCCTCCTTCGGGCTGTAGATCAGGCATACAGTGGGTAAAGACCCGTCCGTCCTCTACGGTGTTACTTAACAAACTACTAACTAACTCTAAATGACCACGACTACGAGCTTTCTAACGATTACATATACTTGAGGTGACCGACTCTTTAGCTACCGGATTTTCTAGATCCTAACAATCTCCCCCTAAGGGAGGTCACCTCAAATTACATTGATTACAAACAGATATTACATTTTGGATGTTCTTGGATTCTTGTTTAAGTTCTTTGCTCTGTAGCCCGTAGTCTTTGATTCTTCATGTTCCGCATGTTTTGTTCTTTCAAGTGGAGGTCTTCAACTGATCCACGTGATGGTGAGTTTTGAGCCAGTTTTGAGATCATCAGCTACAGCAAATCTCTGACTCATCCTTTTGTTGTATTGCCATGAAGTTGTGACTTTAGGACCGACATGCTCACATTTTGAATCATGATATCTTCTCATCATAGTAGCGAAAGCTTTTGTTGATTCATAATATTTTCAGCAGCGTAGTAGAAGCATGGATTTAAAATATCTGAGCCAGTTGACGAAGACATGCACTTATCATGATTTCTTTAGAAGTAAATGTGATGTGTGAGCATGCGGCTATGGAATGACTCGTCAATTCGATCACCGCAACCGTCGGGTTTCCACATACAACGATTAGCAATAAAGCGCGAAAGTGTCTTTGATCACTTTCGTTGAGCGAGGTGCACGCCCACGGTTCCCGTTGATTAGTACAAATCTTTTGTGATCGGTATAATTCGAAGAATCTCCTTGCGGGGTTTCGCGGTTGCTCTAGCCGTTCTCAAACCGAATGTCTCAAAGAAGACAACACGGAGTGAGTGAACCAGCAAATTGAGATTCACTGATTGATGAAAATGATTTGAAAACAATCGTGTATTGCTTAATATAAAGGGTTTTACAATAAAACCAAGGTTTTATTGGAAAATCAATCATCAATCATAAATACCTTTTTAATTTTGAAACATTAATGCTTAGTCGATGTGCTACAGAAAAGAATTTTTAAGCACAACGACCGGTTTTTCAAAGGTATCCGTCAATCCATTTCCTGGACCAAGGTTGATTCAAGATTGAATTGCCCCATCGTTTCTATCCAGTTGTCACAAGCTTGATCTATTGGATAGATCTCACATGCCACCCACCAAGAGCTTGTTTGATGTTGGCTCAAGAAGGATTTCCATTTTCATCGTGACTATTTTACATATCACTCCACAAGGATAATACGTAGGACTCTTAATTATATTCTTACTTTCCACATTGTGTGAAACAGTAAGTCTTCAAGAATAATGTGTCCTAATGAGATTTATTGATGATCTCATGGCTCTAGACTCAATTGTGCACATTTGGTTTCATATGCAGGAGACTAGGGAGAGGGTCTCCTTCTTCAATATCAACAACCTCTAAGAGAAAGTTGATAGATTATGTAGGTTCCCCGTGAGAATGAAACAAGTCCTTTTAAGAGGAACTTGATTAGCTTGGGAAGTTGTAGTGCAGTGCGTCACTGGGTTCATGATGTCTTGTCTTCAATACCGGTGTTACCTTGGTAACAACCAGTAGCATATGAATTGAACCCGATTTCGGCCCTAAGGTTGAATTTTTGGAGGGCTTTTACTTTTCACCCTTTTCTCATTCATTTCTTTTTCATTCTTCAACCCCTTCAATGCTTACCGAGACTTCATTATTAGAACCTTGTTGGGTTTATTCCAGTACTAGCTCTGTCTTAGTCTGCACTCTTCCCATATTCTCACTTTATCCTTTTTCCATTATAACTAAGGACTTCCCATATTCTCTGGCAGGATCGTGGGAACTCATTCCTGGGTAGACATTATAAATATTAAAGATACGGCGTAACTCCTTCTTAAGGTTACGCCGTAACCAACATTTCTAGTGCAATTTATGAAGAATTATATGTTACGGCTTAACTCTTTTAATAGTTACGCCGTAACCAAGATCTAGCCTATAAATACCCCACGATTTCCAGCATTGCAAAGTATCCCATTCACACACAACAATCAGAGAATGTGAGAAGAAGCCAAAAACAGATCTAGAAGAGCATAGGGAGCTATCTCCATGGGAGAAATCACTCCCCTACGATAAGCATTAGCTTTTTATCTTTTCTTTACTTTCGATTCACGTATTTTGTAACATTAAACATTGAATTGATTTGTATGGTTAATATGAGCGGCTAAGCACCTCTTGGTGCTGTCCTAGTTATGATTCCTCAACTGTTTTGTCTGCGTTTACATTGCTTCCGTATAAACATTTCTAAGTGTATGCATGCGTAGTTTATTGGTAGCTACCCTTGTTTCGGTAATTTTGAATGGCGGTAGAGGCTAGTTGCTTAGAGATATGACCAAGTGACCCAAGTGAGTAGGCGGGGCGGGAAGGGTAAGATATGACCAAACCGACGACCCTTTCTACTTGTGCGATTTGACCAAGCGATCAGCGATCTGCGCAAAACAGTCAAGTCTAAACAGACTTAAAACTGCTCAGACACAAATGCAATGAAGTCCTGGAGAATATAATGAATTCCCGGGTCGTTAAGTCCCACGGAGACTCAATGGTGTGTACAACACTGATTCAGATAATGGAATGATCACTAAGGATAGTGATCTGTAAAGGTTATGATTAGAAATTACACTACTGATTGATTGGAAAGGAATTGGACACAGAATTGGAAAGCACAACAATCAGATCAAAGAAACGTAAACGTAAGTTTTAAAAACTACGTACACGCACAAAATAAAAAGTGAAAGCTAGAAAATAAAAGGCCTAAAAATATGAAAATAACATTTTTGGAATCCTAAAAATAAAAGAAAATTATTAGAAAAGGAAAATTATTTTTAACACTATTTAATTAATTATTATTAATTAAAAACTAATTTAACTATTTAATAAATACCCTAAAATAGAAGAAAATAGGAAATAAGGCTAGAAAAATAAACTTATGATTCTGAAAAATCTAAAATACTATAAAACTAATTTTAAAACAGAAAAGATATTTTTTAGACTTTTTAATTATTTATTACTAATTATTTATTATTTATTAACTATTTATAATTATAATAAATACTAAAAGATAAAGAAAAATCGAAACTTTTCTAAAAATCCTATATGAAGACGACAACCTAAGAAAACTATAAAAACAAGATTTGCTTATTAAAAGTTGAAAAGAAAATCAAAAAGCTAAAAAATCTTAAATAAACGCTATCACTATTTTTATATTGATGTTTTTGTGATTTTTCTTTTTGAAAACTACTTATATACTAATATTATGAAACTTTAATAAAGACAAAAAATTTACAACTCACAAATAAGCAGTTTTGAAAGCTTATTAGCCCAACAGTTGCCTTAATGGCTTATTTGGGTGAAATAAGCTCAAATATGCTTAAACACTGAAACCAAAGCTAGAACAAGATGGAATAAGGTACAAACTACTGAAATGAAGCTAAAGAATGAAAAGAAACACACTAATAAGCTAGGAATAGGCAAATAAGCACTTGACTTTTTGTAGTGAAAAACAGAAAATGGGACACACTACAAGCTTGTAGCAGCCCTAGCTAACAAGCTCCAAACTGAAAAATAAAACTTGATATCTCAAGAGGACCAGGTTGGCTTTCCAAAGAAACAAGAATGACAAGATTTGGACAAGTAATAAGCTTGTTGCAAGCTTATCAAGTTGGAACCAGATTACGTATACGTAACAGTTTTGAGACTGTGTACTCTCAATAAGCGATAAAATAAGCACTCAAATAGTGAAAAACTAAGAACTATCATTTTTATTTTCTTTAGCAACTAAACTACAAATCCCCAAGAGCTTATAATATGAATCTCTTTAATAAGCCCACAATGAAATTCCAAACTTTAATCAAAAACGACCTTTTTGAGAATTTTGACTTTTTGAGAAAACTAAAAAGTTGACTAAGTTGGATTTTGATTTGATCTAAAGTGCTTAATATGTTGTATTAAGGTGATATAAGACTGACTTAAGCAAGGTTAACAACTTTAGAACACAAAATGATGATCTTGCTTTTAAAAATCCCACGATGGGTACTAAGGTACAAAGACATGGGATTTTGACTTTTACTAAAGATGACTTGATTTCTTGGTGAGCTAAGTTGTATAAACCAAGTTATGCAAGTTTCCAACAAAACTAAGAATCAAAGACCCTTTGAACACCTTAAACCAAACACACCTTAATGATGGTATCATGAACTTTTACAAAGCAAATCTCACTTTTAGACCATGAGCTTAATTTCAGACATTGAATTATGATTAAATAGAACTAAATGAGCTTAAACCAGTAGTAATAACAACTTAAGACTAAGACTTGATGATAATACCACTTTAACTGTTTAAAACCAAGTTTTTGTAAACTACAAATTTAAAAGTACTAGCTACTGATTTAAAGGTTTAGAAACACTATATTATGACTAAATATCACAAAGAAACAGAAATAAAGATAATTAGCTACTACAACAGTAAAATACCAAAGTTGCCAAAAAGCTTACAAATGCTTCCAATGCTTAAAGCGATAACCAAGATCTGAAACCAATCCTAAATGCTCTCCATGAGCTCTAAACCAAGGCCATCCAATATCAACCTTGCTCCAAGCATTCTTGTGCCTTTCACCATGATTTTGATTTTTAAAGTATTTAATGGCTATTTTGGTGATTTTCATTTTAACTTCTAAACTTGTTTTAGATGTATCTAAAAGCTTGATTAAGCTTTCTTGGAGCTTAAGTGTCTTACTTGATCCATATAAACAACCAATAACATCATTTGAAACAACTTGAAATTTTGCATAAATATTAGAAATTGCATAAACTGAAATAACTTTGATACTTGAATTAAAGGTTCACAAAAGTTTTCTTATAACAAAGGAACTTGAAATACAAAGTTTTAAGCTTAAAACATAAACTGAAAATGAAAATTACACTAAAACGACATGAAAAGTAAAAATTACACTAGATACTTGAATACATTGCATAACTCTTCATCTTTATAGACTTTTCTTCACTCCCACATGCCTCTGAGACTTTCCCACCACTCTTGAACCATTGGATCATTTAGAATAATCATAACCGTCCACCTTGCATTTTTGGCGCCAATATTTCTTCAAAGCAGTTTGAAGTAATTAATGGATTTGGTTTGGCCAATTAAGAGATTTTGTTGTTTATAAGAGGTGGAGGGGACATGGTATGGGAGAGGGTTTGAAATTGGGTGAAAACCAGGTCTGGTTTTGGGTTTTCTGTTGGGGAAGAGAGGCTGCTACAGTGACAAGTATTTTTGAGCGCGTATTTCTGGTTTTGACTTTCTTTGACCGGCAGTGTATTAACAAAGGGGTCAAAAGGCATAGTGGCTGGGGTCAGAATTAGGTTATGACCTGGGGGTCAAGGTCCAAGGGTCAACAGCAGTTGGGTTGGGCTAGTGTTTGGATTGGATTTTGGGCTTGGATAGTTATAAATGTCCGTTTGGTTTTAGTAATAATCAAGGACCAAAAGTGCAATTTTGCCAAACATGAAGGACTGAAAGTGATATTTTTCCAATGCTCCCATAAGGACCAAACTTGACTAACTTTGATAAAACAATGACCCTTTTGCATAAAATCCATTTTTAAGGTCCAAGGATTATTTTGCAAATTTCAAAGTTTAGGGACCTTTCTTGCCAATTGACCAAAAATTCATTCAAGGATCATTTTAAACAACTTAGAATACTTCAGGGACCTTGAATGATAAATTTCCACATTTTGAATTCCGAGGACTAGATTTGACAACTTTTAAAACTCGGGGACTAAAGCGCCAATTTTGCAAACTTGATACATTTTCATCGATTTTGATATTTTGCATTTAAAACACATAAAACACTGATTTGTGATAATTTGATCATTTTGATGTGTTTTGAGCGTTTCGAGATGATTTTGCGGTTTAGATCGTGTAAAATGATGAGTATTTAGACACTCATCAATCCCCACATCGAGATATTGCTAGTCCCTAGCAATGATTTGAGAAAACATAATGGATTTTAAACTCTTTACCAAAAGCCATTACTTCGAGTAGCCAAATGTTTGAGTTCAAGTAAGAACCATGGTACATCGATAACCATGTGATTTTGAGCAAACCACAAGTCATAAACGGATTTGATGTGTCTTTACCGAAGCCGTACCCATACGGACTAGCCAACTCTTAGATAAATTATCGAATTATCTTTGGTGAGTGATTACCAATTATGGATTTTCCATCGCCTTTACCACAAGCCATAATCTTGCGGGCTAGCCAACTCATTATCTTTTGAGGATGATGGGAGTCGAAGAACCATACAATTTTGGGCAAATTGCAAGCCATAAGCGGATTTGAGAAATCTTTACCAAGAGCCGTTTGCTCTGGATTAGCCAATCCTTTTGTCTTCTGAGACATGGCGGATCGATAACCAAGATGAGTAAGTGTAGAACACTTACTCCAAAAAAAATTTTGGCCAAAAGCGGGGAATTGGGTAGATAGTATATGAAATTCGTGAGAATTCCCCCACTTAGAAATGAATATCGCCTCGATATTCAAAGTACCGCGGTTATGCGAAACCTAGAACATAAAAGGAAATATTACGGCCATTATTCGTAAAGGATTTTTTTTTTTTTTTTTTTTTTTTAGAAAGATTGAGAATATACAACAGTGGGAAAACTCCCCACACTTGGGTGATAGAAAGGGGTTAAGAAGGCGAATTATGGGTGAAAACCCATATGGTGCGTCTCTTGTTTTTGATTTCCGAGTCGCTAGCTTGACTCGACCCCGCATTCATTGGTTCATGGGGAAAGTTACGTGGACAACCAATCTCAATCGGACTTTCATTCACAATGTTAATAAACATATGAACATCAGAAAGTTCCACTCCGACGAGATATAACCGGTATTTTAATAGTAGCAACTATAGAGGATAATACCGGGGTCAAAAATGGTGTCCTCATTCCCGAAAGAGAAAAGGGAAAGAGCAACCACACCATTCGTGAAGAATGGAATAAATATGTGCATTACAATGCATGTCCATTCTTCATTAGAAAGAAGTAAATCACCATTTTTAACGTTTTTAAGCTTAAACTTTAAGCTTGTATGGTGATTATCAAAGGAGTTTCGGAAGGGAGGATTGGGGACGATTCTTCGTTTAATAAGCTGTTAAGAAAAGGATGTCCCCATCGAATCAAGTAAGAATCATCAACCCTGTTGGGATTGATTCATCACTTAGAAAAGCATCGACTTCTTTCCAAAATTATCATCTTCCTCATCCGGATTGAGGGAAGGAATGGAAAAGTCGGAAACAATAGGATCAGGATATGAAATGGATGATTTATCTCCATAAAGCAACTTCTCAATGAGAAGTATGTCCCCTTCGATATCAATTGGAGCATGATCAATCTCCCAAGGAACAGAATCACTAGCCAAGTATGCATCAATCTCTTCCAAGATTGAGTCACTTCCCTCAAAAGGAGTGATAGAAGGAGTAGAATTGGCTATGATAGGTTGATTTTCAAATATGATTGGATCCTTTGAAGAGAATTGACTTCATCCACGAGTTAACAAGCTCAATCGACAAAGCGATTACGGAGGTGGGACAAGTGGTGTGCTCTTAGAGCTAGCGGTTTCCACCACTTCCGATGAAGTCTCCGAATCAAGATCATCATCATCAAGAATACTCATGACTCCCTTAGTACAACTTTCAAACCATTTGTTTGAACCGGGTTGATTTTCATAGCTTTTAGCTCAAGACGCGTTTTGGTGAACACTCTTAACCGTGAAATTAGAGTGTTGCATCGATTCTTTGGATTTTGATCGATTGTGGCAACACTATGTTTGTTCGAGGTTTGGAGTTCGGTTGATATTCAACGTGAGTGCTTCGTTATCAACCCGTAAAGTCAACTCTTCGTGAATACATCGATTAGAGCACGGCTCGTTCTCAAGAAAGCTCTCCCAAGATGAGGGAACTCTTGGATCCGCATCAAAGTTTACTACAACAAAGTCGGTGGGAAAATGAAACTTCCCTACTTTCACCACGACATCCTCGGCTATTCAAGTGGACGAGTTATTATGCGATCCGCTAGCTCGAGAGTCATACAAGTAGGAGTAAGTTCGGAGAGAAAGTTTCTTCCATCGAGAGTGGCATGAGGTTAATGCTAGCGCCAAGATCGCCAAGGCGGAGCATTGAACCATCCCAAGAAATCACATGGGATTAAAACTTGCGGGGTCTTCAAGCTTTTGGAAGCTTTTAAGAAGGACCGTGAGCATTGCTCATTTAGAGGGTTTTAGCCATTTCGGATAACTTATCTTTGTTGCTTAGTAACCCTTTGAGAGTAGATGCAAATTTGGGCATGAGAACAAGAGCATCAACGAAGCTTATATCAAAGTGCAATTCATTGAAAATTTGGAAAAATTTTTCCATTTGCTCTTTGGTTTTGTCATAAGCTTCTCATCATGCATTCTCGATGGGTAAGGAAGAGAAGTTTTGGATTTGTTTCTCAGCAGGGAGCTACGGAGGTTCAAAACAACTCCTTGATTAGGCGGGGTTTCGGACAACTTGAGGTTGGACTAGAAGGTTGGACGTGTCTTGATACTTGGGCTTGAATTATGCACCTTGTCCGTTGTTTCCTTGGTAACTTGACTCATTGGCACCGTGGAGGTGGCATTGGAGTCGAGGTCCATTATGTTTTGGAGGTTCACCGTCCACTACCTTAGGAAGAGAAGAAGAAGTAGAGGTAGTAGGAACAGAGGTCCAGTATGAAACACCACTTGGGTTGTGATCGCCTTGGCATCGCCCCTCGGGTTAGCGATCGTGTTGCTCGGTAAAGTACACGAGGCAGGGTCGATCATTTAAAGACTTCTTGGATCGACAATCGGTGACCAACAACTGTTCATTTCATCTTGGGATTTCATAAGCGCTTGATAACTCATCGGATGATGGTCTGGAGGAGTAATGACGGAGGAGCTGGAGGGACAATTTGAGGTCGTATGTTTTGATTATGACCAAAATTCCCTTGATTAGGATTCATATTCCCATGAAATTGATTCCCTCGATTGAAATTGTTTTGATGAGGGTTTCCTTGATGATGGAAACCTTGATTGGGTGCAGGATAGAAATTACTTTGGTTTTGATAACCTTGGTTTATTCTTGGTTGGTTCTGATTCCGGTTGTGCATGTTGTGATTCTGGTTGAAACCGGGTGGTGCCTGATTAGTGTTAGCACGGTAGTGTGGTTCACATGTGGTCGGTATTGATTGTGGTTTACGAAGCTACGGGGCTTGGTAAAGGAAGCATCGGTTGCTTGACAATCATAATACGCGTGTGGACCACTACAAGTTTCACACACCTTGTTTACGGCTTTGGTAGCTCGGGCTTATGAATTTCGCTTTTGATTTCCTTAACATCCTTAATCATACAACGGATGGCATCCGTTAGAGCGATTATCGGATGCTAACTCGGAAGATTCTTGGATGAAGGAGCGGAGTGTTAGGAGTATTGACTTTGTTGCAGAAATAGGAACTTTTGATTTTTGCTCGCAAATCTCAATCACATCTTTAGGTCTACGGTTCAAGATATTGCGCTGCGGCTGCATTCAAGGAATCTTGATCATTACCGTTCAACCCATTGTAAAAGATATTGACTTGTTGAAGCTCGTGAATTCATGATGGGGACATTTCGAGGAGATCTTTGAATCTCTCCCATGCCTCACCAAAGTTTTCATCGAAATTTTGACGAAATCCGAAATTTCATTTTGAGATTAGTCGTCTTTGATGGAGGAAAGAAGTAGTTCACAAACTTTTGAACAAGATCCTCCCAAGTTTCGATAGATCGAGGGGTTCCTTTTCGACCAAATCAAATTTGTCCCTCAAGAGAGAATGGAAAAAGCATCAACTTGATGACTTTTGTGGAACATCCTTATAATTGATAGTTAAAGTCAATTTGTTAAACCAGCGGATGTGTGCATACGGGTCTTCACGATCAAACCCGTGGAATTGATTTGTAGACACAAGTTGGATCAAATGTGTCTTTAATTCAAGTGATCGAATTGATTACGGGTAAACGATGGCATCTCCATAACCCTCGGTGGGTGCTTGGAGCATTTCCGCCATAATGCGTTAAATCCGCCATTTCGACGGAGGTGGTGGTGGTAGGCGTTCCTCGATCACTGGTGAAGGAGCTGAGCGTCCTCTCGTCTCACGAGGAATCTTGCCAAGTTCTAAAGTGGACTTGTAGAGCGGAAGAGCAGTCGCATGCACTATGTATAAAACCAATTTTCAAAACAAATGAGGCAAAACACAAGTGAACTTAACCAATAATCACAAATGAAATGGCTTTGAAAAAGGTACACCAAATCACAAGTGACACAAAGGCAAGTTTTAAATCGATGTTCGGGAACTTATTAATGGTCGCACCCCAGTTAGGTAGTGCACTTTGCCTTGATTTGCGGTGGTTGATTTTATGTATTCAATTAAGTACCACCGAAAAGACGTAGGTTAGATTTGTCTTGATGGGTTTAAAACTTTGGACAATATTTTGTTATCGTCCGTTTAACCAAATCGTATCTCTTCAAGAATCACCTTAAAAGAGAATACAAAATAGAAAACGTTCCGATTGTTTTGTTGTTTTATATTTTTGGTGTTTTAACACTTTAGGAAAAGTGTTAATGACTTTTGATTTTCTTATAACTTTACAAAACTTTTACAAATGGTGGGTATGTGCAACAATGGATCGAAAATGGCTAGACACACGCTAAAGCCTCCCCAACAAGCGCCTAAAATTTTGATCTGCAAAAGCAGTCAAGTCTAAACAGACTTAAAGCGCTCGAACACAAATGCAATGAAGTCTGGAGAATATAATGAATTCCGGGTCGTTAAGTCCCCGGAGACTCAATGGTGTGTACAACATCGATTCAGATAATGGAATGCTCACTAAGGATAGTGATCGTAAAGGTTATGATTAGAAATTACACTCTTGATTGATTGGAAAGGAATTGGACACGAATTGGAAAGCACAACAATCGGATCAAAGAAACGTAAGCGTAAGTTTTAAAACTACGACACGCACAAAATAAAAAGTGAAAGCTAGAAAATAAAAGGCCTAAAAATATGAAAATAACATTTTGGAATCCTAAAATAAAAGAAAATTATTAGAAAAGGAAAATTATTTTAACACTATTTAATTAATTATTATTAATTAAAACTAATTTAACTATTTAATAAATACCCTAAAATAGAAGAAAATAGGAAATAAGGCTAGAAAAATAAACTTATGATTCGAAAAATCTAAAATACTATAAAACTAATTTTAAACAGAAAAGATATTTTTAGACTTTTAATTATTTATTACTAATTATTTATTATTTATTAACTATTTATAATTATAATAAATACTAAAAGATAAAGAAAAATCAAACTTTTCTAAAATCCTATATGAAGACAACAACCTAAGAAAACTATAAAACAAGATTTGCTTATTAAAAGTTGAAAAGAAAATCAAAAAGCTAAAAATCTTAAATAAACGCTATCACTATTTTTATATTGATGTTTTGTGATTTTCTTTTGAAAACTACTTATATACTAATATTATGAAACTTTAATAAAGACAAAAATTTACAACTCACAAATAAGCGGTTTGAAAGCTTATTAGCCCATGATTGCCTTAATGGCTTATTTGGGTGAAATAAGCTCAAATAAGCTTAAACACTGAAACCAAAGCTAGAACAAGATGGAATAAGGTACAAACTACTGAAATGAAGCTAAAGAATGAAAAGAAACACACTGATAAGCTAGGAATAGGCAAATAAGCACTTGACTTTTTGTAGTGAAAAACAGAAAATGGGACACACTACAAGCTTGTAGCAGCCCTAGCTAACAAGCTCCAAACTGAAAAATAAAACTTGATATCTCAAGAGGACCAGGTTGGCTTTCCAAAGAAACAAGAATGACAAGATTTGGACAAGTAATAAGCTTGTTGCAAGCTTATCAAGTTGGAACCAGATTCTGTGTACAGAACAGATTTGCAGACCAGGTACTCTCAATAAGCAGTAAAATAAGCACTCAAATAGCTGAAAAACTAAGAACTATCATTTTTTTATTTTTCTTTAGCAACTAAACTACAAATCCCCAAGAGCTTATAATATGAATCTCTTTAATAAGCCCACAATGAAATTCCAAACTTTAATCAAAAACGACCTTTTTGAGAATTTTGACTTTTTGAGAAAACTAAAAAGTTGACTAAGTTGGATTTTGATTTGATCTAAAGTGCTTAATATGTTGTATTAAGGTGATATAAGACTGACTTAAGCAAGGTTAACAACTTTAGAACACAAAATGATGATCTTGCTTTTAAAAATCCACGATTGGATACTAAGGTACAAAGACATGGGATTTTGACTTTTGCTAAAGATGACTTGATTTCTTGGTGAGCTAAGTTGTATAAACCAAGTTATGCAAGTTTCCAACAAAACTAAGAATCAAAGACCCTTTGAACACCTTAAACCAAACACACCTTAATGATGGTATCATGAACTTTTACAAAGCAAATCTCACTTTTAGACCATGAGCTTAATTTGGACATTGAATTATGATTAAATAGAACTAAATGAGCTTAAACCAGTAGTAATAACAACTTAAGACTAAGACTTGATGATAATACCACTTTAACTGTTTAAAACCAAGTTTTTGTAAACTACAAATTTAAAAGTACTAGCTACTGATTTAAAGGTTTAGAAACACTATATTATGACTAAATATCACAAAGAAACAGAAATAAAGATAATTAGCTACTACAACAGTAAAATACCAAAGTTGCCAAAAAGCTTACAAATGCTTCCAATGCTTAAAACTGATAACCAAGATCTGAAACCAATCCTAAATGCTCTCCACAGAGCTCTAAACCAAGGCCATCCAATATCAACCTTGCTCCAGCATTCTTGTGCCTTTCACCATGATTTTTGATTTTTAAAGTATTTAATGGCTATTTTTGGTGATTTTTCATTTTAACTTCTAAACTTGTTTTAGATGTATCTAAAAGCTTGATTAAGCTTTCTTGGAGCTTAAGTGTCTTACTTCAGTCCATATAAACAACCAATAACATCATTTGAAACAACTTGAAATTTTGCATAAATATTAGAAATTGCATAAACTGAAATAACTTTGATACTTGAATTAAAGGTTCACAAAAGTTTTCTTATAACAAAGGAACTTGAAATACAAAGTTTTAAGCTTAAAACATAAACTGAAAATGAAAATTACACTAAAACGACATGAGAAGTAAAAATTACACTAGATACTTGAATACATTGCATAACTCTTCATCTTTATAGACTTTTCTTCACTCCCACATGCCTCTGAGACTTTCCCACCACTCTTGAACCATTGGATCATTCAGAATAATCATAACCGTCCACCTTGCATTTTTGGCGCCAATATTTCTTCAAAGCGGTTTGAAGTAATTAATGGATTTGGTTTGGCCAATTAAGAGATTTTGTTGTTTATAAGAGGTGGAGGGGACATGGTATGGGAGAGGGTTTGAAATTGGGTGAAAACCAGTGCAGTTTTGGGTTTTGTTGGGAAGAGAGGTCACTACTGATGACAAGTATTTTTGAGCGCGTATTTCTGGTTTTGACTTTCTTTGACCGGCAGTGTATTAACAAAGGGGGGGTCAAAAGGCATAGTGGCTGGGGTCAGAATTAGGTTATGACCTGGGGGTCAAGGTCCAAGGGTCAACAGCAGTTGGGTTGGGCTAGTGTTTGGATTGGATTTTGGGCTTGGATAGTTATAAATGTCCGTTTGGTTTTAGTAATAATCAAGGACCAAAAGTGCAATTTTGCCAAACATGAAGGACTGAAAGTGATATTTTTCCAATGCTCCCATAAGGACCAAACTTGACTAACTTTGATAAAACAATGACCCTTTTTGCATAAAATCCATTTTTTAAGGTCCAAGGATTATTTTTGCAAATTTCCAAAGTTTAGGGACCTTTCTTGCCAATTGACCAAAAATTCATTCAAGGATCATTTTAAACAACTTAGAATACTTCAGGACCTTGAATGATAAATTTCCACATTTTGAATTCCAGGACTAGATTTGACAACTTTTAAAACTCGGGGACTAAAGCGCCAATTTTGCAAACTTGATACATTTTTCATCTGATTTTGATATTTTTGCATTTAAAACACATAAAACACTGATTTGTGATAATTTGATCATTTTGATGTGTTTTTGAGCGTTTTCAGATGATTTTGCAGTTTAGATCGTGTAAAAATGATGAGTATTTAGACACTCATCAATCACCTATCGTTTGGATGAACTTAAGTGTAGAAAACTAGAAGGGGGGTTGAATAGTTTACCGATTAAAAACTTTGTTTTGAAACTTATTGAAAGATCAATTGATATTGATCTTTAGTATGTTGACGAAATAAGCAAGCAATATGTAATAAGTAAATAAGGAAAGAAATGATCAAACCACAACAAGTTGTTTATAGTGGTTCGGCCTACAAGGACTCTTTTTCCTTGCCCTACTCCACTCCCCGAGTCTCACACTCGAGAGTTTAACTTCACTAGTCAACAAGCTCCTTTCACCGGCGGAGAAAACCTTTACACTTCGCTTACACTATTTCCGACACTAAGCTAGATGTCGAGTTCTTTCCAAGGGTACAACTACTCCCACACACAATGTATTTTGAGGACTAAAATACTAACCACTCACACTCACAAGATTATGATGGTTTGATACAACAATGAAGTATGGATCAACACTAGATCATACAACACTAAATAAACAAGACTTCCAACTTCTCGTTGAAGCTTGAATATGACTTGATCTTCTTTGCTACAAAGAGATCACTAATATGATATGAAACCGAGTTAGAAAGGTTAGAGAAGATATGTATGAGAGTATGTTAAAAGGGATGATAAACTACTTGGCTTGGCATTGCTATTTATAGCCAATTGGACGAGGGCGTCACGGACCGCGGACCCTTAAAAGGGTTCCGCCGTGTACCAAAATGGTACCCTTGATCGGCATCAAGATATCAAATCTTGCCTAAAGTCAACTCTATCTAAGTAAGATTGTGCAAGATATGAAGAGTACAAATCTTCACAAAATATCTAATGGAATCTTCCAATGATCTCCATGATGTAATACATGATGTCAAATGTTGTATTACTATTAATAGAAATATGCAAATGCTTAAGTAGTGTTTGGTTTTAAGAACCTAACACATTCTACAAACTATTATCATACATAATGATTAGAGTCATATCAAGATGTTACTAATCATAAATGTAAATGCTTGAATGATGAATATATTGTTTGAGAAAGCTTGTTTTAATATCTAATAAACTTGACAAGCTTTAAGCTTTTATAAATTAAATTTACTTTTGTCGTTAACAAAACTTAGGCAAAGATCAAAATATAAATAATGTTTAATGGCGATATTTGTATTAACAATCTCCCCTTTTGTTGAGGACAAAATATAAATTTTATTTTATAAAAGAAACAAAGTTTGTACAAGAGTTATAAAATATTAGTTTTAGAACTTTGAAAAGAAAATGATAATGCAAGTGTATGTAATTTGACTTTTATGAAGGTCAAAGAATTCACTAGTTGATGCATGATGTTGACTTTTCGAGAAAGTCAAAGTATGCGATTTGACTTTTAAGAAAAGTCAAGTATTATTAATGAGGGTTCTGTTTGACTTTTAGAAAGTCAATTGTATGCGATTTGACTTTTCGGAAAAGTCAAATATAAATAATTTCAAGTTCTATATTTTCTCCCCTTTTGTCTCAACAAAAGAAGAGGCTATCTTGAATGTAATGAGCCGAGCTTATTATCTCCCCTTGTTCAAAGCTCCCCTAAATTGGGTGCTTTAATGGGAAGATACATGGATTGTGAAAATAAAGCTACAAAAAAATTGTTAGTAATAATGATCATTCACAAGCATTTCCAAGCACTATGTAATGACACCAACAATGTAATAAACAACATTCATTAGTTAAAATTATTCATGAATCAAGATCATGAAAAGAGAACACAATGATGTGTTTTTAGTACAAGAAAAAAAAATTATCCTAAGAAAGCAAATAAAAGAAAGACTATTCTAAAACCATCCTAAAGTGATGGTGGATGGGAAAGAGCATTTAGACGCTCAAGAATGTGGTTGAGGATGAACCTCATTTCCTCGTGGAAGTCATGGACCATAATCCGGGTCCGTTCCACGGTTTGACCCGTTTGCTCACAAGTGGAGCAACCGTGCCTTGGAGGGTAGAAAGTTTGCGGAGGTTGTGGTGGTGGAATGGTTGATGTGTTGGTGGTGTTGGGGATGTTTGGAGTGGTCATGATGGATGCAAGCAAAGCACTTTGCATTTGCATTGTCTCACTTAAGTGAGAATCCACCATGCCTTTGAATTGGTGGAGGTTGTGGAGTTCGGCTTGAATCTCCTCTCTAGTGGGATTGTCATCCCACATGCTCTCCGGAATGTCCTCAATATGAGGGGACATTGATGATGGAAGTGGATGATCCCCGTATAAAGGACCATGAATGTCCTTGTAAATGGGGTGGAAAAGGAGAGGTCTTGGCCCTAATGAGGCGTTTGGGTCAATGGATGACCGAGGTGACTCATGAGCAATTTGCTCAATGGTGCCAAAGGATGGCAATGGTGGTGGATGACTTGGCCTTGGAGGCAAGTCTTCCAAGTCCTCTAGGAAAGGATTTGGTGATGTTGGTGGAGTTGAAAATAACTCCATGGGAGTGAGAGTGGGAGACCTTGGTGAAGGTGGTGAGGTGTTTTGGATGTTTGGATGGGTGCGGTGGAGGTGAAGTAGGTGTTTTATTGGTGGTGGAGTGGTGATCACAATGTGTGATGAAGTGGGTGTAGCTAAGGTAAGGTGTGTATCATCTCTAATGGGAGATGAGATTGTGAGTGGTGAAGATTCGGATGATGAGCTAAGATTAATAAAACAACAAGGCCTTACGCTCATCCTAGCGGTTTTCTTGCAAGGTTTTGGTGATGATTTAGTCATTTTTAACTTGGGTTTTGATTTGCTAGATAGTAGTGAGAATGAGGAAGGTGTGAGGATGATCATGGTAAAGCCTTTCAATTTATAGAGGTAAGAAATTGTTGAGAAAAGGTTTGATTTGATGTTGAACCATTGAAGAGATGAGGTTCCTAATGATTTGGAAGTGGGTTGAATGCTAGTCATATCACCCAAGTCAATCCATACAAAGAAGATGGAGTGAAGAAGAAAAGATATGCAATAAATGTGTTCTAGTGAGTGGAATTTCCTAATATTGATTACCCACGGTTTGAAGGTACCAAAATATGGTTCCTTCCTTTATGCCAAAGGGCTCCTTGGGTGGATTTTTCAAATTTTTGAATTTTGGTGGGAAATTGATTTCTTATAGATTTTGGTAAATGATACTAGTTCCAATAACAGTATAAACTAGTTAAGATTGATTTATAAGTGATGGAAGATAATTTGGAATCACGAAGAGTCGAAATTGAGAAAATTACGGAGAATCCACGGCACCAAAAACATACACCGACGGTACCCTAAAAGGGTGCCGTCTCGTCACTGCATCTGGTATGGCGGTACCAAACTATATAAAGGACGGTACCAAAATCATGGTGCCGTCGGATCCGTGGAGTGCTAAAAATTGGACAGAGTTCGTTTTTAGGTGTCGGGCAAATTTCCGAAACCTGAAATTTTTCTCAAAAGCTGTTATACTAAACATTTCTAGCTAGGAAAAGTAAATAACACATATCTAAATATAGTGGAGCATAGATTTTGAGCAAGGCTTATTGATTTTCACAATATAGTGAAAATGGGTAAAATTTGATAGCATACTTGTGCTATCCCCCTGCATGAGATTGTTAGCATACACCATTGTTTCAAGTTATATTATCATCCTACATAATAAAAACAACTAAATAGTATCAAACATTAACGATAATGCATTGTTCCAAACACTCCTTAAAGTACCCTTATTTGTCCAACTTCTTGTAAATCTTGTTCATCATCCTACCAAGGCACTTGAACATTCCCTTAGTTTGTTTGAATTCTGCTGATTCATTCTCAATCTCGGGAAGAGATGCGTAATACTCTTGAGGTGGAAGATGAGAGCTTGGAAGACCATCCTCGGAGCTATTTGATGATGATGATGAAGGAGTTGGAGGTTTAGCTCTCTTGCCTTTAGTCTTAGCAACTCGAGCATCACTCAAAGGTACAAAGATGTGAGGGATGAGATCATAGTGAAGGTGCATCCCTTTTGGGGTTGGTGGAATTGGAGCGAAGTTTCTATAGAGACGGGTGAGAAGCATCCCGTATGGAAGAGCAACGGATCCTTGAGTTGGAATATCAATCATTCTCCTAGCTATGTAGTAGGCTAAGTTGAATGGTTGTCGGGTGGACAAGTTGTAAAACATGTGGCAAAGACAAGCGTTTATGTGATCCTATTCCTATGGTGCTAATGACGTTTGCTCTAAGTAACTCCTCCCATTTCTTAAATTCGTGCTTAAGTTCATTGAGCTCCATTCCATATGGATCTCGGTCTACCTCTTTTCCCTTCGGGTAACTCGGGTTGTATCACCTTTTGGGTTAAAAGGTGTTCACGGATGACATCCTTATCGGCTAAACGGGTTATGTAGGGAAGAGAGCGGTCATTGATTGTATCAAGAGCGGTGAGTGACCACTTATCCGTGTAGACACAAGTTCCTCGGTTGGGAATTCCTAGTACTCTAGCAAATTCACTTAAAGTGATGGTGTAGTCATTTTGGTTGATTCTAAAGCTAAGACAAAACTCATCATCATCTTCATCACTAAAACCGGTCACACTAGCATAGAATTCTAATACGAACCTAGGACAAATTGGTTCATCAATGTCAAGAAGACAATCGAATTGAATGGCGGCTAGTTCTTCACGAAGATTGGTATGCTCAAGGAAGGATGGGTGAATGGTTCTACCTCGTGGAAATACCTTGATTCTAGACCCTAAATATTTCTACTTGTTCCTTGGTGAGTCCTTTGGTTTTGTGGTGTTTGGGAATGTAGTTAAGGGTGTCTTTGTGATCATAGAATCTTGCGGCTACCATGATTATTCCTAAGGACAAGAATTAACATGTTAAAAATAATGAAAATAAATTTTAACGTTTTTAATTCTAGTGTGCCTATATGAAAACAATTTGGAGTTGCGGTTATCTCGACTCATTTTATGCACAAAATGGTTTTAGTGGAGTGTTTGGCAAATACCATGAGATAACCCAAATGCTCCTAATTCAATGTGGCTACATTTGAATATACCCGGAGTGCATATTAGTTATGCAATGCCTTTAGTATTCAAGAGCATGCAAGTGATGAAAATTCTAACGTTTCTATTTGTATTAGCAATGAAAAATGTTTTCCTACAAGTGAGAAGCTTTTCAAAACTTTTGACATGGGGTGTTTGGTTGTTTGAATAAGGCCTTATATTTATTATCTATCAATTAGTGAGAAACATGATTTGTTTATGCAATATGATAATGTAGTACCTAATTTGAATGACTAGTTATGCAATTTGGCAATTGAATTCATATTTGGTATAAAAGCATACATAAAACCCCATGTAATGATTTGTGATAGTTTTGTGCATAAATAAGAATCCTAGACTCGTAATTAAGAGATGAAATGTAGTTAGGATACTTACAATGATGTTATCTTGATGATTAGTGAGTGGGAAGATGACAATAATGAGCTTGGTTTAAGTTTTACGTTTTGGTAAAGTGGGTTGTGAGGAAGAAGATGTTATGTATAAAGTTGTTTTGTACAGAGACACCACGGACGACGGCACCAAATTTTGGTTCCGTCCGTGTTGTCGTTGGTGCCGTGGCTACTGATGCAGATACAAGACAAAATTGTTTTGGTTTGACTATTCTAATGTTTTAGGCTATGTTTATCCTACATGTTTGGTTCCATTAACCCTAAACCAAGTCTAAGAAGATTAAAGGTTCTCGTTTAAGAGGTTTAGTAAAGATGTCGGCAATGTTGTCTTGGAGGATACTTTCTCGATTGAAATGTTTCCTTTTGAACATTGTCGCGAAGAAAGTGATGATGATTTCAATGTGTTTTATGCGAGCATGTTGAGCAGGATTCTTCTTGAGATCGATGGCTCCTTTGTTGTCATAAAGTATCACAATGTCGTTGAGATGAATTCCGTAGTCTCGAGAGCTTGCTTCATCCAAAGAGCTTGTTGACATGCTTTTCCGGTGAGGCGTATTCGGCTTGAGAGTAGAGATGGCTAAAGCCGTTTGCTTCTTGGCAAACCATGAGGTGAGACAATGTCCAACAAAAGTGCAAATACCACTTGTACTTTTCTATTGACATAATCACCGGCATGATCCGAGTCGGCATACACTATGGTTTCAATACCCGTTCCTTTGGGATACCATAATCCTAAACACGTTGTTCCCTTAATATATCTAAAATCCTTTTAATGCTTCTAAGTGTGATGCCTTTGGGTTTTCTTGAAAGCGAGCACATAGACAAACACTAAACATAATGTCGGGTCTACTAGCCGTAAGATAGAGTAGGCTACCAATCATTCCTCTATATTTAGTGTTATCTACGGATTCACCTTCTTCGTCCTTGGTGAGTTTAGTGTCCGAGGACATGGGTGTTTTAGTTGGTTTGGAATCTTCAAGACCAAATTTCTTAAGCATGTCTTTTATATATTTAGATTGGTTAAAGAAAATACTATCATCTAGTTGTTTGATTTGAAGTCCTAGAAAGAAGTTTAACTCACCCATCATACTCATTTCAAACTCGTCATGCATGATTTTAGAGAAATCATCACATAGCTCTTGACAAGTTGATCCGAATATAATGTCATCAACGTATATTTGAACAATAATAATTTGCGATTCCTTTTCTTAGTAAAAGAGTATTATCTACTAATCCCATAGTATATTTGTTATCAATAAGAAAAGTCTTAAGGCAGTCGTACCAAGCTTTAGGTGCTTGTTTAAGGTCGTATAATGCTTTCTTGAGTTTGAAGACATGATGTGGTTTCTCAAAGTCGGTAAAACCGGAGGTTGAGCAACATACACTTCTTCGTTAATAAACCCATTAAGGAAAGCACTTTTAACATCCATTTGAAATAATTTAAAATCATAAGCACATGCATAAGCAAGTAATATTCTAATAGATTCAAGTCTAGCTACCGGTGCATAAGTTTCATCATAGTCAATTCCTTCTTGTTGATTATAACCTTGTGCAACAAGCCTAGCTTTGTTTCTAGATACTACACCATTTTCGTCCATTTTGTTTGAAAGACCCATTTTGTTCCAATTATAGTTTGATCTTTGGGTTTTGGAACTAGTTTCCAAACATCATTTCTAACGAATTGGTTTAATTCTTCTTGCATGGTAATTACCCATGATTCATCTTTTATTGCTTCATTTATGGTTTTTGGTTCAATGGTGGATACAAAACAAAAATGATTACTTTGATTTTGAGCTTGTGATCTTAAGGTTCTTTGATTAAGTTTTCCTATGACCTTTTCTAATGGATGACTTTTAGATTCTCTTATGTTGACAATTTCCTTATTTAATGGTTCATCTTCCTTGTTATTATTAATTTGACTTTCAATTATTTGACTTTCAACTAAGTCATCATCTACCAAAGGTGATGTCTTAGAGGGAGGTGGACTTTCGTCAAATGTTATGTTCAACGATTCCTCGACTATCATTGTTTCTTTATTTAGGACAATGTAAGCTTTACTAGTTTGAGAGTAACCAAGAAATACACCTTCATAAGACTTTGGGTCAAACTTGGTGAGATAATCCTTAGTATTAAGAATAAAACATTTACAACCAAAGACTTTAAAATATCCTAATGTTGGCTTTTACCTTTATAAAGTTCATATGGTGTTTTGTTTAGGAAAGGACGTATTAGGACTCTATTTAAAATGTATGTAGAAGTGTCAGCGGCGTTACACCAAAACTTTTGAGGAATGTTTTGTTCATTAAGCATTGTTCTACTCATTTCTTGAATTGTTCTATTTTTACGTTCTACTACTCCATTTGATTGAGGTGTACGTGGAGCGGAAAAGTTATGTGTTATACCATTTGTATCACAAAAGTTTCCAAATTGAGTTTCGTTGTCAAATTCACGACCATGATCAATTCGGATCGACACAATTTTGACACCTAGAAGATTTTGAATTTTCTTGCTAAGTATTTCAAATTTATCAAAAGCTTCATTTTTGGTTTTCAAAAATAACGTCCAAGTAAACCTTGAGTAATCATCTATTATGACCAAAGTGTATAAGTTGCCTCCATAGCTTCTTATAGAGGATGGTCCAAATAAGTCCATATGTAATAATTCTAGACACTTAGATGTGGACACCATATTTTTAGATTTGTGACTACTATGTGTTTGTTTACCGATTTTGCAAGCGTCACAAAAGTGTTGGTCATATTTTAGTTTAGGTAAATTTCTAACCAACTCTTTTGAAGATAGGTTTTGTATAAGTCTCATATTAGCGTGACCTAAGCGTCTATGCCAAAGAGATGAGCTATCGTCTAATGTTGTTAGGCAAAGTTTGTCATTATATGTTTTATCTATTTTCATGACGTATATGTTATTTTTCCTAACTCCTTTAGCTATGGTGATACCATCTTTTAGTAATTTACTACCATTTTCATCAAATAGTACTTTATACTTTTTATCGCATAGTTGGCTAATACTAAGTAGATTAAATCCTAACCTATCCACATGAGCAACATTTTCAATAGTTAGAGAGTTATGAGCAATCGTACCTTTGCCAATGATTTTGCTTTTGAGATTGCTACCGAAAGTGACATTACCTACGTCATACTCTTGGTATGATGAGAAGAGACTTTTGTTTCCCGTCATGTGTCGTGAGCATCCACTATCTTTTATCCATTCATCAGGTTCCAATCCAACTTTCAAGCATACCTAAGAAGCGAATAACTCAAACATTTGGTCCCCAATATCTCATGGGTCCGTTTGGGTTAAACATACCATTTATTTGATTCATGTATGGAAATGATGGATAAGGGTTCCATGGCATGTAATCTGGAGTTTGATATGGTCTAGGAAGGTTTTGATTCCAACCGTTGTGTTGGTAGTTAGGTTGAACGTTGTGGTTGCTCTTAGGAAAGGGGCGTTTGGCAAAAGAAGTTTTATATCGTTGTTGAGTGGTTTTGATTTAAATTCATTTTAACAAGTCCTACTCGATATAATGGCTGGTTTTAGTTTAACATTATCATTGGTTTTCTTTGTTACTTTAACAAATTCGATGCGGTCCGTATTGCGAACATTACATTACTCTTTGAAGTACAGCGGTACCATTTTGCTGTGGACGGAACCCTTATTTTGGTTCCGTCGGTCCGTCTTTATCTTGCTTGACAATTTTGATGAATGTTCGTCCTTTTCGGCCGTTTTGTTTTGACTTTTGAAATTAGTACTTCATTAAAACCTAGCCCATTCCACGTCTCACGGTGTTTTATGGATTTTAACTATTTCATCGGCAAGAGCGATGTTTTTGTTAAACCTTTTAAATTTAGAATTATTTTCTATTAAAACTTCTTGTGTGAGCTTTAGTTTTTCTATTTCAAGATTAAGCTCTTGACATGATTTACAATCGTCATTTGCTTTTCCTTTTTCAAGTCGTTTTGCTTTTTCTTTTAACTCATATACCTCATTTTCCAAAAACTCCTTTTTAGTTTTTAGAAAATTATTTTTAGTTATGATTTTTAGACTTAGCTCACACAATTGATTATATTGTTTTTGCAAGGTGTCATCATCTATAGAAGAATAAGAAGAGTCGGAAAGTACCTCATTTGCCTCATGCGCCATTAGAGCGATCTCTTCCTTGCTTGATTCTTCATCGCCTTCACTATCACTCCAAGCACCACTTACAAAAGCTCGTTGAGTTTTGCTTTTAGGTGGCTTGGGACATTCTCCTATGAGATGACTTGCATCACCACATCTAAAACACTTTCTTTCACCTTTAATCTTCTTTTCATCCCGATCTTTTCGAATGGCTTCTTTTCTTCTCGAGGTTGTCTTACAAACTTTCCTCTTCTTCTAAAGAACTTCTTGAAATCTCTAACGCCATGGCATACTCCTCATCTTCACTATCGGAACAAGATTCACCATCATCGCTTGATTCCGCCTTTGCTTTAAGAGCAACGGTTTGATCTTCTCCTTTCTTCCTTTGATGATCTCCGAATCTTTCTCCATTACCATTTCGTGAACTTTGAGGTTGCCAATTAGCTCGTCTAGTGACATTATTGAGAGATCTTTTGATTCTTCAATAGCGGTCACTTTAGCTCTCCATTTGGGATGGAGTGCTCTAAGAAATTTCGACAAAGTTCTTACTACGAAAAGATTCATCAAGTGCTTTAAGTGATGTAATGATAGTGTTAAAACGAGCAAAGCCACAATCAATGGTTTCATCTTGGGGATAACAAATTGTTCATATTGTTGAACAAGAAGATCAATTTTGTTATCCTTGACTTGTGAATTACCTTGATGTGTAACAATTAAAGATTCCCAAATATCTTTGGCGGTTTCACATAAAAATTCTTTCATATTATTTTCTAGGTAAAGCATTATAAAGCATCATTTTAGCTTCATTATTTTTAGCAACTAATTTCTTTTGTTCATCAACGGAAATATCCTTTGTTGTAGAACTAAAATCTCCTTTAACAATAATAAACCAAAGATCTATATCTTTTGATTTTACATATGTTTCAAACGGTTTTCCAATAGATAAATCCATTGGTTTCAAAGAGTGGTGGTCTTTGCATAGATTGCCCTTCTTTAAAGTTTTCGAGAATCCATGGATCGTTTCAAGTTTATAAAATACAAGTTATTTTAGAAATTCTTGAGCAACGAGGCTCGGTACCAATTGTAGAAAACTAGAAGGGGTTGAATAGTTTACCGATTAAAACTTTGTTTTGAAACTTATTGAAAGATCAATTGATATTGATCTTTAGTATGTTGATGAAATAAGCAAGCAATATGTAATAAGTAAATAAGGAAAGAAATGATCAAACCACAACAAGTTGTTTATAGTGGTTCGCCTACAAGGACTCTTTTTCCTTGCCCTACTCCACTCCCGAGTCTCACACTCGAGAGTTTAACTTCACTAGTCAACAAGCTCCTTTCACCGTGGAGAAAACCTTTACACTTAAACACACTATTTCCGACACTAAGCTAGATGTCGAGTTCTTTCCAAGGGTACAACTACTCCCACACAATGTATTTTGAGGACTAAAATACTAACCACTCACACTCACAAGATTATGATGGTTTGATACAACAATGAAGTATGGATCAACACTAGATCATACAACACTAAATAAACAAGACTTCCAACTTCTCGTTGAAGCTTGAATATGACTTGATCTTCTTTGCTACAAAGAGATCACTAATATGATATGAAACCGAGTTAGAAAGGTTAGAGAAGATATGTATGAGAGTATGTTAAAAGGGATGATAAACTACTTGGCTTGGCATTGCTATTTATAGCCAAATTAGACGAGGCGTCCACGGACCGCGGACCCCTTAAAAGGGTTCCGCCGTGTACCAAAATGGTACCGCCATGATCGACAATCAAGATATCAAATCTTGCCTAAAGTCAACTCTATCTAAGTAAGATTGTGCAAGATATGAAGAGTACAAATCTTCACAAAATATCTAATGGAATCTTCCAATGATCTCCATGATGTAATACACGATGTCAAATGTTGTATTACTATTAATAGAAATATGCAAATGCTTAAGTAGTGTTTGGTTTTAAGAACCTAACACATTCTACAAACTATTATCATACATAATGATTAGAGTCATATCAAGATGTTACTAATCATAAATGTAAATGCTTGAATGATGAATATATTGTTTGAGAAAGCTTGTTTTAATATCTAATAAACTTGACAAGCTTTAAGCTTTTATAAATTAAATTTACTTTTGTCGTTAACAAAACTTAGGCAAAGATCAAAAATATAAATAACGTTTAATGACGATATTTGTATTAACATTAAGAATTAGGGGGTGATTGTCTAAGATGCTAGCGCCCGGGCACTCACTATTATAAATCTAGCATGTAGCGGTACTTAATGACTTGGCTTAGGGGACCAGGAACAACTAGACTTATGAGGCGACACCTGACTTCTCTAGTGGTGGCTCTTTGCTGATAGGTTAGGGCGAACTTACCAAATGCTGTCCTCTCGACTTTGACCCCACCTGAAGTAATTGGAAGTAACTAGATGTAAACACTACTAGTTAGGATGAGTAACTATGTTAGCACCACTCTCCTCTATTGATCACATCCTTTGCCTTTATTTGCTTTAGTAGTTAATTAGTTAATTTCTTATCAAAATCATATTAACATCTGTGACACCTAGACTTAGTATTAATCCACACATATAGCTCTTGGGACGACCTCGGTTTTACCGAATACCACACTACACACGACCGCGTACACTGCCCGTTAGTGCATTAGGGTAGACCATAGGTATAACGAGACATTATAATATTAATACCTGGTCAGTAAAACCTGCATTAAGTTTTTGACTTCATGGTTCAAGATGATGTGTCTAATATACATGATGAGTCTATGGCCAATATGGATGGAGGTATTGCCTCAGACCCCTCTAATTTCCAATGATAGTTAAAGTTGCATCGTGGAACATTAAGGGAATGAAATCCTCCTTTAAACAAAATGAATTAAAAAATTTGATCAGTAGTGAGATAATTATTATGTTTGCTGTTATTGAGACCCAATTAAGAGTTAAATCGGTTGATCCTTTGTGTAATGATATTTTTGGAAGTTGGCCTTAGGCTTCGAATTCTGTGGATAGTAAGAAAGGTTGCAGAATTGCTGTTGGATGGGACCCGTTTGTAGTGAAGGCTAACTTGATTACTCAAATTGATCAAGTTATGCATTTTGAGGTGACTTTTGCTCATAATCTGGAAAAGTTATTTGTGTCGTATATTTATGCTGGGATTACTAAGGAGCGTAGAAAGAAGTTATGGAAAAATTAGGATCACAACGTATTGGTTGGTAAGTCTGCTTGGGGACTTCAATGTATTGTTAAATTTTGAAGAATGTTCTAACAGTTTTGTTACTGCTGATAGAGGAAGTATGGAGTTTAGTGAGTGTGTGCAAAAGCTGGGGATTGAGGATATTACTAGTTATGGTATCTTCTATACTTGGATTGAGAAAAGGAAAGATCCTGAGCGTGGTATTCTGAAAAAGCTCGATAGGGTCATGGAGAATGGGATGTTTATTCAAGGCTATGATAGGAGTTATGCTAAGTTCATTCCTTATTTATCTTCTGATCACTGTCATGCTGTTTTAGTATTCCCTAAGTTTCGTTGCTTTAAGCCTAAGTCTTTTAGATTCATGAACTTTATTGCTGAGAAAGATGAGTTTATTCCAACTGTTAAAAAGAACTGGTACATGGAGGTTCAGGGTTTTGATATGTTTGTGTTGGCCAAGAGGTTGAAGAACATGAAGAAGTATTTGTGTAAGCTTAATAAGGATTGTTAATACAAATAAACCGTAAAAGCGTTTATTAATATTTTGCGATCTCTTTATGTTTTGTTGATAACAAATATAATGTTATCTTAAGTACAATTATAAGGATACATGTTATTTTTGTAAAGCATTTACATATAACCATTTAATACAAATTGTTGTAATAAATCATTTGTTTTAATAGTTTATTAGGATGGGTAAAATTCACAACCCATGGATCATATCCATAACCCATGGTATTGACCTATACCCACAAGACTAGATACATTGTACTCATTAGATACATTGTATCTAAAAGAATACCCATGGACCAACCCATAACCCATGACCCATGACCCATAACCAAAAAACCCATGGGCAAAGAGGAGCGTCCCACGGATCCCTAGGATTACACTAGACGGATACCTTGTAGGAGGGATCCGTAGGATCCAGGGAACATTGGAAACTTTTGCCTATTAATAGAGAGCCATCTCTTCATTTTAACTCACCCCTCTTCTTACTAATTCTCTCATATACTCTCATTCTCTTCTAACAAAAGATCACTTGATCTAGAGAGTACTTCTTTCTTTCTTTCTTTAGTGATTCTCATATAGGTCCTTCTCTAAGGCGAGATCACGAGCATTCTACAAGTCATCCTAGAAAGGGGTCCTTGATTGATTTTTTCCTCCACAAGATTTCTGTAGCAAAGATCTTGTATTTGATATTTCAGATACTTGTTGTGTAATAGTCATGTTGGTTTGGTCCACCGTGTTACGGACTCGGTATTTAGCTTTGTACCGGAAAAGGTGTAAGCAACGTTGTGAAGGCTTCTCCGCCAAGTTCAAGGAGTTTGTTGACATAGTGCTTGAACTCTCGAGTAGGTGACTCGGGGAGTGGAGTAGGGCATGGAAGGTGTCCTTGTAGCCGAACCACTATAAATCGGTTGTGTCATTTCTATCCCTTGCTTTACTTTATTTACTTGCTTTATCATTAGATCTATACTTTCTCTACATCCATACGATTTCACATAATATCGAATCTAAAGTTTTTGAAACTAACTTAAAATTGGCAAAACTATTCAACCCCCCTTCTAGTTTTCCACAATTGGCATCAAGAGCTAAGTTTATAAAAGTTTTAAAGTAAACCGTATTTTAAAACTTTTCGATCACTATGGGTTACGAAAATTACAAGGAAGGGCAATCTATGCAACGACCACCACTACTTGAAACTAATGGTTTTATATATTGGAAAAATAGATTCGAAACGTATGTGAAGTCTAAAGATATTGATCTTTGGTACATGAAGGCGATTTTGAGGCTACCTCAAAAGATGATAAAGGAAATTTAGTTAACATACCTCATGATAAACTGAACGATGAAATGAAGAAAAAGCTTTCTAAAAATAGTGAAGCTAAAATGGTTTTATATAATGCTTTACCCAAAAAGGAATTCGAAAGAATTTCTATGCTTAAAACCTCTAAAGAAATTTGGAATTCTTTAGTTGTAACTCATCAAGGTAATCAACAAGTTAAAAATAATAAAACTGATTTATTTGTTCAACAATATGAACAATTTTCAATATCAGATGAGGAAACTATAGATCATTCATTTGCTAATTTTATACTATTATTACATCTTTACAAGCACTTGATGAATCTTTTTCTAGCCGTAACCATGTTAGGAGATATCTAAGGGCACTTCCATCCAAGTGGAGATCCAAGGTGACGGCGATCGAAGAGTTAAAAGATTTGACAATCCTCACCCTTGATGAACTCATAGGCAACTTAAAAGTCTACGAGCTTGTCCTTGCTAAAGATTCCGAAGCCTCAAAGGTGAAAGAGAAACACAAATCTCTTGCTCTTAAAGCTAAAAAGGCTTCAAGCGATGAAGATAACTCCTCTTCGGATAGTGACGATAAAGAGTATGCTATGGCGGTAAGGGACTTTAAAAAGTTCTTTAGAAGGAAGGGAAGATACGTCAAACAACCGTATGACGACAAGAAAGGATTCCAGAAAAGCAAAGAGGACGAGAAGCCAAGGGATGATCGTGCTTGCTTTAAATGTGGGGACCCAAACCACTTTATTAGTAAGTGTCCCAAACGGGATGATCAAAAGGCGTTCGTGAGCGGCACGTGGGGAATGAGCGACGAGGAGGACGAAGAAATTTGTCTCATGGCAAATGACGAGGTATGTCACGAATACTGTAGTAGCTCATCACTAGATGACGACTCATTGCATAATTAATATGACAAATTTTGCAATATTAGCTTAAAACTAATTAACAAAAACAAGCTTTTAAAGAGTCAAAAACAACGTTTAGATAAAGAAGTCATAGAGCTAAAATCAAAATTGAAACGTCTAGAAAAGGCTAAAATAGCAAGTGGCGAATGTAAACTTTGCGTTCAACTTCAAACACTAGTTGATCAACTAGATTCTAAGATTGCTAGAATGAGTACTAATACGTTAAATATGATGCTAGATAGTGTTAAAACTGGATACAACCAAAAATGTCTAGGGATTCAACAACTTGATCCATCAACTAGTGAAAACAAAGAAACACAATTTGTTAAGGCACTACAAAAACAAGCCACTGTTGTGGCGGATCCCACAAAAAGGGAACCGGCTAGTGTCTGACCAGGATCCGTGGGTCTCTCAGTAACAAGCGATGGTAATAACATAGCTTCTTCATCTTGAACTGATTTTGTTATCGTTAATAAGAAGAAACCAACTCATTTTACCACTAGACAACCACCTCCAAAATATAATCCCATTTTTGCAAGAAACAAGGCTCCATCTTTTTCAAAACCTAACCTATCTAGGAGACCTAATAATATTTACCCGAGAAGTAACCATCAAATGGGATGGAACCCAAATATGCAAAATGATCTCCTTTTCAAAACATTGCACCATGGAATGCATATTCACCTTATCCATACATGTCTAACATGAATGGAATGTTTAACACTAATGGACCCATGAACAAATGGGGACCAAACTTTTGAGTTAATTGTTTTCTTAGGTGTGCTTAAAGGTCGACCTAGACCTGGATGAATGGGTCAAGGATAGCGGGTGCACAAGGCACATGACCGGCAATAAAGATCTATTCTCCAAATATGAATCCTTCAATGGAGGTAATGTGGTGTTTGGAAATAGCAAAAGTAAAATCATCGGTAAAGGTACGATTTCTAACAAATCTCTAACCATTAACGATGTGTGTCATGTAGAAAACCTAAACTTTAATCTCTTAAGTATAGGACAAATTTGTGATAAAAAGTCCAATGTACTCTTTACCAAAACCGGTAGTAAGATATTAAAAAATGGCATAACCATAGGAAGAGGAATTAGGAAACATGGAGTCTATGTCATTAAAATCGGTAATGAACCTAAAGACAAACTGTGTCTTGCCTCTATGGATGATACTTCGACCTTATGGCATCGAATATTGGGTCATGCCAATATGCGACTTCTTCAATCTCTATCATCCAAAGATCTAGTAATAGATCTACCTAAGTTAAAATATGAACATTACTTTTGTGATGCTTGTAATGTAGGAAAACAAGTTCATTCTAGTCATAAAGATAAAAACATGGTGTCTACAACTAAGTGTCTAGAATTACTACACATGGATTTATTTGGTCCATCCGCTATCCAAAGTTATGTAGGCAACTACTATACTTTGGTCATAGTGGATGATTACTCTAGGTACACATGGACAAAATTCTTAAAGAACAAAACGGAAACGTTTAATTATTTTGAAATATTAAGCAAGAAAATCCAAAGACAACTAGGAAGTCCTATAGTGTCTATTAGAATGGATCATGGTAGGGAATTCGATAATGAAGTGCAATTTGGAGCCTTTTGTGATGCTACTGGTATTACTCACAACTACTCGGCTCCGCGCACTCAACAATCGAATGGGGTAGTTGAAAGAAAGAATAGAACCCTACAAGAAATGAGTCGCACCATGCTTAATGAGCAATCCATACCTCAAAAGTTTTGGTGTAATGTCGTTGATACTTCAACGTACATACTTAATCGAGTCCTAATTAGACCAATCTTAGGTAAAACTCCATACGAGTTACTTCGAGGCAAAAAGCCTATGTTAGATCACTTTAGAGTCTTTGGTAGCAAATGTTTTCTTCTTAACACAAAAGATTACCTTACAAAATTTGATCCTAAATCAACCGAAGGTATCTTTCTAGGTTACTCCCCTAATAGCAAAGCTTACGTCATACTAAATAAAGAAACAATGAAGGTAGAAGAGTCATTAAATGTAAAATTTGATGAAAGTCCACCCAAACCCTCTCCACCTCTTATCGATGACGAGATTGTAGAAAGTGAAGCTATAGTAATAAAGAAAAAGATAAATGAAGAAGAAGAACCTTTAAATGATGAATTCACAAATATTAAAGAGTCCAAAGATCACCCCACAGATAAGATCATAGGAAAGTTAAACGAAAGAACATTAAGGTCTCAAGTTCAAAACCAAAGTAGCTTATTTTGTTTTGTTTCAACCATAGAACCTAAGAATACACAAGAAGCCATAAAAGATGAAAGTTGAGTAATGGCTATGCAAGAAGAATTAAATCAATTTGTTTCTAATGATGTTTGGACACTTGTCCCTCCACCTAGTAATCAAACCATAATAGGAACCAAATGGGTTTATAAAAACAAATTAGATGCAAACGGAGTAATGTCTAGAAACAAGGCTAGACTCGTTGCCCAAGGGTATAACCAACAAGAAGGAATAGACTTTGATGAGACCTATGCCCCCGTGGCTAGATTAGAGTCTATAAGAATACCTCTTACTTATGCTTGTGCTAATGATCTAAAGCTTTATCAAATGGATGTCAAAAGTGCTTTTCTAAATGGTTTTATTAATGAAGAAGGATATGTAGCTCAACCTCCGGGCTTCATCGATTTTGAAAAACCTAAACATGTGTAAAAGTTAAAGAAAGCCCTTTACGGTCTTAAACAAGCTCCAAAAGCTTGGTATGATAGACTCAAGTCATTTTAATCAAACACAACTATACCATGGGGTTAGTTGACAACACACTTTTACTAAGAAAAGAGTCACATATAATCATAGTTCAAATATATGTAGATGATATTATATTCGGATCCACTTGTCAAGACGTGTGATAATTTCTCTAAAATCATGCATGACGAGTTCGAGATGAGTATGATGGGAGAACTTAGTTTCTTTCTTGGTCTACAAATCAAACAAGTAGAAGATGGTATCTTCTTTAATCAATCTAAATACATAAAAGAGATGTTAAAGAAATTCGGTCTAGAAGAGTCGAAACCAATTAGGACACCAATGTCATCCGACACCAAACTCAAAAAAGATGAAGACGGCGAATCCGTCGATAATACTAAATATCATGGCAAGATTGGTAGTCTTCTCTACCTCACGGCTAGTAGGCCAGATGTCATGTTTAGTGTTTGTCTATGTGCTAGGTTTCAAGAAGACCCTAAAACATCACACCTAGAAGCCGTAAAAGAATATTTAGATACATTAAGGGTACAGCACAATTAGGATTATGGTATCCTAAGGGCACGGAGTAGAAACAATTGTATATCGATTCGACCATGAAGGTGATTATGTTGACCGAAAAAGTACAAGTGGGGTATGTACTTTTGTGGGATGTTGTTTAACATCTTGGTTTTCAAAGAAACAAACGGAATTAGCAATATCAACAACTGAAGCCGAATACGTCTCCGCCGACAAAGCATGCCAACAAGCACTATGGATGAAACAAGCGTTAGTTGACTACGACATTCATCTAAGTGACATAGCCATTCTATGTAACAACAAGGGTGCCATAGATTTAAGCAAGAATCCAGTATTACATTCTCGCACAAAGCATATAGAGATTCGTCATCACTTCTTAAGAGACAATGTTCAAAAGGGGAACATCTCTATTGAGAAGGTAGCGTCCGAAGACAACATAGCCGATGTCCTTACCAAACCATTGAAGCGGGAACAATTCAACCTACTTCGTCTTGGTCTTGGTCTCATGGAACAATCGTTGTAATTTACTTTTTAACTCTACAAGGTATGTAAACACTAGCCTTCTTCTTTCTAAGTCTAGGATCTCTATTTCACGCACAACTCACAAACAATACGGGAATTTTCATAGCCCAAGATAAGTTTTTCACTTATAACTCATAGTTTTTCTTATTTTCTTTCAAAATAAGTACAAGTTGCAAACATACAATTACATACACATCTTCATTTCAAAGGATAAAATGATTTTTATTCGCATAATAGAAACCTCTTTTTGAAACGTTTTCTAAAAATGATACCTCTTCCCATATCAATTTCACAAAAGCAATTTCTCACGTCTAGGACAATTCGCTTTTTCATTATTGATACAAAGTAAAAACCCGTTTTTATTGCATCTCATGTCTTTTGAATGCTAAAGAGAACGCATAACTAATATGTGTTTTCAGGTACGTTCATTTAAGCAACAATGAATTAGGAGCACTCAGGTTATCTCACATAATAGTATGCTCTTTCACTTCTAGTTTATTTTTCCTTTCTTTTTAGGAGTCGAGATAACCGCAAGTCCAAATAGTTTGCATATAGGCACACACTAGGCACAAATGTTTCCAAAAAGGAAAAATTTTGAGCTTCATGTATCACCAGCACCACGGATCCCAATCTTAATGCTGGACGGATCCCTCAAGGGAAGGATCCGTGGGATCCGTGAGACAGAAGCTGTTTTTACCTTCTATTTTTCTCACTTTGGATGAAAACTTCAACATTTTTTCACTTTTTTTTGGAGTATGTTCTTTAATGCTTGTGTTCTCATGATCACATGCCTTAAATTCATATCTAGTCACTAGATTTTAATCCATATTTTGGGTCAAGCATTCATTGCAATGCATATTTTTTTCTATAAGTAGGATTCCTAACATTGTTTGCTATTCATCTCATCTTCACAAACAAACAACACCATGTCATCCAAAAGATCTTACAACTTAGATGAATTACCTAGTACAAACAATCCACTTCATGAAATCCAAACCTTTGTACTTCCACCTTCTAAAATACCATAATAAAACTCTAGGATATCCGCACGGATTAGCATCCGGCCTTGTTGCATAGCAAAACCATCATCAAATGGCTCATCACCATCAAATAACTCACCACAAGATGCTTCCATTATAGCACCTCCTTCATCACCAACAAGTACACCAACTTCATCACCTAAAGTCACTCTTTTGGAACTCCTTACGACTCCAACAAGAACTCAACAACCAAAACAAAAAGAAATAGCCTTTTTGACACCTCCAACCTCTCCAAACACAATATTTAATGACCTTGAAACATAACCACCCTTAGCTCCCATTAAGCTACAAGAACATCTAGGTTCTTTTCCAACACCACTTCCAAACATTCCGGCATTTGATCTGTATTTTCCTATTTTTCCACCACATCTTCCGCAACTCACAAATCAAAACAACCCAAAAAAATTCCGCACTCATTACCCACATCACTTACATTGTGAACATTGCTAATCCACTAGGGAAATTTCAACAGAAGTTAGGGAAGAAATGCGATTCATACTCAACCTCATCCTTGATCGCATCAATACCATTACTCATCAAAACCTTCATCCATAACTTTATGCAAGCATGGACGGAATCATTATTACTATTTTCTATTTTTAGTATTTTTTAGTCATTTTCAAGAACAAGTCTTGTTCTTATTTTTACATACTTGTAGGTGGCATAAATATCACTACTCTTTGTTGTTTTATTACAAGGCCTTGTTTACATACCTTGGCTCCCAATCTTGATTCTTGTCAATCACAAGATTACTTAAGCATGTTACTAACCTTTCTCTTTGTAGGATTTTTCATTTTTCTTCACTTGACGCCCCAAACTAGGGGAGCTACCGTCAAGGGGAAGTAAGCGATACGTGGATTCTTTTTCCACACTTTTATTTCTTCGATGGGTTCACTTTTTGTTTCGACAAAAAGGGGGAGAAGAAGTAAAACTTAGGGGCTTTCAAAACATACATCTATTCTTAAGTTTTACTCATCATAACATTATGTTTTGTCATCAACAAAAAGGAGGAGATTGTTAATACAAATAAACCGTAAAAATGTTTATTAATATTTTGCGATCTCTTTGTGTTTTGTTGATAACAAATATAATGTTATCTTAAGTACAATTATAAGGATACATGTTATTTTTGTAAAGCATTTACGTATAACCATTTAATACAAATTGTTGTAATAAATCATTTGTTGTAATAGTTTATTAGGATGGGTAAAATTCACAACCCATGGATCATATCCATAACCCATGCTATTGACCCATACCCACAAGACTAGATACATTGTACTCATTAGATACATTGTATCTAAAAGAATACCCATGGACCAACCCATAACCCATGACCCATGACCCATAACCAAAAAACCCATGGGCAAAGAGGAGCGTCCCACGGATCCCTAGGATTACACTAGACGGATCCCTTGTGGGAGGGATCCATGGGATCCGGGGAATAGTGGCAAGTTTTGCCTATAAATAGAGAGCCATCTATTCATTCTAACTCACCCCTCTTCTTACTAATTCTCTCATATACTCTCATTCTCTTCTAACAAAAGATCACTTGATCTAGAGAGTACTTCTATCTTTCTTTCTTTAGTGATTCTCATATAGGTCCTTCTCTAAGGCTAGATCACGAGCATTCTACAAGTCATCCAAGCAAGGGGTCCTTGATTGATTTGTTCCTCCGCAAGATATCTATAGCAAAGATCTTGTATTTGATATTTCACATACTTGTTGTGTAATAGTCGTGTTGGTTTGGTCCACCATGTTACGAACTCGGTATTTAGCTTTGTACCAGAAAAAGGTGTAAGCAGCGTTGTGAAGGCTTCTCCGCCAAGTTGAAGGAGTTTGTTGACATAGTGCTTGAACTCTCGAGTAGGTGACTCGGGGAGTGGAGTAGGGCATGGAAGGTGTCCGTGTAGCCGAACCACTATAAATCGGTTATGTCATTTCTATCCCTTTCTTTACTTTATTTGCTTGTGATGAGTGCTTATTCACTCATCATTTTTACCCATCTAAGACCTCAAAAATGACTAAAACACCCAAATATGATCAAAATATGTTAAAAATGTCCTCGGAGTGTGTTTTGTGTCTTGCAGGTACAAAAGGATGGAAAACGGAGCGAAAACGAGCAAAATCGAGCCGAAATCAGAAAAAGTGCTTTGCGAATGGAGCCGGGAGTGGATTTTCTACATTTTCAGAGCCCGGGACGCGTTTTTGAGAGTGATGAGAGGGATACAACCTTAAAACCTAACCTCCTGAATCTTCAAAACCTTTTTCGGACGATTTCATGAACATTGTTCAAAATTGCTTAAATGAATTTCGTCAAATTTCAACTTCGAGAAATATCGTTTTACCTAACATTTGTGATGTTGTTGAGCCCTCGATTCCTACTCCCGTACCCGAGATACTTTCGTTCGATCAAGAGTATTGCTACGGTTGTGGAGACGTGTTACCAAAAGGTTTTCGTTGTTGCAAATGTATGTGCGAGTGGTGTGGAAACTATCTTATTGATGGATGTTGTTCGATTTGCGCCGAGAATTCATTCGCTTATGATTCTAACCCAAACTCTTTCGATTATCCTCAAAACAATTTCAACTACCCTCCACAGAATGCATACGAACCACAACCGTACTATCATCATTTCAGTGATTCATCGTTTCAAAGTTTCTCTCCCAATACCTCATTGTGATAAGCTGTGGGGTCCTCATTTGATTATCAATGTCAATCGTGGAATCAAAATTAATATGGACTGATCCTTGTTATAACACTTCGGATTTGACCACATCCAACCCCACAACTTCCGTCATTGATCAATTTCCTCGTATAATTCTTGAGGAACTTTCAGGAACAAGTCGTCAGAACGAAATATTTCTAGCCGATGAGCGAGCAGCTCAAAAGCTTCTCCTGTTTAATGAAGCTGCTCAACAACGTTTTCTATTTAACGAAGCTTGCCGTCTAGATGACGAGGATGAGGAAGATTGGGAGATGGCAAAGGACAAGGTGCATATCTCAAGCCCACAAAGTACCGCACATGTCCACTCTCCACCCTCATATTGCCTACCTACCATAGAACCTTCGGATAACCTTTTAATGGGGGACGAGCATCTTGACACTATTCCAGAAACGGAACCGTCTTGTGCTGAGAACCTTGTCCCAACCCCAAGTGAGTCCGAGGTTATGTGTGACGAGCCTCTCGATGATGATTCTTCTCCCACCCCAAAACTATCTGTTGAGATAACCTCCGAGTCTGAAAATGATTATACGTCATTTGATGATTCTTTATCGTGTGGAGACATCGAGTATGTGGAGGAAATACCTTCTGAGCTTGTCAGCTTGGAAGAAGTGAGAGATGTTGATCCCGATGATCTTGATATGGACACTGATTTTGAGACGGATGATGAAGATATTCTTGTTGTGTCCGAGAAGCCTTTTGCTACGACATTCACTAATCCTCTGTTTGACTTCGATTCTGAATTCAATCTAGTTTCAGATAATCACATCTTTGATATTCAGAATGAGGATAGTGACTCTTACATGGAGAACCTCATTATATCTCCATCTTTACCCGAAGATAAGAATAGTGGCAATCCCACTTCGACGTCAGACCTTCTCGAGGAGTTCGTCGATGAACTCGCTCTCGTTGATCATTCTCCACGGGGAGATGATGATGCTCACTTCGACTTTGAGGTCGGCCTTACTGAATTCGAAAATCTTCTTTACAATTGGTCTTCTGATAATTCGTTAAGTGACACTCGTATTGAGGAGGTCGACTTTCTTTCTCCGGATGACTCGATACCTTCGGGTTTTCAGAGTGACGATTTTGGCTTAGGTCCATCATCCACTCGTCCGCCTGCTAAACCGCCGGATGATGGAACCTCTTCTAAGCCCGATACGGACGTTTTCATTACTTCAGTGGTGGATAAGATTTCTGAACATTCCGTCAATGTTCCTCAATCTAATCTTTTACCCACCCGTGATCAACTCATTGACACTCTGCTTTCCTCTCCCATTTCTTCTCCATGTCCTCACTCTTACAAGAGTGAATACCATCTTTGACCCCGGCATTTCTCTTTCTCTTGAGCCGGTTGTATCTCATCGGAGTGGAACTTTCAACACATTCAATATCTTTCCAAACCATTTGAATGAAAGTCCGATGGCGAATTTCTATTCCACTTGCTCCCCCATGGACCAATGAATTCGGGGTCGAGTCAAGCTAGCAACTCGGTTAACAAAAACAGTAGCATAACATGGGTTTTCACCGTGTGTACCACCCTAGTGTGGGGAGTTGGCCCCATTGTTGTATATAAGTTTTCTAAAAATAAAAAAATAAAAAAATCAAAATGGCGTTGTATTTCCCTTTTCGTTCTATGTTTCGGCATAACCGCGGTACTTTGAATATTGAGGCAATATTCATTTCTAGTGTGGGGGAATTCTCACGAATTTTATCATATGTATTACCACCTATTCCCCATTTTGGCCAAATTTTTTTATGGTTATCGATCCGCCATGTCTAATAAACAAAAGGATTGGCTAATCCAGAGCAAACGGCTCTTGGTAAAGATATCTCAAATCCGTTGACGACTTGCAATTTGCCCAAAATTGTATGGCGTTGACTCACCATATCTTTAATTAGTGAAGAGTTGGCTAGCCCGCAAGTTTATGGCTTGTTGTAAAGGCAGTTGGAAAACCATAATTGGTAATCAACTCACCAAAGATATTTTATCTAAGAGTTGGCTAGTCCAGAAGCAAACGACTTCTGGTAAAGACAAATCAAATCCGTTGGAAGCTGGTGATTTGCTCAAAATCATATGGTTATCAGTGTACCATAGTTCTTACTTGAAGTAAAACATTTGGCTACTCCAGAAGTAATGGCTTTTGGTAAAGAGATTCAAATCCATTAAGTTTTCTCAAAAGATTGCTAGGGACTAGCAATTGCCTAGTGTGGGGGAATTTGATGAGTGCTTATTCACTCATCATTTTTACCCATCTAAGACCTCAAAAATGACTAAAACACCCAAATATAATCAAAATATGTTAAAAATGTCCTCGGAGTGTGTGTGTCTTGCGGGTACAAAAGGATGGAAAACGGAGCGAAAACGAGCAAAATCGAGCCGAAATCAGAAAAAGTGCTTTGCGAATGGAGCCGGGAGTGGATTTTCTACATTTTCAGAGCCCGGGACGCGTTTTTGAGAGTGATGAGAGGGATACAACCTTAAAACCTAACCCGATAACAAAATCACCATTTTACCCGTCCCCGATACCCAAATAACCAAATTATCTCTTGAAACAAAAAAACCCCTCTTAATACCCCTTCACCCATTTACCCAATCCAATATAAACCTTAAACTTTTTTTACCCCATTTGGTCCCTTGAAACCATTTTTTTTAATAATCCTCAAATGAACCACCCATCCTCCTTTTACCCCTTTTACCCAATACCCCATTTGACTGCCTAAGTCAAGAAACCCAAAAAAAACCAGAAACATTCCCACACTCTAAAATGGCGCCCAATCTTCCCTCCTCTCTCCCCATCTCTTTCACTTCCAGGAAACCAATAAAGAGTCACATGATGCCCATTCCACCTTGGCAATCCAAGGCATAAAGTCCCCACTAACGGCTCAGATTGGTTCTCAATATGCGTACCTAACAAATAGATGGCTGAGATTTAAGCAAAGAAGCACAAGGATGTTATTTGGCTGTTTTGTCTCACCAAACAAGCACTGAAACAGAAAACAAGAAGAAGCCAGAAGACTTTTTCACTTTTGTATAAATAGGCATTTTAGGATTAGTGTAGTTTTTTGTCTAGAAATCTTGTTCTAGTCCCACTTTTAATACCCTTTGTCATTTTTAGTTTGTACTCTTTAATTTCAAGTTAATGCAATTCAATTTTAAGTTTATTTCCAGTTTCCAGTTTAGGCAGTTTTTACTTTTACTCATGTTCTTAAAATCTTGTATCTAAGTTTTATAAGTGTTTGTTCAAGTGTTTTAAACATAAATTTGAGTTTGTGCAACTGAGTTTTTAAGGTTTCTACACTTTAATTTTGAAAACAGTCTCTAGTTTTCTGCCCAATAAGGGTGTTTGGAATAGAAGTAGTTGTGGGTCAAAATTCATTTTTGACCCACTTTGGGTCTCAAACCAGTGTCAAATGAAGATTTATGCTACCTTTGTTCTCAAGTTTTAAGGTGTCAAGTTTTCTTTGTGTATTAAGCAGTTTTCATAAATCTGTCTCAGGACAAACTCACGACATTTTTTTAGCTTCATTGTAGATCAGTTAGAGTTGAAGTTTGGATTTGATTTTTATGTTTCAAGTAGTTAGTGCCATTAGGATAATCTTTTTCAGCTTATCGTAGAATCTAGAGCTTATTTAGTAACTTTTGCTTGCCCTTCAATAGGCACTAGTGGGCTGTTTTGCTCACTGATTCAGCAGCCTAGGATCAATCTTGTTGAGCTCAATAGCTTATTTTATTGCTTATTGGGGTGCCCTAGATAGTGGCCACTAGTTCTCAACTTGTGGATTAGCCTTTTGAAGGCTTTTGGACAGCTTCTAGTAGCCTAGTGCTACCTTTCTGCCCTGATCAGCTAACCAGCTGCTGTCCCATTTTTCTGTGCTTCTCATTAATGATTTTCAACTTATTTGAACTTTCTTAGGTTCCATTTTGCATAAATAGTTTAGGTATTATTTGTTCTGACTTATTAGAAGCTTCTTTGAGTTTTCTATTGCTATTTTCTTTTCCATTTATTGCTTTAGGATCTTCCTTAGTTTTACAAACTTGTTTATGCTCCCTTCTGACTAAGTTTTGTAGTTTATTTTAGTTTATTTTGTGTTTTAGATTACAAATTTGTACTCAATATTCTGTTAGTAGCCTTGCATTACTTTCCATTTACTTAATTTGTGCTTAAAAGTGTCAAAAGGGTGTTTGGTAGTCGGCTTATTATGCTTTCAAGAAAAAGAGGTGTTTGTTTGTTTGAGTTGCTGTTATAAACAGTAAACAATAAGCTGGTAAAACAGCTTAATGGAAGCTTTTTATAAATGAAACTTTCACAAAAAGTCTTAACTTGCATTCCCTTTTTAGCTGAGAAAGAAAGAAATCAAAGAAAAAAAAAGAGGTGCAAAACTGACGTGAGAGGGACTTGAACCCTGGTCTCCTGCGCACTCCCACGCTCCAAACCTCACTCACACTACCAACTCTCCTCCCATAGTGTTGCGTATTCATTTTACACCATTTAATCATTTAAAGGCATTTTCCATTTTTAAGCTTATTCATTTGTTTGCTTATTTTTAGCTTATTCTGTTTTGCTTTTTCCAAATTTTACATTTTTCTTAGATTAGTAGTAGCATAGAGTATTTTTCATAAAAAGCTCATATTTTTATTAAGTCGTTTAATATTTTTTATCATTTAATTTCTAAGTTATAGTTTTTAATTCATAATAAATAAATAAAAAGCCAAAAAAATACCCGGTCTTTTTCTAAAATTATTTTTAGTCATTTAGAAAGTAGGAAAATTGTTTTTACACTCGTAGGACTTAAATTGCATCATTTTTACTTTTTGAAGCTCGGGATTAGCTCGGGTTTTCACGTTTTTGCATTTTAGCACCTTAGGATGTAATTTAGCTTTGCTTTATTGTTTCTTAGGCTTAGTAGTAGTCTATTTAGTGTTTACTTTGTTTTACATGCTTTATTTTCATTTCCGTTCTTTATTTTGTAGAATACGTAATCACAATTCCAAAAATTTGTTTAACCAATTCAAGTCCCAATCACGAAACTCAACGACACCGTCTATTTCACACCTCGTTGGGACACGACCCGGGGAAATCACTTTCCCGGTATCACTTTATTCACATTCGTGAGCTTTGGCACGTTAACCCTTTTCCTAAAAGGTTGATTTGTCGAATTTCACGATTATTTTGATAAATTGATATTGTGTTTGTTTTTCACCACTCACTTTCGAACGAATCAGCTTGCTTTATCATTAGATCTATACTTTCTCTATATCCATATGACACATAATATCGAATCTAAACTTTTTGAAACTAACTTAAAATCGGCAAAACTATTTAATCCCCTTCTAGTTTTCCACAAGGATAATGGTAATGTGTTTGAAAAGGTTAAATTTCTTAAAACTAAGCTGATGAGAGTTCAGTAGAGTTTGGACAGGGATCCTCATAATTATTTGTTACGGGAGGAGGAAATGATTTACTCTAGGGCTTATAGTGATGTCGTGTTAGACGAGGAAAGGCTTCTCAAACAAAAGACTAAGATTGATTGGTTAAGGGAGGGAGATCAGAATTCTGCTTACTTTCACAAGGTTTTGAAGGGTAGGATCAGTAAATGCAGAATTGAGATGGTTGGTGATGAAGATGGGAACACCTTTTATGGGGATCAAATACCGGCTCAGTTTGTTGCTCATTTTGAGAAATTTTTGGGAGCGGATGAAGTTGTTATTCCTATTGAAGACTGTGATAGCCTTTTTACCAAGAAGCTTGATCATGTTATTGCCTTGAACATGATAAGACCTGTCTTAGATGAAGAGATCAAAGCTGCTATGTTTGACATTAAGGATGATAAAGCTATGGGCCCAAACGGTTTTACTTCCAAATTCTTCAAGAAAGCGTGGAGCATTGTTGGTACTGATGTCTGCAGAGCTGTTAGGGAATTCCTCTCTTCTGGGAAGATTTTAGGTGAGTTCAATGCTAATCTCATGTCTCTTATTCCCAAATTTAAAGTTCCCCTTAAGTTGACTGATTATAGACCAATAGCTTGTTGTAACGTGATTTATAAGTGTATTAGTAAGGTCCTGACTAATAGGCTTAAGGAGGGATTAGATAGGCTGGTTGATACAATCAATGTGCGTTTATCCCAGGTAGAATGATTAGTGATAATATTCTATTGACTCAAGAGTTAATGGCGGATTATGACTAGAAGAATATGACTAGCAAATGTGCTTTTAAAGTTGATAATAAGAAATCTTATGATACCGTTAACTGGAATTTTCTTAGGACTGCCCTTGTTCCGTTTGGCATTCATGGCACTATGATTAATTGGATCATGACATGCCTAACTACTGTGTCCTTTTCTTTGAATGTTAATGGTGAGACTCACGGTTATTTTAAGAGTAAGAGAGGCCTTAGACAGGGGGACCCTATGTCCCCGTACCTTTTTACTTTGGTTATGGAAGTTTTGAATTTGATGATTAAGCGTCAAATTAGTAAGGATAGGAGGTTTCAATATCATACTGGTTGTAAAGAACTTGTCCTGACCCACCTTTGTTTTGTTGATGACCTTTTTCTCTTGTGTCATGGTGACTCTGTTTCTGCCTGTATTCTTAGAAGGGGTCTAAAAGCACGGTTTTCTTTGGAAATGTTCCTAGTAATGTTAAAGAGGAAATCTTACTTGCCATGCCTTTTAAGGAAGGTTCCTTACCTATTAGGTATCTAGGAGTGCCTATGATGACCAAAAAGCTTCGTAATGTTGACTGTAGGGTCCTTATTGATAATGTTAAGAAAAGATTATTTGATTGGAAGAATAAGTCACTCTCATATGCTGGTAAATTGCAGCTTATCTCTTTTGTCTTATCCTCTCTTAATGTGTATTGGGCTTCGATGTTTATGATCCCTAAGAATATTTGTTCTAGTATTGATAAACTGTTTAAAAACTTTCTGTGGGGCTTTGAAGAAGGTAGTAAGAAGGTGCCTAGTGTTTCTTGGAAGGTTGTTTGTATGCCTAAGAGTCAGGGACGTTTAGGATTAAGGAATATAGAGTTAATGAATGAGGCACTTATGGTTAAACATCTATGGAATATCATTAGTAAGAAGGACTCCCTTTGGGTTAAGTGGGTTAACATATATAGGATCAAGGGTAGATGTATTTGGAATCTTGCTGTCTCGGATAGCACTTCTTGGTGTTGGAGACATATTATGAACCTTAGAAGTAAAATCCGTATCTTTGTTGGTGTTAAAATATGTAATGGCAAGGGCAGTTTTGTTTGGGTTGACAAGTGGCTTTCCAATGACCATTTGTGTAAACTGATATCGCATAACATCCTTCATTATTATGGCCTTAATGTTAATGATAAAGTGGTTGATTGGATTGATAATAGTAAATGGACTTGGGCTAGGGACTGGTTGGGTAGATTTAAGGAAGTTATTGATACTCCTGTCCAGTTTCTTAATGATGATGAAGATAAAGCTATTTGGCTTAATAAGGAGTATAAAGTTGTTGATTTTAGTGTGAAAGAAGCCTGTAGGATGTTGAGAACTGATATGCCTTGTGTTTTGTGGCATGAACATGTCTGGTATAAGCAATGTATACCTAGGCATGCATTTTTTCTTTGGATGGCTTTAAAAGGTAGATTGAAAACTCAAGATAGAATTTCTAGATGGTTTCATATTTCTAATAACTTGTGCCCTCTTTGTAACTCTTGCCTGGACTCCCATAGCCACTTGTTCTTTAGCTGTGGGTTTTCTAAATGCATTTGGGGTAGGTTGAAGGTTATGATTAAACTTGAGGATGTTGCTAGTACTTGGGCTGAGGTTGTTTCAGGGGTCTGTGTTAGGAAGGTCAGTAATTCCATATGGAGTATTGTTCAGAGATTGGTGCTGGGTGCCGCTGTTTATTTTGTTTGGCAGGAAAGGAACGTTAGGCTGTTTGAGAAGAAGTATAGGAATGTTGATGTTGTGTTCAATCATATAGTTAATATTATCAGGTTGAAGCTTATTAGTCTTAATGTTAAGTGGTCTAGAGATGTGGATAAGATTGCTAAGATTTGGCAGTTACCTAGACTGGGATTGAGAAGGGGTCACAATGGTATGGAATTTACTAGTTTTGATGATAGGCCTCCATAATTATCTGTTCTGGTTCTGTTTGTACTGGTCCATTTGGATTTGCAGATATATTGGTTTTACTTGTTTGATTTGCACCACTGCAAATGGCAGACGTTGGCTCAGGTTTCTTTTGGTTGTGATTTGGTCTGTGCTGATTATCTACTTTGTGGTCTTGATTATATCTGGCTATTGGAGTTATATGGTTGCCGTGTTCTGGGTCTCATGGAGGGTGACTGTGGACTACGCACTACAGGTGAAAGCGAGAACTCTGGTATGTTTACTTATATCTTTTTTGGTGTAGATGAAGGGCCTAAGGTTGTTAGCAAATGTATCACTGATTCTTTAGCAAATAACCTGCGCTCGTCTACCTTTATGGATGTTTGGTTGGGAGATGGTTTGCTATGCACTACAGATGATGGTTTGGGGTGGTTAAAGTTAGTATTGGTTATACCATTATCTGCGCTGGCTTACTATAGTGTTTGCTTGGTTATTGGGGATTGTTGGAGTATGGGTTATAATTTTCAAAGAAGAGTGAACTTCTATGCTGATTATTGGTCATGGTTCTTTGGAAATTTTATGACTGTTGTTTACTTTTTATGGCTGATCAGATGGAGGGTTGGTGTCCAGTGGAGGGCTAACATGTATATGGATGACTTCTTTTTATGGCTTTTCTACTATTCTGGTCTTAACAAGTGCCTGAAAGAGGGTTATGTTTTGACTGGTAATAGTACAAATGCTTATACAAATGATGGTCATTTCCATGTACCTCTGTGGTTTCCCACTAAGTGGTGCACTGATCAGTCCCTTGTTTGTTGGGAAGCTTTGTTGCGTGTAATGTTGTGCAAGCTTCACCTTCAGTTTAGCACCAGTGTTTGGATGATTGCAATTAAGCCTGTTGATCCTTCTTATGAGATGACTCTTAGTTTCTTTGGGTTATCTGATAATAGTTCTTCTGAAAAGTTGCTGTTTCTTCTTAATTTTTAAACTCTGTACTCTTTTTCCTTGTATAATATTTTTCTTACATGGTTTTTTGGTTGGCAAGGTTTTTTAATGAGATAGAGGTTTTGGATGATCACTTATCCAGTGTTCATCCTGTGGCAAGACTGTTCCATTTAGAGTGACACAATTTGGTTCAAGATCCTGGATATTGAAGATGCTTGGAAGAGCTTTTGGATTAATGCTGCTACTATGCCTTTTCTATATGGTCAGCCTTGTTCTATCGGTCCTAGTGGTATAACTGTCTATTTGTCTTGTCATATGGTGATGTTTTGGTGGTGCATTGGTTGGTCCCTTTGCATTTTATTCAAGTATTCAGAGTATGATAAGGCAATATATATAGCTTGTTTTTTGCTATGTTTGATGGTTCATGTGTGGCCTTGGTTATCATTGTATCTTTGGTCATTGTTCATCTAGTCATGTAATGGTCTATTCCTCTGATTTTGGCATAGGTAGTTTGTGGTTATCTTGTTGATTGTTATGTTTTCTTTCTTTCTTAGGCAAGGGATGGATTTACTAGGGGTTGTCCTAGTTTTTCTTTTCTCTTGTGCTATCGTATGTAAATAACTTCATTTTATTTATTTTATTTTACCTTAAAAAAAACCTGTTCAGTAAAACCTGCATCAAGTTTTAGGCACCGTTGCCGGGGAGTTATTTTAGGATTGCTATTAAGTCTTTCACGTTGTTTTAAAAATTTTCTCAAATTCTCACGATCACTTTTCAAGTTTCAGGTACCATGGAATTTGTTAACATTGATGACCTCACTCTTGAGGAATATTTGGCGTTGACAAGAGAAGAACAAGGGCCGGGGCTCGTAAGACCGGCAATTGGAGCTGATGTCTGTTTCGAAATTAAAGACCAATTCATGAGGGAGCTTCGTGCTAACCTTTTTCAGGAAACAGGGACGAAGATGCGTATGAGCACGCCGAAAATGTCTTATACATCGCAAGCCTTTTCAACATTCCGGGTGTGTCTCATGACGCTGTTATGCTAAGAGTGTTCCTTCTGACTCTTACTAGGGCTGCCAGAAGATGGATCGAAAGATTGCCCGCCGGGGAAGTTAATACTTGGGCTCTACTAAAGAAGCACTTCATCTAGAGGTATTGCCCTCCGTTAAAGATTTCTAACTAGCTCTTGGAGATCCATAACTTCAAGCAAGAAGATGATGAAACGTTGTATCAGGTTCCCTCAAGCAACCCCAATGATAAAATTGCTCGGAAGCATTGGTGTGAGAAGATAAAGACTGTTGGCGAAGTTGTTTGGGCGTCATGTAACCCATTTGATGTTGAATGTAACGGGGGAAGTAGCATTGCGAGAGTTGGCGATGATGAGTTCTTGTGGACCTCAACAAATGACGAGGAGAGGACAGGATTGCCTTGGCTAGACAAATTGGGATTTGATGATTGGGTTAAAATCAAATATGGAAGGGTTGATGCTTTCACCAAGGAGAAGATTTGGAAAGGATGTATGAGTGAAGAAGACCCGAGCGAAGAAATTCTGAACGATATAAGTGAAGTGATGGATGAAGATATCAAAGATACGATGTGTAATAAGAATGAAGAATGCAAGCATGTGCTTGTGGAAGACTTACTTGACGATAAGTGGTTTAAGGGTATTGAGTCCGATGATGATGACATCGAGGGAATATTGGACTACCTTGAACTACAAGGTGAATATGGGTTCATTGACCCCGATGATGAAGCATATGAGCAAAGAAGGTGCAAACTTCTTGGTATTATGTATAAGAGGCCGCCACCAATTGTAGCTGAAAAATATGAGTTTACAAGATACCACTTGGGGCCGGACGAAAAGTTTTGTAAAATTCGAAAGATCGAGACAAAGGAATATCTCCGTACCTCTACGAATGTTTCTTGGGTAAGACATAAGTTGATGAAGGATATGGAGGAAGTTGGCCAAGTTCGTAGGCCACCATAGAGCCCCATGGCTTTGAGTCTAACTTAAAGACTCGTTAATAAAGAAAAGTGCTCTTTCGGAAGACAACCCGAATTATCCTGTTTATTTCTTTTATTTCTATTTTTGTTGGGTTTTGTGTTTTTAACCATTTTTGCAGGAATTGGAGAAGATTGCATCAATAACCTGAACAGGGACAAGGTCTGTCCATCAGTTATGGCGTAACTCATCCCCTTGATTACGCCATAACACATCTCCAGTAGTGATCCTCTCCAGAGCATTACCGATTACGGCATAATTCCATGCTATGGTTACGCCGTAGCTACACTCCAGTAACGTCTACAAGGTTTTGCCATAATTACAGCATAACTCCTTTTAGGAGTTACGACGTAACTATCCTCCAAAATTATTTCTTTTCTTTAAACACAATAACCTTGCTTTAGTTTTTAAATGAACTTTGTGGGTATGTTCCCTATAAGCCCTCACGAGACTACACTCGTCCACTTGGGACACCAAGTGGTTTAAAATGCTTGTTGCATACGCTAAATGCAACCGTGATTCCTACGAAAGTGAGTTAGATTTGTTTTTGTTTTTGTTTTTCTTTTTTAGAATTATGATTGTTGGTAGTGTGATTTCAGGGAATGAAATTTGCTCGTAGATGCTTAAGCGAAGGCACGATTCTTTTCATGGGCCTTCTTTCTTTTTAGGAGTGAGTTTCAGGGAAGTTCTCGCTCTAATTCTACTTTCTCTTCACATTTATTTAACGTTTAGTACAAAAGGGATTTGTACAATTCAAGTGGGGGGACGGGAGTAGAATTATCTCTTGAATTTATTTTGCCCTCGTTTTTCTAGTTTATTTTGAAAAACTATGCCATTTTAAAATTTTTGACATGTTTTTCTTAACCTAACTAGAGTAGACCTTAGCCGAGCACATTATAACCCTTGATATTATATGGTGAAATTAGCCTTATCCGTTTCCAAATATTTACCCAAATCCACCAAATTATGTGTGTGCCGGTAGCTTGTAAACTTTAGAACTTGGCATTTGCATCATTTTGAGGCCATAGACGAGGTATGTTGAGTTAGCTTAATGTATTTGGATTATTCAGTTTAAGAAGGCAATATTATAGGATTATCACCCAAATAGCCTATCCTTGTGTGTCTATCGATTAGTTACCTCGACTTTTCGACCCCCATGTTAAACCCTTTTTGTTTCACTCACCTTTAGTGCTAGATACCCCTAGATACACCTGTCTGAGCCATTCCTTTCATTTTTTTTCACCCAATATATATTGTTTCGATACACCCATTCACCTTAGCCTATCGTGTAGTCTTAATTTGTGATTAGGAAGTAATTGTTTGCTTAAGTTCAAGGTTCAAGTAGAAAGGTTCGGGAATCACGCTTTCGTCAAAGACATATATTTGAAGATCATTGTAGACCCCTCAAATTCTCATATTGTTCATCTCAAGTGGGGGGATGCTATGTTTAGTTGTGATGTAAAAATAAAATGATGATTCGAAAAAAAAAACAAATAGTTGTAGTTATTTGTTTATTGTAAAAGTACAAAGTTATAAGCACTATGTTTAGAGTTCATCAAAGACTTAGTATCGAGGAGGCCACCTCAGTCACATTTGAAGATTTGAGTTAGTAATTATTGCGCCAACAGTTGAAGAGCAGGTAATGTGCCCATCATGACGTCCTCTAATGGCACATCTACTTGATATATCAAGATCCGGTTTCTTAGCCTTGAAACTTGAACTTTGGATGAACGGTAAGCGGTGATGACTTGGTTATAGGTTTAGACTTTTTGATTGTTATTTTTACTTTACACCAATTATATCCCATGTCTTATCCTACCCTTTAGTCATGAAGCGTGTCTAGGTGATGAAGCGAGCAATCTTTGGTGTCTTGGCCATGGATTTGGTCATGTATCATTGATTTTGTCCACTTCGCTGTGACATGTTAGTAATGAAAATTCACCCTTAACCAATGTCGTGTCTACCCATATTGCCTTTGAGAATTGTTTAGTCCTTAACTCTAGTGGTGGAGATTTGTGTAACCGCCAAGCTTATGATAGAATACATGCTACGACTGTGCTTTGAGTGATCACCCCAAAATTGACACTAAGACTAGTTGAGAGATTTTGAGTGTTTTGTTCCCATTTCGTGAGGTGTTCGGCTTTGTTTTATTTTAGCATAAGGGATTTTTAAACTTATATTTTCCAAGTAATGGGAGATATATTTTTAGAAATTTATCTAATAAGGTCTACTTGAGGGCAAGTAGAGTTCAAGTGGGGGGATATTTGATAACATCAAATAGTCCTGAATATTAAGTGTCAATTTCCCCCGATAATGCTCGTATTTTATATCATTTATATAGATTTACGCTTGTTTTCCTCTATATTTCACTTTCAGGTAAATTACGAGCATTGGAGCTAAAGAGACGCGGATTTGGAGATTTTATAAGAGATTTATGATAGTATGCCCACTGTGATGAAGCTATGGCGTAACTCCTCTCTCACATTACGCCATAGCTAATGCGTGACTCAGAAGGCCAGCTCAGCAGAAGAATACGGTGTAACTCCCACTTAGGATTCGCCGTAACCCATTAGGTCAAAAGATGTTCCTCCCCGCTATAAGCTACTCCATAACTCCTTCCAACGATTACGGTGTAATCATGTCATTTCTAACATGTATTGAAGATACGGCGTAACTCATCCCATGTGTTATGCCGTAACAAGCTATTACGAGAGCATTATTATGAAGATATTAAGGTTAAGGCGTAACTCTCAAATTAAGTTACGCCGTAACTAGATCTCGCCTATAAATACAAGCCCTAAATTTTGCATTTCATATCATTCACTCCACACCAAAAAGCAGAGAACGTGAGTAGGGGTCCAAAGGCAGATCTTGAAGAGCATACGGAGCCATCTCTAAGGGAGGAATCACTCCCTAACGATAAGAATTAGCGATTATTTTTTCTTTTACTTTCGATTCATGGATTTCAATATGTTGAACATTGAATTGATTGTTTCTTTTAATATGATCAGCTAAGCACCTTTGTTGCTAGCCTAGTTATGATTCCTTAATTGTTGTGTTTATGTTTGCATTGCTTCCGTATAATTGTTTCTAGTGTATGCATGCATAGTTCATTGGTAGCTACCCTTGTTTCGGTAGTTTTGAATGGCTGTAGTGTCTAGTTGCTTAGGAGAATTGACCAACTGACCCTAAGTAGGTAGACTGAGTGGGAAGGGTAAGAATTGACCAACTAACGACCCTTCTTCACTTGTGCGAACTGACCAAATGATCACCTGCCACTTGGATGAACTTAAGAAGTTAGGGACGAGTGTCTAAGATGCTAGCGACGGGCACTCATTGTTACGAATCTTGCATGTAGCGGAACTTAATGACTTGGCTTAGGGGACTAAAAACAACTGGACTTTCAAGGGTAGTAGCTTGATCTCCGGTGGAAGCCTTTGCTGATAGGTTAGGAGGAACTGACCAAATGCTGTCCTAGCGATTTAAAACCCACTTGAATCAATTGGAAGTAGTTAAACGTGAACATAACATGATAGGATGGGTAACTAGGTTAGCACACTTTACCTCTATTGATCACAGCCTCTGCCTTTATTTGCTTTCTGATAACACTCAGATTGTACATGTTTTTAGTAACATTATGCGTGCTTTTGTATATGTTATTTGGTTATATTTGTACGATTTCAGTACTTAATTGCATCAAAAGATGTTTGTCTAGTATTTATAACAAAGTGCAGGGAAACGGAAGGAAAAGTAAAGAATGTTCAACAAATAGAAGATTCCCGTTTTAGTATAGCATGTCAAGCACAAATCAATATTCATGTACCATTGAAGACCATAGTGATGGAAGAACCAAGTTCTACAAGTCAAAAAGAAGTTAAAGATCAATTTTCCGTAACTCAGGAAATCCAGCCGGATCGGTTGGAAAATGACCATAAAGTGCCAAAGACGCCGTCCCAACCGTTTGGTCCCCGCCCGCAACCAGAACGGTTGGATCTTTTGTAGAAGACCAACCGGATCGGTTGGTCGTATGACCAATCCGGTTGGAAGACATGTATCTGCCAAATCTTCATCACTAAGCTTCCCCTTTGTATCCAAATGATTCTAGGTCCTTCCTTTGGTGTATTCTAGTCCCTTCCTAACTCTTTGGAGGCCAAGTTCAGCAATTAATACCCTAGGCCTTGGAGCTAGTATAAATGGAGGCCCTTTTGTGAGCATATGAGACACACACTTCAATACAACTCTCTCTATTCATCAACAAAGCTCTTAAGCTCTCAAATTCATCCTTAGAAATCTAGGAAAGTTTGGAGTTCCAGAAGTTCCACATTTGGAGGCCAAATCCCAAGAAGTCTACCTCAATACTTTGGGAATCATTACCCCATCATTTGTAATCTTATTCCAAGCATTGTAAGACTTTTAATCATGTTTTCTAATGTTCAAAGTTCCGAGTTTATGTTCATGTTTGCTATGAGTAGCTAGTTTCTTTATACATATTCTTAAATGATGTTGATTATCATATGATTGGTTAGTGATTGTGTTAACATGTTTTAATTCAATTTCAAGTTTATTCTAAGATCCAATTGTGCTAAAGTTTCATAGTGACATTTGTTAATCAAGTTTGACTAGTTGATGGTAATTGTAGAGGTCGAAAGAACTTATTGTTATACAACTAGTTATAATCATTTCGTCTATGGATGATTGTTTTTACCCATTATTCTTGATTAAACAAAGGAACTAAGGTGTGGTTGTAATACAAATACTTTTTGGATTATCAAATTGGATTGGTTGGAAACATCTAGAAGGTCATAAGATTAGTTGTTGAAAATCAATTGTAGCCTTTTGTCTATGATCGGTTACCTTTTGTTTTGACCATTTCTTAAGCAATTTGATGAAACAAGTGGATGTTTTTGTGTTTAAGTTTATGAAAGTAAACTTATGAAACTTGAATTGATCTTGAATTGATTGGTTAAAGTTAATGCTTGTTTTTATGAACTAAAATCTTGATGAAGGTTTAACTTGTAAGAACAATAGATTAGTACACCAACTAATTATCACAACCAACATGTTAAGTGGTTAACACAATCATACTAATCATGGGTATGAAACTAGTTTAAGCAAGTGTAGTTTTTAATCATCTGAATTTCATTATATCTATTTGCGTTGTTATATGTTTTGGATTGTCTTTGTTGATTCAAACTTGTTAATTAGATTCACTCAAATCCCTGCGAATGATCTCGACTTACCTCATAATCTTGTTATAACGGACGAGTATACTTGCTCGTATGTGTTATTGGTAAAATTGGTAATTCACCTTTTATAAATTTAAAACTTGTACACATGTAGCACATCAAGTTTTTGGCGCCGCTGCCGGGGATTTGATTGTGTTTCAGCAAGTTTTGAATCTCCATTAGTCGATTCATTCCAATTTTTTTTCTCAGAAGCTTCAACCGATCCGGTTGCCTCTCAACCGAACCGGTTGCTCTTTTAACCCATACCAAACTGATCTAACCGATCGGTCGCATCTTGAAACCGATCCGGTTACCCCTTCTGTCCCAAAAAACTGTTTTTGTCGTTTGTTTGTGTGTTTAGGTATTGCCTGGATTCTCTAGGTCATTGTATGAACACTCGTGCAGCGGGAATAGAACCAATTACACCCCTTACCAACCCCAAACGTTTGATTCGAAGAAAAAGAACACCTTTCATAGCCTTAGCCGATTGTGTACCAAGAATACCAAACCCACCATTTGATAACCTCATAGAAGCCAAAGTTGTTTACAACCCTTTCACCAATTTACCTTTTCCCATGGCGGACGATCAACCCATGTGGGGAACCAACCGAGCCGTAGCACCAACCCCCGGGAGTGCTATTGTCGCTGTCAACCTTGGTGACAACTTCACCGTGAAGGGTCATCATCTTTCCATGATCAAAGACCGTCAATTCGATGGCCATGTGCGGGCCGATCCGCATAAGCACATTGCTGAATTCATCAAAAATTGTGGCATGTTCCGTTATGGTGACACCGATGTCAATGCCATCAAACTCAAGCTTTTTCCATCATCACTCGCCGGAGATGCTAAAGTATGGTACAATGAATTAACCCTAGGAATTATCAACACTTGGGAGGAGATAAGGCAAGCCTTTGTAAGCCGATTCTTTCCACCTGCCATGTTTGATCGATTAATGGGAGAAATTCGTGCTTTCACACAAAATCCCAACGAATCATTTGTCGAAACCTGGCTTTGGATGAAATATTTGCTTCGTAGTTTTCATGGACATGGATTATCCAAAGGAACCATTATCCAAATCTTTTACCATGGACTAGACGAAATCTCTCAAGGCATCCTTGATGCTGGAGGAATTTTTCTCTATAAGACTCCTAACGATGCACACCAATTACTCGAAGATCGAGTACTTCTCAAACTCGATTGGTCCAAATATTTCAAAACCAAACCTCTCCGAAAAACCGTTGCTTTTGTCGAAAACACCGATACCTCAAAACTCATGGAGAAAATGGAAGACTTAACCTCAAAAATCGATTCGCAATACAAAGATATCAAAGACGAAATGAAGGAAATGCGAGACGGATGAAACAATTATGGAGGAAATCATCCATCGTCTGAGTGCGACGATAAGCCTATGGGTGGACCTAACGAAGGAGAAGCGAATTATGTCCAAGGAGGATACCGTGGAGGAGGATATCATAGTAATTATTACGGTCGAAATTCTGGAAATTGGCAAGATCGCCGACGAAGGGATGACAACCGTGATTCTCAACCACGAGCTGACAATCCACCACCACCAAACTCCGACAAAAAGATGGAAGAAACCGAATTCGAGAAAACCATGAGAGAATTTGTAGCTGCTCAAAAATCTGCAAATGATTTTATCAAAAATCAATTTTTCAATCTCAAAGTAAAAGTTGAGCAAGGACAGAAGAATCATCAAGCATCTATCCAAGATCTTGAAAACAAGTTTGGCAGACTTTCTGACCAACATTCCTTTCGACCATCTAGATCGTTACCAAGTAACACCCAATCCAACCCAAAACCATCAAATGATAAGACGTACCATCCACCACAAACAAGAACTGAGCATATTAATGTTGTCTTCACAAGAAGTGGTCTCTCGTATGATCCACCACCAAATCCCAACGAAAATACTCCTATCACCGAAGATAGTGAGGATGAAGCCGAGGAAACCAACACAACTCAAACCACCCAAAATAAAACCACCCCATCTGTCAAGGCGTACACACTAAAGATTCCATATCCTCAACGCCTTAAGAAAGAAAAGATGGAAGAAAGTTATAATAAGTTCATTGAAATAATCAAGGAAGTCAGACTCAATGTTCCTCTCGTTGATGTCTTAGCCGGAATGCCCAATTATGGGAAATTCTTGAAAGAACTTCTTAATAACAAAAGCAAGCTAGAGCAAATATCAGCTGCTTTTCTTAACGAAGAATGCTCAGCCATTGTCCAAAACAAGATTCCATGTACTTTCGGGAATGATATTAAATGTGATGCTTTAGCAGATCTTGGCGCAAGTATCAATTTGATGCCTTACTCGTTGTATTCCAAGTTATGTAACAACAGCCTAAAACCAACAAAAATGAGCATTCGATTAGCAAATCATTCTTATCAATATCTGTGGGTATTGCCGAGAATATGCTTGTTCAAGTCGGTAAATTCATTTTTCCCGTGGACTTTGTAATCTTAGAAATGGAAGAAGATAGTAAAGTCCCACTCATCTTAGGAAGACCTTTCTTAAAAACCGCCGATGCGATCATCAAAGTGAAAGGAAAAGAACTCAACCTTGGAGTTGGAGAAGATCGAATCACCTTTTTAATCGATAAAGCAATGCGCTATCCACGTTCCAATGATGACACTTGTTTAAATATCGATGTTATCGATGAAGTCACTGAGGAAGAATTGGATGCATTATATGAATCTGATTCATTCATGACTACTTATGAAAAAATCAATGAAACAGACTTTGACAAAGAGTTTGATGATTTCATGAAAGTAGAGTTCGAAGGAGATAACACGGAAGAAGAAGAATTGGAGGAAGAAAACTTTGAAGAAATAATTTCCAATGACGAGATGCGAATTAAATCCTCTATCGAAGAACCACCCACTGATCTCGTTCTCAAACCTCTACGTGATCATCTTGAATATGCTTACTTGGAGGAAAACTCACTTCTTCCAGTAGTCATATCTACATTACTCGAGGACAATAAGAAAGAAAGTTTAGTTTCTGTCCTCAAAAATCACAAACAAGCTTTCGCTTGAAAAACATCCGACATCCCAGAAATTAGTCCTAATTTCTGCAAACATAAAATCAATTTTGAAGATGGAATCAAACCTATGGTAGAACGTCAACATAGACTCAATCCCAACATGAAGGAAGTTGTTAAAAAGGAAATCATAAAACTTCTCGATGCTGGTATCATTTACCCAATTGAGGATAGTCCTTGGGTAAGTCCTGTTCACTGTGTTCCCAAGAAAGGAGGAATGACGGTTGTGACCAATGAACAGAATGAACTCGTTCCAACTAGAATCCTTTGGTGGCGCGTTTGTATTGACTATCGGAAATTAAATAAAGCCACGAGAAAAGGTCACTTTCACTCCGTTCATGGATCAAATGCTTGAAAGACTAGCGAAATAAATTCTTTTGTTTTCTCGATGGATTTTCGGGATACTTCAAATTCAATCGATTCTAATGATCAAGAAAAACCACTTTCACTTGTCCTTTTGGAACCTCGCATATCGGCGTATGCCTTTTGGTCTTTGCAATGCACTGCGACTTTTCAAAGGTGTATGATAGCAATATTCAAGACATGCTAGAAACCTCCATGGAAGTTTTCATGGATGACTTTTCGATCTTGAGGAGACTCATCGAAGCTTGTCTTTCCAATCTTGATAAAATGCTCGAAGATGCGAAGTGCACATCGTGTCATAAGCGGGAAAAATGTCACTTCATGGTACCGAAGGAATTGTGCTTGGCCACAAGATCTCCAGTGCAGGCATGGAGGTAGATAAAGCAAAAATCGACATCATCACAAAATTACCACCACCAACTAATGTCAAAGCAGTTAGAAGTTTTTTAGGACATGCCGGTTTTTACCGCCGCTTTATCAAAGATTTAAAAATATCCCGTCCAATGACAAAACTTCTTGAGAAAGAATCTATCTTTGACTTCAATGTTGATTGCCTAAAAGTTTTCGAAACGTTGAAATCTCAACTGACCAGTGCTCCGATCATGGTTTCACCTAATTGGTCACTACCTTTCGAACTTATGTGCGATGCCAGCGATTTTGCTATTGGAGCCGTCTTAGGCCAACGAGAAGGAAAACACTTTCGGCCCATATATTTTGCCTGCAAGACACTGAATAGTGCTCAGCAAAATTATACCGTCACCGAAAAGGAATTACTGGCCGTGTTTTCGCATTCAATAAATTTCGATCCTACCTTGTGCTCTAAAAAACAGTTGTTTTCACCGATTATTCAACGCTAAAATATCTGTTCACCAAACAAGATGCTAAGCCACGTCTTATTCGATAGATTCTGCTACTCCAAGAATTTGACATTGAAATAAAAGATAAGAAAGGAAAAGAGAATCTTGCGGCTGACCATTTATCTCGTCTTGAAAATCCAGATCTTGAGGAGTTAAAGGAAGAAGAAATCGATGATTACTTCCCCGATGAAACTCTCATGACAGCAGATGGAACTGACGATCCTTGGTTTGCCGACTTTGCGAACTATCTCGCTGGAGGAATCCTCAGAAAAGGGTTAACTTATGCTCAAAGAAGCAAATTCTTTTAGGAACTTAAATACTACTTTTGGGAAGAACCATATCTTTTCAAAGTGTGTCCTGACAGAATGATCCGAAGATGTGTTTCTGGTTTCGAAACCCGAATTCTTCTTGACGAATGTCATTATGGCCCAACTGGGGGACATTATGGTCCTTCCACTACGGCTAAAAAGGTTTTTGATGCCGGATTCTATTGGCCAACAATATTCAAAGAAGCACATACACTTGTTCAAAACTGCGATATGCTTGTCAAAGAACCACCAACCTTTCACGCATAGACGAAATGCCATTAACAAGCATCCAAGTGTGTGAAATATTCGATATTTGGGGAATTGATTTCATGGGACCTTTTCCTAAATCCCACAAATACGAATACATTCTCGTTGCTATAGATTATGTGTCTAAATGGGCAGAAGCTGAAGCTTTACCAACAAACGATGCTCATGTCGTCGTTAATTTTCTCAAAAAGCTTTTTTCTCGTTATGGAATTACCAAAGCCTTGATAAGCGATCGAGGAACCCATTTCTGTAACCAATAAATGGAGAAAACCATGAAAAGATATGGAGTCCATCATCGATTTGCGACTGCCTATCATCCACAAACCAGTGGGCAAGTTAAAAACACCAACAGAGCTCTTAAAAGAATACTCGAGAAAACAGTGAAGGACAATCCTTCAGTCTGGTCGAAAAAACTTGACGATGCTCGTGGGCATTTCGTCTGACTTATAAAACTCCAATTGGCACAACTCCTTACAGACTCCTGTATGAAAAGACTTGTCATTTTCCGTTCGAAGTTGAACATCGTGCTTACTGGGCTCTCAGAAACTGTAACACCGATCTCAAAATAGCTGGAGAAAAGAGATTCTTGCAATTGCACGAACTCGATGAATTAAGACTCCGAGCTTATGAAAATTCCAAATTGTATAAAGCAAGAACAAAAGCTTATCACGACAAAAATCTAAGAGTTCGAAAAGAATTCAAAGCTGGAGATAAAGTTCTGCTTTTCAAGATGAAGTTCAAATTCAAAGCTCCTAAATTACAACCAAGATGGTTTGGACCATATATCGTTAAAAATGGATATCCATCTGGCTATGTCGAACTTTACGACAAACAGGGTGGAAGTTTCATTGTTAATGGACACCGAATCAAGTTATACTACGATAAGGAGCAAATGAATGAAATACCAGTTGAGACAGTTTCCCCCGAAAATGAATTCGAAACAATCACCTTTGTAGCACCTTTTCCATGAAGAATCCCAAAAATTGTTCCTTGGAAACCATCCTCTGAGTTCACCTGGAACGATATCGAAGCTACTGGTGAAGAATTCATGTATATCCCCGAACTGTTCAAAATGTTCAAAGCTGCTTCTGTGGCCAAGTAAATTCGGGAAGATTCGAGTCAGGCTGATGACTCGTTAATAAAACAAGCGCTACTCGGGAGGCAACCCGTGTGTTTCTGATTTGATTTTCTGTGGTCACGCCCCAAAGTTTAAACCCTTGGTTGAACTTAAGTGTGGGGGGGTGCCACCTTCTAATAAAACTCTTCTGTTTGTTTATAAGATTTTGTGTAGGTAATGATTACTCCAGTGGACGCCAGGAATATAGTAGCTGACCAACTCATTGGAATACCTGGTTTTATCTCTATTTTCCCTATTTCTATACTTTGAAGTTCGTTTTTCACATTGGGAACAATGTTCAACTTAAGTGTGGGGGCGGGGGTGAATAGGGAAAATTAGAGTTTTCATGCTTAAATTTAAATTTTGTTTGCCATTGTGATCTAGTTATTTTTCACGCTTTTAGGATAATATATTAGAATAACTGGATCAAACCACTGGTAAAACTGGTAATATTTGAAACTTCAAGATGTGTTCCGATTATTATTGCAATCCATTCTGGGATTGATGACATTTGCTAGCACAAATTATAGCCCTTTCCACTAATATGTGAGGATTTAAGCCTGTTCTATATAAAGCATACATCTTTTATGCTTGGATCTTTTGCTATGAGTGTGCCGGTGATTTTATTTATTCTATAACTTGTACTTGTAAATCATTACCGGACCATGAGTGAGATCGCATTAAATGCGATATAAGTAAATTCGTGTGATAAAGAGGCACCTTAGGATTTAACCCAAATGGCCTTCCGTTTACATCTAATGATATATTAGCTAGCCACATCAGTTAGTTAACCACCTACTTGACCTTTCTCCTGTCAAAGCAATTTGGATCCTTTCCTTGAAGCCAAACTTTCTTCTGCCCTCTCCTCAAACCTTTTGATATCCATCGAAAGCATGGCCACTGCCATTTCGGTTTCATCTCCTCCATATCAAGTGGGTCCACCGCTCAAAATCTTCATAGACAAGATCTTCTTGAGTATCATAATCGACAACAAATGAATGAAGAACATCCTCCAATATTCTACGGTTTTAGCTTTGAGGGCAAGATGGAGTGGGACGATAAGATGATGATGGTAAGTAAGATGGACTTGAAGCATGCATCATCATATTGGGTGAGATGTCCCAACAAAGGTGAATGACCGAAGAGGATGCGGTAGGAGATCGACATCGAGTTCAAGAGATTTGAGTTTGTTGTCTGACTCATCAAAAGTGAGCATGTACAACCCACCTTTAGCCTTAAGCGCTATACTAACATGTAACCATGATGGAGGCAAAGATCGAAGGAACTTTGAATTGCAATCATCATTGTCGGTTTTGCATTCATTTGGTTTAGGTGACTCAAAATCTTATGAAACATGTCGTATCCCTTGTGGATACCTTCTTCTTCGAGATATTGAATTATTGAAAGTGTTGCCTCGGCATGGACTTCCTCATTCTTACGGACTCTTCATTGCCACCGAACCTTGCTTTAAGCGCCATCCATATGTCCTTTGCATCATCCATGTGGTGAAAATCACCCAAGTGATCTTCGAGAATAGCTTGAAGAAGGATGGTTCTTACTTTGTGCTCTCTTTGCACGCCTAGAATCTCTTGATAGTTTTGGGAGGAGCAATGGTAAACTTACCATCAAGATCTGCGATAGTCTTCTTGATCGCTTCCTTTCTTTACAATCTCCCAAAGATTCCAATCAATATTGGAGATCCATTCGCATTTTCATTGTCCAGATCATACTCTTCCTTTTTCGGATAAGGAAACTTACCATTCTTGTTGGAAAGACTAAGTTCTTTGCATAGAGGTGGTGTTTTGATGTTGTTGTTGGTGACTTGATTCATCATCGGTTCGGGCATGGTGAATGTGTTTTGGTTGTATGGGGTGAGGTAAAATATGGTTCTCGATATCGTAGAGACTTTCCCGAGGCTCGATACCACTTGTTGAACATGCATGACCTTGCGGATCTTGAGCACTCGTAGATCGTTAGTGTTGCCTATGTAATCATAAGCAAACTAATAGAAAATCTCTACAACTAGTATTCTATAGTGGAATGTAAATACAAGTTGTTATAACTAAGAACGCTTAGATCCTCTATGGATCTTTTATTAACTGAAATACTATGTTTCGAATGAGTTATCTATTACAAACTATTAAGTTCCTTTTATAGACAAGGAACCCTAAACTATTCCTACTCTATCGACTAAACATGCAAGCATGTATTTAATGACTAATACACTAAACAATATTGAGCAGTAAAATAATACCCATGCTAACCTCGGGCAGTTCAAGAATAATGATGGGTTAGCATTTAAATAATAAAGCGCATGCTGATCCTAGTCAGCTTCCACCCTTCAACAGAAACACGGCACGGCTTTTAATCTTGATGAATCTCTTCTTGATTACGCTTCTACTTCAGCAGAATCCTTGAAGATTGACAAAAGAAATCCTACTTGCATAATTCCCAACAATCCTCCCTAAAGCGGAATTTGACTTGGTTAAGTTCCAATTTCCTAACCTTGAAAGATCTTAGTATTTGCAGTAATAGAGGATTGTTCTCAAACTTGATGAGCAAAGAACCAAGAATAATCTCATCTCTATGATGACCAAACTTTGAAATGCGGTCTTTGCGGCAACAATTGACATAGTGTACATCAAAACTCATTAGTTGCATACTATTCTCATCACATCCGGTGTGTTAACTCACGAGAGAGGTGAATCATTGAAAATAATGGATTTGATGTCTCTTTACTAATAGCCATTACTCTGGAGTAGCCAAATGTTTAGGTTCAAAAACTATGGTACATTGATAACCATCGATTTATTAGCAAATCATCAACTATATAAGCGGTTTGATGTGTCTTTACACGTAGCCGTTTGCTCGGGACTAGTCAATTCTTAGAATTGGTGAATTGATAACCAAATATGGATGCGGTTGCCTTTACCACAAGCCATATACTTGTGGGCTAGCCAATTATTGGATTCCAACAAGGAATATACCATGGTGAATTGATGACCATACAACTCTCAACAATTAAGCATGGGTGGTTGCGAACCCTATGATTTTGAGCAAATCATTACGACTATCAATGATTTGATGTGTCTTTACCAAAGCTATACCCTTTGGACTAGCCAACTCTTTGATATACACAAGGTATATCTGGTGAGTTAAACACCATAAACTATATACAACAAAACTGCAAGAGAAAGTTAGTTTTTTTTATTTTTTTTATTTTTTTTAACTAAGAACAATAACAAACAAAACAAAGAAAATAAACAACACAAAAGACTGTACATAATCTGAGGCATATGCCTCCCCTGAGGCCTATGCCTCCCTTTAAACTTTGCAGTTAAGGGTTAAGCATACCAATATTGACCACAAGGTGTTGAAAACTTGGTCCATCAAAAGCTTATGTTAACAGATCTGCCACATTATCATCTGTATGAATTTTAGCCACATTTATCAAATGTTTTCATATGCATCTCTTATAAAGTGGTGCACGATTTCAATATGTTTGGTTCTCTTGTGAAAGACCTGGATTTTGACAATGCATATGGTACTACGATTATCAATAAAAGAGTTGTGTTCATGAAGTTATACCCATAATCCGAGAATTGATTTTGAATCCAAAGGACACATCATGACAATTTGCGTGACAACATACTACCTTGATGGTTGAGGTAGCCACAATGGTTTGTTTCTTGCACCGCCAAGAAATCAATCTCTTTCAAGGTGTGACCTCTAGTTGTGGATCTCCTATCGGTTGCACCGGCATAATCACTATCACTATATGCTTCCAACTTAAAGGAGACTCTTTTGGGTACCAAAGGCCTAAATGAGGTTGGCCTTTGAGGTACTTAAAGATCTTCTTGATTGCATTGAGATGGGAAGTAAGTGGAGTGACTTGATGTCAGAGAAAACACTCACGACAAAGGTAATATCGGGCTTTGAAGTCATTAGATACATTAAGGAACCAATCATTGATCGTATAAATGAACATTCACGGTAGATCACGGATCATTGTTGGTTTTGTTTTGGAGCTTCATAAGGTGTTGTGGCGATTCGACACCTTCCATACCAAATTTCTTCAAAATGTCCTCACATATTTATCTTGATAGATAAATATCCCATCTTGTTTCTGTGAACTTGGAGACCCAAAAGAAAGTAAGCTCCCCATGCGGTCATCCGAAATTCTCCTTCATCGGTTCCTCAAATTCCTCGCACCAAGCTTCTTTAGTGGATCCAAAATGATGTCATCCACATATACTTGCACAAGTATGATGTCTGTCAATTCTTCTTCGTAAAAGAGTCTTATCAATGGCACCTCTTACGTAGCCATGCTTCACAGAAATGATGAAAGCCTAGCATACCATGCTCTTGGTGCTGATGAAGTCCATAGAGATCTTTAACCACCTTGTAAACATGATTAGGATGATCTGGGTCTTCAAATCCTTTAGGTTGAGTGACATAAACCTCCTCTTCTATCTCACCATATAGAAAAGCACCTTTAACATCCATCGACAAACATGAATCCCATGTAGGATGCATAGGCCAAGAAAATTCGAATAGCCTCTACTCTAGCAACAGTGCAAACACTTCATCATAATCAATCCCTTCCTTTTGCACTGTAACCTTGAGCTACTAATCTTGCTTTGTTTTTAATAACCACACCCTTGCATCTCTTTTGTTCTTCGAATCCATTTAGTTCCAATAGCATATTTGCCATCGGTAGTGGTACCAAGATCCAAACTTGTTGGTTTTGAAGCTGTTACATTTCATCTTGCATCACTTCAATACAACTTGAGTCTTCAAGAGCTTGAGTGACTTTGGTTGGTTCTACTTGAGAAAGAAAACACGCAAATGCAGACAATGCTTGAAGTACGTGTGATTGTCTCTTCTTGATTTGAGACATAAGAGAAAAGAAACTGTCCAAATTTAGGACTAGAGATAGTCCTTGAGTTCTTCTGGTGCTAGAATGTCACCAATAATATTGGATTGAGGGTGAGTGATGTTGATTCTTTTAGTAGCGTGGGGTTGACTTCAATGGAAGGTTCAAGATTAGACACAGTTGGTACAAAAGTTGTGTCATATGAAGGTGAGGTGAAAATGCCAGATTGGGTTGATGATTTCCAAGATCGAAGGTCTTGGAAAGCGAGTATAGGGTTCACCAAAGTCGTGGACACTCTAAAAGGAATAGGAGTAAAGCAATCGAGCTTTCAGTGATTTAATGACGATGGGAGGCGCATCGGTGTCGTGAAATGTGGTTTCCATCGACCTCATTTGCAAGCTCCCCATCCACCTTCTCGACTTCAAGCTTAGCGCAAACTCTTGAGTCGAAGCCTAGCAAGGTCCTCGACATAGTGTAATTCATCTTCACTCTCGTGAGTATCTCTAGAAGTGTTACCGCAACATTGTTGGGGAGAAAGAAGGCACAAGTATAGGTTGTTCATCATCTTCAAATTCACTTCAGTCGACATCCAAGGTACCTCATTGTTAGTGGGAGATTCTTGAGAGCACTGCACTTTGGTTAGCCATATGTCTAGTATAACCCGGATAATCGGTTAGGTAGTCAAGGTCAAAAGACCACACATAACCCTATCCTTGAACATTGGGTTTATCTTCCGGTATCTCGGGTTCAAAGTCTCATCTATCTTCTTGGCGGATAAGTTGTACACTCTGTAAGCCTTGCTATGAGTGAATAACCCACAATATAACCATCATCGACTTTCTCATCAAACTTCCCCAAAGGATCTTTGGTGTTTAGAATGGTCACTTGACAACCAAAAGGTTTGAGGTAATTAATAATGAGGAACCTTCCCAAAGAGAAGTTCATATGGTGTTTTGAGGTAAGGTCTAGTAATGGAGACCTTGTTTAGCACATAGAAAGTGCTGTACAGCGACTTGATCCGAACATAGTGGGCAATTTAGAGTCGCAAGCATTGATCTTGCGGCCTCTATCAAGGTCCTATTACGTCTTTCGGCTACCCCATTTTGTTGCGAGGTTCTTGGATTGCTATACTCCTCTTTATCCTTTAGACCTCTGAGTTCTATAATAATAGCATTCTTGAACTCGTCCCATTATCACACCAAATTCCTTAACCTTCTTGTTCAATTGATTTTCAACGAGGGTGATGAAGTCTTCAAAGACCTTTGGAGATGTTTCATCTTTAGTCCTTAGAAAGAACACCCAACAAAATCGCTATATCCATCGATGATAACCAAACAAAATACTTGTGATCAATGCTTCTGACTTGAGTTGGACCAAATAGATCCATATGTAACAGCTGAAGAGGCTCAGAAATAATGTTCATAGCAGTAATAGCTTTGTAGGAGGCTCTGTGTTGCTTCCCTTTGTTGCATGCAACACAATTATGATCATTGGAGAGAACTTTGGAGGGTAGACCTTCAACCAGACCCATTTTAGAGAGTTTGTTTATGGTCTTGAAATTCACATGAGCCATTCTCCTATGCCATTTGGTAGACTCATCCAAGGATGCTTTAGCCACCAAGCAAGTGAGGTCACCTTCAGGATGAACTTCATTGAGGTTGAATGTGTATAGATTGTGAGTTCGAGGAACTCTCGTGAGAATTGAAGTATCTTACGGAAGCTTGAACTCTTTAGAAAGCACAAGACATTCATCTTGAGAGAAGAGTACCTTGTTCTTGGTGTCACAAATTTGTAAGACCGAGAACAAGTTGAAGTTCTGAAGTTCCCTAACATAGTACACATTCTCAAAGTTCAGTAGGGGTGTCTTGATGGTGCCTTTCCCAGTAATTCTACCATCACTTCCACCAAAAGTCACATTGCCTCCTTCTTCAATAGGAACAAAATTGTGCATCATATCTCTATTTCCAGACATGCTTCTTGAACAACCACTATCAACAATACCAATACCTTTATGCTTAAGAGGATGATCCTATAGAACAAAAATATATACATAAGAATGTTAGTATTCAAAGGAGGCTCAAGTCATTGCTGACTTGAACCTGCCTTGTGGATCATAAGATTTAGGTCTACCAGAAAAGAAAGATCCACCATTGTTCTTGGGTTTCCATTGAAATTTTGGTCCCTTATTATTCCAAGAACAACTCTTTGAGGACTTGACATGAGTATTCCCAACATCCTTTCCCATTATTCATAGAGTCAATATATGCAGGCCAATAACCATGTTTAAAGTATGGGCTAGTAGGTTGCACATCAGGTCTATCAGCTGATCTCCTCCAAGGAGAGTCATTATAAGTAGCTTGTGGGACATAAGGTGAAATATTATTAACATTGGTCCACACTGATCTAGGTTTCTGCTGAGTAGCACATACACCCAATCTTTGCTCATAGAAATCACAATCCTTAATTAAATGAAATTTACTTCCACATACAAAACATGTCTTCCTTTTGGAAGATTTATTCAACAAAGAAGATGTTCTATTACATGTAGAAGTACTTAAACCGAAACATTAAAGGAATTGTTTTAACGGACTTATTATGCAAAGAATTAAAGGACAAGTCTTGAGAGGAAGCGGCTTGAAGTTGATTCCTCGTGACTACCCTAGAAGGCTTGTAGATAGACTTGGGTGCGAGCTTGGGTGTAGGCTCGGTGAGGGCTTGGGAAGGTCGACTTATCACTTGAATTACGGTGGAAGTAGACCCTTGATCCGATGAATTGTCCTTTGTCGAGAGAAAGAGACAAAGTCATAAGATGAAGCATCGGTGTCGGCAAGTCATTTGACTTTTGCCATCTTGATGGTGTGATCCATCAAAGTCAATGATAATGGACGGTCGGTGGGCATGAATTCACCTCTAATAGGTCCAGGGACAGCATGTAAATCACCTTCCTTTTTAAAATTTGCTAAGCCTGCAGGTGTAGATTTACGCCCATCTTGCCTAGCTTCCAATCCTACATACTTTTGAAAACCTAAACCTATTGTTGAAACCACATATTAACTACTATAGATTTCTCTAGCTAGATTGTCACCTGACATTATCCATTGTTTATGTCCAGCTATTTCCTCAGCAAGTTTCTCTTTAAGCTCTAGATTCTCAGCAATAGCATCAGCTTTTTCTTTTTCAGTGCGTTTTAAGTTAATGTCTGCAATATCTAGATCAAATTGTAACCCCTTTATCTTTTCTTCATAAGCTATCTGATTCTTTTGAAACCAAATCTTTTGTCTTTCTAATGTTTTTAACGAAAGTTTATAAGCTTCATTATCAACATAACATTCATTGTATTTAGGTTTCATAGTATCATAAGCTTCTTTAAGTTCATTGTATCTTTCACTACAACCAAATATACAGTTGTATACGAGAAAGTCCCATCAAGGCAAATTGATCATGCCTATCTTCAAGTACATCCGCCAAAGAACCCAACCTTCTCTGTATCGTGACTTCCTCATTCACGGGTTCATATGCGGCCAGTTGACTGTTCATCTAAAGTGACAAGAGTCTGAAGTTCTAGCTTCCTTCGATTCTGCGATAGGAATTGTAGTTAGCTCCTCTCTACTCTTCCTATCTTTGCATTCCCCGGAGAAATAACCCATCCGGTGACAAGAGAAACACTTGACCTTTCTCCTGTCAAAGCAGTGGATCCTTTCCTTGAAGCCAAACTTTCTTCCCGCCTCTCCTCAAACCTTTTGATATCCATCGAAAGCATGGCCACCGCCATTTCGGTTTCATCTCCTCCATATCAAGTGGGTCCACTGCTCAAAATCTTCATAGACAAGATGTCTTGAGTATCATAATCAAGAACAAATGAATGAAAAACATCCTCCAATATACTACCGTTTTAGCTTGAGGGCAAGATGGAGTGGGACGATAAGATGATGATGGTAAGTAAGATGGACTTGAAGCATGCATCATCATATTGGAGTGAGATGTCCCAACAAAGGTGAATGACCGAAGAGGATGCGGTAGGGAGATCGACATCGAGTTCAAGAGATTTGAGTTTGTTGTACTGACTCATCAAAAGTGAGCATGTCCAACCCACCTTTAGCCTTAAGCGCTATATTAACATGTAACCATGATGGAGGCAAAGATCGAAGGAACTTTGAATTGCAATCATCATTGTCAGGTTTTGCATTCAGCTGGTTTAGCTGACTCAAAATCTTGTGAAACCTGTCGTATCCCTTGTGGATACCTTCTTCTTCAGAGATATTGAATTCTTGAAAGTGTTGCCTCAACATGGACTTCCTCATTCTTTTGGACTCTTCATTGCCACCGAACCTTGCTTTAAGCGCCATCCATATGTCCTTTGCATCATCCATGTGGTGAAAATCACCAAGTGATCTTCAGGAATAGCTTGAAGAAGGATGGTTCTTACTTTGTGCTCTCTTTGCACGACTAGAATCTCTTCAAAGTAGTTTTGGGAGGAGCAATGGTAAACTTACCATCAAGATCCAGGATAGTCTTCTTTGATTGTTTCCTTTCTTTACAATCTCCCAAAGATTCCAATCAATATTGGAGATCCGATTCGCATTTTCATTGTCCACAGATCATACTCTTCCTTTTTAGATAAGGAAACTTACCATTACTATTGGAAAGACTAAGTTCTTTGCATAGAGGTGGTGTTTTTGATGTTGTTGTTGGTGACTTCGATTCATCATCGAGCCCATGCATGGTGAATGTGTTTTGGTTGTATGGGGTGAGGTAAAATATGGTTCTCGTGATCGTAGAGACTTTCCCGAGGCTCGATACCACTTGTTGAACATGCATGCAGACCTTGCGATGATCTTGAGAACTCAGAGATCGTTAGTGTTGCCTATGTAATCATAAGCAAACTAATAGAAAATCTCTACAACTAGTATTCTATAGCGGAATGTAAATACAAGTTGTTATAACTAAGAACGCTTAGATCCTCTATGGATCTTTTATTAACTGAAACACTATGTTTCGAATGAGTTATCTATTACAAACTATTAAGTTCCTTTTATAGACAAGGAACCCTAAACTATTTCTACTCAATCGACTAAACATGCAAGCATGTATTTAATGACTAATACACTAAACAATATTGAGCAGTACAATAATACCCATGCTAACCTCGGGCAGTTCAAGAATAATGATAGGTTAGCATTTAAATAATAAAGCGCATGCTGATCCTAGTCAGCTTCCACCCTTCAGCAGAAACACGGCACGGCTTTTAATCTTCAGCAGATTCTGCTTCTACTTCAGCAGAATCCTTTGGCAGTATTGACAGCAGAAATCCCACTTCGCATAATTCCCAACAGATCTTTTGTATAAGACCAAGTGGATCGGTTAGTCGTATGACCGATCTGGTTGGAAGACCTGTATCTGCCAAATCTTCATCACTAAGCTTCCCCTTTGTATCCAAACATTTCTAGGTCCTTCCCTTGGTGTATTCTAGTCCCTTCCTAACTCCTTGGAGGCCAAATTCAGCAATTAGTACCCTAGGCCTTGGAGCTAGTATAAATAGAGGCCCTTTTGTGAGCATATGAGACACACACTTCAATACAACTCTCTCTCCTCATCAACAAAGCTCTTAAGCTCTCAAATTCGTCCTTAGAAATCCTGGAAAGTTTGAAGTTCCAGAAGTTCCACACTTGGAGGCCAAATCACCAAGAAGTCTACCTCAATACTTTGGGAATCATTACCCCATCATTTGTAATCTTATTCCAAGCATTGTAAGACTTTTAATCATGTTTTCTAATGTTCAAAGTTCTGAGTTTATGTTCTGTTTGTTACGAGTAGCTAGTTTCTTTATACATTTGCTTAAATGATGTTGATTATTATATGGTTGGTTAGTGATTGTGTTAACATGTTTTAATTCAATTTCAAGTTGATTCTAAGATCCAATTGTGCTAAAGTTTCATAGTGACATTTGTTAATCAAGTTTGACTAGTTGATGGTAATTGTAGAGGTCGAAAGAACTTATTGTTATTCAACTAGTTATAATCATTTTGTCTATGGATGATTGTTTTTACCCATTATTCTTGATTAAACAAAGGAACTAAGGTGTGGTTGTAATAAAAATACTTTTTGGATTATCAAATTGGATTGGTTGGAAACATCTAAAAGGTCGTAAGATTAGTTTTTGAAAATCAATTGTATCCTTTTGTTTATGATCGGTTACCTTTTGTATTGACCATTTCTTAAGCAATTTGATGAAACAAGTGGATGTTTTTGTGTTTAAGTTTATGAAAGTAAACTTATGAAACTTGAATTGATCTTGAATTGATTGGTTAAACTTATGCTTGTTTTTATGAACTAAAATCTTGACGAAGGTTTAACTTGTAAGAACAATAGATTAGTACACCAACTAATTATCACAACCAACATGTTAAGAGGTTAACACAATCATACTAATCATAGGTATGAAACTAGTTTAAGCAAGTGTAGTTTTTAATCATCTGAATTTCATTATATCTATTTGCATTGTTATATGTTTTGGATTGTCTTCGTTGATTCAAACTTGTTAATTAGATTCACTCAAATCCCTGCGAACGATCTTGACTTACCTCATAATCTTGCTATAACGGATGAGTATACTTGCTCGTATGTGTTATTGGTAAAATTGGTAATTCACCTTTTATAAATTTAAAACTTGTACACACGTAGCACATCACTTTCTTTATTTCTTGTTTTATTAGTTAATTAATCATTTCAACCTTAAACCAATTAAAACCAGTGACAATTAGACTTAATTAGAATTCGCTCACATAGCTCTTGGGATGACCTCGGTTTTACTGATTACTACACTACACACGACCGGGTACACTGCCCGTTAGCGCATAGGGTGGACCATAGGTAAACGAGACACTTATAAATATTAAAAAGTGGTCAGTAAAACCTGCATCAGTATTAAAAGTTATGTTTAATTATTAATTCACAATAATGACTAACGGCCGTTAGTATTTAACAGGATTTAGACTAACGGTTGTTAAGTATCAAATACAAGGACTAGAAGTAAAATAAGCTAAGGGAAGGTTCTGAAATCCCTTTGGGATTCCATAACCGATCGGTTAAGGGCTTGGGAGTCCTAATCCCACCCTAACTTGGTCTCTAAGTTTGCCAAATATAAATACAACGAAATTTGATCATTCTAAGTGTAACACCCCCAAATCTCGGTACAGCGGAAGACTTAATCAAGTTTTTGGGGCGTTACGACTGAATTGGTATCTCACACAAGTATAGCAAACAAGATAGTCATTTACATTCAAAACCAATCCCAAATTTAAATATTCAAAACATTAATCCAAAAGTATAAAAATTAGGCCCGAAACATGATTTAATAAAATAGGTCCCCATAATTTATCAGAGTCAATATGATCCTTGAACCAAGCCTCCTTGCCAAGCTTCCACCGAACACGTACTCCAAACATCATTTAAATACCTGAGAAAACATGCTAAAAGGTCAGCTTACGCTAGTGAGTTCATAGGTTTAAATTGAATAAAAACATAGTGAACCTGTAGGAGTTGATTTGCTATGCGAGACTTACAATAGATATACATCAATCACAAACCGTATCATATCCGAAATCACAATCCATATCATGCATCCAGTGATCACAACGGGCCCAGCGACTCTAGTCCAGCATTGTCGTAGCAAAATCTAGAACAATTGCTAACCCAGGACTAGGTCGAGGTAGAAGTCAACTCTTAGCTAGGCAACAGTTATAGCAATTAGGATTGCTACCCTAGTCTAAGGCAACGACTACCACACATCTATCTAAACAGTCAAGCACATAAGCAAATCCAAATAGTTTTAAAGGTCCAAAAACAGTAGCATGATTCTCACCCCAATTTAGTTAAAAACGTAGATAAAAATGGGGCTATGAAACTCACCTCAAGCAAGAAACGCACAAATAGACACTAGCAGAAGATAACAGCTAATCATGGCACAACAACTATCGACTCGGCACAACCTATTAATGTAAACCAAATTTTAATATATGTTTCCCAAAATCAACGTTATCTACCCCAATGTATTCCATTTCGTTATTTCTAAAAATGTCTTGTTTCACCACTTAGTCCTAGTGTTTGGTATCCTCATGTGGGTGTATCGACTCAATATGATGCCATGAATGCACTCAAACAACCAATATGTGACTCAATGCAACACAATGAGACATTTAAGCGATAAGCTCCATAGTCCAATAAGTTTCGTAATAAATAGTAGACCTTATCGAATTCGTCAACTCGATAAACTCAGTTATTTATTCGTGTCGCTTATTATCCCATAAAATGGTCGCATCCTAAAGAGTCATAAGGATAATTCACCCATTAATAAGGTTACCCAACGTACCTTGCGGACTCTTATTAGATTCGTCAACCTAATAAGTCCGCTACCCACCTGGATCAACACTATTAATGTTAGGTTATCCGTAACCCATGCACACAACGTAAGTAAATAAATACTTGAAACTAGTATTAAATGCCCATAATTGGCATATTTCAATAAGCATGTACTCGAAACATTAATTACTTATTTATCAGAAAACCTTTCCATTTTTAGTCGTTAGTTTCTATTTAAAATAGTAAATAACAAGATAAGTCTTGTTATCGATATTTTTGGTATAAAAGCCTTTTTATTATTAATGTTTCATAGTTTATTAGCATTTTCATATATACCTTTCGTCAAATTCCAATATTAGTTTCATATCGTTATTCGTTTCGAGTCCACAAGCACGAGTCATGACTTCTCGGCTTTTAATCAATCAATAGTCCAAACTATACTAAAGTCCATGTTACGGCGTTGTCGGGTCAACTATTGACTAAAAAGTCAAAGTAACACCGACGTTGCTCAAAGTGGACAATATATATATCAAGTCCAAATAAATGTCATAATAGCGCAATTCAATCCCAAATCAACTCAAATCAATCTTGCCAACCAATCAACCAACCAAATATACCCGAAACCAATGTTATGACCCTAATGGTCATGACATGGTCACGGTTAAGACCACGTGAACCAAACAAGCTCTAGAAGCTTTTTGGCTCCACGCGTCTCATCCAAACACCAACAATATCAACCAACAAGCTACCACGACAACTCGACCCGGACCCTTGGTCCATGTGGGTTACGTACGACACGACCCAAGACACAAACGTGGGTTTCATGGTGCGTACGGCCCATCACCACAACCAAACACCATCCAAATGGCTTCCACAACATTCAAATACAATCAATCAACCTCCAATCATTAACCAAACATCAAACCCATCATCTATTCCTAATCAAATACACTAAACTACACCTAAAATGCAAAAACCCAACAATATGATACACCACATGATACCAAATCACTAGCTACATGTTTATTTAAGTGTTAATTAGATTTAATCCCATGTTTCACCCAAAAGCCATAAAAATTACACCATGTACGAGCCTATTATGTTCCATACGTGACTTCACAAAGCTTAACAAGTTTGACCCATGTTCCATTTACCTTTTCCAAGCCCGATCTATAAGTTTTAATGAAAACCCTAGAATCACGAATCTTAATTTCAAGATTTGAAGGTGTAAATGTAGGCTTTTGTGAGAGTGTTATATATAGATGGAAAGAGGAAAGAAAGATCTACAAGATGGTGGTGGAGGTGTATGTTCACTCGCCGGAAAAGTGGCCGGAAATGGCTGGAAGGTGGCTGGATTTTTAATAGGGGCGGCTAGGGTTTATTTTTAGGGTTAGGGTTTGTAGAGAGAGAAATGAGAGAGAGAGAAAGGGGGTGTATGTGTTTTAGAGAGAGAAGTAAAAGAGTAAAATGTGATATGTGAGGGGTATATATAATTAGGAACTAGGGATTTAGAAATAAACAAAAAGGGGAGGAGGGGGCGCCGGATTTCAATAAGTGGAGGGGTGGAAGTTGTGATTTTTCGTAAATTATCCTGTTTACCCATTCCCGAGCTCATATATTGTCCCCTGAGTGTCCCACGACATTCATTCGACTTTCTATTATCGTTATTTATGTTTTTCCATGAGTTTTGACTATTTATTTGTCAATTTTTTAGTTACGGTCTAAAAGTTACGTTATTTCTCATTGTAGGCTTTTATAGTGCCGAATCGAATAGTGCCTATCAAAAAGAGTTAAAGCTCACATGATAACTCATCCAATAATGAAATAAACCATAAAAACCAATAGACGATATAAAATCAAGTCAAGGTTGATAAAAATAATGTTAAAGGCAAAACTCGGTTTAGTTTAACGTAATGCGGTTACCTAAAATAGACTCCCTAAATTGCCAGTTGTCACAACCTCCCAGCCTCAGAAGAAACCCGTCCCGGGTTTCACTCCGAGTTGCTTGATGTCATGAAAAGTTTTGGATACTTCCTATGGAAAACGTCCTCACGTACCCAAGTGAACTCCGGTCCATGTCGGGAGTTCCAACGAACTTTGACAATCGGAATACGGCTATGCTTCAGCCGTTTAATCTCATGATCCATGATCTCAATCGGTTCCTCAACGAAATTCATCTTCTCATCAATATGGATATCTCTTAAAGGCACAACTATGTTTTTCTCCGAAAGACATTTCTTAAGATTACTAACATGAAAGACATTGTGTACATTGCTCAATTCCTAAGGTAGCTCCAGGAGGTATGATACCGGCTCGATTCTTTCCAGGATTTGAAAGGGACCAATATATCGGGGATTGAGTTTTCCACGCTTTCCAAATCGAATCACTCTTTTCCAAGGAGAAACCTTTAACATAACACGATCTCCAACCTGAAATTCTAAAGGTTTGCATCTCCTATCGGCATAACTCTTTTGTCTATCTCGAGCGGTTTGCAACCGGTTACGAATCTGAACTATCTTCTCAGTGGTTTCTAGGACAAGTTCGGGACTGGTAAGTTGACTCTCGCCAACTTCAGCCCAAAAAAAAGAAGAACGACATTTTCGGCCATACAGTCCCTCAAATGGAACGGCCTCAATGCTAGAATGATAACTATTGTTGTAAGAGAATTCGGCCAAAGGGAGATGTCTCTCCCAACCTTTGCCGAAATTGATAACACAGGCTCTAAGCATATCCTCTAAGGTCTGAATGGTTCTCTCGCTTTGACCATCGGTTTGAGGGTGATAAGCAGTGCTCATATTCAGGTTTGTTCCTAACGCTGACTGTAAGGATCTCCAAAAGTGGGATGTAAAACGGCTATCTCGGTCGAAAATAATAGATATTGGTACTCCATGACGCGATACTATCTCCTTAAGGTACAGTCGAGCGAGCTTGTCGAGACTATCGACCTTGTTAATAGCTAAAAAGTGAGCAGACTTAGTCAAACGATCAACGATTACCCATATAGCATCATTGCCGCTAGCTGTTCTTGGTAATTTGGTGATAAAGTCCATGGCGATTCGCTCCCATTTCCACCATTGAACTAAGAGTATACCTTAGAACAAGTCAAGCACCAACCGACAATATGTATTAGTCCACTAGAGAGATACATCTTATCGGCTCCATGATGAATAGAGTATTTTGATTTATGCGACTCGTGCATAATCAAAGATTCCACCATGGTAAGTCTTTGAACTAATGAATGCTTGATTAATGAAGAAATGATAATTGCAATTAGAATTCCTAACGAACGAGTAATGGTGGAATGTTCTCTTTATGTTAGGTCACCTCACAACAATATGTATTTATAGAGAGAAAGTTTTAGTGAGAGAAAGTGGAAGAAACTAATGAATGATTAATGAAAATGATAATTGCAATTAGAACCAACAACCTCTCCCTTCAAGGAGGGGTATTTATAGTGTTTACATAAGTAGGGTGTTTCCCTTGGTTCTAGAAGAACCTTCTATCACAGCTCATGGGCTTACTACATGAGCTGTGAAATCAATTACAAACATTTATAAACCATATTTATTAACGACCTATTACAAATGAAATGACCTACACTTGATAATAAAACATGTTCCTAACAATCTCCCCCTAAGGGTTGGTCATCATTTGTTGTCTTGCTTAGGTCGTTTGACGTCTTGAACTTCTTTGGCATTCATAGCTTGTGACGTCTTTGATTCTTTGCATCTTTGTTCTTTATTCTTGTTGTTGTGATCAGTTGTGAAATCTGTCTTTTATCAACATCATTATTGTTGGTGATGAAAGTCATTTCTAGCATGCTCATACTTCTGGTGAAGTTTGTGATTCATATATTTGAAGCTCTCATTTTTTAACTTTGATCTTTATCTCATAACTGCGATTCTTTGACTTTGATGTAGAATCTTTTCGAAATTTTCTTTGTTTTTGAGAGAACTTCAATTAGTGTTGATGTTGGTATGAGCATGTGAAGAGTGCGCACGATCTTTTCCACCCATGAGCATCCATAAGAAGAAAACATAAAACATGGGGTTGAACAAGTTTGAAGAGTGTTATGACATAGTGTGAAAACACATCTCTAATTCTCACAAAGGTTGTTCTGAGCTGAGTCCCACAAGTGAGATAACGCGATGTGCGAAATACACCTCTGATTCAAATGAGTCGTTGAGGTACATCAAGCATCACCCCACGATGTAGACCGTTTGAGACACACTAAGCGTAACCCACAAGGAGTTACCAAAGTGACTCTTGTCGTGGCTATTTGATGTTGACCTGGCAGAATTTCCATTCAATCGAGGATCACAATTGTGAATCCCTCATAAATGTTACGCAGATTGCTAAGATCTGCGTGGGACTCGAAAAGTGTCACTTGTGTCCTTATTGTTTGAACAACAAGTGATGAAATATTTAAGTGTTCCTAAGAGATCTTTTGATGAATCTCATGGCTCTAGACTCGATTAGTGCGCTTTTATTTTCCTAAGCAGAGACTAGGGAGAGGGTCTCCTTCTTCAATACCAACAATCTCTAAGAGAGAGTCGATAGATTACGTAGGGTTCCCTGTGAGAATGAAACAAGCTCTTTTGAGAGAACTTGAGTGGTTTAGAAGGTTTAGTGCATTGCGTCCTTTGGGTCCATGACGACTTTGTCTTCAATACGGTGTCATCTTGTGACAACCAAGTAGCATATGAATTGAACCGATTATACGCCCTAAGTTGAATAATTTGGAGGCTATTTCTTTTCACCCTTTTCTTTAACTTTTCTTTTAATTCTTCAACTCCTTCTTTCTCCGATTCTCATTTTCTCCTTTTTCAATCATACCTAAGGACTTCTAAATACTAACTATTTGTGGTGTCCTTGGGTAGATCCCTCCGACTCTGGCGGATCATAGGATGTTTATTCCTAAACTTAGTCACCTTTAACTCCATGACTATCCTATGTTACCACAAAACCTTTTCTTGAAAATCTCTCAAGATGTTTATGATGAAAAACATGTTTTGGTAACACCTTGAGAGTTTTGGTTTTGAAATACTCCCCTCCACATGTGCTTATGACTTTTGGTGAAATCGCACGGTGAGGGTAGAGCTCGCACTTTTGAATTGATTGACTCTTGATAGACAATTTCCCGTGAGACACGGTTACGTTGTATAGTTAGAGAGTTCCATTATCAGCTTTTAGGTGACAACTAGCTCTAATAACTACCTTGAAGATGTAAACTCTCCTTGAAAAGGAGGTTTGACCCGTCAGAGTTCATATCAATCAAGAGTGTCTCGGATTGGTACATTCTACAAAGATAAGTCTTGAAAGACAAATCTTTTCGATTACTGACATTTAAAGATCGTCAATTCATGGGTGATATCTAAGTCGAGCACGTTATGAGATTTCATAACTTCCTGATCAACAATTTTAATCACATTTCTCCCCCTCAAAAATAGCATATGAATGTTGTTTTTGAAAACATGTTGATTAAAATATGCTTTTGAGGTGTTTGAAATTCATTTGGGAAGAAATGGATTTCAAGAACATTTGATTTTGAACAAAGATTTTGCGTTGCAAGCAGTTAAAAGCTTTCGCTCCTTTAATTAGGATTGAGGCACTGAAACGTACCACAGGGTCCTTTCGTGGAATCAGATTTTGTTTTCGTTGAACAAAAGTACTCCCCCTCAAATATGAAAGTATATTCGAGAGATAGCCTTCGTGAGTCGAATTTGAAACAGTTTATTACAGGTTGTAAAAAACATATTATCAGATTTGTTGTGCTTGTAAAAAAATTCGAGCTCAAGGTTTAACTGAAAAACATAATCAATTAAGATAAGCATACGAATGAAAGTAAAGAGTTAGAGTTATTACAGACGGATGTTTAAATGTTCCAGTAATGTTCCAAAAACTATCTAACTGCAGTACTTCATTCAGGATGACGAAACGTCAAGATATTTGGAACCCTTGCTCTTCCTCCAACATAGCCTTCAAGTCGTCGCATTTGAACTCGGAACTTGAGTCGTGAATCAATTTTCTTGACAAACTTTTCAGCTTGCTTAACATCGCTTCTCTTCCATGTCATGTTCCGCAACTAACGTTGTTTTCTGCCCGCTTTCAGATCTTCAAGAATGTTGACAAGCTCAACCTTTACCAGTGTCAACGTATCATCACTGAACTTGTGAATTTCTTCGTATCCCATGAATTTGATGATGTTGTTCCTGATGAAGTGTAATCCAAATGGTGTTGTGGTGAATGTATACAGTTTCTGGTCATAAATGCCAGGTGGTTGGAGATCAGGTTTGGTAAGATTCAGACATTTCTGATAACTTTTAACGCCAAGATGAAGATCTTCAACTCTTGACTTAATGACAAGACTGCGGATAAAAATGAGGATTGAGTTGAAGATATCATATTGTAAGCTACCAGGAAGATGCTCAAGTTTTCCTTGAACTTTGAGAAGATACATATCTTCGATATCGTTGAGATTCAGAAACCTGTAGTCAGCTTCGTTGAAGGTGTATTCTTTATCGTCAGCTCTGCGAACCGTGATGTTAGTCAGAAAATTGTACCCGTATTTATCCATAATCTCTGCACTTTTAATGGACAAGATCCGGTGGTTATAACACACTTTGTGTTTAGAGGTGAATGTGAGCCGCCATTTGTAAAACCATTTACGCATATTAGGCGATGGAAGATGCTAAGTTACGCCTCATCATTATATGTAACAACCGAAGAACTAAACAATTCAACAACTTCTTCCTCCATTCCTCTTGAGTGTAAACATGACATGGAACTTAGACAATGATGTTGCATACCGTTTCTCGGATCGTGTTGCCATACATCGGATATTCTAAATCATGATTAAAGAAATAAGGTGTGGGTACCTTGAGATTATGAGTATGACCCATGAGTGGTAAAGGTTGAGAATAGTCATGAAACTTGAATGTTTTGGGAGCCTTTGGAGGCGTGAAACATCCCAAGTAATGTTCTCGGACATTGCTCATGCAACTTCCTCAAGATTGTATTCAAATTGAAGCCTTGAAGTGGTGGAAGTCTTAAATCGTGTAAACCACCTTTCGTGAATAGTGGCAATGTGAGACAATTGAAGTTTACGCACCTTCATGATCTTTTCAAATTCTTTGTGAAACCCACAATGGAAGCTTCATTAGGAAGGTCATCTTACGGATGAGCATCAACCATATCTTCAAACCAATCAAAGCGAGTTGTGGAAGAGTCAATCCATTTCAGGGCTTCTTCTTGTTGCATGTTCGATGGTGGGTGGGATATGACTTGAGAGACGATCTGTTGTGGAGGTTGATTGGAAGATTGTGGTTGAATTTCATCTTGGTGGAATATCATGAGAAGTGGTTTGAAAAGCGAAGATGACGGTGCGATGAATTTGGTACGTTTGTCGCGTGGGCGTGACTCATCATCTTTATCATCGGGTCTGCGTTTACGGCGGGATATCTTTGCACGATGCGGACGCTCTTCTTATCGACCCTCTTAATGGATTTGAGTAGAGCATCTCAAGTTCCACTTCTTCATCATCATCAATTATCATCTCAAGAAGTTGACTTTTGAGATCAACGACAGGCAACTTGGAAGGTTTTGTTTCAAGGGTTATCGGGTGTGTTTGAAGATGAGTGGCTACAACACCTTGAAGCTTGTTTTTAACATATGTGCGTAATGCCGATGGTAGAACTTCATTAATACAACTCTTGACCTCTGTAGGAAGAACCTGTTTAAGGATTTCCTCAATCTGCTCGGGTAATGGAAACTTCTGAATCTGTTGATGTTGTTCTTGAAGTTGCTTTTGTTGTGTCTGAACTTGGGTTTGAAAAGAAGTGAGCTGTTCTTGAATGTCTTGAAATTTATCTTTTCCGTTAGCGGATGTTGGTCGAGAAGGGAACGATCTTAAAGGTGGTTTGGAAGGAACATTCGTCTTTGTTGTTGATCCGAGGATCTTTGGAGGTGGTTGTGTTAGTGATGTTGGAAGGCGGCGTCACCTTCCGGATGTGGTTTATCGGTGAAAACATCATCAAAATCATCATTCTCGAGTCATCATTGTTGTGATTCTTCATTATCGAGCGAATGAATTGATCGATTCATCTTTGGATGAAGAGAGTGTGATGAAACCGAGTTATCCGATTTGGAAGAGTCGATTCATTCATAGGTTGTTGAAGTTGTTCGGGAATCACCTTAGAACCCGATCCTTCACCCTCTACTGCAACCTTTTAAGATCAGCTTGGTGATGACGTTTGGTGATAGCCAAGGTTTTCTTGAGATTGCTCGTTCTTCTTTGTGAGTGCGAGGAGATTGAAGTAGTTGAGTTTGATGATTGAGAGTTTTACTACTTTCTCGGCGGTGTATCTTGTTTGACTGGATAAGTCTTTGAGTGTCTGTGGGTTATCAACTTTGTCGTGATGACTAACTTGTTCTTCTTCAACAACAACTTCATCAATCGACAAGGTTTGCTTGTGTTTTGCGATGGATCTCCTTCCTCTACCTTTAGGTTTTTCGAAATAATTCCAACCGTTCTGCTTTTCGCTTGATCATAGTCCCCTGTAAGCGGTAGTGCGCTTGATGCCATCATTAAAGAGGCGATCGAGAATTCTTAAGCCTTTGTTGGTTGTGCTAGTGCTTTGAACTTTTAGTTTTAAGCACATGATCCATGTGACTAGTATGATACTTATCACCACTTGCTATTCGTTTGTCGATGCTTGGATCTACTTGCATGAAGTATTCAATAAGAAGCTTGGTGTAACGAGCAAGCGGAATTTTATACCCTTTCTTATTGGTAAGCTGCCGTGCTTGATAGATCATATCATTCCGATTAGTTGTGCATAATCAAGATGTTGTGTATTAATGACACCCCAAAATATTTGAAGTAGTTCCAAGCGAGGGTGTTCATGGCGGTAGCTTTTCCTATAACACAATGATTGAGTATGGTATATAATCATAACCATGGTTAAGGAATGAATTTCGGTTTACATCGAAGCGGTTGTGATTGTTGAGAAGACTCATCATAACCCAGTTTTCTAAGAGATAATGCAATTTGTGAAAACGATGAAGATGGTATGAACGAAGTGTGAGTCTTTGTTTCTTCAATAGGGAGATGAAGAACATCACGAAGAATGCTAACATCAAATTCGAATGGTGTTCTGTCAATCTGGACTGTCATGATGTTGGAATCGTTACTTATCTTGAGTGAATGCCAGAATTGATGTAAGTAGATCTCAGGGACACTTGCAGATAAAGTCAGAAGATGCCGACAGAAGTGCTTCTTAAGAATTTCCACTATAATCTGACATGTGGGATGGCATAGAAGTTGTTCGAAATCAATACGAGAGTCTGAAAGCGCAATATTGCGTTCATCTTCAATAGGATACATGTCTTTTCTTGTGAGAGATCCTTGAGACATATTTTGACCTGAGACAAATCATTTTACCAAGATATCCAAGAATTTGTAATGACATGTTAGAGGAATAACTCATATGATCCTAATATACAAACTATGCAAACTCACAAAAGCATTTATGTGTGAAACTCTCAAAATTAACTAAGTCATACTTGCTAAGACTCAATAGAAACACACAAGAAACATCAAATTCTTAGAGAGTAACAAGCATACAAACTCGCCAAAATTTACTAAGAGAATCCTAAATGGTCTTAGACTCTAGTATGAAACCTTAAACGCACAACATGTCCTTAAACCTTGGACCAATGACAAACTTGCAAACAATCATATGGCGGGTAAAAACTCGCCACCATTCAACAAACAAGAAGAAAACTCACCATTATTCAACCATGTTGACAAACTCGCCAATATTACTTGTGTGAATGACAAACTCGCCAACACCTAAATAAATTCGCCAAAATCTAACCCTTATAGAAACTCACAAAGTTCATGTATAAAAGACAAACTCGCCACTTTCTAAACCTAAGAGAAACTAGGAAAATTCATGTGGATAAGGCAAACTCGCCAAATTCTAATCCTTAACCTAAGTTCATGTTATAAGGCAAACACGCCAAATTCTAATCCTTAGAGAAACTACAAAGTTCATGTTATAAGGCAAACTCGCCAAGTTCTAATCCTTAGAGAAACTCGCAAAGTTCATGTTATAAGGCAAACTCGCCAAGTTCGAAACACAAACAAATTCGCCAAACATAATCTTAAGATAAAAACTCGCCAAAATTTATATGTAAAAATTCGCAAGTATTCAACAAACATGGCAAACTCGCCAATATTCATTAACCCTTAGCAAACTCGCCATTATTCATTAAACTTTGGCAAAACTCGCCAAAATTCAAGGAAAAACTCGCAATTAATTCAATAAACCATGGCAATCTCACCAATATTCAAACACATCAAGAACCCTAAACTCAAAAACACAAAGATATCTAGATTCCTAAACCAATCTTTGAAAATATTAAACATAAAACACTTATAATCAATTCCTAATATACGAATCCAAAACTAAACAAGGTAAAGATCAGATACGTATAACCTATGATCGATTGTGTCCTATATACGAAAATAAGAATCCCAATTAAAACATACTTAACATCACAATTAGTTATAGATACTTACAATCGATTGGAATTAGAAAAACAAACTTGAGATAAACCGAGTGGAACAAAGATCGTGACGGTTTGTGTGGATTTGAAAATAATGAGTTTTGGAAGAATGCATAAAACTAAGGTTATATATATAGGAGTAGAATGAAAAAATGACACAATTAGTCCCTAGAGTATTAAAAACGTTTTTTTTTTTTTTTTTTTTAAGATGATAAATATATGAAAGACTAAAAGAAAATCTTTTGGGTTTTGTATAGATTTTATATTTTTGTATTTTGATTTTGAAATATGTATTTACAAAGAAATGTTTTTGGTGTTTGACGTTTTAAGAACGTTTGATTAAATTTTCGGATCTTACGAGTCAAACATTGCATACCAATTTGATGGACAAGCTCAGTAAACCTTGCTGGTGGCAAGGCTTTGGTGAACAGATCCGCCAATTGGTATTGAGTACCCACAAAGTATAGTTCAATTGTACCCTTTTCAACATGCTCTTTGATGAAATGATATCGGAGAGCGATATGCTTTGACTTGGAATGCTGAACCGTGTTGCAGGAGATTGCAATGGCACTCTTGGAGTCACGGTACATTGGAATCTTGTCGAATACAAAACCGTAGTCCATCAGTTGTGATCTCATCCAAATTATCTAAGCACAGCATGCTGACATGGAAACGTATTCTGCTTCTGTTGATGACATAGATGTACAGTCTTGTTTCTTTGTTGCCAAGACACAAGTTTATCTCGAGAAGCGAACACCACCGGATGTACTTTTGCGTGTATCTAAACACCTGCGTGATCGACATCGAAAAAGCGATTAGTGCAAAACAAGAATCCTTCGGATACCAGATTCCCAGTGAATGGTTCCCTTTACGTAGCGAAGGATTCTTTTAGCCTCATTGAGGTGTCTTTCGGTTGGTCTTGATGATAACGGAGCAAAGATATCTGACAAATACAATGTCGGTCTGTTGGTTGTTAGATACATGAGAGACCCAATAATACTTGGTATTTTGTAGGGTCAATAATTTTCCCATGTAAATCGACATCCGACTTTGGTGAGGTTGCGAGACATAGGTGTGTTATAAGTATCACAACCGGTCATTCCATGTTTCTTCAAGATTTCAAGAGCATATTTGGGTGATTTAGAAATATGCCACGGGAGATTGATGAACCTAAAGTCCTAAGAAGAACTTTAGTTCACCCATCATGGACATTTCAAAATTTTGTTTCATTAATTTTGCAAAAGCGTTTGAATACTTTTTATGTGTTGAACCAAAATGATATCATCAACATAAATTTGAACAATCAAAATATCCTCCCGTGACGTTGAATGAAAATGTTGGATCAACAGTTCCTTTGGTAAAGCGATTAGCGAGAAGAAATTTTGACAGTTTGTCGTACCGGGCCCGTGGGGCTTGTTTAAGACCATAAAGAGCCTTTTGAGCTTGTACACGTAGTTAGGATGATCTAAATCAATGAACCCGTCCGGTTGACCCACATAAACTTCTTCACGGAGTTGACCATTCGAAACGCCGTTTTACATCCATCGATAAACCGTGATATTCTTGTGTGCGACATATGCGAGAAATATCCGTGCGACTTCAAGTCGAGCTCTTGGTGCAAACGATTCTTCATAATCGATTCCTTCTTCTTGAGAATACCCTTTAGCCACAAGACGAGATTTGTTGCAAATAACATTGCCTTGACATCCGGTTTGTTTTTCGGATCCACTTGAGTCCAATGACATAAATCCCATCCGGTCTTGGAACAAGTTCCCGGACTTGAGACGTTTGAAGCGATTCAACTCTTCTTGCATTGATTCAATCCAATTGTCGTATGTCATAGCTTCTTTGATGTTTCGTGGTTCATCTTGACAAACGGTGAGTGCATAAACACAAGTTTCAGCATCAGTATGAAGTCGTTGTCTTGTCATAACTGGGTTAGAAGGATCGCCAATCACATTTACTAAGGGATGATCTTTCGTCCATTTATGTGTCGAAGGGTGATGATTGAATGTTGCATGCATATTAGATGGTTCCAAATTGCGTGAAGACGACTCGCCAATGTCTGGAATGGTTGGAGCCGGAGCAAATGGATTGAAGAAAGCATTTCCGTCATAATCTGCGGGTGCGGGTACTTCTTGATTTTGTGATTCATCACCGTGTCGGTGTTGGATGCAATGTGTTCTTCTATTGATTGAGAATCATTCAGTGGTGCATCCGGTGCCACAGTTGTTGTTGTTGGAGCGGTGTATCGGGTATTGGATTATGATCGGGTGTGCGTGAAACGATCGATACATCCGAGCACTACTTTCGGGAATCTCATCAAACAGAGGAGCAAACAATGTTTCCAATTGTTGTGAGTGAATTCCATGGGTGGAACAAGGTGATGAAGAAGGAAAGTTTAGACTATTGGATGCGGGTCCTAAGCGGTTTTGCTCGAAGCCATTTCGTAAGCTCATCAAAGTTGACATGAGCGGTTTCCATCATTTGTCGAGTTCGATGATTCCAAATTTTAAATCCTTTTGAATTTTCACGGTAACCAATGAACACTCCAATGTCGACTTTTGGTGAAGTTTACCAATATCATCACGATCATTTTGGATAGCAAAGTGCACGAAAACATGAAAATATCGATATCCGGTTTGCGGTTGTGAACAATCTCATATGGAGTTTTATTATGGCGCGTATGAATGATGGAGCGGTTTTGAGTAAAACATGCAGTTGAGACGACTTGACCACAAGAAATCCGTGGTGTGAGAAAATCAACATCGTTCGAGCAGCCTCCACTAACGTTCGGTTTCGTCTTTCAACAACACCATTTTGTTCAGGAGTACGAGCAATAGAGGTCTGATGTGTGATTCCAAATTTCTCAAAATAAGCACGAAGTGTTTGATTTTTGAATTCAGTTCCATTGTCTGTTCTTATAATGCGGACCGTGTTTTTGAGTTGAACCTGAATCTTTGTGAGAAAGGTGATAATCATTGTTGGAGCTTGATCTTTAGTGCGGAGGAAATAGACCCAAGTCCATCATGAATAATCATCAACAATAACCAGAATGTATCGTTTTCCATTCACACTTTGTACACGCATGGGGGCACATAAATCCATATGAAGCAAATTAAGAACATGTTGAGAACTTGGTTCTGGTTTTGAGGGAAAGTTAGATCTCTTGCTCTTGCCTTGTTCACAATCCGAACATAAATGATCTTTGGTGTATCGGAACCTTGGAAGACCATCATCTAACTTATGATGACGAGTTTAGTCATGGTTTTGAAGTTTAAATGAGAAAGCCTTTTGTGCCATAACCATGATTTTGTCGAAGTTGCTTTTGAGAGAAGACAAATCGGTGAAGATGCAATCATATCGGACATTGGAATCGTATAAAGATTGGTGCTCCGATTGACGGTGAGTAAGTCATGTCCTTCCAAATCACGTACGTAACACGTTTTGGAGCGAAACGCAACTTCCAAATCTTCATCACAGAATTGTCCAACTGAGAAAAGATTGTGTCCAAGACCTTCAACATAATAAACCCGGTGATCTCGATGTTTCCATTAACATAATCTCCATATCCCATTATTGCGACAAAATGATCATTCCGAATCGACAAGATCGATGAATTTTGAAACAAAGTTTACTAATGACTTTAGATTGCTGTCATATGTCGGGTACATCCGCTATCAACAATCCATAGAATGAGTTGAATCACCGCAACACACAAAGACAACGAAGGTGGTATGATAGAAGCGGTGGAACCCAAAGAGTTAGTGGGTTCCATTATGTTAGTGTTACACACATTTGCACATTTAGGAATCCATTTAAAACTTGAGGTGCTGTTGCAACCATTGTTGCCATAACCAATTATTTTTGCTTTGGTCTTAGTGAAGTCACTAGGTGAGTATACTTTCTTAGGAGATGTTTTTCAAACAATGGGTGTGTCTCTGATTTCTCGAAACTACACTGTGCACCTTCCTAAATTCGATTTTGCAACTATTGGGGACCTAGAGGAGGGCCGTTATAGATTTCTTAGAACGAGCTAACGGAGAATTTGCAACACATTTTCATGATTACGAGACATCATACTCTTACGACAAAAACACAGAAGCATTAACATTTGAAACTTTTACGGACTTATCATTCGTTAATCGACATTAGAATTACAAGTTGCCAAATTTGAATCTAAAGCGGATGCAACATGATTTTATTCGATTTCCTAAGATGAACTTCTACTTACGATGTCGGACGAGTGCTCTTCCTATGTTGCGAGATCCTAGTATTTTCTTGTTGTCTCTTATTCTCGGATCTTCTAACATTAGTAGACGCAACTATTCTGTAGAAGTGGAAGAAAGCAAATTAGTTTCACGAGTTTTATCAATTATATACATGCGGAGCAATCACATTTGTGTTACTAGACTTGCTAGATTCTTGTTTAGCTAGCTTTTCTTTAAGCTCAATGATGATGTGTTTTTGATCCTGAATTATGGAATTTAATCTTCCTTGTTCACCCAACATTTGTCGAGTGTATTCAACATGGTGATCAAGTTATTTTGACGCTTCAGAACGAATAGTTTTAAGAGAATCAAAAATCGTTTTATATTCCTGTTTGACTTGTGCAATCTCTTGTTCATATTTGAAAATTTGACATTTTAACGATGCATTTTCATCATCAAGAAATTTGACTTTTGAAATTCGCGACTGATCCAAAGACATCTTTTCCATGTGATTTTGTAAAGCAAGTTCGATTCAATTGTCTTAGGTGACACCATTGAAGTCTTCGTTTAAGTTCGTAAATCTCCATTGAAAGTTTAGATTGGACATCATCATTTTGTGAAAACATTTTTCATTTTCTTCTTTTAATTTTGCAATTTCATGCCTTAACATCGATTGTCCATTTCAACGTTTGAACCATATTGAGATTCTCGTGATTAACACATTATCATTCACGAAGCAAATTCACAATATATAACCACGAAGCAATATTAGCGTAAAGAGCATCTTCTAACAATTGATCAAAGGCATTTTGAAGATCTTGGTGTTTGCATTGTTCTTGTGAAACGAGTTTTCAAGTGTGTTAAAAGCTTCAATCATTGAAGTCACCTCTTGTTGAAGTTCCCTTTTCGATGTGTTGCACATGACGCAAATGTGCGACATGAGGTGAGATTTGGGTTTGAAACATTTGTCTTTGCTCTCTTGAATAAGCAGATTGAAAATTAGATGCTTTTAACTCAGAATTTTTCTCAATTGCCGTTTCTAAAAATGAAATATCTTCCATAAACGTTTGGAAGTATCGTAATACTAAACAAGATTTAGGAGTTTTGGCAATGAGTTGCTTTTGCAAGAGGACGGTAAAGGACCATTTATTTGTGCAACAACGTGAACGGGCCTTCTACACAAGATGCCTCGGTTAATTCGAGAAAGAGTATACGATGGTGTTGAAATGACATTCGGTTTGTAAGAAGCATTTTCTCTTGTGTAATCATATGGTAAAATTCCATTTTGTCGCATGTTTAAGCGACTTGATCATCTTGTGCCCATTGTTCCTCACAATCAAATACAACAAGTTGCATGCTTGGATCTAAAAGACATTGAGCACTATACAATTTGGGCATTTCCTTGAGAGTGTGTGAAGAAAGCGTGGGTGATTATACCCAAGAGCAAAACGTTTTGAGTCATCGGGACTCGGAAGTAAGGTTGACATTTCAATGCTTTTCTTGTGTGGCCAATCTTATATACAACATGCCAAAATCTTTTAACCGTCTTTCCAATCAAAGAATTTCCTCGATTTGATCATCAATCGTTTCTTAGATTTCTTCTTGAATTGAGAAAAATTTGACCGACTTTTTGAAAAATCTTGTTTAGTATTTGAAAGTTCCGTTTGAAGATTTTCAATGTTTTTCCAAGTTCGACTTTTCTTGTTCAATTTTAGAAATCTTTTCATTATTTGACGCAACAATTTCATGCATTTGATGTTGAAGATTTTGTTCGTTAACGTAAGATTTTGAAAGGCCACTTCAAAACTTGTTTCTCGGGTGGTTTTGTTTCAAAATCATTTATTCGTTTCGACAACTCTCAAGTTCAAGAGTCAAGGAGGTAATCTCACCCTAAGGTTTTGGTTTATCTCATTACATTTTGCGGTTTGGGCTTGAAATGGCGAAGTAATTAAGTCGATATTCGAATCGGACCATGAATTGCTTCACTCTGTTCAATATGCTCATTATTTTCATCATCACTTAGGTCATCAAATGTAACCACGGGTTAATTTTATCAACTTCATTATGATTAAATAATGATTCATGTTGAACATATTGTCGCTCATCGATGCGAATCTGAGACACAATTGCATTTATGAGGCATATATCGTTGTCGGTACACGAGATAGACCGTCGTGTCATAGACCGGTCCATTCATTCTGTTTGGTGATATGATGTTCTTGCATATTTGCCATCAAAACAACTGCGACATTTGCTTCCAAATCTTCATATTCATCATCCGAGAGAGTATCGCCATAAAACCTTCTTGAGTTTCACCGAGTTCTCCTCCTACTTCATCCTTGTATGCCATCGGCATGACTTGCTTATAGTAATCTCCTCCTCGGTTCGTGGTTCGGGACAAGCATTAGCAAGATGTCCTTGCTTTTTGCAATTATAGCAACGAATAGTAGATCCCGAAGCGGTGAATTCCTGTTTCCACAACTTGAATATTTCTCTTGAAGTTATTACTACCCGATCCCCTAGCGATGTTTGACCATTCCCGAGTGCGAATACCCACTTGTAATCATCGACGACCACTAGTTACATTACGAACCTCAACTTTGCCACCTTGGATAAGCTGCGTGACTTTTGGGATTTGATGATGATCGAAGGCGATTGTTTGGTGAGTAGAGAACTTGGAGAAGGCTTTAGCAATAAAGGCCATTCCATGATTTAATGCTTCAAAGGCATCGGCTTGATCATCATTGATTTGAGCATAGTATGCATTGTTAGAATCACCTTGGTGTGAGTTGATGAGAAGGTGTGGGTGGAGCATAACTAAAGTGACGTTGTTGTTGATCGAAAGCATGATTTGACTTTGGGTAAGGAGTTGGATAACCATGTGCCATGAGAGCAATCTGATCAGCAATTGGTGGTGTAGGGAAACCATGTGTGCCACGAGCTTCTTTATCTTTGATAACTTCATATTGATGATGTTTCAGATAATCATACAATAACCCATACTTGACATCATGAAGATCCTTGACTTGTCGAACAAAAGTAACATACTTATGCCAATCCGGTCCTAATGAGTTCAGAAACTTGGTGTTAATGGCAATTGTTGGAAGATCAATCTTATGTCGATGCAAATCATTGACCACATTTGTGAAACGATGATAATATGATTCAAGTGATTCCCCAGGCTCAATGGTAAACACATCAAAGTTGTGATATAGCTTAGACTCCATGTCGACCTTATTAGTTCGATGCCTTCCATTAAAAGATGAATTTGTTCCCACATAGCTTTTGCGGTTATACGTGCATCAATACTTTTGTAAATCGGATTAGGAATTCCAAGAAGTATTTGTTGCATAGCAAGCTCATCGGCTTCAAGATGAAGTAGTTGTTCTTGTGTTAAGCGACTAAGTGGAACAATTGTGATAGTATCGGGTCTTGGTGGAGCAATTGTAGGATCTCCGGAATAGTTTCATTGGCATTTGAAACGGTCCTTCTAATATCACCTTCTTTAGATACTTACCATGAGGTTTCTTGAGTTCCATATACCTTAGAAATCGACTTGACCATTGCACATAATTTCCTGGTGTAAGCATTGGAGGACGAGTATCCGAACCATCTTCATGAATCGATTGCTGACTTGTAACAGCTTCGCACATTTGAGAAAACCAAGTTTGTTGTTGAGGGATTTGTGGAACCATTGACATTCGTTGTTGAACTTGTTGAGGAGGTTGTGGAGTATATTGTTGATTAAATTGTTGTTGATAAATTGCTTGTTGTTGATTCCATTGTTGATGTTGTGGACTGAGTTGTTGTTGTTGTTGATGATTATAAATGTAAGGAAAATAGTTAGAGGATGGTGGTTGAGACATAATTGTTGATTGATGTTGATCGTTAAGGATAATTAAGGTTGAGGTTGCTTAGATTTAGGTAGATTAGTAGTAGAAAGCCAAACTCACAGAAATCCAAACTTGCTTGCAAGAAACTCGCAGACAAGAAACTTGCTGAAAGAAACTCGCTGAAAGAAACTCACTGAAAGAAACTTGCAGAAAGAAACTCGCAGAAAGAAACTTGCAGAAAGAAACTCGCCAAACTGCAAAGTCGCATAAATGCAAACAGAAACTCGCCAAAACTGCAAACTCGCAGAAATGCAGACAGAAACTCGCCAAAACTGCAAACTTGCATAAATGCATACAGAAACTCGCCAAAACTGCAAACTCACAGAAATTTAAACAGAAACTCGCAAAAACTGCAAACTCGCAGAAATTTAAACAGAAACTCACCAAAACTGCAAACTCGCAGAAATTCAAGCAGAAACTCACCAAACTGCAAGGAGAAACTCGCAGAAACTCATGAGAAACTCGCCAAAATTCATGGCTAACTCGCCAAACTCGCCAAAACTCATGAGAAACTCGCAGAAACTCGTATTCAGTCCAAAAAGTCCATAAATTTCAATCTAAAACACGTTTTTAAGTACGGATTTCTATTAAATCTAATCAATATTAACCTAAATTATCCCTTGGCTCTTGATACCACTTGTTAGGTCACCATATTATCACAACAATATGTATTTCTAGAGAGAGAAAGTTTTAGTGAGAGAAAGTGGAAGGAACTAATGAATGATTAATGAAAATGATAATTGCAATTAGAACCAATAACCCTCTCCGTTCAAGGGAAGGGGTATTTATAGTGTTTACATAAGTAGGGGTGTTTCCCCTTGGTTTTAGAAGAACCTTCTATCACAGCTCATGGGCTTACTACATGAGCTGTGAAATCAATTACAAACATTTATAAACCATATTTATTAACGACCTGTTACAAATGAAATGACCTACACTTGATAATAAAACATGTTCCTAACACTTTACGACTAAGTGCATCAGCCACAACATTAGCCTTACCAAGATGATAACGAATCTCACAGTCATAATCACTAAGCAATTCTAACCAACGACGCTGTCTCATATTCAGTTCCTTCTGATCTAAGATATGCTTCAAGCTCTTATAGTCGGTAAACACTACACACTTGGTTCCATACATATAATGTCTCCAGATCCTAAGGTCAAACACTACAGCACCTAACTCAAGGTCATGGGTGGTGTAGTTTTTCTCATGCTTCTTAAGTTTTCGGGATGCATAAGCAATCACCTTCTCCCATTGCATCAAAACAACACCTAAGCATTTATGCGAAGCGTCGCAATACACGACAAAGTCTTCGCTTCCTTCAGGCAAAGCTAGGATGGGCGCACTACACAACTTCTCCTTCAGAAGTTGGAATGCTTCTTCTTCCTTTTCTCCCCATTCATACTTAACGTCCTTCTGTGTCAGTTTGGTCAGCGACTTAGCTATTTTGGAAAATCCCTCAATGAATCTCCTATAATAGCCTACTAAACCTAGAAACTGGCGGACTTCTGATGGGTTCTTAGGGGTTGCCCATTCCTTAATGGCCTCAATCTTAGTTGGGTCAACATGAACACTATCTATTACGTGACCTAAGAATTGTACGGACGGTATCCAAAATTCACACTTAGAGAATTTGGCATACAGCTTCTCCTCTCTCAACAATTCTAAAATGAGCCTCAAATGCTCGTCGTGCTCCTCTTTACTCTTGGAGTATATCAAGATGTCGTCTATAAATACTATCACAAACTTATCCAGATATGGCTTACATACTTGGTTCATGAGATCCACTTGGAATTCATAGTGCCCATAACGAGTCCTAAACGCCGTCTTAGGGATATCCTCCTCTCGAACTCTAAGCTGGTGATAACCAGATCGTAAGTCGATCTTGGAAAAGACACTAGCTCCTTGGAGTTGGTCAAACAGGTCATCTATTCTAGGTAACGGATATCGATTCTTCACCGTCAACTTATTCAACTCCATATAATCAATACACACCCGAAATGATCCATCCTTCTTCTTCACAAACAACACCGGTGCTCCCCACAGTGACGAACTTGGTCGAATGAATCCCTTCTCTGACAACTCTGCCAACTGTTTAGACAGTTCCTCCAATTCTCTTGGAGCAAGTCGATATGGTGCCCGGGTTACGGGTGAAGCACCGGGTATCAACTCTATTCGGAATTCCACTTGTCGGACAGGTGAATCCCTGGCAGATCGTCGGGAACCACATCTGGAATTCTCTAACGATGGGTACATCATTAAGGTGTCTTTCACTCTTCTCCTTGCTTTTCTTTTCAAAAATTCGAGCCAAGAAAAGACAACCTCCTCTTTCGATGTACTTCTGGGCCTTAATACAAGAGATGATGCTCAACCGGAAAGGACTTCCACAGTCGCTCCGATCTCCTTGTATGCTCAGAAATTTTCCGCCATACGGTACATGCACAATCTTCTCATCGCAGATGATGTGTGCACCGTTCTTCGACAACCAATCCATTCCGATAATGATGTCAAAACTTACCAAGGTAACTGGCAATAGGTCTATGCTAAACGGGTGGTCTAGGAAACTTAAGGTACAACCTCAGACTATGGTATCTATCTTCTTCCTATTCCCATTAGCTAATTCCACATCACAACTAAACCCTAGAGGTGTTTAGGAGATTCCTAGTAATGGCATAAAGTCGGTGGATACAAAACTCATGTCCGCACCAGTATCAAACAGTATGGAAGCATAGCGATTATTGAGAAGGAACGTACCCATAACTACGTTAGGGTCCTCACTAGCTTCCTTCCCAATAGCATACACACGCGTTGTTCCCATGTCTCTCTGCTGATTCCTAGCACTCTAATTTCCCTGGTTCTCCACAACCTCACGCTTCACACAGTTTAAGCCATTACTTCCCACACCTCGGTTAACAAATCCTCCTACATTACCGGGATTTCCTCTCATCAACGGCTCTCGGCACTTATTCTTGAAGTGCCCCTTCTTTCCACATCCAAAACAGGTGACAGTGGACTTCCAGTCCGCTCCTTGTGCAGTTTGAGCTGCAGCAAGTGGTCGGGAGCTACAGTATTTAGCCAAGTTCCCTGCCTTAGAGCACTTCCTACACACATTCAGGCACGGTCCATGGTGGTATCGGTTGCAACGACCACACATGGGTCTACTACCTTCATAACCCTTCCTTTCTCCATTTCCTATGGCGAATACCCTGGCTGTCTCATGCCGTTTGTTGCCATTACCTTTAACAACTTCATTCCTCTTCCTCTTATCACTCGTATCACTCTTACCCTTGTGAGTCCATCAAACGTTGAGCCACAGTAATTGCCTCATGCAAATTAACTGGCTTCGCAGCGATGACATCATTTCGAGTAGCTAAAGGCAATTTATCAGTATAACTCTCAATCTTAAGGTCTTCAGTGCGAACCATATCAGGGTAAAGCAACGACAACTCTTGGAAACGACGATTGTAAGTCGTCATGTCGGTACCCTTAACCTTATGGTTCCAGAACTCAATCTCTAAATTCTTAACTTCATTCCTAGGACAGTAAGTCTTGATCAGGAAAGTCTTAAACTGAGTCCAAGTCATGCTATAAGCTACATCACTTCCTACTGATCTGTGATAGTTGTTCCACCAGGTCAACACTTCGTCCGTCAAGGTAAATGTTGCATACTTAACCTTACAATCCTCATCACAATTGCTAACGGTAAACACAAATTCAGTTTTCTCCAACCACCTAGTTAGGTAAACTACTCCCTCAGTTCCTCCGAACTCGATGGACCACAGAATCGGAACTCTTTGTAGCTACAACCTCGAGTTGGATTCAGCATTGGGGTTCCACCAGAGGTGTTAGAGATTTGACTCGCCTAGCGATTCGGCGACACGCTGCGGCCACAAGTCGGTCAATGTGGGCTGGGTTCACGGTGGAGGGTTTTGAACAGTGGAGTGGTCGGGGTCGGACGACGACCTCGACGGACAGGGGCAACCTCAACAGCAGGAGCTGCTCGGTTGTTCCTAGGCGGGTTTCATCTTGTTGCCATCATTCTGAAGGCAAGAATAACAGTTTCATAAGTTCACAATTCACGCTTTAAAAGATAGGGTTGGGTTTCAAGGATCACCAAATAACGCTCGAATACATAATCAAGGTCAACAAGGATAACGATATACCAAAACAAAACAATCAGAGACCGAATCATAACTAAAGGATGCACATTCTAATAACCATAACTCATTGGTTTCAAAGTGGAATACATGAAAGGATACGGAGAAATCAAAAATGATCCTAACAACGATACTAATAAGACAACTAGGATAAACATACATCTCGAACCAAGTACTACTCGGTTTCAAGATGGTACAAAGCCATGAATCTAACACTATCTAGCCACGATCACGAATACCACTAACAGATCTTCTAAAATCGTCAACCTCTCTCCACAAAGATGCCAGCTCAACACGTCGAGCGTCGCGATCACTCTTAAGATCTACGACTTCTCTCTCCAACTCACCAATCCTACGCCATATCGCTCTATCTGCATCTCGAGCTATCGCGAACCCTCTAAGCAAGTCCCCAACCTGCTCCTGGAGCTCCGACATACCCTCACGCAGAATCGTAGTCCTCCTGACTACAATACCAATATTAGCCCTCAAATCCTCTATACTAGCCCTCGATACTCCAACCAACCGATCTGTCAACATACTAAGCCTAGTACACTGTGACGTAATCCTCTCCCACATCAGGCCCATCTCACCATACTCCTCGGGCTCTGAAGCAATCTCTGATGGTATCTCAGATCCTAACGGGCTACCTATCTCAAGTGAATGTGGAGGTGAATTAAAACCAAAAGGTTGTCCAGGAGAATCAGGCTCAGGCAAAGGTAAAGGAGAGCTTGGTCCTGGAGAATGTGCATGACTCGCAATGGAGGAGTACCCCTTCGGGATATCCTCATCATCCTCCTCCCGAGGATCCTTATCCTCATCTACATACTGCTCCTCAATCTCATGCTCCTCCTCGCCTCATCCTCGGAGGGAGAGTCCATGAGTCGAGTCTCGTATGGGTAAATCCCGAGGTGGTACAGTGGGGATCTAGGTCTTCTAAGACATGGTGATGCTGGTGGTGATGATGAATAGAGTGGGTCGCTAAGGAATAGGTGATGATGATGGTCGATAGACATGCGGGCGACTATAAGCAAGTCCGGGAGTTTGGGCTCGTGCTAAGACCTAATGTAAAGTGAGCTTCCTAGATGAGCTAGGCGATCCGATGATGATGATGAACTAGAGTGACGGGTAATCTCATAGGGATCACCTGCGCAATGCGATCATGAGAGTCAATCTTTGGGTAACTAGCAGCAGTAAGGACATCCTCAGACACATCAAAAGCTAGTGAAGGCATAGTCTGTGACAATGGCATAGGGTAGGTATAAGTGTTCGAATACAACTAGTTTTAATAAGCGCATCAACTCAACCAAAACATGTATCACATAATGAAAGTTTTAAAAATAGAGGTACCGCATTGCTCAAAATATTCCTTTAAATAAAACTCGTAAGTTCAGTTCTATCACATAATCCCATATCAAATCAATCGTGCTCAAAATCCCAAAATCATAACATATCGATAACTCAAATCAAATCCGTAATATCTCGATAATCGCATCACATTTACCCAAAATCAATAATCATATCCCAAAACGTAACATCTCAAAAGTCAAATCGCAGTTCATACCATAATCAAATAAGAAGCTTCGGCTTGGCAAGCGGGCGTGCGTCAGTCGAGGATCAATTTTCTTAAAAAGTGGTTATAGTTTAGGGTTTATTAAATACCTAGTTCTCTATAACCTTGAGCTCTTATACCAATCTGTAACACCCCCCAATCTCGGTACAGCGGAAGACTTAATCAAGTTTTCGGGGTGTTACGACTGGATTGGTATCTCACACAAGTATAGTAAACAAGATAGTCATTTTCATTCAAAACCAATCCCAAATTTAAATATTCAAAACATTAATCCAAAAGTATAAATATTAGGCCTAAAACATGATTTAATAAAATAGGTCCCCATAATTTATCAGAGTCAAATACGATCCTTGAACCATGCCTCCTTGCCAAGCTTCCACCGAACACATACTCCAAACATCATTTAAATACGAGAAAACATGTTAAAAGGTCACCATGTTGGTGAGTTCATAGGTTTAAATTCAATAAAACATAGTGGACAGAGGAGTTGATTTGCTATGCGAGACTTACGATAGATATACATTGATCACAACGGGCTCAGCAAATCTAGTCCAGCACTGTCGTAGCAAAGTCTAGAACAATTGCTAACCCCGGACTAGGTCGAGGTCGAAGTCTACTCTTAGCTAGGCAACAGTTATAGCAATTAGGATTGCTACCCTAGTCTAAGGCAACGACTACCACACATCTATCTAAACAGTCAAGCACATAAGCAAATTCAAATAGTTTTAAAGGTCCAAAAATAGTAGCATGATTCTCACCCCAATTTAGTTAAAAACGTAGATAAAAATGGGGCTATGAAACTCACCTCAAGCAAGCAACGCACAAATAGACACTAGCAGAAGATAACAGCTAATCACGGCACAACAACTATTGACTCGACACAACCTATTAATGTAAACCAATTTTAATATATGTTTCCCAAAATCAACGTTATCTACCCCAATGTATTCCATTTCGTTATTTCCAAAAATGTCTTGTTTCACCGTTTAGTCCTAGTGTTTGATATCCTCATGTGGATGTATTGACTCAATATGATGCCATGAATGCACTCAAACAACCAATATGTGACTCAATGCAACACAATGGGACATCTAAGCGATAAGCTCTATAGTCCAATAAGTTTCGGAATAAATAGTAAACCTTATCGAATTCGTCAACTCGATAAACTCAATTATTTATTCGTGTCGCTTATTATCCCATAAACCGGTCGCATCCTTAAGAGTCATAAGGATAGTTCACCCATTAATAAGGTTACCCAACGTACCTAGCGGGCTCTTATTAGATTCGTCAACCTAATAAGTCCGCTACCCACCTGGATCAACACTATTAATGTTAGGTTATCCGTAACCCATGCACACAACGTAAGTAAACAAATACTTGAAACTAGTATTAAATGCCCATAATTGGCATATTTCGATAAACGTGTACTCGAAACATTAATTACTTATTTATTAGAAAATCTTTCCATTTTTAGTCGTTAGTTTCTATTTAAAATAGTAAATAACAAGATAAGTCTTGTTATCGATATTTTTGGTGTAAAAGCCTTTTTATTATTAATGTTTCATAGTTTATTAGCATTTTTATATATACCTTTCGTCAAATTCCAATATTAGTTTCATATTGTTATTCGTTTCGAGTCCACAAGCACGAGTCATGACTTCTCGGCTTTTAATTAATCAATAGTCCAAACTATACGAAAGTCCATGTTACGGCATTGTCGGGGTCAATTATTGACTAAAAAGTCAAAGTAACACCGACGTTGCTCAAAGTTGACAATATATATATCAAGTCCAAATAAAAGTCATAATAGCGCAATTCAATCTCAAATCAACTCAAATCAATCTCGCCAACCAGTCAACCAACCAAATATACCCGAAACCAATGTTATGACCCTAATGGTCATGACACGGTCACGGTTAAGACCACGTGAACCAAACAAGCTCTAGTAGCTTTTCGGCTCCACGCGTCTCATCCAAACACCAACAATATCAACCAAGAAGCTACCACGACAACTCGACCCGGACCCTTGGTCCATGTGGGTCACGTATGACACCACCCAAGACCCATACGTGGGTTTCATGGTGCGTACGCCCTATCACCACAACCAAACACCATCCAAATGGCTTCCACAACATCCAAATACAATCAATCAACCTCCAATCATTAACCAAACATCGAACCCATTATTTATTCCTAATCAAAAACAATAAACTAGACCTAAAATGCAAAAACCCAACAATATGATACACCACATGATACCAAATCACTAGCTACATGTTTATTTAAGTGTTAATTAGATTTAATCCCATGTTTCACCCAAAAGCCGTAGAAATTACACCATGTACGAGCCTATTATGCTCCATACGTGACTTCACAAAGCTTAACAAGCTTGACCCATGTTCCATTTACCTTTTCCAAGCCCGGTCTACAAGTTTTAATAAAAACCCTAGAATCACGAATCATAATTTCAAGATTTGAAGGTGTTAATGTAGGCTTTTGTGAGAGTGTTATATATGGATGGAAAGACGAAAGAAAGATCTACAAGATGGTGGTGGAGGTGTATGTTCACTCGCCGGAAAAGTGGCCAGAAATGGCCGGAAGGTGGCCGGATTTTCAATAGGGGCGGCTAGGGTTTAATTTTAGGGTTAGGGTTTGTAGAGAGAGAAAGGGTGTGTGTGTATTTTAGAGAAAGAAGTAAAAGAGTGAAATGTGATATGTGAGGGGTATATATAGTTAGGAACTAGGGACTTAGAAATAAACAAAAAGGGGAGGAGGGGGCGCCGGATTTCAATAAGTGGAGGGGTGGAAGTCGTGATTTTTCGTAAACTATCCCGTTAACCCATTCCCGAGCTCATATGTTGTCCCCTGAGTGTCCCACGACATTCATTCGACTTTCTATTATCGTTATTTATGTTTTTTCACGAGTTTTGACTATTTATTTGTCAATTTTTGAGTTACGGTCTAAAAGTTACGTTATTTCTCGTTTTAGGCTTCTATAGTTCCGAATCGAATAGTGCCTATCAAAAAGAGTTAAAACTCACACGATAACTCATCCAATAATGAAATAAACCATAAAAACTAATAGACAATATAAAATCAAGTCATAGTTGATAAAAATAGTGTTAAAGGCAAAACTCGGTTTAGTTTAACGTAATGCGGTTACCTAAAATAGACTCCCTAAATTGCCAGTTGTCACACTAGGTTACACTTGGTTCACTTTTGCTAAACCTAACTTATCTTCTCCTCCCTCTGTTGCTCATAACAGGTCGAATACCCTTCACCTAAGGGATTCGATTTGCTTTTGATCATAACAAAGAGTTTGGTTTAGTTATTGTGATCCTTGAACCTATCATTCACATCGAATCGCTAATAGTATGTGTGTACAAGAACGTATGACAAACACCACTTGTGTTTGTGTATTCATTGGTCGACTTTTGTGTAAGTCGAATTACATAAACCCTAAACCTTTAGGGTTTAAGTTTCTTGATCGTTTGATTGCTTAAAATTGCTAAAAGTACGCTTTCTTTAGTTTTTGTTTAATTATTTACAAGTATTGATTCTTAGTCTTCTATCGGGCATTTGATGATGTTTATTTGATTATATGCTTTTTCATGCTTATTAAATTCCAGCATAATGTACATGGAGTTGTTATGGTGCCTGGTTACATGAAGATACAAGTCGATATAGTCTATTCAGGGTGGGAGGGATTCGAGGGTTCCTAGACCAATTAATGAGATGATGGTTTTAGGAGATGAAACAAAAGATGTTTGGTTTATTCAATGGCAAAAACTACCTCAAAGTGATGTCTTTGCTGTTATTTACCACTTTATGTACTGTTTTTGCTGTTTTATTATGCTGTTTTTCTGTTATATGTACTATTTTTGTTGTTTTAAGTGTTGTTTTTACTGTTTTATGTGCTATTTTTATTGTTTCTTGTGTTGTATTGCTGTTTTTTGTGCTGTTTTATTATTTTGTTTTTGCTATTTTATGTGCTGATTTTGCTGTTTTAAGTGTTATTTTTTTGTGGTTTTTAGTGTTGTTTTTGCTTTTTTATGTGTTGTTTTTTACTTTTTCTTGTGTTGTTTTGTTGTTTTTTGTCTTTTTTTGTTGTTTTTTGTGAGTTTACGCTTGGCAAGGAATCTATTAAATTGATATCAGCGACAAAATCAACCAACTCTATGGCCATAATAAGTTTTAACCAAAATTTCATTACATGGTAGGATTGTAGGACATTGGTAGCATAATGTTTGCAATACCAAGACATAAAAGTAAATGCATTAAATGCATGTTCTTCCTAGAATGTCATTATCACTCGACATCATGAGTTGCCCGTCAAGTAGTCCGTCAAGCAGTCCACCATTGTATCATGATACATCTTTGGTTGATTGGAATCGAAATATGGTTAAGGTAAATCATCTATCATATATCTAAATATATATTTGTTCTCAAATTGATTTAGTCATTTCATATATGTAATCTATGCTTAATTTGAATTTAGTATCCCCAACAAGAATCTACGTAGAAATGTGGTTATTACGTTGCCATGACTATGTTTGAACTTTTCTTTAAACTATAATCAAACTTCTCGCCCAATGTGAGTATTCGTAAATATTTATTTACTTTGTTCTACACTAAATCTTCTTTTCTTATAAAATGACTCATTGACTCTTCGTTTGATTTGTTTATAGGTTTGGAATGACATGAAACCAAGAACTATGCGACATATTGATGAATGGGTTGATAATTCCATGTCACAATTTTACTCGATTCATTTCTCATAAAAGTCTTTTATTGTCGAATTGCATATGTATACTGGTTAGGTTATGAACAACTCTGGATATGGAAGTTTGTTATCATGACATTTGATGATATTTTTGTGTATGAGATTGTCATATTAGTTTATTAAATTGGTAAGTAATGGTATTATCCGTTTGACTTGATTTGTTATTGATATTCTAGTTTAGTTTATGATCCTTAGTTTTAGTTTAGTTTTCTATAGAAAATACTTAGATTCGTACATGAAAAAAAGAAAAATTTAGATTCGTAGATGAAAGGAATTTTTTTTGTTCTTGTATTGATTTTAAAGAATGATTGTTTGGTTTGGTTCTTTTTTAAGTAGCAAAAATGAAATGATTTAAAAAAACGGTTGGGTTTTCATGTAGTAAAAAAAAGGATAACATTACTTTTAAATTAAAATAAAATAAATGTGTTGCGATAATGACAATGTACAATCACAAGAAGCATAACATTATTTCTCATGTTTAAATGAACATGAGAGGATGCCTATCTTAAAAAAAAAAAAATATTGCATGCAATTCATAGTATAGCGGGATAATGTAAATTTGATATGCAAGCTTTGTAATCTTTTACAATGGTTAACAACCGTTTTAAATAATCATCTTCATTATTTATTACGCTGTATAATACAACGGTTCAATACCATTTTAAAATGCATTTTAACCGTTTTAAAAAACCATTTGTGTACTAGTGTGTAAATTTGATATGCAAGCTTTGGAAACCAAAAATACGAATTCTCTCTTTAAACAACTGATGCAATAGAGAAAAGTTCAATTTAAATATAATATTCTCTAAAAATTCATTAAATCAATCATGTCCATTCAATTTTCGATCAAAATAAAAAAATAAACTTTCATCATTTTTTTTTTATTAAATATCTCGCAAACCGTTAATCGTTACACGAAAAGAATCATATCATTACAACGAGAATTAAATCATCTATCTATAGAGGAGCACTTCTATATACTTTCGAGAAACTATCTTTTCGACATTTTTATGTAAGTGTTATAATTTACGTCTGGAGAAATCACATGTGATTTATGTGATTTGCTATTTTCAAATCACATGTGTTTTATGAAATCATATGTGAATTTATGAAATCACACGTGATTCCTAACATACAAATCACATGTGATTTTATAAGACACAAACTTTAACACCAAAATAAAATTCAAAAACAAATTTTTTTTCGAAAATATATCGAAGTGGCCGTATGCTGAAAGATAAAAAATATTCTCGTCACGATAGTCTATTTTTTGTCGCTTAATGATTTACCGTTTGCAATTATTGTTTAAAAAATAGTGAAAATAATTTTCTATTAATTTTGATAAAAAATAAATGACTAAGATTGATTCATTGAATATATGAAAAATATGAGATCTATAATGATCTCAAGTCTCAACTCTATATTTACATCAACAAAAATGTGTAATAAGCTCCTAAATAAATTTTTAAATATATACCACAAAACTTGGGTAACCGAAAAAAGCAAAATTCCCTTGTGTTATTGTGCTTTTATGTTTCTTGGCTATTTGGATAATAATTAGGTAATTAGCCAACCCTATATCTAAATTTTTAGATACGCCACACTTAATTATTGCAAATCTTGTTATGATATTCCATTCAAGTAATAAACTAACTTACATTTAATGAATCTTTGATGCGTGTATATGTTGGCTTTTCTTTTTGTAGAGTAAAATAACCTTATGACTCGATGTTTTTTATGACTCGATGTTTTTTTCTAGATGGGGTTATGTGAGTGCAAGGGGTTATGCGTTTTGTTTGTGTTTCTGCCTATGGTATTCCAAAAAAGTTAATATATCATGACTTCAGTTTAGATTTATCTAGCCTACCTTGGTTCTTGTGGTGCATGCTAGAAATTACAATATTACCCGCTTACTAAGACAGTAAAATATGAATAAATTAAACCGTTAGATCAAGATTTTTAAAAACATATATATTTTTTAAAACTCTTCAAGTAGATGTGAAGAAAGTCCCTTTCGAGTGTAGTAATATAGTATTTCTATTTTTTCAAAAATAAATTAATAAAAAAAATACAATTGAATAAAAGTATATGCATTACAATAAAATGGACGAATATCCGCACAATGCAATGGTGATAGCTGCAGATAATTATACTTGCGATTGTGGTTTTGGTGTGACTCTTGATGCAACACTTACGGGTTCAATTTGTGGTCATTGTGAATAACTAGTTTATGAGTTATAAATAAAAAGCAAATCGATAAAAGACTCATCTTATGTCCAATTTCAATTAAAAGACTATTCTTTTTTTCTCAATTTAATGTATTCGACTTTTTTGGGCGATTTAGGTTTTTTCTAACTTCCGTTAACTATTTCGTTAGTAAATTACATGTTTGGTCCTTGAGTTTGTATAGTCATTACATGTTTGGTCCTTGATCCGTTTTGCACATTTTCAAAAAATTGAAATAAAATTTTTCAAAAAAATTTTCAAATATTTTTTCCAAACTTTTCTAAAACAATTTTTGAAATATTTTTTCCAAATTTTTTCAACAAAACTTTTTTTTCCAAATTTTTTCAAAAACTTTTTCGAAATATTTTTAATCAAAAAATTTCAAATATTTTTTTCCAAATTTTTACGTGCAAAACGGACGAAAATATTTTGAATTTTTTTTTGAAATATTTCAAAAGTTTTTGAAAAAATTTGGAAAAAATATTTCAAAATTGTTTTGAAAAATTTGGAAAAAATATTTCAAAATTTTTTTGAAAAAATTTTATTTTGAAAATATTTTTGAAAATGTGCGTAAACGGATCAAGGACTAAACATGTAATGCCTATACAAACTCAAGGACCAAACATGTAATTTACTAACGAAATAGTTAACGGAAGTTAGAAAAACCTAAATCGCCCAAAAAAAAGTCGGTACCTTAAATTGAGAAAAAAAAAAGAATAAGACCTTTAATCGAAATGGACATAAGATAAGACTTTTACGCGATTTTCTAAATAAAAAGTAGTAATAAAGTTTGAAAATTAAACAATATTTAAAATATTAATTTAGTTGTTAATGTTGTTACCTTCTTAATCAAGAGTATTATAAAATTTATGCATTACTCAAGTTTAAGAGTTTGAAGTTTAAGGAATACTGTAATGCATGCATTATAAGTAGCATAGATATGTCAATTGTATCATTTTTAGAATATACGTAAAATTTAGCTAATACCAGAATTTCATATTTCCTCCCTAAAAATTAATTTGAGAAAGTCCATATTTCCTCCCTAAAAATTTAATTTAATTTGAGAAAGTCCATATTTCCTCCCTAAAAATACCAGAATTTCATATTTCTTCAAACATGCATCAAAATCATTGCATATTATACATTATTCACTTGTAAGTTGAGTAAATATGACATTTTGATGGTCATATTGGGTTATATGAAATTATTTCTAGAATTTTAAGCAAAAGAGAAATGTGTTTCAAAGATATAATATAAGAATTCAAGTTCACCCCTTAAATTAAGGGTAGGTTAATAAGATTTTATTAAATTTATAGTTTTAATCCTTTAACTATTTATTCATGACAAATTTAACTATAATACATCTATCGGTATACTTTAACTCTTCATTAAAAATGTTAAAAATTAATCCCACTAAAAGTTTAAGCAAAAGTAAAACGTTGTTGCAAAGATAAAAGAAAATAATTCTTGTTTACCCCTTAAACTAAGGGTAGGTTAATAACACTTTATTAAAATTGTAATTTTAATCCTTTAACTAATTATGACAAAAAATTAAATATAATATTTAATTTTTAAAAAGTTAACCAGTCACTTAGTTTTTAATATTACGATTAAAATGAGCCAAATATTAGTATATTTATGATACTTTTACAATTATATTTTGCGTAAAAACATAAGAAAACTAGAATATATTGATTGATGTGGCTAGTTTAAGAAAAAGAAATTCAGTTTTACCATTTAAAAATTTGTTAATAACAAAAATATTTTACAAACTTCTATTAGTTTAACTCATATTCTAGTTAATAAATTTAAATGTTGGTTTAAGTCATTCAAAAATTTGGTCATTCTATACCCATTTTCGTTGAAGTAAAAGCTTAAAACGTAGCCGCAATATCTATTATGTACATAAAGATATTATTTAAATCTTGTATTATGGAATTTTTAAAAATATGATCAAAAATATTAAACATAGCATGCAGACTTGCAGTTAAAAAAAATGAAGCAACAACTTTAAGGTTTTAACGGTTTTGTAAAACAAGATTTCAAAGTGTTCAACAACGCGCAAGTAAGTCAAACGACTAACACTGAGTGTAGATAAACACAAAGTTCACAAAATGTATTCTCTACACCGCTGTAACGCGTGGCTCATTTTATTAAATAGTCTACATTTACAAACTTGTATAAAATTAACGTAATTAAACATGAATTATGTAACAATCATCTCAAATTTCACATTTAAAAATGTAAAGAAAACAGTTTGCTCTTACAAATATGTACAAGCAAGGTATATGCACGATGCAGCGGCGGATACTCTGTAAATATATTTTACGGCAAACAAACATTGTTCAGATACACGTTTTTTTCTAACAATAACCATACAAATGAATGATAATTTAAAGTAAAATAATTGTAAGCAAATAAAACTGATACATCACCAGGTATACCACCTAGTCCAAACAACCGGGGTAAAACCACCTAAACCAAACAAAATGGTAGTGGTGACAACACATGTTGTTGACATTGGTGGCGGCAGATTTAGATGTTGTTAATGGCATCAATAGGTAACTTTTTAGAGCATGGTGTTTTATTAGCTTTGACAGGGATAGTGTGTGTTTTCTGTTAGTTTGTATATGATTTGGGGTTAGGTTAGGTGACGTTTTGAAATGGGGTGTTACAAGTTTTTGAAATGAGTCGTATTAATTTAGAGGGCTGTTACAAGTTTAAGAATTTAATACACTTAATTTTTTAAATATAACGTAAAACTATTGTAATTTCCGTAATAAGCAAGTGTTTAATCTTAAAGTTTTAAGCCTTCTATTAGAAGCAAGTCATAAATATTTTATATAATAAAAGAATTACATCATTTCGGAGTGATTTTTGTTAATTCATTCTTATTGTAAAAAAATTGGCCAATAGGAGAGCTCGATTTTGCCACATAAGCAAAATCGTGTGATGTGATTGGTTAATAAAAGTCAAAATTAAATTGATTTTGGTTAACCCTTTAATAAATTTGGTGAAGAATTTTAGTTGGGAAGAAAAACACATAAAAACATAGTTGTCAAATTTGTGATAACAAAAACTTAAAAAAAAAGATGAGGTAATTAATAAAACTTTAGTGGTTGAATTTAAAAAAAGACAATTTTATAGAGATAAGTGTAATATTATAAGTTTCCATGTTTTTTAATAACTTTAAAAAATAAACAAATAACCCTTATATTTATACCCCATATACTTTATATCTTAAAAATACAATATATATGTTATTTTAAAATTAGAGTATATAAATATGCATAAGATTATAAATGTCAAAATATTTTTTTTACTATATACGTTCAGTAAGGACTCATTGATTTCATTTTAAAATTTTAACCTTTCTGGACACGAATTTGAATATTAATTACGGTTAAATTATTGAAAACGAGAATATAATTATCAAATTGTAAGTACGAGTTACTGTAATATGAAAAATATATATATATACGTGATTGTACTTATAACAATGACCCATGTAATTCTTATTTATTTATATAAGGATATCTCAAAAAACATTTTTTAAAAACTTTTATATAGATTGTGCTGATTGATCGCTGGTGAACCGTCAAGTTACCTCACACAAGCTAGCCACTTGTGAATGGCTAACCGTAAGAAACTTAAAACAGTTCAGACACCAATGCAATGAAGATCAGAGGAGTATAGGGTTTCCCCGGGTCGTTATGTCCCAACGAGCTGTGCGATGAATCACCAAACGAATAGTGATCGAGAGGATTTGAACGGAAAAGAGTTTTGAACGATTATAACTAAAGAAAAAGTTTATAAACTACAGGGGCTTAAATGCAAATTAAAGAGAATTAAAAAGATAAACTATATTAAATAAACGCTATCACTATTTGCAAAATGATGTTTTTGATTTCTCTTTTATAAAACTTAAATTACAAACTACGTGACGTACAAAAGAAAATGTGAAACTGAAACAATATAAATCCTAAAAATATAAAAATGACATTTTTACAATCCTAATGATAAAATAAAATTTTTAGAAAAAGAAAATTATTTTTATAACTATTTATCTAATTATTATTAATTAAAAACTATTTTTACTTATTTAATAATAGCCTAAAATACAAGAAAATTTGAAATAAAGCTAGAAAAATGAAATTATGACTTGGAAAAATCTAAAATAACTAAATAGAATTTTCAAAACTAATTTTATATTTTTACGATTATTTTGTATTTTCTATGAATTAAAAACTATTTAAAACTACTTAAATTGCTTAAAAATACAAATTTAACTAAGAAAAATCTGGAAAAATATTTTTTTGACATTTTATATTTATCTTAACCTAGGAAAAATGAAAAATTATTTTTTTGAAACTTTTCTGAATTAATTGTATTAAAAGCTAATTAAAATGACTTAAAAACTGTTTTAAATGAAGAAAAATAGCAAACTGACCTAGAAAAATATGAAAAATTCAAGGAAAGTCTAAAATGATATTATGAATCTAGGAAAAATATAAAAACAGTGGCTTGTGTGCAAGAAAATGAAACTGCAATGCAAGGTGCTTATAAATAAGCACTTGCAATAAGCCAAAAGCTACAAATGAGCACCAACTGAACACAGAAGCTATAGTAAGCTATAAATACTCAAAAGGAACCAATTACAACTATCCTAAACATCTGAAATGCAAACTGCTATGATTATGATGATTTGAGTTAGGTGCTAAAAACAGTTGTTACCACTACTTTTAAGCTAAAGAATAAGCTACCCAATAAGCTAAGACTTAAAACCAAAAGTTGGAACCTGAACTAGACCTGGCCAAGAACTTGTAAACCAAAAATGAGCCTTGGACAAGCTCTTATGAGCTTGTTACACGCCCTGCTCAAAACTGAGAAAACTCAGTATTCACTGAGTTTGTGAACAGGGCAGATAAGCCCTGTTTGACAAGCTAATTTGGAGCTTGTAGAAAATTTCTAAAATTCAATAAAAATCATAATAAGTAACTAGACCAGCTGAACTAGAAAAACCCCAAGTTTCACTTGATTTGACCCAAAATTGAATCAATGAAAAATCATCCTATTTGGGTTAAAACTGAGATTTCCAAGTTTTGACTTTTGAAACAGTTTTGTAAATTTGACTTTTATGAACTTTGCAACCAATTTAATGGACTAAGATTGATGTTTTAAGGTAAAACAAAGTTATATTAAGCTACTCTACTTAAATTTGAACACAAATCAAGCTTTTGCTTTTCAAGAATTCCAACAGATAAGCAAATAAGACAGATAAATGGTGATGTTGACTATGAGCTAATGCAGGTGCAATTTGATGACTGCTATGAGTCCAATGGAGCTTAACAAGCCTAAACCAACAAGTATCAATCACTGAACAAGCCTCAAACACAGATTATGCAGCAATCCAAACACTACTTAAAATCACTGATTTGCAATTAAAACTGGGATACCTACTGAATTAGCTCATATTATTGATTAAACTGAGTTTAGTTAACCTACCTATCACTAATTAAACAAGTCTAAACTATTTCTAACCACAGATACAAATTATGCAGTGGGTTAAAAAGTGAACTTACAATTGGTCCTAGCCACAATGGCTTGCCAAAGAACACAGGAACCAATAGCCTAATCTAAACCATAACCTAGCTCATTATCAACCCAAATCCATGCTCTGCAACACCCATATCCATTTCCAAGACAGCTTAACCAAATTCCTTCTCAGTTTGACTTTTATTGACCAAAAACCAAACTTGCTTAAAATTGAATTGTGAGCTTATCAAAAGCTATCAGGAGCTTAAATAAACTTATTTGGCTTTAAAAATAAGCTACCACAAGCTTAGATATAAGAGTTTAAAACTGAATATTGCAACAGTGACATGAAAACATTAAATGAAAATACAAACTTGAATTGATACTTGAAATTGGTTTGAATACACTAAAATAACTTAGTTTGTTACAACTACACTTGAAATTACAACTGATATGCTATTTAAGACATAGAAACTTTAAAAACGACATACATTTTAAAATAAAACTAAGTGCTGCTTCTTCTCTCTATCTCATGCTTCCTTTTATACACCAAACTGCTTCTCTCTCCAATCTGAGTGAATCCCACTTGCCTTTTGGACCTTTGGATGGCTTGAGATGATTTTAGCCGTTTGATCAATTTTTGGCGCCAAAAGTGTATTTGCCAGTTGGGGTTTGAGTGTTTGGGGGAGGGATGCATTAAATGCATCTTGGAAGGTTGTTGAGGTGGAGGGAACAAGGAAAGGTGAGGTTTGAGCTAGAATAATGGGTGTTGAGTGTTGCAGAGATGTTTGGTGAAGGAGAAGAAAAAGGCGGGTAAGGGGGGTTGACTGGGGTGTTTGACCGGCTTAATATATTGAAGGGGGGTCCAAAAACAGGGGTCCAAATGGCTTGGCAGGGGTCACAATGGGTTTTGATAAGGTCCAAGGTGTTTAGGCTTAATAATCATAAGGACCTTTTTTTCAATTTCTGAAAGTACAAGGACCAAAGCTGCCAAATTTCCAAAGTTGTTTCAAGGGACCAAAACTGACAAGCTTCAATAGTACAAGGACCAAAATAGACATGTTCAAAATTTCAAGTACTATTTTTGACAATTTTGAAACTTGGAGGACCAAACTTGTAATTTCTCAAAACTTTTGATATTTTTCACCAAAGGACTAATTTTGACAACTTATGATTTAAAAAGGACCTTTGGTGATTTTTCTTTTTGAAATAAGTGCTTAGGGACTATTTCTGACAACTTTTGAAACTTGGGGAACTGAAACTGCCAATTATGCAAACTTAGCTCATTTTTCATCCGATTTTGAACATTTTGCATCCGAAACATATAAAATGCAATTTTGAGATATTTTCAGATTTTGATGCATTTCGAGCATTTTAAACGTTTTGTAGTTCAGATTTAACCAAAATGATGAGTATTCACACACTCATCAATCCCCACACTAAACTATTGCTAGTCCCTAGCAATCTTTTGAGAAAACTTAATGGATTTGAATCTCTTTACCAAAAGCCATTACTTCGGAGTAGCCAAATGTTTTAGTTCAAGTAAGAACCATGGTACACCGATAACCATGTGATTTTGAGCAAACCACCGACTTCCAACGGATTTGATTTGTCTTTACCGAAGCCGTTTGCTTCGGACTAGCCAACTCTTAGATAAATTATCAATATTATCTTTGGTGAGTCGATTACCAATTATGGTTTTCCATCGCCTTTACCACAAGCCATAAACTTGCATGGCTAGCCAACTCTTCACTTTTAAGGATATGGTGGTCAATACCATACAATTTTGGGAAAATTGCAAGCCGTCAACGGATTTGAGATATCTTTACCAAGAGCCGTTTGCTCTCGGATTAGCCAATCCTTTTGTTTATTAGACATGGCGGATCGATAACCATAAGTTGAGTAAGTGCGAACACTTACTCCAAAAAATTTGGCCAAAATGGGGAATTGGCGGTATAATTACATGATAAAATTAGTGAGAATTCCCCCACACTTAGAAATGAATATTGCCTCAATATTCAAAGTACCGCGGTTATGCCGAAACCGAGAGCGTAAAGGGAAATACTACGGCCATTATTTTGAAAGACTTTTTTTTTTTTTTTTTTTGTTGAAAACATATATACAACAATGGGCAACTCCCCACACTAGGGTGGTAGAAAGTAGAAAGAAGTCGAAATATGGGTGAAAACCCATATGGCATGCTATCGTTTTTGATTCCCGAGTCGCTAGCTTGACTCGATCCCGTATTCATTTGTTCATGGGAAGCAACGTGGAAAAGCAATCTCGATCGGACTTTCGCTCACGGTGTTAATAAACATATGAACATCGAAAGTTCCACACCGACGAGATACAACCACGGTATTGTTAATAGTAGAAACTATAAGGGATGATACGGGTCAAAGATGGTGTCCTCATTCCGAAAGAGAAAAGGGAAAGAGCAACCACACCATCCGTGAAGAATGGAATAAAGATGTGCATGAGAATGCATGTCCATTCCTCATCGTAAAGAAGCAAATCACCATTTTGACATTTTTAAGCTTAAACTTGAAGCTTATATGGTGATTGTCAATAAGATGTCCGGGAGGAGGGTGGGAAACGGTTCTTCAATCAATGATTTTCTAGAAAAGGATGTCCCCTCCGAATCAAAGTAAGTATTATCAATTCCGTTGGAATTGACTCATCACTAAGAAAGGCATCGACTTCATTCCAAAGTTGTCATCTTCCTCATCGGGAGTGAGAGAAGGGATGGAAGAGTCGGAATGATAAGACTAGAAGATGATGGATCATTTTGAGCAATTCATCAATGGGAAGAATGTCTCCCATTGGATCACAAACATCATCATCCAATTCAGATGAAATCAAGAGAGTTTGGTTTCATCCATAGAGTTAACAAACTCGATATGACAAACCGATTCGGAGGTGGGACAAGTGGTGTGCTCTTAGAGCTAGCAATTTCCACCACTTCCGATGAAGTCTCCGATTCTAGATCATCATCATCAAGAACACTCTTGACTTCCCGGTACAACTTTCAAACCATTTGTTTGAACCAGGTTGATTTTCAAAGCTTTTAACTCAAGACGTTTTGGTGACTCCTCTTAACCGTGAAATTTGAGAGTGTTGCATTGAATCTTCGATTTTTGATCAATTGTGGCAACACTGCTTGGACAGAGGTTTGGAGTTCGTTGATATTCAACGTGATTTCTTCGTTGTCAACCCGTATGGTCAACTCTTCAAACAAATACATCAATCGAGCACGACTGCTCTTAAGAAAGCTCTCCCAAGATGAGGGAACTCTAGGATCCGCACCAAGTCTACTACAACAAAGTCGGAGGAAAGTGAAACTTTCCTACTTTCATCACGACATCCTCGGCCATCGCAAGTGGACGAGTTATGGTACGGTCCGCTAGCTCGAGTGTCATACAAGTGGGTGAAAGTTTAGGAAGAGACAGTTTCTTCCATACCGAGAGTGGCATGAGGTTAATGCTAGCGCCAAGATCGGCCAAGGCGGAGCATTGAACCATCCCAAGAAATCACACGGATTAAAAATTTGCTGTGGTTTTCAAGCTTTTGGGAAGCTTCTTGAGAAGGACCACGAGCATTGCTCATTGAGAGGGTTTTAGCCATCTCCGATAGCTTATCTTTGTTGGTCGATAAGCCTTTAAGCGTGGATGCAAATTTGGGCATTAGAACGAGAGCATCAATGAAGCTTATATCAAAGTGTAGCTCATTGAAGATTTGGAAAAAATTTCCATTTGCTCTTTGTTTTTGTCTTTGAGCTTCTCATCATTCATTCTTGATGGGTAAGGAAGTCGACTAGACTTTGAGCCGGATGGAAGTCATTTCGGCTCGTAATTTTTCTTCGAACTTCGGGTTCGGACTTAAAGCTTGACTACCGAAGGTGGGACGTGTCTTGTACCGTGGGCTTGAGAATTGCACATTGTCCGTTGTATCCTTGGTAACTTGACTCATTGCTCCTGGTGGAGGAGGCATTGGAGTCGAAGGTCCATTGTGCGCCTTACCACTACGAGTGGTGACGGCTTTCAACTCGGCATTGGGATTAGGAATTGTATTACTTGGGAGTCCTCCGTAAGATGATGAAGCTTTGTTCATATTCATGTTCATGAAACCGCTCATCACATTCTTTAACTCATTTGTCTGCCGAGACATTGTGGTATCAATTTCCTTTTTAGCTCAACTCTCATGTTATTGATCCGAGTTTGCATTGAACGATGCTTGACTCAATAATTTTCATGAAGTCATTTGGCGGGGAGCTTGAGAAGGTTGTTGATAACTTTGATGATTGGAGCTTGATATGGTTGGTTGAAATTGTTCCGGCTTTGATTGAAATTTTGAGAGTTATTAAAGTTTTGTCCTTGATTCGAACAAAGCGATTTTGATTGCCATGGTTTTGCACAGAGGAAAACCGGTGGTGTCATACCGCTAGGTGCAGTAGTGAGGATCACCTTGTGGTCGGTATTGATTGTGGTTTACCAAGCTACGGGAGCTTGGTAAAAGAAGCATCGGTTGCTTGACAATCATAATACGCGTGTGGACCACTACAAGTTTCACACACCTTGTTTACGGCTTTGATTGGTTCCGCTTATGAATTTCGCTTTTGATTTCCTTTACCTCTTTCATCATACAACGGATGACGTCCGTTAGAGCGGCTATCGGAGTCGCTAACTCGTAAGAGTTCTTGGATGAAGAAGCGAGTGTTCGGAGTATTGACTTTGTTGCGAGAAATAGGAACTTTGATTTTGCTCGCAAATCTCAATCACATCTTTAGGCTTACGATTCAAGATATTGCTACCGCTGGTGCATTCAAAGAATCTTGATCGCTACTGCTCAACCCATTATAAAAGATATTGACTTGTTGAAGCTCCGTGAATTCATGATGGGGCATTTTCGAGGAGATCTATGAATCTCTCCCATGCCTCTCCAAAGTTTTCATCGAAATTTTGACGAAATCCGTAAATTTCATTTTAAGATTAGTCATCTTTGATGGAGGAAAGAAATAATTGACAAACTTTTGGACAAGATCCTCCCAAGTTTCGATAGATCGAGGGGTTCTTTTTCCACCAAACCAATTTGTCCCTCAAGTGAGAATGGAAAAGCATCAACTTGATTAATTTTGTGGCGAGATCCTTGAAATTGATAGTTGAAGTCAACTTGTTAAACCAACGGATGTGTGCATACGGTCTTCTCGATCAAACCCGTGGAATTGATTTGTAGACACAAGTTGAATCAAATGTGTTTTCAATTCAAAGTGATCGAATTGATTCTTTGGTAGAATGATGGCATCTCCATAACCCTCGGTGGGTGCACGGAGCATTTCGCCATAGTTCGCTAAATCGCCATATTGTTGTTTGAAATAGTACGAATCTCGGTTCGACTATTTGGGCAAGACGTCTATGAGAACGTCTTCTAGGAATTTCGCTAGATCACGCAAAGGACTCAATGATCTAGAAGAACAGAAAAGATGCACTAGAGTTAACTCTAAGGAATCTCGAGTTAAGGAAGGAATTATGAAAATGGGAAAAGAAAATTCTTTTTGAGTTTTATGGTTATACATATATATAGAAACAAAAGAAAAATATTTTTGTATTTTATATGTTTTGAGATGTTTTGGATTTTGGATTTTTATAAGAAAATATATATAGATATAGATAGATGGTATGAACAAAGAGTGAATATTCAAATCACTAATCGCTAAACGGAAGATAATTAGCACACTCCGGCGTGGCGCCTAAAATTTGATCATTTGGTGAGCAGTCAAGTTACCTCACACAAGCTAGCCACTGTGAATGGCTAACCGTAAGAAACTTAAAACAGTTCAGACACCAATGCAATGAAGATCAGAGGAGTATAGGGTTTCCCCGGGTCGTTATGTCCCAACGAGCTGTGCGATGAATCACCAAACGAATAGTGATCGAGAGGATTTGAACGGAAAAGAGTTTTGAACGATTATAACTAAAGAAAAAGTTTATAAACTACAGGGGCTTAAATGCAAATTAAAGGGAATTAAAAAGATAAACTATATTAAATAAACGCTATCACTATTTGCAAAATGATGTTTTTGATTTCTCTTTTATAAAACTTAAATTACAAACTACGTGACGTACAAAAGAAAATGTGAAACTGAAACAATATAAATCCTAAAAATATAAAAATGACATTTTTACAATCCTAATGATAAAAGAAAATTTTTAGAAAAATAAAATTATTTTTATAACTATTTATCTAATTATTATTAATTAAAAACTATTTTTACTTATTTAATAATAGCCTAAAATTCAAGAAAATTTGAAATAAAGCTAGAAAAATGAAATTATGACTTGGAAAAATCTAAAATAACTAAATAGAATTTGCAAAACTAATTTTATATTTTTCTGATTATTTTTGTATTTTCTATGAATTAAAAACTATTTAAAACTACTTAAATTGCTTAAAAATACAAATTTAACTAAGAAAAATCTGGAAAAATATTTTTTGACTTTTTATATTTATCTTAACCTAGGAAAATGAAAATTATTTTTTGAAACTTTTCTCGAATTAATTGTATTAAAAGCTAATTAAAATGACTTAAAACTGCTTTTAAATGAAGAAAAATAGCAAACCGACCTAGAAAAATATGAAAATTCAAGAAAAGTCTAAAATGATATTATGAATCTAGGAAAAATATAAAAACAGTGGCTTGTGTGCAAGAAAATGAAACTGCAATGCAAGGTGCTTATAAATAAGCACTTGCAATAAGCCAAAAGCTACAAATGAGCACCAACTGAACACAGAAACTATAATAAGCTATAAATACTCAAAAGGAACCAATTACAACTATCCTAAACATCTGAAATGCAAACTGCTATGATTATGATGATTTGAGTTAGGTGCTAAAAACAGTTGTTACCACTACTTTTAAGCTAAAGAATAAGCTACCCAATAAGCTAAGACTTAAAACCAAAAGTTGGAACCTGAACTAGACCTGGCCAAGAACTTGTAACCAAAAATGAGCCTTGGACAAGCTCTTATGAGCTTGTTACAAGCCCTGCTCAAAACTGAGAAAACTCAGTATTCACTGAGTTTGTGAACTGGGCAGATAAGCCCTGTTTGACAAGCTAATTTGGAGCTTGTAGAAAATTTCTAAAATTCAATAAAAATCATAATAAGTAACTAGACCAGCTAAACTAGAAAAACCCCAAGTTTCACTTGATTTGACCCAAAATTGAATCAATGAAAAATCATCCTAGTTGGGTTAAAACTGAGATTTCCAAGTTTTGACTTTTGAAACAGTTTTGTAAATTTGACTTTTATGAACTTTGCAACCAATTTAGTGGACTAAGATTGATGTTTTAAGGTAAAACAAAGTTATATTAAGCTACTCTACTTAAATTTGAACACAAATCAAGCTTTTGCTTTTCAAGAATTCCAACAGATAAGCAAATAAGATGATAAATGGTGATGTTGACTATGAGCTAATGCGGGTGCAATTTGATGATCGCTATGAGTCCAATGGAGCTTAACAAGCCTAAACCAACGTGTATCAATCATCGAACAAGCCTCAAACACAGATTATGCAAAGAATCCAAACACTACTTAAAATCACCGATTTGTAATTAAACCGAGATACCCACCGAATTAGCTCATATTATTGATTAAACCGAGTTTAGTTAACCTAACTATCACTAATTAAACAAGTCTAAACTATTTCTAACCACAGATACAAATTATGCAGTAGGTTAAAAAGTGAACTTACAATTGGTCCTAGCCACAATGGCTTGCCAAAGAACACAGGAACCAATAGCCTAATCTAAACCATAACCTAGCTCATTATCAACCCAAATCCATGCTCTGCAACACCCATATCCATTTCCAAGACAGCTTAACCAAATTCCTTCTCAGTTTGACTTTTATTGACCAAAAACCAAACTTGCTTAAAATTGAATTGTGAGCTTATCAAAAGCTATCAGGAGCTTAAATAAACTTATTTGGCTTTAAAAATAAGCTACCACAAGCTTGGATATAAGAGTTTAAAACTGAATATTGCAACAGTGACATGAAAACATGAAATGAAAATACAAACTTGAATTGATACTTGAAATTGGTTTGAATACACTAAAATAACTTAGTTTGTTACAACTACACTTGAAATTACAACTGATATGCTATTTAAGACATAGAAACTTTAAAAACGACATACATTTAAAAATAAAACTAAGTGATGCTTCTTCTCTCTATCTCATGCTTCCTTTTATACACCAAACTGCTTCTCTCTCCAATCTGAGTGAATCCCACTTGCCTTTTGGACCTTTGGATGGCTTGAGATGATTTTAGCCGTTTGATCAATTTTTGGCGCCAAAAGTGTATTTGCCAGTTGGGGTTTGAGTGTTAGGGGGAGGGATGCATTAAATGCATCTTGGAAGGTTGTTGAGGTGGAGGGAACAAGGAAAGGTGAGGTTTGAGCTGGAATGATGGGTGTTGAGTGTTGCAGAGATGTTTGGTGAAGGAGAAGAAAAAAGCGGGTAAGGGGTTGGTAGGGTGTTTGACCGCTTAATATATTGAAGGGGTCCAAAAACAGGGTCCAAATGGCTCAAGGTGGTTCACAATGGGTTTTGATAGGGTCCAAGGTGTTTAGGCTTAATAATCATAAGGACCTTTTTTTCAATTTCTGAAAGTACAAGGACCAAAGCTGCCAAATTTCCAAAGTTGTTTCAAGGGACCAAAACTGACAAGCTTCAATAGTACAAGGACCAAAATAGACATGTTCAAAATTCCAAGGACTATTTTTGACAATTTTGAAACTTGGAGGACCAAACTTGTAATTTCTCAAAACTTTTGATATTTTTCACCAAAGGACTAATTTTGACAACTTATGATTTAAAAAGGACCTTTGGTGATTTTTCTTTTTGAAATAAGTGCTTAGGGACTATTTCTGACAACTTTTGAAACTTGGGGACTGAACCGCCAATTATGCAAACTTAGCTCATTTTTCATCCGATTTTAAACATTTTGCATCCGAAACATATAAAATGCAATTTTGAGATATTTTCGAGATTTTGATGCATTTCGAGCATTTTAAACGTTTTAGCTCAGATTTAACCAAAATGATGAGTATTCACACACTCATCATCGATCTTTATTCTTATTCATTGATCTTTGGTCTTTGGTGCTTAAAAAGATTATAAAAAAAGATTATTTTCATAAGCTACATGAAGTAACCTTTTATTTTCAGAGATTATAGAAGATTATTTTTTTTATAATCTCTTATAAGTATGTCTGCCAAACAAAGATTATTTTTTAAGTAGCTTATTTTTTGAGAAAATAAGTATAATCTCTCCATAATCTTGTGTGTCAAACATAGCCTATGTGCTACTAAACTAGCATCTTGTGTACAAAATATCAATAATGAAATTTAAATATCAATATCAACATCTATGTCAACTAAATAAAGTTAAATCTTGAGTTATCTAACAGAATTTTTTACAAAATTTTAATGGATATTCATGCATAATGAAAAGCTCGTACATAAGTATATAATTACATGTAACTATCTTTAAAGACACAATATGCATGTACACGTATTATAACTAGTATTTTATAAACAAGTATAGACAAGTCTTTAATTTATTCAGATTTAAAAGCGTAAAGATGTCCACGACCCCATCTTTACATGAAAAAATTATGTGCGCCGACAAATTTCAAACATGTCCACGACCCCAGCTTTACATGTGCAATATTTTTCTAATACAAATATAAATGTCAAAAATCCTTATGTTTTTTTAGCGTTTCTTCAAGCCTGTATGCTATATATAAAGTGTAACAACTTTTACATCTTTGTAAATACGAATAATTTCAACAAAGTTAATACACGTTTCTCAAGCATATACACAAAGGTTTTTAATAGCAAAATAATTGTTGCGGACTAATTCGAGGAATTTTCATTTGCATACTTTTATTTTGGTGCTTACCAAGGGACAAATCCTCACCTTCTATTTGGATTAATCTAATGGTTGAGATTAATCTAAGATTTAATATGTTTAACCTTAATCTTCCAACTATATAAAGCTTTTATTTATTTTTCTTTTTACCATTCGTCATTTTTTACACACACTTTGTATGTGTTTTCTCTCCGCTTCTCATTTTTTCCTCCAAAATTAGTTATCCCGATCCACAATTACCATTCCGATCATCATCACCGCTCGATCATCATCACCATCACCATTCCAATCACCATCACCGCTCCGATCATTATCTCATCATCACCTCCGGTAAGTAGCGATTTTGATTTGAATGAACCGCTTGTTTGAAGCTTATTTGATTTATATTGTTGTGGTTGATAATGATGTTGAATCACTTGTTAATTATGTGGATCAAGTTGTGTAACAATCCTTCTTATCAAGTTGCACACCAAGTGTTTGATAAAATGTGTGAGTGAAAAATATTTGATAATCTTGTTATATGCTCCTGTAATTTTACTTATTAATTAAGTTGTTAGTTGAATTTATGTTTTTAACAGCACTGAAATGCTATTTTTATGTTTGATTGCTATTTTTGAATCTGCTCTCTATCGTACGTGTGGTATCACCAGTGATATCCGAAGTTAATGATATTATAATTTTGTTGTTTTATGTGCTTCTCAAGATACAACCATTGGATGCAGTAGAAGCTCTCATGTCTTGGCAGATGATTATAATGGTGGGCATGGAAGTTTGAATTATGAAAATAAATTAGCTAACCGGAGTTCAGGGTGTTCTGCTCCTGTTTGGCTTGAAACTGGAGATGCGGTCGGTAATGTTTTTCTTATGAAACTTAGTGCTTGTTAAGATAGGTTCTATTAATGTATGCGATGTATGAATGCTTTAACTTTGTCGAGATCACAGTAAATATGTATTCTGAGATGCGTGGTGAAGCTCGTGATCGCAATTTATATTTTTTAACACTGAACTAAATTTTCTCTCGAATGATCTTGCAAAACCCGTTGGAAAAGTTTTAGAACCATTCAAGGCCCCTTTCACCTTATTGGACAAGGTAAAACACTTTATGATATATTTATTTCCTAGTAAAATGCTTTTGGTTGTTATCCTTGTGGAGGTCGTTGCCTAGATGTTATCTACCTTTACATCTTCGGTCTCGTCTTGAATAGTACAACATAATTGTTATAGTATGCACATATCTTTGTGAGTTTAGTTCCCAATAGGATATTTAATGTACAATTGAAATTGAGATGGAATCAACTGGGTATAAAAGAGTTACAAATAAACAAAATTCTTGCTTTTGAACTGTAGCTTTGTAGTATCACTTGTGATATTTGTAGTATCACTTGTGATATTTTGTTTTTTATACGTTTTGATATTTATAGGTTAAACTTTATTATATGTCATGTAAATTATCACTAGTGATATTTCATTGTTATTGTTTTATAATTATTCTTAAATCTTATTTTTTTTAAGTTGTGATAATACCCTATTTACCGTATGTTTACCTTTGTTTACAGCTTCTTATAGTGTGAAAACACATAAGTCGTTTAATCATCATGAGTTTATTGACACTCCTGGGGGATAAGTTTTTTTGGGTTCCTGGAGTTTCGGCTAGTGCGTTACCAGTATTCTCTAGTCATTGCCCCGGGGGGCGGTGTTCCTGGAGGCGGCTCCGTTGAAGGTGAATCTGCTGCAGTCGAAGTCTGATTTTACATTTTTTTTTAATTTATTTTGTTTGATGTAACACTTGTAATTCATAGCTTTTCAATATTGCTAAAAAAACTTATGCTCAATAGTTTGGAATGATTTTATGAGGATTTTTGTGATTCATACAGTTCTTTGTATCCGTATCACTTGTGATATTCTGTTAAAAATGAGGCAACACTTGGTTTTGATTTTGATGTTTATACCACTTATGATATTCTGTTAAATTTGATGTAACTGTTAGAAACCAAGACCTTGATAGATCTTAAGCACTCGGGGATCGTTAGCGTTGCCTATGTAATCACAAGCAAACTAATAGAAGATCTCTACAACTTGGTATTGTAGCGGAAAATGAATACAAGTTATAGTAACTAAGAACACTTTTGATCCTCTATGGATCTTTGATTATTGAAACTCTATGTTTCAGATAGAATACCCGACTTGAGAAACTTGGAAAGATTATTTATTACAAACTAATATGGTTTCTTATATAGGCAAGAAACCCTAATGAGCGTTGACAATTTACGCTACTACTACTAAACTAGACTAAGCATGCAACTAGACAAGCATGCAACTAATCATATTGTTTTGTTAATCATTTTGTTTATACTGATAAGCTCTACATAATACGGCGCCAACCTATACATACGGCGCTGACTTTTTACTCTAAACTGAGCTTATCTCTCCCACGTGGTTCCCACTTTCGTGAAGAACACACTGTCGCATTAACACTTCTTTGAAGTATAACTTCGAGAATCCTTTCTTCTTCTGAGAATCTCTTGATGAAGCTTCGCGTAATCGATGGTTTATGCTTGGCGTAATCGATGATTACCTTAATTCCAACAATCCTCCCTAAACTGGAATTTGACTAGGTTAAGTTCCAGTTTCCTTGATAGATCGCTAATGCTGTTTGAGGATTGTAACATTTTCCTTGAGGATTGTACCATAATGTTGTGTGAGTAATGAGTGGACAAGATCTTGAGAATCAGCAACCAAAAGTCAGAATTAGAACATCTGTATGATGACCGATCTGTGAAGTACCACATCTTTGCAGCAACATATGACATCTTGTACATCAAAACATATCAGTTCAATACTATTCTCATCACTTCCAGGTGTGTTAACTCCTTGGAGGGGTGAATCATTGAAATTAATGGATTTGATGTCTCTTTACCAATAGCCATTACTACTGGAGTAGCCACATGTTTGAGTTCGAAAACTATGGTTCATTGATAACCATCTGATTTATTGGCAAACCAGCAACCATATAAACGGATTTGACTTGTCTTTACCTGTAGCCGTTTGCTCAGGACTAGTCAATTCTTAGGATTGGTGAATTGAGAACCAAATATGGAGTCGGTGCCTTTACCACATGCCATATTCATGTGGGCTAGCCAATTCTTGGATTCCAAAAGGAATAGACCATGGTGAATTGATGACCATACAACCCTCGTGATTAAGCATGGGTGGTTGCATACCCTATGATTTTGAGCAAACCATTACAAATTATCAACAGATTTGATATGTCTTTACCAAAGCTGCCCTTTGGACTAGCTAACCCTTTAACATCGTAATGTACATTAGGTGAGTTAAAACCATCGATTGGTGCAACCAAGCTGTATAAAAGATAGTTTTTTTTTTTTTTTTTTTTTTTTTTTTTTTTTAACTAAAAAATTTTATAACACCGAAAAAGTGAATAAGTTGAAAAGGAAAATATAAAACCTAATTTTTATTAAATAAACGCTATCACTATTTTTAAAATGATGTTTGTGTGTATTAGTGAAAGTCGTTTACTTAAAAAATTGGACAAACATAGGCAAATAACACAAGAAAAGCAGACTGAAATGAACAAAACAAAGTAGTGCAGGGAGTACCAATTGTCCTGATTGGAAGAAGAAGAGGCCTATTGCAGTTGTTGAAGTTGAGTTTTGATCAATCCCACCAGTGTTAAAGCAGATTGTCTTTCATTTCCCACAGGATCTGGAGGGATCTCCAATTTCTGGCTCAACATCTTTTCCATAAGTCTTTTAGGCAGAGGATACTTTCTTTCAGACAACAGGCACACAGTGATTCCACCCTTAGTCTCAAGGACATGCACCCGAGGGAGAGGATAGAGTCTCCAGGATGTAAGCTTCCACCGATGTGAGTTTTTCCAAATTGAAGATGCTTTACTATTGGGAATGTGGGAGTTTAACAAGATTTGAAAATCTCCTGGCAGGTACATCCCAGAGCCTTGAGGTTCTTTGTTGCAATAATGGGTGGAAACTTGAGTAAACAGAGAAAGTAAGTCTGCTCTATCTATCAAGTGTAGAATTTCCTTCAGGAAGGTGAATTCCACTGAAGTAGAGTCCCTACGAAGAAGAACATTCATCTGATCTTCCTTCAATGTCCAGGCTATCCCATCTTCTGAGTTTCCATCAGGAAAATCAGCAGCAGACCCTTCTATGATAAAAGATGAGTCATCAGCTTCAAGATCCAAAGGAGAAATTTTGGCCTTAGTCTTCTTTCTCCTCCCAGGCAGATAGATCTCCTGAGGGGGAGCATTTTCATCTTGTGCATCTGTAGTGGGGCATGTATCAGTAGATGGAGACATGGTTGAAGTGCGAAGTGCGTTCATCCTGTGGAATATCCTTATCGCCCTCTCTGTTTTAGTTTCTGTGAGATCAGCTTCCTTTGCTTCAGAATCTTCCAGTGTGACACCATGTGCCACTGAGGGAGAGGGAGCTGATGCTTCAGATGCTTCAGGAGGAATGACTGGAGAGGATTCCTTGGTTGGAGCATCATCAGCCTTGAGTCTTTTGGCTTCTCGAGCGCCTTCATTCTCGAAATCCTCTTTAGGTTGAGAGACTTAGCTAAAGATAATGATCTTTCCTCCATGATTTGGTTATATTTTCGATCTGGGACATGATCGGGAAAGGCCTTGACTTGTTTCATTGTTAGGCGAGTTGACAAATGAGTATTGGTTTTCACCACCCTTCTCATTTCATCTTTAGTGGGAGGTTTGTTTTGACCTTCCGAGCTTGGATGGCCCTCTTTTGTGCAAGTGCTTCTTGCTTCCTTTGTCTTCCCCGAGCCCTCATTCGCTCCACATAGTTGTCACTAAGAAAATCTCCACCTAGGATACTTTGAGCTAGAAGGTCTTGAAATGACATCTTGAGTTAGAACATCCCATTGTGCAAGCAGTATCCGAACCCTCAATTCATCTAGTTCTTTTCTTCTCTCAGGAGTTAGAGATGAGAATTCTTCTATTTCAAATTGTTTAGCCAATGCTGCATCTTCCTTTGACTTCTCAAACTCTGCCAATCTACTAGCTTGACCTAGTCTTTCCTCCTCGGTCACCAGGTTAGGACCAAGCTCATCTTCAGTGATGACATTTTTCCCTTTGTCAACAGGCTTCTTGGCATACTCTTCTTCAGTTAAATCAATTACAGGAACCTCTGTAGAAGTACCTAGGTCAACATGTTGATGCTCATCATCAACTGGAGTGGTCACATTAGCAAAGTCAGACAGATCTGCTGAGGGTGAGAGTTCTGTTGGTTCTTGGATTGATGCAGAATGATTAGGATCTGAAGATTCATCCTCCATAGGTACATCAGCAGATGCAATCTTATCAACCCCAGGTTCCTCTGAAGTTTCAGAAGAACCCTTATGGAGATAAGATTTCTTTCTTCTTTTGTATAGAACAGGCTCCTTCTTTCTTGATGAAGTGGCGGCTACGGATAAAGGATCATTGAGAGAGACAGTAGCCAACATGTCCAGAGATTCAAGATGAGGACCTTCTTGTTCTTCATCAGAGGAAACCACAAGTTTCCTTTTGGAGGCCTCTTTGAGTTTGTGCTCTAAGACCTTAACCTGATTCTGCAGTCTTTCAATTTTACCCCCAAGAGATGACTTAGTCTCTGCTAGCTCCTTTTTCAGACTTGTAACCTCAGCAGCATACATGTTGACAAGATCATACACAGATGAGAGTGTAATGGAGTCCTCAGCTCTACCAGCAGATTGCTCTGTGGTAAAGGGAGCCTCATTGGACTTTTCAGAAGTAACATAGTCATGCTCAATGTGAGGAAGATCTTCATTAAGAGGATCCCTCACGGGACTTGTGTGGGTGGTCTATTAAGATCCGCTCATCATGAGTATCAAGCGTGGGTGGAGGGCGGGACATGGTGGTTGGTCTAGAGCAAGCGGAGTTCTTTGCTTGATGGAAGAGGGCCACTCATCAATGTTAACCAATGGAGTACCATCAAGAGCAACAGTGAGGAAGGAGGATTAGTAGCTACATTCTCCTCATCGCTGACCTCATTACCTTGGGGCAACATGGGCGCTAGCAAGGGATGATGTTCCCCGAAAGTTGGTTTTCATAGTAGCAAACAGTTTAGCGATTAAAGCCCTATGGGATAGAAAGCTTGGGCTTGGGTAGAGGTGTCTAATAAAATTTGTAAAACCTTGGGTACATTAAAATTTTCCTTTGTCTTTGAATATTTTCAACCATGTTTTCGAAAATATACTTAGAAAAATTGAAAGTTACCCTCGAGAAAGACACACAATACCATATCCCAGTCTAGTAGAGAATGGTCCCATCCTCGGTCTTGTTGCTCATGCATTGAAGCAGTGTGTGAACCAGGAATCTCCATTTGGGGCAGAGTTCCTTTTTTAGCCACATATCAGTTCTAGTACCACGATAGCCAATAGCCCTTAGCCCATTCAGCACATCTTCCTGATTAGAGTAAAATGTTCCATCAGCATCTTCCAGGTGAAGCTTCCTTCTGATTAGTTCCTCGGTCACAATGCACTCTGTTTCATCAATCACAGCCCTAATCTCTGTCTCGCTCCTTTTCTCAGCAGTTGCCCAAAATTGAGTGATCAGAGACTCATATATCTCATTAGGAGAATGAGTTAGAGCATAACGAATCTTGGACCTTTTCAGAAATTCCACCATTGGTTCGTACAATTCATAACCTTTGCCATTTCCCAGAAATGCAACTTTGTTGTGATCATGTTTAAATTCAAGAGCCATGAGGAATATGAGTGTTTAGGGTTATGATTCTTGAAATGGTGAGTGTTTATGGAAGTAGAATAGGAGGGAATTCGTTTGTTCTGAAGCGAGTGATGGTGAGTGGAGTGTTTTTGCCCAAATTATAGTCAAAGAAAAATTGACCGTTTGGTTGACCATTGCTGACGTGTATTGCATCTTTGATCCAACCCAAAATAACACTTCGGCAGGAACACATTATCAATCTGCTGAAGTTATAGCTTCAGTAGAATGCTTCAAAGATAAGAATATCTTCGGTAAGTTTCTAGAATTACTGTGCCACCCACTTGCATTAAACTTATTGAACCTTGACTCCGTCTATAAAACCATCCCAATGTAACTCATCTTTTCACCAAGATCCCCAAATATTTACCACAAACCCTAGAAGCCACATAACCTCAATTAACCCATTTGCACCATGAATACCAAACCTGAGATCATAGATCTCACTTCCTCATCTTCATCATCCTCTTCATCATCATCAAGTGGTGAATCAAACCCATGGTTCTCTTACTTTCCTCAACCCTATCCTCGACCAAATAAATCGCCCTTTCTTTCTTCTTGAGAAGATGACGATTGTAGTGAATCCAAGTGAATCTGCGATGATTACGATGACTCCTATAAGGAGGAACTTCTTACTCCCAACCTCCGGCACCTCGGTCTCAACAAAGACCTCGTGCGTGAATCCGCCACTCCCCAAAGATCGAGAGGTGGTTCTTGGTCTCACTGCGCCATCTTTTGGTGCATAAACACACATCGTATAGTAGAAGGGCTTAAGGAGGGTGGATCGATTGCATTTTGGTTGAAATGAATAGATGAAGCACAAAGGACACGATAGTTCTCTTCGTCATCCTACGTGGTCATCGTCATCATCAATCGTTTGCATCAATCCATCCGTCCATTTTGGTCCTTAGCATCTTCGTCGTCCTGGTCGTGCATATCCAACCAGCCAGTTAAGCGGAATGGGTGGTTACGCAAGACCTACGAAGGCAAAGCCAGCATTTAACGCATATCCAACATTCCATTAGATTTCGGAATGAAAGATATACACTAGATTAGGCTTAGCTTGAGGATGCAAAATAGAAGTAGGTTGACTTTATGTAAGCTGTAAGCTGTAAACTGTTTCTTGAATGAATGAATGAACAATTTGACTTTATTTTCTTTTCTTGAGATTAACTTCAAGAGAATCAAATTGTATGCTTGACATTTGTTATCGAAGAAACAAGTAACACTCTTTCAGCTATCTGACCATGTACAAATGAGCCACTCTTGATGAATATGATCTTGGTCATGGGATGTATAAACTGCAATCCAAATAAGGAATAGAAGACAAAATGCAGTACAGACAGCTGCAAAACAGACACTAAACATACACAACAACAAAAACAAACAAACTAGAGAAATATTAGAAGTTAGTGTTAGAAAACAAACTAATACACAAGCAAACAAAGATCTGCGAGTAAATATAAAAATAAACAAAAATCTGCGAGTTTGCACAAATCCTCCCACGAGGCATATGCCTCCCGAGGCCTATGCCTCCCTTAAACTATGAGTCAAGGGTTTAGCATTCCAATATTGACCACGAGGTGTTGAAACCTTGGTCCATCAAACGCCTTTGTTAATAAGTCGCCACATTATCATCGGTATGGATTTTAGCCACTTTTATCAAATGTTTTCATAAGCATCTCTTATAAAGTGGTGCACGATTTCAATATGTTTCGTTCATTGTGAAAACCTGGATTTTGACTATGCAGATGGTACTTTGATTATCTATATGAATTGTAGTGTTCATAAAGTTGTACCCATAGTCCAAAGAATTGGTTACGAATCCAAAGGACTTGTCCATGGCAGCTTGCGCAAACAACGCACTACTGCTTGAGAGTTGAGGTGGCCACTATAGTTTGTTTCTTGCATTGCCAAGAAATCAACCTTTGCCTAGAAATTGGCGACCTCGGTTGTGGATCTTCTATCCATATTTGCACCGGCATAATCACCGTCACTATATGCTTCTAACTTGAAAGGAGATTCTTTTGGGTACCAAAGGCCCAAGAGAGGTTGGCCTTTGAGGTACTTAAAGATCTTCTTCTGAAGATTGAGATGGGAAGCAAGTGGAGTGACTTGATGTCGAGAACACACACTCACAAAGAAACGAATATCGGGCCTTGAAGGTGTCGGATACATCAATGACCCAATCATGGACTGTCTGGATGCACATTCACAAGTAGATCTGGTTCATTATTTGCTTTAGCCTTTGGAGCTTCATAAGGTGTTGTGGCGGTCAACACCTTCCATACCAAACTTCTTGAGAATGTCCTTCACATACTTATCTTGGTGATAAAGATGCCATCTTGTTTCTCTTGAACACAGAGACCCAAGAAGAAAGTAAGCTCTCCCATAGCACTCATTTGGAATTCACCTTCATAAGTTCCTCGAATTCGCACCAAGCTTCGTTTGTGGAACCAAATATAATGTCGCCCACATACACTTGCACCGAATGATGTCCGAGTAATTCTTCTTAAGGAGCGAGTTTTATCAATAGCACCTCTCCTATAGCCATGCTTGGTGAGGAATGATGAAAGCCGAGCATACCAAGCTCTTGGAGCTGATGTAAGCCATAGAGAGCTTTAACAACTTTGTAAACATGATTTGGGTGATCCGGGTCTTCAAATCCCTTTGGTTGAGTGACATAAACCTCTTCTTCAATCTCACCATACGTGAAAAGCACCCTTGACATCCATTTGATACACCATGAAACCCATATAGGAAGCATAAGCCAAGAAAATGCGAATTGCTTCTACTCCGCAACAGTGCAAAAACTTCATCATAATCAATCCTTCCTCTTGTGCAAGCCTTGAGCTACCAAATTTTGCTTTGTTTTGATCACAACACCTCTAGCATCTCTTATTCTTCGAACCCATTTTGTTCCAATGGCATATTTGCCATCGTGAGTGGAACCAAAATCCAAACCTGCTGATTGTGAAGCTGTTGCATTTCTTCTTGCATTGCTTCAAGCCGACTTGAATCGTTGAGAGCTTGAGAAACACTAGTTGGTTCCACTTGAGAGAGAAAACAAGCAAACAGACAATGCTTGAAGTCTGTGTGATTGTCTCTCTGTTGGTTGGAGACATAAGAGAGGAAAGCAATCTCTCCAAACTGAGGACTGGTGATAGCCCTTCTAGTTCTAACAGGAGCCAGAAGTTCACCAATAATGTTGGATTGAGGATGAGCTATGTTGATCCTCCGAGTAGCGATGGGGTTGACTTCAATGGATGAATCAAGATTAGTGATGGTTGGCTCAAATTGACATCATAAGAGGGTGAGGTGAAGATGCCGACTTTGGATTGATGATTTCCAAGATCGAAGGTTTTGGAAAGCGTGTATAAGGTTCTCAAAGTCCGAAGATACTTGAGAAGGAGCAGGATGGCCTTGATTTGGGAAGGTAGGTGTGTGAGAATCAACTTCGGTGAAACATGGTTTCCACCGACTCCTTCATTAGCAACCTCTCCATTCGGTTTCTGCTTCAAGCTTAGCCGCAAATTCTTGAGTCCGAAGTCCAGCAAGGTCCTCGCATAATGAGAGTCATCATCATCACTCGACTCAAGCGGTGTCCTTGGAGGTGGTACACGCAATATTGTTAGGGAGAAAGAAGGCACAAGTATGGGTTGCTCATCATCTTCAAACTCATTTTCGAGTCATCGCCTAAGGGACTGCATTGTTAGTTGGAGACTCGGATGACTACATTTGGTTAGCCAAATGTCGGTATAACCAAATAATCGATTAAGTAATCAAGATCAAAGGACCACGAATGACCTTGTCCTTGAACATTAGGCTTATCTTCCAAAATCTCGGGTTCAATGTCTCCTCTACTTTCTTTGCTTGCGGGTTGTACACCTGTATGCCTTACTATGGTGAGTAACCCACAATATAGCCATCATCGACCTTTTCATCAAACTTTCCCAATGGATCACGGTGTTCGAATGGTCACTTGACAACCAAATGGTTTCGGTAGTGAATGCGAGGAACCTTCCCAAAGAGAAGTTCATATGGGGTCTTGAGTTGTGGTGCAGTAATGGATACCTGTTTAGCACATAGCAAGCGGTGCCATGACTTGATCCGAACATAGTGGGCGGTTTAGAGTCTGCAAGCATGGATCTAGCGACCTCTATTAAGGTTCTATTCTTTCTTTCACCACCCCATTTTGTTGTGGGGTTCTTGGATTACTATAGTCCCTTTTAATGCCTTTTGACCCACGAGTTCGATAAGAATAGCATTTTGAACTCGTCCCATTATCACACCTAATTCCTTAACCTTTTGTTCAACTGATTTTCAACAAGAGTGATGAATTGATCAACACTTGAGATGTTTCATCTTTGGTTACGAGAAAGAAAACCCAACAAAATCGCTATAGCCATCGGTGATCACCAAACAAAGTACTTATGATCAATGCTTGACTTGAGTTGGACCAAATAGATCCATGTGAAGCAGCGAAGAGGTTCGGTGATGATGCTCATAGCATTGATAGCTTTGTAGGAAGCTACGTGTTGTTTTCCTTTGTTGCAAGCGACACAATTATGATCATTTGTGAATACTTTGGAGGGAAGACCTTCAACAAGACCCATTTTAGAAAGTTTGTTAATGGTCTTGAAATTCACATGCGCCATTCTTCTATGCCATTTAGTGGACTCATCAAGAGATGCTTTAGCCACTAAACAAGTGAGATCACCACCTGGTTGTACTTCATTAAGGTTGAATGTATATAAGTTGTGAGTTCGAGGAACTTTCAGTAGAATTTGAGTTTCTTACGGGAGTTTGAAGTCTTTAGACAAAGACAAGACATTCATTCTCGATGAAGAGAACTTTATTCTTAGTGTCACTGATTTGTGAAGCAGAGAACAAGTTGAAATGTTGAAGTTCCTTAACAAAGTACACATTTTCAAAATCCGGATGAGGAGTCTTTATGGTGCCCTTCGGTGATACTACCATCACTTCCTCCAAAAGTCACATTGCCTCCTCCTTACATAGGGACAAAGTTGCGCATCATATCCTGCTTCCGGACATGCTTCGGAACAACCACTATCAACAATACCAATATTCTTATGCTTAAGGGATGATCCTACAAACAATAACAAAAATATATACAAGCAGTTAGTATTCAGAGGAGGCTCAAGTCATTCTTGACTTGAAACGCCTTGTGGATCACGAGTTTAGGGCATGAAGTTTTAGAGGATCCACCATTGTTCTTGGTCCTCCATTGATAATTTGGTCCCTTGTTGGTCCAAGAACAACTCTTTGAGGGCTTCGGCGGTGCTCCCATATCCCATCCCGGCATACATGGAGTCAACATATGTAGGCCAATAGTCATGTTTAAAGTATGAGCTCGTTGGTTGGCCATAAGGTCTAATGGCGAACTTCTCCAATGAGAGTCGTTTTAGGCGCTTGTGGGACATAAGGTGGAATATTAGCAACATTGGTCGATTAGGTTTATGTTTCGGAGAGTAGCACATGCACCCAATCTTTGTTCATAAAATCACAATCCTTAATCAAATGAAATTCTTGCCACATACAAAACATGTCTTCTTCTTAGAAGTTTTATTTAAATAGGAAGATGTTGGATTACATGCGAAGTACTTAAAGCAGATAGATTTAAGGACTTGATTTTATGATCGATTATTCAAACATTTAAAGATAAGTCTTCAAGAGAAGCTGTCTTGGAAGATGATTCTCGTGACTTCCTAGAAGGCTCACAAGTAGGCGGGGTGCGGGCTTGGGTGTTGGTTCGAGCTTGGGAAGGTCGGACTTCTCATTTGAATCACGACTTTCATAGGAAGTAGACCCTTGATCCGATGAATTGTCCTTTGTCGAGCAAGAGACAAAGTCATTAGATGAGGTATCGAGTGCAGCAAGTCTTTGACTTTTGCCATATAAGTGATGTGATCCATCAAAGTCAGCGATGATGGATAGGTGCGTGGGCATGAACTCACCTCTAATGGGACCGGGGACGACATGCATTATACCTTCTTTAACATAATTAGCTAATCCTGGCGATGTAGGTTTCGCCCATCATACTTAGCTTCGGACCTACATATTTTGAAAACCTAAACCTATAGGACATGTCCGAGATTGACTAGTATAGATGATTCTATTTAAGCTTTTACCGGACATTTGCCATTCATTATTCCTATCAATTTCCTCATTAGCTTTGCCTTAAGTTCTAGGTTCTCGGACACGACTTCATCCTTTGCTTTCTCGCACGGTTTCAAGTAATTATTTGCAACTTCTAGATCAAAGCTGTAACACTTTTATCTTTTCTTCATAAGCTATTTGATTCTTACGAAACCATACTTTTGTCTTTCTCGATTTTTAATGCAAGTTTATGAGCTTCATTATCAATATAACATGCATCAAACTTAGGTTTCATAGCATCAAATTCTTCCTTAAGTTCATTGTATCTAAGACTACGACCAAATATACAATTGTGTACCGAGGCAGTCCCATTAAGGCAAACCGATCATGCCTTTCATCCGAAGTGCACCTTGCAAGCGGTCCAAGCTTGTCAATATCATGAGCTTCCTCATTAACGAGGTTCATGTGCATCCAGTTAAACTGTTCATCCATGGTGAGAGAGCTGCTGAAGCTCCGACTTCATTGTTTCTGGCGATAGGAAAGATATTTGGCACCATCTCCATTCTTTACGTCCTTGCATTCTCTGAGAAATGCCCCATCGATGACAAGAATAGCACCGACTTTCCCCTATCAAAGCGGTGGTTCCTTTCCTTTGAAAACAAACTTCCTTCCAGCCTTTTCTTCAAACCTTTTGATGTCCACTGACAACAAAGCCACCTGCATTTTCAGCTTCACTTCCTCCATTTCAAGAGGGTCCACCTGATCAAAGTCTTCATATGCAAGATACTGCTGAGTATCATAGTCAGCAACGAACGAATGAAGAACATCCTCCATCACACTACTAGCTCTAGCTTGAGAACTTGGTGGAGTGGGACGAGGGTTATGTGGTGAAGGAGGAGCTGGAGATGATGATGGAAAGTAGTTGGAACTAGGAGAGGATGGAAAATAGTTGGAGCTAGGAGCTTGTACCATCGTGTTGGAATGAGATGTCCCAACAAAAGCTGCATGGTTAGAAGAAGATGTACGGTAGGGAGTCCTGACATCTGGTTCAAGAGTTCTGAGTCTGTTATATAGCTCATCAAAGGTGAGCATGTCCAACCCTCCTTTAGCCTTGAGTGCAATACTAACATGCAACCATGATGGTGGCAAGGACCGCAAGAATTTTGAGTTGCAATCTTCATTGTCGGTTTAGCATTCGGTGATTCGGTGACTCAAGATCCTATGGAAACCGTCGTATCCCTTGTGGATACCTTCTTCTTTCGATATGTTGAAGTCTGGCTGTTGTCTTAACATGGACTTCCTCATTCTCTTTGATTCTTCATTTCCACGAACCTTGCCTTGAGAGCCATCCATATGTCTTTAGCATCATCCATATGGTGAAAATCACGAGAGATGATCTTGGTATGGCTTGAAGCAAGATAGTCTTCACTTTATGCTCTCTGCATGGCGGACTTCTTCAAGAGTTTTGGTGGGGCCATGATAAACTTCCCATCTCTGCTGGGAATCATCTTCTTTAGACTATTTCCTTTCTTCACTACCTCCCATGATTCCAATCAATATTGGAAATCCAGTTTTCCATATTCATAGTCCAAAGTTCATATTCTTCCCTTTTTAAATAAGGAATTTACCATTCTTGTTTGTGAGACCGAGTTTGTTGCATGGAAGTGGTGTTGGTGTTGTTTGTGTTGGTGACTTCATTTTCATTATCGGATCCAGGCATGGTGAATGAATGTTTGATTGTATGGAGGTGAGAGTGGTTCTTAGTATCGTAGAGACTTTCCCGAGGCTCTGATACCACTTGTTAGAAACAAAGACCTTGATAGATCTTAAGCACTCGGGGATCGTTAGCGTTGCCTATGTAATCACAAGCAAACTAATAGAAGATCTCTACAACTTGGTATTGTAGCGGAAAATGAATACAAGTTATAGTAACTAAGAACACTTTTGATCCTCTATGGATCTTTGATTATTGAAACTCTATGTTTCAGATAGAATACCCGACTTGAGAAACTTGGAAAGATTATTTTTTACAAACTAATATGGTTTCTTATATAGGCAAGAAACCCTAATGAGCGTTGACAATTTACGCTACTACTACTAAACTAGACTAAGCATGCAACTAGACAAGCATGCAACTAATCATATTGTTTTGTTAATCATTTTGTTTATCTTGATAAGCTCTACATAATCTGGCGCCCACCTATACATACTGCTAGTGACTTTTACTCTAAAGCGAGCTTATCTCTCCTACGTGGTTCCCACTTTCGTGAACACCTTTATGTTCATTAACACTTCTGTTGAAGTATAACTTCGAGAATCCTTTCTTCTTCTGAGAATCTCTTGATGAAGCTTCTGTAATCGATGGTTTATGCTTCTAAGTAAGAGATTACCTTAATTCCCAATGATAACACTTTCTTTGATTTTTAGATATGTCAAGTTTTTATTTTGTAGTTTTATTTCTTGTTTTTATACATATTTGGTATATGTAATATGCGTGTTATATCGCTTAGAGCTAACGTATTGATTGGCTCTGAGCAGTCAAGTTTAATCACACAAGTCGACCACTTGTGAATGGTCAACCGTAATAAACTTAAAAGCATTTCGAAAGCAAATGCAATTAAGATCGAGGAATATAGTGGATTCGGGTCGTTAAGTCCCAAGGAGGATGAATGGTGTTTAGCATGAGACGGATGTCGAATAATCACTAAGGATAGTGATCAGTAAGGATTTTGGAATATTTATACCTAAAGAAAAAGTTTTGTAAATTACAGGGGCTTAAATGCAAATTAAAGAAAATAAAAAAGCTAAAATATATTAAATATACGCTATCACTATTTTTACAATGATGTTTTTGTGATTTATAAAACAAAATAACTTAAATAAACTATTTTAATTAAAACGTAAACTTAAATTATCTAAAAACGTAACCTAGAATGAAAACGTACGTTATGTATAAAAATTACGCGAGTGCGCAAGCAAAAACGTAAAATTTTTGAAATAAAAGTCCTACGAATGTAAAAACAATTTTCTTACTTCCTATATGACAAAAGAAAATTTTAGAAAAAAGAATTATATTTTTTTGACTTTTATATTTTTTATTATGAATTAAATACTATTTTGAACTAAATAAATGTATAAAAATACTAAAACTATTCGGAAAAATCTGAAACTTTTTTGTAAAATACTTTATACTAATACAAAGTTAAGAAAAATACAAAAGTTGAAAAAGCTAGATTAAATAAGCTGAAAATAAGCTAATAAGCTCGTATAAGCTTAAATGGACAAGAAAGGGTTATGTATTAGATAGTGCAAAGAAAAACAGAAAAAGACCCAAGGGCGAGTGGTAGTGTGTGTGTGTGTGGTGAGCTGGGTGGCCAGGGTTCGAATCCCAGCAACTCCCTTTTTGCAACTATTTATTTTTTTGATTTTTTTCTTTACAAACTTATTAAGCTAACTGAGATAAGCAATTTTCAAAACTACAACTTTTTCTAAAAACCACTAATAAGCTCAGTTTGAGCTAATTTTTCTCAACAGTTGACAAAAATGGAAATAAGACCAAAGTTAAAGCCAAATGGCTTATAAACTACTCGATAAGCAAAATGAAAAATGGAAATAAGCTAAATACTGATAATAAGCTAGTTTGACAACTGAAAAAGCTAAATAACTAAGAAATAAGCACTTACAGACCAAAATAAGCATAAGTTTAAGCATTGCACAGACACTTTGTGGTTTCTAGGCAACTTTTAAGCTTATTTTTAAGCACTTAGATGATCTTGGAAATGAAAACAAATACTGGAACTAACAAGTAGACCAACTAAACTTACTAAAAAGCTAAGATTCTCACTGTGGTATCCACTAATGAGCTTATAATGAGCTTATGCAAAAGTTTGAAAACACTGAATGATGACTCAGTGTATGCTGAGTCAGATGGACAAAACTAAAAGCTATATGCAGCCCTATCAAACAAGCTGCAAATTGGAAAATTAAGCTTGGGACTCAAATATGGCTAGGTTAGCTTCACAAAAAGCCAAGAAGCACAAGCTGAAGCTAACTGATAAGCTCTGTGTGAGCTTGTGAAAGTGATAGGCTCAACTGTGCACAGAGCATGACTTTAACTTTTTAAGAAAATGAAAGTTGACTTAAATGAACTTTTGATTGATTCTATAAACTGAATATGATGTAATAAGGTGGATTAAGACTGACCTGATCAACAATAACAACTTATGAACCCAAAATCATGATCATAGAACTTTAAAATCAAACAGACAAGATACAAGATGAGATTAAAGATTATTTTGACTTTTGATCTAATAAGCACTGGTTTTCTTTGTTTCTTTGAGTTACTAAGACCTATTGTGATATGAGACAAGCACAAGCAATAATACAAACAACCTATAACACAGATAAATTAACAAATCCAAACACCACTTAATGAGACTGTTTTGGAACTTTTCAAAACAAATCACAGATTAAAACCATATCAATGATTACAGACCTCATGTTATCAATTAATAAGACTAAAGAAACACTAAACAACAGCATTAACAACATAAAACCAAGAAATGATGATTATGTTATTAAAACTGTTAAAATAAGATTTTTGCTAACTACGAATTTAAAATAACAAGCAACTGTTTTTATTGGATAATTAGACTTAACTATAACTAAGAAACACAAAAACACACAGACTTGAGCTTATAACCGTCTTACACGGTGAAATGCCAAATGGGTCAAAATGCTTACAAGTTGCTTCCAAGCTCAAAGCGAGAACCGAGGCACAAAGACACACCCTAAAGCTTCCTAATAAGCACTAAACCCAAGGGCAATCCTTTATCAACCCTGCTCCAGCTTTGAACTTCACTTCCATGGTCTTTTTTTATTTTTATCTAATTTTTTTTGGTATTTTTGGTGATTTTTCTTTTTTTTTACTTCTAAACTGCTTTTAAAGGTTTCTAATAGCTTTAATAAGCTATCTAGGAGCTTATGTGGGCTTATGAGTCCTTAATAACAACTAAAAACAACATTTGATCTTTCATGAGATTTTTGAACTAGGAAAATTAGCATAAGCGAAAACTTGAGTTAAAGCGAAATTTGAAAGCGAAAAGATTTACATTCACTTGAAATAACTTAAGCAGTTACTTGGAAAGCTTAAATTACATCGAACTTTGAAATTAACTAAAACGACATTTAAAACTAAAATTACACTAGATATCTTTCTTCCGCATCTCTTTTCTTTTATATGTGATCATTAGGGTTCTGTGAGAGCTTACGAGTTTATCCCACCACCATTGGATCTTGGAACACATCCTAGCCCTTGATTTGCAAAAGCGCCAAAAGGTGAAAAGCGCTTTGCTTTCTATGATGGTTTTTGACCGTGGTTGGAGGAGGGGGGATTGAGGTGATGTATATTGTGTTGGGGAGGAGAAAAGGAGTGGGAAGCATTAAATGAGGGAGGCGGGTGGAAGGAAGGTTTTGCTTGGGAGGAAGGAGAATGGAGTGGTTTCGCGGTTTTATTATTTAAGCGGGAGTGGGTTTATAATGGGCGGTGGGTTTGGGTAATAATAACAAAGGGGTCGGTTTGGTTTGTAGAAATAATATCACAAGGACCAATTTTGTAATTTATAAAGTGAAATTTGAACATGTAATATTTCCAAAGTTAACACAAGGACCAAACTTGCCATTTATGAATAGAACAAGGACCACATTTGATAATTTTCACTTTTAAATATAAGGACCATTTTCGCCAACTTTGTAACTCAAGGACCAAACTTGTAATTTCTCAAAACTTATCATATAAGGACCAAATATGCCACATTTAATAGAACAAGGGTGTAGTTTGAATAGTTTCCATTTTAAACACTTTGTGGACCGATTTGACACTTTTGTAAAGTTGAAGGACCAAAGTTGTAAATTGTGATTTTAAACTTCAAAGGATAATTTCTTACAACTTGAATCCCAAGGACCTTTTATGACTTTTTATAAGTTTTGGAATGACCGTGGACTTTATTTGACAACTTTTGAAACTTGGGGACTAAAGCGCCAATTATGCAAACTTGATACGTTTTCAATTGATTTTGGTATTTTTGCATTTAAAACACATAAAACACTTATTTGTGATATTATTATCATTTTGATGTATTTCGAGTGTTTTCGGATGTTTTGCGCTTTAAGCAGTACAAAATGATGAGTATTTAGACACTCATCAATCCCCACACTAAGATATTGCTAGTCCCTAGCAATGTTTTGAGAAAAATTAATGGATTTCATCTCTTTACCAAAAGCCATTACTCGGAGTAGCCAATTGTTTTAGTTCAAGTAAGAACCTTGGTACAATGATAACCAAATGATTTTGAGCAAATCACCGACTTTCAACGGTTTTGATTTGTCTTTACCGAAGCCGTTTGCTTCGGACTAGCCAACTCTTAGATAATATATACTATCTTTGGTGAGTCGATTACCAATTATGGATTTCAAGCGCCTTTACCATAAGCCATAAACTTGCGGGCTAGTCAACTCTTCACTAATTAAAGATATGGTGAGTTGAACACCATACAATTTTGGGCAAATTGCAAGCCATAAACGGATTTGAGATATCTATACCAAGAGCCGTTTGCTCCTGGATTAGCCAATCCTTATGTGGGTTAGACATGGCGGATCGATTACCATAAGTTGAGTAAGTGAAAACACTTACTCCAAAAAAATTTGGCCAAAATGGGGAATTGGGTGGAATAATTACATGATAAAATTCGTGAGAATTCCCCACACACTTAGAAATGAATATTGCCCTCAATATTCTAAGTACCGGCGGTTATGCCGAAACATAGAACGTAAAAGGGAAATATTACGGCCATTATTTTATTTTTGATATATGCACTTTTTTTTTTTTTTTTCTTTTTTTTTTTTGAAATTACTTATATACAACAGCGTGGGGCAACTCCCCAACACTAGGGTGATACTCATGGGTGAAAACCCATGTGGTGTGTGCTACTGTTTTTGATTCCCGAGTCGCTAGCTTGACTCGATCCCCGCATTCATTGGTTCATGGGGAAAGTTTGTAGATCCGGGACAATCACAGGTGGAATGTCCTCTCCAAAATAATGCTTCAACCGATGACCATTCACTTTAAAATTTGGACCATCAGGTTGAGATAACTCAATGGTACCATAAGGATAAACCTTAGCAATAGTAAATGGACCGACCGGTAGGACTTGAGCTTTCGAGAATATCTTCAATCTTGAATTGAAAAGAAGGACTCGATCACCAACTTTGAAAACGCGGTTCTTGATTTTAGAGTCATGAATCTTCTTTGTCTTTTGTTTGTAGATCAAAGAGTTCTCGTATGCTTGATCACGGAGTTCATTTAATTCATTCATTTGAACTTTTCTCGTGATCACCGGTGTCTGAATATCGAAATTGGCATGTTTTAAGGCCCAAGATGCCTTGTGCTCAAGCTCAATCGGCAGATGACATGCCTTCCGTATACTAGCTTGTATGGAGTACACCGATGGGTGTTTTGTAAAGTTGTCACGAAAGGCCCAGTCGTCATCTAGGTTTATCCGACCAAGATGCACGATTTTCGCCTACTGTCCTTTCCAAAATTCTTTTTATACCACGGTTAGAGACTTCCACTTTCCCACTTGTTTGGGGGTGGTATGCAGTAGAGAGACGGTGGGTTACACCATACTTTTGCATGACACGATCAAATTGGTCATTGCAGAAATGTGTACCACGATCATTGATTATAGCACGTGGAGTTCCAAACCTGGCAAAAAGAGATTTTAAGAATTTCACAACAACTCGGGCATCGTTGGTAGGCAAAGCTTTCGCTTCAACCCATTTTGACAAATAGTCAACAGCCACGAGTATGTATTTGTTTCCTCGAGAAGATGGAAATGGCCCCATAAAATTAATGCCCCAGATGTCAAATATCTCACACACTTGAATGGCGTTTTGCGGCATTTCATTTCTTTGCGAGATATTTCCGTGAAGTTGACAAGCGTCACATGTTTTGACAAAATCGTGGACATCCTTGTAAATTGTGGGCCAATGAAACCCGGAATCAAACACCTTTTTGGCGGTGTAGTTTGGACTATGATGGCCCCATTAGGTCCAAAATGGCAAGCTTTGAGAATGTCAAGAGCTTCGTCCATAAACACACCGTCGGATGACTTGATCGCGCATGATTTTGAATAAGTAGGGTCGTCCTAGAAGTAATGTTTAACATCTTTGAAGAATTTGTTCTTCGTTGGGTCGACATTCCTTTCACTATGAAGTTACCCGCATGGTAATTTGCAAAGTCAAGAAACCATGGGGTAGTAGAGTTTCCACGAAAAGAAACCGCATTGAGTGTCTCGAGAGGAAGTGTTTCATTTATTTCCTTTTCTCGAAAACATCTTGGTGAGGATTTTCTAGACGGATAGATGATCGCACGTGTTCTCGGCTCCTTTTTATCACGTATAATGATATCAAATTCTTGTAGAAGGAGAACCCAACGGAGCAATCTCGGCTTTGCATCTTGTTTTGCAAAGAGATATTTGAGAGCCGAGTGATCCGTATACACTACACATTGGGTCAAGATTAAGTATGGCGAAACTTCTCAAATGCATACACCACGACTAGTAGCTCTTTTTACGTGGTGGTGTAATGAGTTTGAGCTTCAATCATAGTCTTACTCGCGTAGTGGATAGGTGAAAATGCTTGGTTTTCGTTGCCCCAAGACCGCACCGATAGCAAAATCACTTGCATCGCACATGAGTTCAAAGGGTAAATCCCGATCGGGGCAACTAGAATGGGTGCTTCCGTAGCTTTCTCTTTAATGTTTCAAAAGCTTCGATGCACTCAGGTGAGAAGATAAAAGGAGCATCTTTTTCAAGAAGATGGGTCATAGGCCGAGTGATTTTAGAAAAATCTTGTATGAATCTACGATAAAACCAGGCATGACCTAGAAAACTCCTAATACCTTTTACGGTAGTAGGATGAGGCAGTTTAGCAATAACATCGACTTTTGCTCTATCGACCTCAATCTCGTTTTTTGAAATCTTATGGCCAAGGACTATGCCTTCTTTGACCATAAAGTGGCTCTTCTCCCAATTTAGACAAAGATTGGTGTCTTCACACCTTTGAAGAATTCTTTCTAAATGAGAGACATGTTTGAAATGAGTCCCCAATGACCGAGAAGTCATCCATAAACACCTCCATTGTTTCCCGATCATGTCGTGGAAAATGGCCATCATACATCGTTGGAGCGTGCGGGAGCGTTACATAAGCCAAAAGGCATACGTTTGTAGGCAAAAGTTCCGTATGGACGGTGAATGTAGTTTTATCTTGATCCTTTGGATCAATGGGGATCTGAAAGTACCCGAGAAACCATCAAGGAAACAATAGTATTCGTTCCTCGCTAATCTCTCAAGCATTTGGTCCATAAAGGGTGAGGAAAATGGTCTTTACGGTGGCGTCATTCAACTTACGATAGTCAATGCAAACACGCCATCCGTAACCAACCGAGTTGGAATTAACTCGTTTTCTTCATTTGTGACAACAATAATGCCACCCTTTTAGGAACACAATGAATTGGGCTAACCCAAGGACTATCTCGAGATCGGGTAAATTAATCATGCATCAAGAAGTTTGATAACCTCTTGTTTGATAACATCATGGATTTTGGATTTACTCTTCTCGATGTTGAACTCGCTGGTTTGAAGTCATCCTCCATCAAGATTTTGTGAGTACAAAACTCGTGGTTGATACCCTTAATGTCGAGAGTTTCTAAGCAATTGCTTGCTTGTGTGACTTCAAGACCTTTATGAGAGCAATCTTTTCTTCTTTACTCAAATCTCGAGCAATAATGACGGGTAATTTATCATCACCCTCAAGAAATGCATACTCGAGATGAGGTGGTAAGTCCTTAAGTTCGACTTGTGAAATTCTTGATTTTCTCAACCGACTTGACTTCCTTGTTATGAAGCTCGACGGGAGGAGTGATGATGGATCATCATTAAGCAACTTCTCAATGAGAAGTATGCCCCCCTCGATGTCGATGGGAGCGTGATCATTTTCCCATGGAACAGAATCACTAGACAAGTATGCTTCAATCTCTTCTAAGATGAAGTCACTTTCCTCAAACGGGGTGAGAGAAGGAGTAGAATTGGCGATGATGGGTTGAGATGAATGAGTGAGATTATCACTCAAAGAATTATGATCATAACCAAGAACTTCTTGAGAGTACTCTTCAGAAGCAACATCAATGATATCTATTCGGTTAACCGACTTAGAATCATAGTTTGCGGAGTACCTCAAGTTTGATCAAGGTTAAAGGTGATGACTTCATTACCAACACGTAATGTGATTTCTTGCTCAAATACATCAATGAGAGCACGGCCCGCTCTTAGGAATCCTCTTCCAACAATGAGAGGAACCCGTGGATCAACATCGAAATCAACAACTACAAAGTCGGTTGGAAAATGGAACTTTCCTACTTTCACAAATACGCCCCTCGGCAATTCCAAGAGGACGGGATATTGTACGATCCGCAAGCTCGAGAGTCATGCATGTAGGAGTAAGTTCCGGAAGAAAGTTTCTTCCATCTTGAATGAGGCATCGGGTTTATGCTTGCACCAAGATCGGCTAAGGCAAAGCATTCAACCATTCACGGAAATACACAAGGTAAGAGAAATTTTCCGGGATCTCCAAGCTTTTGAAGCTTCTTCAAGATAAGCGCAGAGTAGTTCTCGTTCGAGGAGTTTTAGCCATTTCAAACAGATTTTCCTTGTTGCTTAACATGTGTTTGAGAGTTGATGCAAACTTGGGCATCAACATGATAGCATCCATAAAGCTTATGTCAAAATGTAGTTCTTGGAAAATTTGAAAAATTTGTCCATTTGATGACCGGCTTTTTCATGGAGCTTTGCTCATTCAAACGTGATGGGTAAGGAATAGAAGATTTGGATTTGGGGTTTTCAACGGGAGCTACAGGAGGTTCAAAACAACTCTGGATTGGATTGGGTTTGGACAACTTGAGGATGGACATCGTTGGTACCTCCTTTATTAGTAGGAAGTTCCTTGTCCTTTGTTGCCTCGGGTTCACTTTCCACTACCTTCGGGGAGAGAAGAAGAAGAGGTAGTAGGAATAGCGGGTCCATTGTATGAAACACCACTTCGGTTGTGATCGCCTTTGCATCGCCCCTCGGGTTAGCGATCGTGTTGCTCGGAAGTTTTCCGAGCCCGAGGGTTGATCATTTAAAGACTTCTTGAGATCGCCGATCCGACCGACCAACAACTGTTCATTTCATCTTGGTATTTCATGAATTGCTTCAATAACTCATCGGATGATGGTCTTGGAGTAGGTGGAGGAAATTTTGAGGTCGTATGTTTTGATTATGACTTTGTTGTTGAAAATTCCTTGGTTAGGATTCACATTTCCACGAAATTGATTCCCTCGATTGAAATTGTTTTGATTAAAGTTTCCTTGAGGTTGGAAACCTTGATTTGGTCCGGATGGAAATTACCTTGGTTTATTCTAGGTTGGTTCGATTCGGTTTTGTATGTTAGGATTCGGTTAAACCGGGTGGTCCACGATAAGTATTAGCACGGTAGTTTGGTTCATTTTGAGGATGGTATTGATTACCTCCACGATGTGAAGTACCGGCTATAGCATTGGCTTCAAAAGGACTACCATCGGTGGCGAGACAGATTGTAGTATGCATGAGGGCCACCACAAGTAACACAAACTTGACTTTCTTTACTTCACCATGTGATGGTGTCGAGTGAAAGTGACTTTCTTTTGGTTAGCAAGAACCAAAGCTCGAACAATATCGTGAGTTTGTCAATCTTAGCATCGGTGCTAGATGTACTCACGGAGATGAAGTAGAAGGTCCCGCATTAGGCGAGACCGATATGTCTTTGCTCGGAAAAGGCGGACATGGGACTTGTTTTCAATGATTTGCAAGGCTTCTTTGGTGGTCTTGCTCAGAAATTACCTCCAGCGGAGGCATTTAAAGAGTCTTGGTTAGTCCGGTTCGAGACCATTGTAGAAAGTATCCATTTGCATTAACTCGGTAAAACCATGATGCGGACACTTCATGAGCAATTCTTTGTAACGATCCCATGCCTCCCGAATGATTCATCAAATCTTTGAGAGAATTTCATTATCTCATTCTTAAGACTTGTAGTTCGGGATGGAGGATAGAATTCGTTAACAAAATTTGTGACTAGATCTTCCCATGTCTCAATGGAACGAGGGGTTGTTTCTCAAGCCAATTCGGGCTTGTCCCTTTAGAAAATGGGAGCAGAAGAAGCTTAATTGCTTCATGTGGGACATTCTTGTATTTGATGGTAGATGCAATCTTGTTAAACCATCGAATGTGTGCATGAGGATCATCCCGCTCAAAACCATAGAATTGGCTTTGGGTTACAAGATTAAGCAACCCGGTTTTGAGCTCAAAAGTATCGACCACAATGGTGGGACAATAATGGCATCTCAGTAACCCTCGATGGGTGCTTGAGAAGCTCATTCATCGGCTTATCTTCCGCCATTTCGGCGGGGGTGGTGGTGGTAGACGTTCCTCGATCACGGTGAAGGAGCGAACGCCCTCTCGTCTCACGAGGAATATTTGCAAGCTCGGCGGTGGACTTGTAGGCTGGAAGAACAGTGCGCATGCACTAAGTATAAAAATCGGTTTTCAAAACAAATGCGAGGCAAAACGACAAGTGAACTTAACCAATAATCACAAATGAAATGGCTTTGAAAAGGTACACCAAATCACAAGGACACAAAGGTAAGTTTTAAATCATTGTTCGGGAACTTATTATGGTCACACCCCAGGTTGGTAGGTGTCTTGCCTTGATTTGCGGTGGTTGATTTTATGTATTAATTAAGTACCACCGAAAAGACGTAGGTATGGATATGTCTTGATGGTTTGAAAAGTTTTGGACAATATTTTTGGTATCGTTTCGTTTAACCAAATCGTATCTCTTTAAGAATCACCTTAAAGAAACACAAGCTAGAAAACGTTACGATTGTTTTGTTGTTTTATATTTTTTTTGGTGTTTTAACACTTTAGGAAAAGTGTTAATGAACTTTTGATTTATGATAATTTTACAAAAAAGCTGTTTACAAACGATGGTATATGTGCAAACGGTCTGAAAGCGCTTAAAACACGCTTCTGACCTCCCGTGGCGCTAAAATTTGATTGGCTCTGAGCAGTCAAGTTTAATCACACAAGTGACCACTTGTGAATGGTCAACCGTAATAAACTTAAAGCATTTCGAAAGCAAATGCAATTAAGATCGGAGGAATATAGTGGATTCACGGGTCGTTAAGTCCCACGGAGGATGAATGGTGTTTAACACAGACGGATGTCGAATAATCACTAAGGATAGTGATCGGTAAGGATTTTGGAATATTTATACCTAAAGAAAAGTTTTGTAAATTACAGGGCTTAAATGCAAATTAAAGAAAATTAAAAAGCTAAAATATATTAAATAAACGCTATCACTATTTTTACAATGATGTTTTTGTGATTTATAAAACAAAATAACTTAAATAAACTATTTTAATTAAAACGTAAACTTAAATTATCTAAAAACGTAACCAGAATGAAAACGTACGTTATGTATAAAAATTACGCGAGTGCGCAAGCAAAAACGTAAAATTTTTGAAATGAAAGTCCTACGAATGTAAAAATAATTTTCTTACTTCCTATATGACAAAAGAAAATTTTAGAAAAAAGAATTATATTTTTTTGACTTTTATATTTTTTATTATGAATTAAATACTATTTTGAACTAAATAAATGTTTAAAAATACTAAAACTATTCGGAAAAATCTGAAACTTTTTTGTAAAATACTTTATACTAATACACAGTTAAGAAAAATACAAAAGTTGAGAAAGCTAGATTAAATAAGCTGAAAATAAGCTAATAAGCTCGTATAAGCTTAAATGGACAAGAAAGGGTTATGTATTAGATAGTGCAAAGAAAAACAGAAAAAGACCCAAGGCGGTGGTAGTGTGTGTGTGTGGTAAGTGGGTGGGTGGCGGGGTTGAATCCAAGAACTCCCTTTTGCATCTATTTATTTTTTTTTATTTTTTTCTTTACAAACTTATTAAGCTAACTGAGATAAGCAATTTTCAAAACTACAACTTTTTCTAAAAACCACTAATAAGCTCAGTTTGAGCTTATTTTTCTCAACAGTTGACAAAAATGGAAATAAGACCAAAGTTAAAGCCAAATGGCTTATAAACTACTCAATAAGCAAAATGAAATATGGAAATAAGCTAAATACTGATAATAAGCTAGTTTGACAACTGAAAAAGCTAAATAACTAAGAAATAAGCACTTACACAGACCAAAATAAGCATAAGCTTAATTGTTGCACAGGACACTTTGTGGTTTCTAGGCAACTTTTAAGCTTATTTTTAAGCACTTAGATGATCTTGGAAATGAAAACAAATACTGGAACTAACAAGTAGACCAACTAAACTTTCTAAAAAGCTAAGATTCTCACTGTGGTATCCACTAATGAGCTTATAATGAGCTTATGCAAAAGTTTGAAAACACTGAATGATGACTCAGTGTATGCTGAGTCAGATGGACAAAACTAAAAGCTATATGCAGCCCTATCAAACAAGCTGCAAATTGGAAAATTAAGCTTGGGACTCAAATATGGCTAGGTTAGCTTCACAAAAAGCCAAGAAGCACAAGTTGAAGCTAACTGATAAGCTCTGTGTGAGCTTGTGAAAGTGATAGGCTCAAGCGTATACGAGCATGATTTTGACTTTTAAGAAAATGAAAGTTGACTTAAATGAACTTTTGATTGATTCTATAAAGCGAATATGATGTAATAAGGTGGATTAAGACCGACACGATCAACAATAACAACTTATGAACCCAAAATCATGATCATAGAACTTTAAAATCAAGCAGACAAGATACAAGATGAGATTAAAGATTATTTTGACTTTTGATCTAATAAGCACTTGGTTTTCTTTGTTTCTTTGAGTTACTAAGACCTATTGTGATATGAGACAAGCACAAGCAATAATACAAACAACCTATAACACAGATAAATTAACAAATCCAAACACCACTTAATGAGACTGTTTTGGAACTTTTCAAAACAAATCACAGATTAAAACCATATCAATGATTACAGACCTCATGTTGTCAATTAATAAGACTAAAGAAACACTAAACAACAGCATTAACAACATAAAACCAAGAAATGATGATTATGTTATTAAAACTGTTAAAATAAGATTTTTGCTAACTACGAATTTAAAATAACAAGCAACTGTTTTTATTGGATAATTAGACTTAACTATAACTAAGAAACACAAAAACACACAGACTTGAGCTTATAACCGTCTTACACAGTGAAATGCCAAAATGGGTCAAAATGCTTACAAGTTGCTTCCAAGCTCAAACCGAGAGGCGAGGCACAAAGACACATCCTAAAGCTTCCCAATAAGCACTAAACCCAAGGGCAATCCTTTATCAACCCTGCTCCAGCTTTGAACTTCACTTCCATGGTCTTTTTTATTTTTATCTAATTTTTTTGGTATTTTTGGTGATTTTTCTTTTTTACTTCTAAACTGCTTTTAAAGGTTTCTAATAGCTTTAATAAGCTATCTAGGAGCTTATGTGGGCTTATGAGTCCTTAATAACAACTAAAAACAACATTTGATCTTTCATGAGATTTTTGAACTAGGAAAATTAGCATAAACTGAAAACTTGAGTTAAAACTGAAATTGAAACTGAAAAAGATTTACATTCACTTGAAATAACTTAAACAGATTACTTGGAAAGCTTAAATTACACTGGAACTTTGAAATTAACTAAAACGACATTAAAAACTAAAATTACACTAGATATCTTTCTTCCAGCCTTCTCTTTTCTTTTATATGTGATCATTAGGGTTCCTGTAGAGCTTCTGAGTTTATCCCACCACCATTGGATCTCTGTAACACATCCTCGCCCTTGATTTGCAAATTGGCGCCAAAAGGTGAAAAGTGACTGTTGCTTTCTATGATGGTTTTTTGACCAGGGTTCAGAGGAGGGGAGACAAGAGGTGATGTATATTGTGTTGGGGAGGAGAAAAGGAGTGGGGAAGCATTAAATGAGGGGAGGCACAGGTGGAAGGAAGGACAGGTGGGAGGAAGGAGAAAACAGGGTTGGGCGGTTTTATTATTTAAACTGGGAGTGGGTTGGGCTGATATTGGGCCAGCTGGGTTTGGGTAATAATAACAAAGGGGGTCCGGTTTGGTTTGTAGAAATAATATCACAAGGACCAATTTTGTAATTTGTGCAAAGTGAGGGGCTGAACCTGTAATATTTCCAAAGTTAACACAAGGACCAAACTTGCCATTTATGAATAGAACAAGGACCACATTTGATAATTTTCACTTTTTAAATATCCAAGGACCATTTCTGCCAACTTTGTAACTCCAGGGACCAAACTTGTAATTTTCTCAAAACTTATCATATAAGGACCAAATATGCCACATTTGAATAGAACAAGGGTGTAGTTTGAATAATTTCCATTTTAAACACCTGTGGATGATTTTGACACTTTTGTAAAGTTGGGGACCAAAGTTGTAAATTGTGATTTTAAACTTCAAAGGACAATTTCTTACAACTTGTGAATCCCAAGGACCTTTATGACTTTTATAAGTTTTGGAATGACCGGGGACTTTATTTGACAACTTTTGAAACTTGAGGGACTAAAACTGCCAATTATGCAAACTTGATACGTTTTTCACCTGTTTTTGGTATTTTTTGCATTTAAAACACATAAAACACTTATTTGTGATATTATTATCATTTTGATGTATTTCTGAGTGTTTTCAGATGTTTTTGCAGTTTAAACGGTACAAAAATGATGAGTATTTAGACACTCATCACGTATTCAAACGAATTTTCTTTGGGCACCCTTCCCAATTGCAAACTAAATACTTCTCTTTTACAAATCCATCCCTTAATCTTTTCTGAGTAGACTTTCTAATACCAAATCCTTCCTCTGAAGCATATCTCATGTACATACTAATGCAATCCTCAACAGAATCATAAACACTAAACAAAACTGGTAGCACACTAGCAGCAACTCTAGGAACCCAAAAAACCGATTCACCAGGAGTATCAATAAAATCATGATGAATAAAAGAAGGAGGAGTTTTCAAACCACTAGAAGTTGTAAAGAAGGTGATAAAACACAAAGTCAAAAAGCATAACACAATAACTTCAAAAATTGTCTTAAAATATCACTGGTGATACTATACATTACTTGAAATATCACTGGTGATACTATGAATCAAAAATATCGCCAGTGACAATATAACAGATGATTCAACAAAAAGACTAAACTGAAACAACAACGCATCCAATCAAAAACTAACAGCTTATTTAAAAGCAATATAACATCTACATTAATATACTTAAGCACTATCATAACAAAAAACACAAAAACCTATAACTCGAATTCAGCAACATAAATTGACAACAACTATAACTCATTTTCGGTCAATATATGCAACAACCGCAAACACGACTATTCTTCTTAAATATGCAACAAGCGCTTTACGAAATCTCTTCCAAAACACTAGATTTACGACTACTTTGACTACACAAAAAAACGCTTCCGATATGGTGACTTTGTGAGCTGGAGGTTGTTTCTTACTTCTTTTCTTTTCATTTCATTTAGACTTGTATTCCAATCTGCACAAAACAAATCCCAAGTAAGTTTTTATGAATATTTATTCACGATAAATATAAACTACGAATGTTTATCGTCATACAATTTTATAACATTCTCTGCAAGTATGTCATATCAATTTGTATCACGGTGATATAACACAGAAGCTAAATTTCAAAACAAGTATGCCGCATACATACAGGGTTTATCACAGTTGATATTTTTCTAAAGGAGACATGCTTATATGTTGAAATTTACCTTTTTCCTTATCAATCTCTGGAGATAGGCTCAAAAATTTTCTTGTCGACAAAACTGCATTTACAAATTTTTTTTTAGAAACAAACATAATGTCTGCAATTTTTATGTTTAAAGATTTATTAGCAGACAAAAACTGACCGTTTAAAGCTTGCATTGTCTCCAGATGCTTGTAAATATCATCTTCTACATTTTTTTCAAAATCAAAATTTTAATGTCTTATGTTATATAAAACAAAAAGACACTATAAATTCTAATCAAGATTTATTTGAAATATAGTTATTTCAAGTATAACGGCTTATCATCACAGTTGTTATACTAACAAAAATAAAAATAAAAATCACTATATTTGTTTTATCATTGGTGATATACCATTAAATATTTAAGTTATCTGCGACTGCTCTTCATCATCACCACTACCATCAGTACCACTACCAAAAGTCAAAACTAAACCACCACCACTACCACGAAGAACACTAAAAATGTATCAGTTATCGCGCTACATGATCACTAATCGTGTGATAACTAATCAATAATCGCTACATCTGTTTTTATCACTAGTGATATACCATAAAATATTTCTCTATCACACTCAAAAACGCATCATAAGTTATATCAAAAATTTTACTTGTAACAAGCTACCACTACTGTCACAATTCTCAATTTCCGGTCATTTCTCACATTTACTATTTCATCGTTTATCGTAAACTAAGTTTACGAGTATCAAATTCGCGTAACCTTAATGGTTTAGCTGCGAATTCATGAACATTTCATCAAGAACATTTCATATAGACTAGGTTTAGTCTACATTTCATTAGTATCATTGTCATCATAGTAGTTCATGCATGATTTTGCATTTTACATTAAACGCTTAATTTTCATATTAAATAGACGCTATCGCAAGATCATTTATTTTGAACATTTGATCCGACGCTTCTAAAATTTATCCTAATATATTTTTATACTCATTTAAGACTATAAAAATTATATTATTGATTTACCCGATGTTTTCAATTTATTTCGTATATAAATTGTTATATTTATATAATTACGACGGTTTTCGTAAATACTACCCAATAATTATTATTTCATTAAATTTTTGCAAGAAATGTATTTTTATAATTTTTATGACTTCAATATATTTTATTTTGACCCGTTAAAATTTATTATTAGCTAACGCTACCATAAATAATTAAATATATATACAAGTTACTAATAATACTTAACTTAACTATACATTTACTTATACATACAAGCACTTAACCATTACCAATCTCCATAGTCTTTTCTTTTGTATGCATGTCGACCCACAAGAATGAGTCACACCTTAGGAAGCAAAATATCTAATCTATATTATACTTATATTCATTCTTTCACTTACAACAACACATACAACAAAATATCAAAGGTGTGAAGAAAACTATCTTCTCCTCTTTTCTCCCATAGGACCGGCCATCATAGAGAAGCAAGAAGGAGATCACAAAAATTTTTCTAGTCAAGTTCAATACAATCTAGACACACTCTTAGTTTAGGTTTTGAAATAAAAACCTAGGGTGTTTAGGATAATCCTTTATTCATTTAAACCTCATCAAGTAACTAGTCGCGGTTAGAGAGTTGCGTCTCATTTCTGTGCATCCACTCTGTCATCGTAACTATTGCAACAGGTGAGTAATCACATCCCCTTTTTACCGTTTTACTATATTTTGAAATGAATGCATGAACCATACTTGAATTAAATTGATTCTTACTTTTGTGAACTCTTTTGACTTGAACATTTGAACTTGAAACAAATCCTTGAACTTAATTACGAAATTATGCCTTGTTTGAACTTATTGAACCGACGTCTTATGACCTTGACCTAAAGTCTCCCATGATCGAGCATCACTATAAAGTCTCCCATGTTTGGAGCATCACTATAAATTCTCGCCTTGTTGGTGGAGTGTTCTCAATAATTCTCGCCTGGGGGTCGAGTGACAAAGGAGTCTCCTTGTTGGAGCAAAGGCAAAGTCTCCCATGTTCGGAGCATCCACGAGTTATTATATACGTGGTACTATATTGTGAACTATTATGACCACTAATACTTGACTACTTGACACGCTATATTATGTGCAATGGGTTGTGAACACACAGGTTGCAAGTTTTGTATGGGCAGAACTTGGAACTGAGTGGATTTATAATGCCTTTGCTTTGTGAACTCATTTGACATCGTGTGCTTGAACATAAACTAGACATATTTTGGCAGTGGGTTGTGAACACACAGGTTGCAAGTTTTGTATGGGCGAAACTTGGAACTGAGTGGATTTACAATGCCTTTGCTTTGTGGACTATTTACGATGACCGAAACCTTTGACTCTCTCTGACGAGTTCTCTTATTTTACGAAACGTGTATACTCACCAACTATTTTCATAGTTGACCCGTTTTTCTCTCATGCATTTCAGGTGATCGTTAGTAAGCTTTTTCTACCAAGTCTTGCATAATGAAGTTTTCACTTGTCACTACAAATCGTTATGTAATAAAACGCAATATTTTGGAATCTAAACTTTGTAATATATTTGCCGATGTCGGCTAAACTGGTATTGTAATGGTGTACTCTTTCTTTTTAATCTTAACGTTGGTATGTTCTATTATCTTGTGCTTATGTTCCTTTCCGTTACACCTTGTGTTTCCGCCTCCGGCGAGGGTGTGACAGATTGGTATCAAAGACAAAGGTTATAGAGAATGCCGATTTTTCAAAAATAAAAATCACAGCTATAACCGGAATAAAGTTTTATTAAACATCGAACATCATCCGAGTCAACTAGTCCTATCGTTGCATCGTTACTTATAAATTATACATAGCCTGATCAACTACGTCTAATTTATGAAGAACCATGCAATGATAAGAGTGGTAGTTTTAAATCAAGTTTAGTCAAGTCTTTAGAGTCTGGTCACCTGAAATTGCATTGGTCGTGTGGGTATGCATAGCATGTTTTTACGTTCACGTCTACATTACCGTACCTTGTTTATACCTTCTCTTTTCCCACCTTTCGACTTATTAGACATAGCCTGTCTCTATCCCTGTCATATTTCGATCACTATAACACATATTACCACCCTTCTAAACCTCATCTGCCTTCGTCCGAGTGTCATTTACTCAACCCGATATTTTGGTCCGCTGCAAGATCATGGCTGCAAGAAACACACGCTCAGGAGTCAACAACAACGGCAACCCAAACAACAATGACAATCCAAACAACAACGATGCTGGAATAGCGGATCTACTCACCCAAATTATGACGCACCTTGATTCTAGACGAACCAACGTCGGAGAAGGTACTTCAAACACTGGTCATGGATGCAGCTACAAAACTTTCATGACATGCAAGCCAATGGAATTTTATGGTACTGAGGGTGCCATTGGACTGCTAACCTGGTTCGAGAATGTTGAGTCGAAACTTAGTATCACGAAATGTCTTTGAAGGAAACAAGGTTGAGTTCTCTTCGGTCTACTACGGTCGAGCATTGACACGGTGGAACAATCAGCTGCAGACTAGAGGAAGAGGGCCGCAAATCGTTATCTTGGGAAGCATTTAAGAAACTACTAAGCGATGAGTACCGCGAGAAAAGATGAAGTGCGTGTCGGAAGCGGAATTTTGGAATCACTTGATGGTTGGGGTAGAAGTCGACAAGTACACGACCCGTTTCCACGAGTTAACTAGGATGGTTCCTCGCATGGTTTCCATTGTGGAGAAGTTGATCGACCGATATATATGGGATTGATACAGGAAATTATGAGGACGCCACCTCGTCGAACCCAACCACTCGCAAGCGGCGTGGGTATGGCGATCGCTTGACAAATGATGTGATCGGTGCGGAGAACTAACAAAAGCAAAAGACAATGGACGAAGCGGCGGGAGGATCGCCGAAGCCGAGACCAGGACCGGCAAAACAAGAGGCGTGAATAACCAGGAACTATGGAGCGACCACTCAGGAGCGCAAAGGATATGATGGTGAAATGAGTGTCTGTGTTGTGTTTTTGTGGTGGGGAAAGTTTCAACTTTTGGCAAGAATGGTCCCTCCATGTTTTTACTCCTTAAAAAATGTTTGATTGATCCAACGGCTAAGAATTGTCCCTTGATAAGTAGCAGATTTTGAGTTTGTGAAATAAAGCAACTCGGACTAATTGATGGTTTGGTATGACATTATAACAAATGGATATAGTCAAAGTTATAAGGTGGATGTGAATCGTTATTTAGGGTTTAACATAAATAAGTAATTAATGAAAGCGGCTAGTTGAACCGTCAATCTGTAGGTTTAGTAATATAAATAATGGGGATCGATAGTCACCATCGTTAAGAAAAGTAGAGATAAAAAATATCATCCAAATGGATACAATATTAACATTGTTTATAGTCTTCATCTTATCATGCATCTTAACGTACATTATACGAAGAAACAGTTCAACAACAGCTATCCATAGGCTTCCGCCGAGCCCTTCGAGGCTTCCGATTATTGGGAACCTTCATCAAATTGTTGCGGGTGAACACATTCATGAAACCCTATGGAAACTCTCTCAAAAATACGGCCCGACTATGCTTCTTCATTTTGGTAGCCAACCATATCTTGTCATTTCTTCTAGTGAAATGGCTGTGGAGGTCTTAAAAACTAATGATCTAGTGATGTGTACGCGTCCACGCTCAAAGACTGTCAAACGAATGACGTTCAATTACATGGATGTTGCCTTCTCGCCTTATGATGATCATTGGAAGGACATGCGCAAGGTTTTGGTATCTGAGTTCTTGGGTGCTAAGAGAACTAGGTCATTTAAGAACATAATGGAGATTGAGCTGGAGGGTTTGCTTCGTTCTCTCTTGTTGCAACCCTCAAACACCATGGTTAACCTAGACGATACTATCTTAAATCTAGTCTACGATGTCGTGTGTAAGGTCTCATTTGGTAGGAGCTTTAGAGATACGCATTATAATGGTAAAACTCTGAAAGAAATGGTTGATGAAGCCGGAGAAATGCTTATGGGTTCTATTTTTGATATTTTTCCATCATTTGCATGGATTGATGAATTAAGAGGGTTTAATCGTAGGCTCGATAAATGTTTTAATGATATCGATAGCTTTCTCCAAATGGTTATTGATGAACATCTGGACCCCAATGCAACAAAAAAAAGTGATGCTGAGAAGGACCTTATTGATGACTGCATTTCGAGGCTGACTAACGATGAGATGAAAGCAATTTTACTGGTGACAATACTAATCTATCAATTTGTTTATATTGATTCGGTTCTTTATGTTTTTATGAAAGTTATGTATATGTGATCAGCTAACACTTGCAAATAATAAAACATCGCAGAATATACTTAATGGAGCAATTGACACCAGTAGCACAACCATAGTGTGGGCAATGTCTGAGATTGTCAAGAATCCTAGAATTATGGAAAAGTTGCAAAATGAAATTCGAGGGTGCGTTGGAAAAAAATCTAAAGTAGAAGAATCAGATATTGCCATGATGAAATACTTGAAAATGGTAGTCAAGGAGTCACTTAGATTGCACGCACCTACCTCGGCGTTGATCTTACGTGAATGTGTAACCCAATGTCAAATTGGTGGATATGATATCCTCCCTGGGACGAAAGTCCTAGTCAATTTGTGGGGGATAGGAAGAGATTCAAGAATTTGGAAAGAGAAGCCAAACGAGTTTTGGCCAGAACGGTTTGAAACTCTTGATGTCGAGTATATAGGGAAAAATTGCGAGATGATCCCGTTTGGAGGGGGCAGAAGAGCGTGTCCAGGGTATAACATGGGCATTTCAACTGTTGAAAATACAATGGCCAACCTTCTTAACTTTTTCGACTGGAAAACACCGATTGGAGTGAATAAACAAGATTTGAACATGGATAAGGTTGGCGAATTTATTCGTAGGAAAAACCCTCTTTGTCTTGTGCCAATAAAGCACAACTTGCAAGACTAGTACTACTAATCGACCAATCTTTTCGATTAGTGATACATCCACCTACGTAAATTTGTGTCAGCTACAAATAAACGTAATGAATACATGTCATTACTCTATGGGGTTTTGTAATGTATTTTCACAAAACTCCCTAATTAAATATATTAACCGAATCATATTGTTACATATTATATTATGTTTGCTATGTTTATGAGGCAATTATGTTTTCTAGGCCTTAAGCCATAATGTATACATCCATATAGATAATGATCTAATAAATGTGAACCTTTACTTACGTGGTTTATGGATTTGTTAACGTGATCACTCTCATTATTCAAAGCAGTTAGATTAATTTTGAGATCTAACTATATTTTTGGGCATCATGCTAAAAAGCCTAAAATAGTACACAAAGGTCTTTGAGGAAATGAATTTGCTACAACCACACAAAATTATCTTTAAAAAAAATTCACACGCTGAGGTGAAAGTAAATGATTGGTTTTTTGTGAGAGTGGATCCCACAAAAAACCAATCATTCACTTCCACCTCAGCGTGTGGATTTTTTTATGGATGATTTTGTGTGGATGTATCACTCTTCGGAAAGGAAAATGTGAACATGACCAATCGGACGCCCTGTGTTATGGCTACAAACTGTACACCCTTATCACTCGCCTTGACTCCAAACAGTGAGATAAAATAGGTCTTTTTGCTTTTCTCATTTTTTTTTTTTTTTTTTTGAACAAAGGAATCATTCCATTTCAAACCTCACAAATGGAGGAAGATACAACATAACAAGTTACAACGGAACCAAACAGTTCGACCAAACAAGACAACACCATAATAGTTGCGACATTACAAAGAACACCATTCAAGGTGGGGGAATCACCCAGTGAGCTTTGGTGATACAACCATATAAAGCGCGACTGACAAAAGTACACTAAGTACAAAATACGGGCATCCAAAAGGAGCCGAACAAAAGCCTAACGGATCTAAAATCAAACCCCTACGCAGAAGAAGCCGGCGATAACGAGACCACAACAGATCGAAAGCGAAGAGGCCGGATGCCATCGGATCGGCGAAGCGGCGATGGCGGCAACGTCAGCAGCGGAGGAGATGCGGATCGTAGGCAAACCCTTTATTAAAGAGAGAAAAGAACAAAGAACGGTCCCGACGGCCGACCGTAGCCGACCGTCGGAAAGGATCGGATAAAGATTGGGTTTGGTTGGATGAGATGTAGTGAGAGGTAGGAGAGTTTTTTTATTTTAGAGAGAGAGGAATTTTTGCTTTTTCTCATTTAAAATGGTGATTTGCTCAAGTATCCGAGAATATGTATTTTTGCCATTTTCTTTATGTATATTAACATGTTAATTTTAGTCTAGCGATACTTTTCAGAATGTGAGTGTTCACTAATAGGTTGCATGTCAAGTCTGTACCGATGAAAAAAGTGTGTGATTTCATTATATCAATTATCATGTAGTAAGTTTTCAAGTTTGTGTTTCAAAAAATGTTTTTCTAACTTGTGTCTTAGGGCACAAGTTAAGCACACTATAAGTACATAAGGACTTACAAAAAAATATATACTGTAAAATTTTACATAAAAGTACAGACAAATGACTTTTATGTGAGTTCTTATATACTTTTTGTGTATTTATTGTATGCTTAACTTGTGCCCCACAAGTTTGAAAAACCATTCCAAATAATATATTTAACAAATATACAAGTTAGATAAGCTGAAAAGATAAACTATAACGAGTAGGTCAACTTATTCAAACGTGCGCGACTTGAATTGTTTAAATCTTTAATCTATACTACATATAAAGTAAAAATGGTCAATATTGAAATGTTAAAAAATAGTCAAACTATCACTTAGAAAGTATTGAAATTAAGCTATGCATTTAAAAAGTATTGAAGTGTTAAAATGTTTGCTATTAATACACATCGAAAACCGGGTTGACCTGGGCAGCTTCAAACCAGACGGGTTGACCCGGTTTAATTTGCCCCATATTTTCGACCCAACCCGTCAGGATGACCTGGTTTAAATTGACCCGTTTTTTCGACCGAAACGGTTCAACCGGTTGAACCACCCGGGTCGAACCGAGTTTCAAAACATTATGTTTAATCCTAAAATCCTCAAAGTTTTATTTTTTTCGTTTATAATTCATAAATATTTTTTTTCACTAAAACTATATGCCGCTATAAAATCTCGTTGCTATGCACGGATACTCGTCTAGCACTTATAATGCATGCATGTATTCGTTTAACTTAAAATATTTAAGATTTGAATAATGTTGATTGCTTATAATACCCTTTAAACTTAAATATTTAAATGGTGAGTAATGTTAGTGAACTATTATACTACACCTTTTTGTGGATACTCTTGATTAAAAATTATACTACACCTTCCAATGGGTGGGGCTTTGGTCTTGAGTCAATAGACTCGGGTTCGAATCATATCCCTGGCACTTTGCTCTCAGATAGGTACCCACATTCGTAAAACTTATGGGTTTACTGGAGAGACTTTGTGGATAAGAGCTCAAGAGTCCGAGAGTCTCGGCTCACTCCAGTTGGTGCCCCACTAGGCCAGGAGAGTTGCCCGGAGCTATTCCTTGTGGGGTAAACAATGGCTAGTGCCAAAAGGCACCCAGAGTCAAAGTGTTCCTGCCAATTTACACCTTTTTGGTGGATACTCTTGATTAAAAATTGTAACATCATCTACAGCTAAATTAATATTTTAAATATTGTTTAATCCTTAAACTTTTATTATTTTTGTTTCTATCCACATTAAAAAAGGCCATGAGAATTTCCATGAAACATGCAGCGTGGGGCTGATCGTGCCATGCCACGCCGCTAATGGCACATGTTTTGTAAACTCAATATATATGAGTTATGATATAAATATATAAATATTTTCATACTTTTCTTGCCTTATCCACGCCTTATAAACACAAAAACTTCGCTTAGTAAAAGCGTGAGGCTCGATCACGCCGTCACGCCACGCCTTACGCTATTTATAACCTTGTTTCTATCCCATGAATTTTTTTTCGCAATAACAATAAATTGAATCCGTAAATTTTATATCAAAACACAATAAGAATTACTAGTTTGCAAATATAATTATTTACGGTTACATATACACATTACACTAAGCACCTCCTTCTTCAACCTACCACTACCAACCCCATTTAAAATATTAGATAAAAAAAACAAGCCATGTCACTGTACGAAGCTTATATTTCAACTTTCACATAAACATTAAATCCATGTCAATACACGTTTAAATATTTGGTGCAAGTAAAACATATATCTTCTTAACTTTCGCTTAAACTAGTTATCATAATTCTGTGATCGTAACTACTGTTAGCTTATTTTAAATCTCTCTCGCTTTAAAATTACAAATTACAACAATGGAGATTTATTTTTTAAAAATATCATCGTTAAAAAAACAATAAATAGTTGTTGTTTTAAAAGATTAAAAGAGAATATAAGAAGTTGAGAACAGTTCATAATTTCAATTTTTCACAAATATTTTCCTTAACCCAGGTGACCTATTAACAAGCTTTTAAGACTTTCTCATAATAAGATTCATTTTCTCCATTGTTTTCTCCTCACTTTTGATTGTTTTAGTCACCATGTTTCACCATTTTAACATCTAAAGTGGTTCCCGATATATTTTTAAGGCATGTCCCAAAAATATTTACCACATCGCTTATACACAAAACTATTTTTCAAGGTGGTTCCTGTGCACCATCTAAGATGTGCTTAGGTCCGCCCCTGAGTGGTGGTACCGATGGCAGATTCGGTGATGTGGCTTCGGTGATGGTGGTTGGGTGATTGTTTCAGTAGTGGTGTTAGAATAGAGAGTGAAAAAAAGGAGTATTTGTGTGTGTTTTCATGATTTATTACTTTTTGTGATTTTTTGTGGTTACATTTATTAGAAATCTCTAGTGGGTGTTTTTTTTAATGATTTTTGAGGGTTAGATTGGTGAAGAAGATGATAGTGTTTTTATTTGATTGTTGAAGATGAAGATGGGATAACGGTAATAGTGGTAGTGGGGGTTGAGTGTTTAGGTTGAGAGGGAGATGTTTGGACTTAAGATGGGAAAGTGTATTTGTATGATTATTAAATAGTTTTGAATGTGTAAATGGTGAAAAGACCAAGATAACCTCACACTTAACGAGTCATTTAATAATTATTCATTTTGGGAGGGATATATATGCATTTTTGCCTAATAATTATTAGGATTTTGGACTAGCAGCATGCAAAAATCAAACATTTGAAAAGTTTGCAGTAATTTCTCTCCAACATAGACTAATAAAATCCGGCTAAACCACATGAACTAACGTGTAATTCACTATTTTGAAATTAAATTGGTACACAGAAATTAAATAGCGAGTTAAGGTGGTATTGACTCAAAAATCAATGAAGTGGCCTCCTTTCACATGGTAGGAGCTAATGTCGTTTTTATTGCATTTAAGAAGAAATTAAAAGATGGAGCATAAAAGGAAAAAACAAAACCGATGAATGTTATACCAATCAAAGTAGAGAAATATTGACACATTTTCAAAAATTATTGACACATTTCACGTAACAAACAGTTAAAAAATGTTATACTTAAGTTACAACTGTCTAATGCAATTAATAAAATGTGCTAATAAATTGAGAGAGTGTGTCAATCATTTCCCAACAAAGTATTTTTTGCAACTTGGTTTACGATTTTACATCCCATGTAAAACTATCAATAATTTTGTGGTAATCCAAGTTAAAATAATAAATGTCAGTGGTATTAACTAAAATTTTGTTTCTTCGACTACTATAAGGAATTTTTGGTAAAATTGGCTATAACTAGAGTTGAAGCTTAAACTTACACAACTGACATAAAAATACATCAAGTTAATCAATATATTTCAAGTTTTTACGTGTTTATCCAAACTTTTACATGTTTATCCATTGTATTTTCAAAGGTATATCATAAATTTTACTAATTATAAGCTCTATTCATTTTTAAAAGCTTATTTTAATTAACTTTAGTTTATAAAATCTTATTGCTTGTAAAAGCTTTCATAAACTTGTGTGACAAACAACACTAACTTTTAAAAGGAGTCTTTTATTTGGTTTTAGTATGTGTGACAGTGAGTTCAAACTCCGTAGATTAGTTGGTCATAAGGCTGGTCACAATGGACCGGTTGCCCCAACCGGTTGATCCCAGGTTACCACCGATTGCCCCATTGTGGGGGCTTCGGTTGTGGTACAAAAAGAGACGAACTAGGTTGTTGATTTGACCGAGTTTAAAGCATCAAATGTGGACAAAAAATCCACCCGTTTGAGTTTAAAACAAAAAATATATATATATTTTTAAAACTTTACCACTTTTACAACATTATAAATACGAACTTCAAACACATTTTTAAACACACAATTCAAACAACTTCTCATAAACACTTTCAAACACATTTTGATAATTATGTCTTACGATATATTTTTTAATTCTTCGTCTTCCGACGAGGAAGAAGTTATGAGCGAGTTTACAGAGTTTATGAAATTTACGCAGTATGCTTAGGACGCTTACCAAGCGTCACTGCCAAAGGCTCAACGAAACTACACGCCTAGGGATCATGAAGGTGCTCATAATCGTTTAGTTGCCGCTTACTTCTCCGAAGAACCGTTGTATGACGAAAAAACATTTTGTCGGCGGTTCCGGATGCGCCGAGTCCTATTCACTCGAATTGTTCAAGAGGTAACGAATTATTCTACTTATTTTCAACAAACTCTTGATTGTAGGGGCGTACTTGGTATTTCCTCATTGGTCAAGTGTACTGCGGTAATTCATCAATTGGGATACGCGGCCGTTCCTGATTCTCTTGACGAGTATCTGCAATTGGGTGCAACAACAGCACGTGATTGTCTCCGTAACTTTTGTAGGGTTATTATAGAGTTATATGGTGCTGAGTATTTGCGAAAGCCCACGTATTCTGACCTTGAAAGAATATATGCTCATCACGAGCAAAAACATGGGTTTCCTGGGATGATGGGAAGCATTGATTGTACAAGTTGGGAGTGGGAGAATTGCCTAAATAGTTTGAGAGGTCAATATGCTAGGGGTGATCACGGGCCACATCCATTCATTTTATTGGAAGCGGTCGCCTCCCAAGATTTATGGATTTGGCATGCGTTCTTTGGTGTCTCCGGGTTGAATAACGATATAAATGTTTTACATCGTTCCCCCGTTTTCAATGATATCAAATATGGGAGAGCACCGAAACTTGAATTCGAGGCTCGATGTTGCTTACCAAGGGGGATATTATCTTACTGACAGGATATATCTGGAATGGTCTGTTCTTATTAAGTCCATTTCAAATCCTCCTACGGGTGATGAAAAAAGAATATTGTACAAGAGGAAGTACGAAGCAGCAAGGAAAGATGTGGAACAAGCTTTCGGTGTGTTGAAGAAGAAATGGAAAATGCTTAAAGTTCCGGCTCGAGGGCTGTATAAAGAGGATCTCCAAGATATTGTGTATACATGTATCATATTACATAATATGATCGTCCGACACAAGCAGCGGGCGATATGTCCTACATGGCCGGTTTCCACAAGAGGGCCACCGTGATCATGATCCGGTAAGATCCCATGCAGAATTCTTAGTAGTTACTAAGGAGATAATGGACCAATCAACTCATCTAAACTTAAAATCTGATTTGGTCGAACACGTTTAGAGAAACCTTGGAAATGCAGGCAATCAAGAGATTGAAGGCGAAGACGAAAGTGACGAAGACGTGGCGGCGATGAAGATTTTTGTGATGTTTTCAGTTTTCAATAAGTACTGTAATGTTTACGTTTTATTAGTTTAAGTTTTTAATTATTGTTGTAATGTTTAAGTATTTTTATTAATAAAGTTTAAATTTGTTTTTGAAAATATTTGAATTAAAAAAAAATAAAAATAAAATCTCAGGTCACCACTATGGCAACTAGGTCGTCGTCAGGCCGTCGGAGAGAGAAAGCTGATGTGGTAAGATCGACCCAGGTTAACACTGTAACTAGCCTAATATACATATACAAGGGCACTCAGGTTTTATCTAATAAACTTTTAAACTCAATCAAAACTTAATGACATAAATTAAACAGTACGTTATGCAGATTTTGGTGCTATTGAGACTCTTTTTCTTTCAAAGTTTCAAGTGTCATTTGAAAACTTCAACGAATAGTTAAATAGCAATCAGCTAACTACTCTATTTCATTTGTGTTACTTACAACTCAGAAATCTATTTCGATAAAGCAATATTTAAATAAAATAAAGTACAAAGATTAGATAATTTAACTGAGCAATAATGAAGCTTCATAATTAATTGATTTCGTTAGTTATTTTTTTAGCTTTTGTAGTAGATAAAACTTTCAAATATCGTTCCAAAAGTACCGTAATATATTGATTGCTATGTTTGGCTGACAAGAGTCTCCTGATTATGAGCTTGGATTTATTGAATATGATTTTCCAGGGAGTCACCTGCTGGAATTTAATAACATGACAATCATATATAAAACACACTAAACATCAAAAATACACGCGGAAGCGTATAAGAACGAATAATGAATAACTAATTAACATAAACATAAAGTATGCGTATCTTTTGACTCTAGCCCAACAAGAATCAATTCTTTAAACTAGCAATTAGGATGAACCATAATTATGGTTTATAGGATTATAGGATTATAGGATTATAGGAATTGCCCATTACCGATTTTGCAATTCAATCCAAGATACTAACAATAGTGTGTTATTACCACGTTCTTGTACACACGTACTATAACAAATTAAAGTAATGTTAGTTTTAAGAACACAAAATGTTTTGTTAAAGTAAACAAAGTGATCGATCCCTTGGAGGAGGGGGGCGATTGTTTGAACCAAAAACACACACAAACAATTTTAAGTTTTAGGTTTAGGAGTACAAGAATTAATATACAAAGACCCTAGGCCTTGTATATATACCCAAAGAAACTTAGTGTCCAAGTTAGGTTAGAATTGGGTTTAAAATCGAATGGAATAATCCCCAAGGTATTCTAGAACCATCTTGACCTCTAATTTCATATTTAGTCATTCCTTTAACATTTAACGACCATTAGTCCATTACGTTTAATTACTTAACGTTCGTTATGCATTTCGTGTAAATAATAACTAAATATAACATTTAATATTTAATTATTACAACTTTAATTCTCATACGTAAAGTATGCAATCCCGTGGTCTCGAGTTCGATCCTAACTCACGACTACTAATTTATATCCATAAAACCAACAACTCCCACATGGATATATCTTAATAGTGTGATCACATCGGTTAGCGTCTAGCAACACTTCGATGCTTCTAGCACGACTCGAGTAAGGCTCCTGGAAAACCTTTTAATGATTTCTCATTATTATTATCCTTTTGTTTCTAATACCACGTTAAATAAAGATATGGAATTAAGTCATTCTTTATTCAACCATTCTGTTTCTCTTTTTAAGTGATTGAGCAAGATTACCAAATCTTCTGAACATATTCAGGGGAGATCTTGGGTGCGGCCGCACAAACATCTTGTCAACCCTACGAGAGGCCCAACAGTATTAAACTCCATAATAAATTTGAAGGAACAAATTCTATCTTGACTACAAAAATAACTCACAAACTTTGCAACACTTCTGGAAACAACCCTTATGACTACCAGTTACGTATAGCGTTAAGTTGTTCCACAGAAATGCATTACATTCATGACACTTATCTGGTATCTCAAGTCTGAGGATAACTATTCATGATTTACTTAATAACAGTATCCATAGAGTAAAATCATATAGTTGGGATAAGTCATGTATTCAATTCATTGAATATCGTCTGAAATTGGCATGCAACACATCAATATACTATCAAGTATATTCTACCACATCACTCAGATTTGTTTTAGTTTAATGATACTCCCATACCATTAACTGACAACTGACAATTTAGAATAACTTAGTTACTCATGGATTAAACATGTAAATATAGGACAACAATATTATAAATGAACATAAACATAATCAATACTTTATTTCATCAAAAATAATAAATGTTTACAATATCCTTTATCCAAATACTAATCACAGTTATGCATGAAACTATTAGCCAAAGAAGTCCAATGCCATTGGCAAGTCCAGTAAGCTTTTCTCTAGGTAAAACCTTAGTGAGAGGATCAACTAAGTTCTCATCTGTGTGAACTTTCAATAGATTAATTTCACCTTCGCGGATGTTCCAGAACATAGTGATACTTCCGTAGAAAATGTCTGGTGCCCTTCATGACTCCAGGTTCATTGGCAAATGTCTAGTGCCCTTCATGATACTTCCGTAGTATTTGTAATTTGTAACTTTTTTTTTGTATTTCGAATTGTATTTTAATGAATGAAATATTAGTTAAGGGTTTATTTAAGGATTGAAATATTAGTTAAGGTGTTAATTTGTAATTTGTATTCTTTTTAAAAATGGTGACTCCCAAAAGGTGATGTTATGATAACGGGTGCTTTTTTGTGTTAATTATTTTGGTGTTGAATGATGTGGCGCTGATGTGACGGTATTTTTTCCATATTAACATGTTATGGTACCGAGCGCTCTAAGTTAAGTTATTTTAATAGTACAAACTCTTATAAACTTGTTCCAAACACACCCATAATATACATATACATGGGCAATCACGCTTTATCTAATAAACTTTTGAACTAAATCAAGACTTAATGACATAAATTAAACAGTTATGCAGATTTTGGTGCTATTGAGACTCTTTTTCTTTCAAAGTTTCAAGTGTCATTTGAAAACTTCAACTGAACAGCAAAATAGCAATCAGCTAACTACTCCAATTTCATTTGTGTTACTTACTACTCAGAAATTTATTTTAATAAAGCAATATTTAAATAAAATAAAGTAAAAAGTTTAAATAATTTAACTGAGCAATAATGAAGCTTGATAATTATTTGATTTCATTTGTTATTTTTTTAGCTTTTGTAGTAGATAAAAGTTTCAAATATCGTTTCAAAGTACTGCACGTAACATATTATGATTTTTTTAAACAACGGATATTATTAAAAACAACTAGCAAGTAGCTAGAAAATTACAAAATTATAATATGAGGGTTTTTAAGTCAATCAATCCAACTAAAAGAATGACAACAATAAAAGGAACGAGACACCACATCTTCAAAAACCAGCGCCTTCGAAGGAAGATCCGAACCAAAAATACTTTTATTGGGGAAACTCCAACATGCCTCCACATAATATAGCAAACTCCTTTGAGTAACCATTTATACTTAGTGAAGCCGAAGGTTCAAAAGCCAGTCTAGCCACTCTTCATATAAAGACACTTATGTATGACCTCTGTTGCAAAAATCAGCCTAGGCGGCCGATTAATCGCTAGGCGGGGGTAAACCGTCTCGATTTTCACTAATCGGCCTTATTAATCGGTTTGGTAAAAAATCAGTAAAAAATAGGCCAAATCGGGCATAAATCGGCCAAATCGGATAAATCGGCAAACTCGGTTACGAAAAGAAATCAGCCAAATCAGATATAAATTGGCTAAATCGGGCATAAATTGGACAAATCGGAAAAAAAATCGGCTACATCGGCCAAATCGAGCATATAGTTTCAAATTTTTATAATTTTATATATAAAAAACCCAATCCGATTAATCCCCGCCTAACCGATTAATAGCTAGGCGGTACCCGGCCACCCAGATACCGCCTAGCGATTTTTGCAACCTTGTGTATGAATAACATCCCAGCAGCAAGATATATTACGAAAAACCTCTCATACTATATGGCAAACAAGGAAATTATGGCTAGACGATTCCACCGCCTTACCATATATAGGACATAGAATAGAATCAATATTCATACCTCTTCTAGAAAGATTCAACCTAGTAGGTAAACAATATAACCTTACTTTCCATGCATGAACATTTACTTTAATAGGCACTGCTTTAATCCAATGAGTCTTGGAAGAGACCTCCAGCAACAAACAATCAGCAATCAACCTTCTAACTGATGCAACAGAGAATTCTCCCGAGCCCTCCAATGACCAAACCCACATATCCCTCATCTCAACGAGGGAAATACCCTCCACCTTTGCCAACATCTCTAAAAAATTGAACTTGTTCCGCACCTCCCCTTGGGGCTCGACGAAGTGAATAACCCATATTAACATGAGACAGTTTCGAAGCAACATAAACACTCTTGCAAGACTCAAATGCATGCACTCTAGGATAAAGTCATTTAAACGCAACATCGCCCCTCCACACATCCTCCCAAAATGACGTATCAGCCCCATTACCCATCTTTTTATGAATAAAACCAATCAAATCAGTACCCCGCTTCTTGATAAGCTCCACCTCACGAACAACATCTAACCATATAGACGGGGTATGAAGATTTAGAATTCTTACCAATTTTCCCATCATCACCATGAATCCCTTTAATAAACCTCACCCACAATGACGAAGTTTGAGTAAGGAAGCGCCACACCCACTTAAACATAAGAGCTATGTTCAACGCATATAAACTCGACACACCTAATCCTTCTTTCTCTTTAGAGGCCAACACTTTACCTCATTTCACCCTATCGACTTTTACCATTTAAGAAAATGACAATAAATAGACTCCATATGTTTGGTTAACAGGCAGAGGGGTCTCAGAGGGATGTTCAATAGGTGTTGTCGCTCAAAGCCTCCACTTAAAATGGGTCACACTTTTATTAGTTTTGCATATAAATGCATATAATATTAAGCATATATGAGTTATATAATTAAAGTTTATATACAATTTTCTTTTAGTTTTCAAGTGTAATAGGGTCTCTTTGTTCTTATTGCCTATGGCCACAAAAAAAAACAAGAGACAACCTTGTTGGTTTTATGGACAATAAATTAATAGACGTGTGTTAGGATCGAACTCGAGACTATTGGATTGCACACTTTACGTATGAGAATTTAAAGTTAATAATTAAATATAAATGTTATATTTATTTATTTATTAAACGAAATAACTAACGGACGTTAAGTAATTAATGTAATGGATTAACGGTCGTTAAATGTTTATGGAAAGGACTTAATTGCAAAAGTTGGGAAGGTTCTAGAATCCCTTTGGGAGTTCAAACCGATCGGCCATAAGGAGAAACATGGAAACAAAACCAACTTGTTCACCAAGTTTGCTTGGGTATATAAACAAGGCTAGGGTTTTATTTTTCCATCTCTTGTGCTCATAAGCTAAACCCTAAATTGTTTGTGTGTGTTTTCTTTGTCCTCAAACCGTCGACACCCATTCATTGGGATCGATCCAAACCTTTTCCAAAACAAAGTTATTTGTTTGATAAAACTAACATTACTTTAATTCGGTTTAATGCGTGTGTACAAGAACATAGTAATAACACACTATTGTTATTATCTTGGATTGAATTACAAAGCGGTGAGGGTAATTCACATAATCCTATAAACCCTAATTAGGGTTCATCCTAATTGCTAGTTTGTGGATTTGATTCTTGTTCGGCTAGAATCAAGTAAGGTGCGATACTTTATTCTTTAGTTAATTAATTATTCATTATATGTTCCTATACGCTTCGCACTTACTTTGATGTTTATTGTTTATATTTATGATTAGTCATGTTATATAATTCCAACAATGGCATCACGAGTCATTGGTTTTAATGAGTAATTAATTACTAAACACGTAAAAACGGATATTGTATTGTGTTTGATATGATTTGTTCTAGGGTTTTGGTTATGATTATATAAACCCTAATTTTAGGGTTAAGGCTTTTGCCCTAATTTGGTTTTAAAATCTATTATGGATCGAAATTTTTTTATGGGTGGAAACCTAAAATTTTTAGTCGATTTCCTAAATTTTTTTAGGGTTTATATTAATTGTTATGTTATCAATATCGAAACCTAGATTTAATATATTTGTTACGTGATAAATTCATGAATAAAGTGTTATGTGACATGGAATTGTATGCGATCTTGTGACTTATTTGTATAAATTGTTATGATATATCCATGATAATATATGCATATTTGTCATGGATAAGTTACTTTGATATTGTTTAATTGTTAAGATATATTTATTTATGATAAATCTTGAATTGGGGATGACTCCAATTATATACATTAATGAATCAATTATGTGCAATTTGGTATATCATTAATTATGGGTTTACTTAATCGATTAAATCGATGTATGTGGCTCACTTTCAATTGAGAGTGAAAGCCCTAATTAATATATCGTTAATTTAACCTAGACATTGATTATTAATAGGGTTTTATCGAATAAGTTGCATGTGGCTACTTGTTTACACGTATAAATTGTTTATTATGCGCATTGTTTTAGTTGTTTATATTTTTATTGGTATTACTTGTTTGTTTATTATGTGCGGCAGTTTTAAGCAAAGGGTAATTTTGAATAGAAAAATAATACGGACTAAACAATGGTGAAATTTGATTTGTTTTGGAAGAGTTAAGTTTTCAACAGTTTAATTGATTGGTGACTTTGGTACAATGGTGAGCGGCTCACCCATTCGAATGAACTATAAAGGGTTATTTAAGAAGTGCGACTGATCTTGAATGGATGTCTAAGGTTATGCGTTTGCGCTTACAGTCCTCGCCCTCTGTAAGTTCGAATGGAGCTACTTAGTAAGCCATAAAATGTACAAGCTCATCTTAAGGGCGAATTAGTTTTAATTCCATGCGCCACTTCGGTGGTAATTATCCAAAACACTAAGTGTTTACACTTATGCAAAAGTACGGTATAATGGATGATAATTAACACTAAATTCCTTGATTGGTGAACCCAATACCTCAATCAAAACTTTGATAATTTGATCTTTATAAATTGGTAATAAAAAGTTTTTTATTAAAATTATGCTACAAGATGAATGCATGACATCTTTGTACATCTTTGATTTGACCACATAAAATCAAAACTACTACCCTTTTAAATTAAGTTGTATGCCATCTAATTAAAAGGAACACTTGAAGTTGCAATTTATGTCATGAGAGTACTTGGCTAGATTGTGATGGAGAGGTAAATCTCTATGTAAAGTGAGACCTTACATGGACATATTTGCAGTTCTTTAAGTTAGACACTTAAGTTGAGTAGGAAGTGAGACTTGGACTCAATGGCATAAGATGGGATGAAACATGTTTATATTTGCAATAGCGTTGGAAAATATAAATCCCATAATGATCTAGGAATTGGAAATTGTTTGCCAATTATTGTTCGATGATTACCCTATTATGTGCTTTCGTTACTAGCGGATCAAGCGATGTAATGGAACTACGATAATTTGGATCCTAGTTTTCGAGAAAATTCTATGGTTATATGAATATTACCTTGGGTATTTTATTTTCTTGAAAAGTTTAATTATCGAAAATACTAAAATTGAATTTTGCTAATTCTTTAAATGTATTAATGCAACATTAAACCGTAAACGTAGGTTATTCCTGTATTGGTAAAATTGATCTACACCTGTAAGGGTTTTAGTAGAGTCAACGTTACTAAAAGAATAAACCTAGTCCTCTTTTCACGCGAAAGAGTGAGATTCAATCCTATTCCTTTTCATGAATGAAGAAAGGTATGATAGGACAATTAGAATTGTCTAAATTCTAAATACATAACTCGTAAGCAAATTTTAATAGTTAAGAAAATTGCATATTTACGAGTTATTAAATTAGAAGCTAGACTAATTCTTGTATAATTGGTAAAAGACAAACTAGCATATTTTATCTAGTTGTTGTGCTTTGACCATTTAAAAGTACTACTTACAATTGTTGGAATAGTAGAACTATTAAGAAAGAAATTGCATGCCCAATTTTTCAAGTTAATAGCATTGATGGATAGTTCATCATCTACATAGTAGAATACACTCTTTAAGTACATAAGTAATTGTTATGTATGGACTTTTCAAAGGTGTAGGAAAGTAAATAGAACACTATTTTCTTTTCTTGGTTAATGAAACACTTACAATGTTGTCAAATCCATGGGAGTATGTTGTTCTTATTCTTGAATAAGGAATTAATGTAATGATCTCTTATTCGATGGGAGTTACAAGCTTTGTCATATTGGTAGTAACCAGTTATCTCTAGAATGTCTTAAGATAATTACTTTCCACTTGTAGACACTTATGTTTTCAAGGATAGTCATGAGCGTTTCCTTATTAGACAATGAAGTGGTTCTACATCTACTAGTTATGCTAATATCAATGACACAATCATATTAGTCACATAAACAAACATATGTCGTGTTGTTTATACGCTACATGATGTTGTTTCATGCACAAGTGGGAGAAATCTATATTTTGTGCAAGGTACAACATATAAGTATATGATTTAACAGTTCTCTTGATTGCAAGGTAAGAGACTAATGCTCTAATATAACTTGTACATATCTAATTCAAGAAACACTTGGTGTTACAATTTACGTCATGTCAGAACTTGGCGAGATTGCAACAACAAAGTAAATCTCTATGTGAAGTCAGACCTTGCATGGACATATTTGCAGTTTCTAAATTAGATAAGTATTTAGAACATGTGTCAAAATGATATATAAGACTATTTTAAATTAAATATTTATGTATTATTAGAATGACATAAAATTAAATAAAGTAATCTAATCCTACTTCAATTTGTTTATTTATGTATTTTGGAATGACATAAATGAAAAATAATGTAGTACTACATTATTATGAAGTAAATAAATTAACTTGAAATTACTATTGAAACCAAGAGTTGTTTTCATAATTACTTTAGTTAAACATGTTTATGATTCATTGTAAAGACATAAACATAAAGTCTTTTAAGACTTATAATAAAGTAAGACGTTAACTTGTTATGTTTTTTAATTAAGACATATACAAGAAGTCATTGAGTTGATCAATGATTTATAACGTATAATGGGATTATAACAATTTATGTTTTCTTGGTGAGACATGGATATGAAGTGACTTGGTTAAAAGGTACTTGTGTTATAAAGCATGTAATTGGCTTGGAAAGTCTATTATACCATTAAGTTGACTTAGTTGGTAAATAGGTAAGCCAAAAGGAATATGTTTATCTTATATATTGTTAGATTGTCTTACAATATTAATTCTAATGAATACCACAAGTTGATGGTATGTTCAGTTAGGAGAATCAAACTCTATTTGATTTGTTTGATTCATGATAACCATAACTTCTTTCTTAAATAGTAACAAGGTTAGAATATTGAGTATGGATTGAATATACTCAATATGACTCCAACCTAGAAGATTAATAAAACACCATTTCATTATGGAATGTGATGAATCACATTAAGTTTTAAAGTTGAAGATTCGAATTTGTTAAACTACTTATGAATAGGTTATTAACAAACTAATGTCAAGAATTATCAATATGTATTTGTAATGTCCCAAATAGAGAACAATGTAGTTTTGCTCTAATTGCTAAGTATATATAGATAGTCTATATATTACAAAAGGCAAGTGGGAGTTTTTATCTTGAAAGATAAAATTACAAGATACATAATCTTCTAAAACACACTAGTAAATATCATGATGAGGTTAGACATGTAATTGATAGACCTCATGATGATGGAATTTTCATTCATAGATCTGCAAGGATATCTCGGATATTTGACTTATATCTTTGAGAAATATGAGTTCTGGGATTATAGTAAACCCGATAATCATTGTGATGGATTACCAAATATTGATTTGGGAAAATTACTCATACAATGAATGTTAAAAGATGCTGTCCATAAAGAGAATTAATTTTGGAAATTTGATTTATCTTAATAGTTAGACTAGAGAATGAAAATGAGTTTCTTCAAAGAGATGAAAAACCCTAGTGGTTTGAATTTCTATGTAGAAATCATATGAACAATATTGTACACATATTTAATGCATGTTTTATGACAAGATTATTGATCACACTTAAGCAATTAATTATGATTGAATATTCTTTTCAAGACACATTAAATATATAAAGATGATAATTGTCATACTGGATTTCATTAATATGAAATATGACAATGGAATATCAAAACTCTTTCTTGAGAAATTACTTGAGCGAGGACGGTAAGTAATTGAAAGGTTTTTTGAATTCATATAATCTTTGAAAGTGTACGAAGTGCAAATAATTCATGAATGGATAAATGCATGCATCCATGAAATTATTCTTATGTTTAATTATTAAATCCCATTTTCGATTTATAATTAAAATAAGATAAATTTTAAGTATTCCTGAAAGCTAGTGGGAGTATTATGTTAAGTTTCTTAAATCTTATATGTTGTATAACATATAGGAAGTAACATTTCTTGTAAGCTAAATGTTAAGTCTTAGATTGGAATGTAACTTCACTTATAAGATTTAAGAATTAAACATACAACCTTGGAATATATGTTTATTGTTAATAAACATGTGCAGTAAAATAAATGATTCTAATAAAACATGATATATCATTTGGGAAATGGATAAATATCTTTTGACAAGATAGAACGTGAATGAATTCTAAGGTTGACCTGTAGATTCATCATGTACATCATGTTGTGTATTCGAATTGTTGTATTATTCTTGAATGATAGATGATTTGACAACATTGATATCTAATTAAAAGTTATTAGATAACTTGTGTAATATATATTCTAAAAGAATTACATCCTCAGCCTGGAATTGCTCCTAAATTCTATGGATGAACAATATGTCAAATGTTGTGCAAATTGTCATCAGCTTTAAACTTGAAAGTTAGGAAAGCATCAAACATTACACAATAAGATATTAAAGTTTACGGAGTTTTAATGAGCATATTGTTGTTTGTATACAATGATGCTGGTTTAATTGAGATGACACTCAATACTAGTCATGGTAGGATTTCATTCTTGATAATGACCATGTGAACTAGTTATGCTACTAAGGCCTTGATTGCATTATACATTAAAAGAATAAGAATACTTTAAACTTTAAAATGTTTGAAAGTTTAAATTGTCATAAATTGGTGATAGAGGATGTCACACACTTTATGAATTATTATGTGGATTGGTGAATGCACACATACAAGAACTTCACTAATTGAATTCTTGAAATAAGTATTCTTAAAATTATGATAGATCAAGTTGGTTGATTTATGCCTTGTCAACAAGCATGATTGTCATTACTTGAGGCATAATTCATCAACTGGAATTTTCATGTATTGATCTATTTAGTATTTGGATAAGGGATGTTAAACAATTGTTATAATAAATCAAATACTTGGTATGTTTGATTTTATAATATATTGTATCCTATATTTGCATGTTTAATCCGTGAATAAATTTATTTATTCTAAATCGTCCATTGTCGATTAATGATATGGGAGTATCATTAAACTAAGACAAATCTGAGAGATGTGGTAGAATATACTTGAAAGTATATTGATGAGAATGCATACTATTTTCAGATGATATTCAATGAATTGAATATAGGACTTATCCCAACTACATAATTACTTTACGGATATTGTTGTTAAGTAAATTATGAATAGTTATCCTCATACTTGAGATACCAGATAAGTGTCATGAATGTAGTGCACTTCTGTGGAACAACTTAACGCTATACGTAACTGGTAGTCATAAGGGTTGTTTTCAGAAATGTTACAAAGTTTGTGGGTTATTCTTGTAGTCAAGATAGAATTTGTTCCTTCAAATTTATTTTGGAGTTTAATACTGCTGGGCCCCTCGTAGGGTTGACAAGATGTTTGCATGGCCATGCCCAAAGTTCTCCCCTGAATATGTTCAGAAGATTTGGTAATCTTGCTCAATCACTAATAACGAGAAACATAATAGTTGAATAAAGAATGACTTAATTCCATATCTTTATTTAACATGGTATTAGAAACAAAGGATAATAATAATGAGAAATCATTAAAAGGTTTTCAGGAGCCTTGCTCGAGTTGTACTAGAGGCATCGAAGTGTTGCTAGACGCTAACCGAATGTGATCACTCTATTAAGATATGTCCAGTGGGAGTTGTTGGTTTTATGGACAATAAATTAATAGACGTGTGTTAGGATCGAACTCGAGACTATTGGATTGCACACTTTACGTATGAGAATTTAAAGTTAATAATTAAATATAAATGTTATATTTATTTATTTATTAAACGAAATAACTAACGGACGTTAAGTAATTAATGTAATGGATTAACGGTCGTTAAATGTTTATGGAAAAGGACTTAATTGCAAAAGTTGGGAAGGTTCTAGAATCCCTTTTGGGAGTTCAAACCGATCGGCCATAAGGAGAAACATGGAAACAAAAACCAACTTGTTCACCAAGTTTGCTTGGGTATATAAACAAGGCTAGGGGTTTTATTTTTCCATCTCTTGTGCTCATAAGCTAAACCCTAAATTGTTTGTGTGTGTTTTCTTTGTCCTCAAAACCGGTCGACACCCATTCATTGGGATCGATCCAAACCTTTTTCCAAAACAAAGTTATTTGTTTGATAAAAACTAGCATTACTTTAATTCGGTTTAATGCGTGTGTACAAGAACATAGTAATAACACACTATTGTTATTATCTTGGATTGAATTACAAAGCAGTGAGGGTAATTCACATAATCCTATAAACCCTAATTAGGGTTCATCCCAATTGCTAGTTTGTGGATTTGATTCTTGTTCGGCTAGAATCAAGTAAGGTACGCATACTTTATTCTTTAGTTAATTAATTATTCATTATATGTTCCTATACGCTTCCGCACTTACTTTGATGTTTATTGTTTATATTTATGATTAGTCATGTTATATAATTCCAACAAACCTTGCTAACAGGTTTATGAGGCTTACAAGGGTTTGAGCTTTTAAAATTAGTTAAATTATAAAATAAGTTCCGTATTCACACAAGCTTATGGGAGTTTTTATAAGTTATAAGCTTATATAAACCCAAGCCAATTGAAACGAACTTATACAGAATTATAGAGGCTAATAGTTAGTTAAATTACTTTAAAACCTTTAATATAATTTATTTCTATATATAAAAAGAAGAATCAGAAACATGATGATATTTAAAGACCTTAATAAATTCTTTCGAACCAACTCATGTACACATTTGAGAAAAGTAACAGTGTTATTAATAAGTTTCTTAATTTGTGATGTTTGTGAAATATCTTGGTTTTATTAAAAGGTTTTGGTAACACCAACGCATAAATAATTAATGCATTTAAAGGAACAATTATACTTATTTAAGGCTTTTAATCATGGCTAGAACTCTTGCTCGTAGGATTCTTCGGTGGTGGGATATTCCTGATGAGGAGGTCACTTCATATGAGGATTGGTTTATTTGGCTCGTGAATATACGTCTCCTGTCCAAACAGAAAATGATGCTTGAAGGTGTCTTTTATAGTATGTGGTGGCATCTTTGGTCATTTCGCAATAAGCTCATCTTTGATAATAAGATTCCATTGAAGGCTGTGCTTTTTGATGATATAGTGTTTAGATCTTTTTATTGATCTCGTTTTTGTTGTAAAGCCTCGTTTAGTTGAAACGATTGGCTTAAAAACCCTAACTTTGTTATCTTGTAATTTCTAGCTTTTTGCTAGTTGTGGTTTCAATATATTAACTGTTCAAGAAAAATGTGCCACAATAACACAAGTTTAAAAAAAATAAAAAATAAAAAAAATGCTATCACATGTTTTAGTTTACCTATGTACACCTTAATGGGTTTAAGTCATATATTATATGTGTATTTTTTCAAATATAACGTTATAATATGTATCCAATTTAATTAAGTCATATATTGTACACGTACTTTTCAAATATCACGTTATAACATTGCATCAAAATAATAATAATAATAATAATAATAATAATAAATAAAGATGACTCATAATACATGTATATTATGTTATGAGCTAATTAATATGATATACGAAAACTTGTTCTACTGTCAAAATTTACAAAGTTACATTTAGAGCTTACGTGGAGGGGTTGTATGGGGTGGTGGCGAGGGTGTATGGTGGTGGTGGGGTTGTGGTGTGGATGTGTGGTGTGTGATGGTGGTTGCAGAGTGTCATTGTGTTTTGGTTGTGTGTAAGGAATTAGTAAAGGTCAAGAAAAAAGATGTTAGGATAAGAGAGGTTACATAAATAAATTCTTTTAACCAATTTAACCGGTATCCGGTAAAAAAATTGTTAATATTAGCACTTTAGCAGGAAGCCAGGAAACATAAATTGCGAATATTAGACAAGTTGTTTGTTTATACACGTACTACAACTTTTCACATTTGAATAACTACGACGTTGTTCTATAAATAAAGTGTTGTCTTATCTTACTCTTACCTAAACAATACGAAAAAAAAATGATTTCTTTACTCTTCCGTACTATAAATTTAACCATGCATGAAGTATGGTTACATTTTCTCGTGAAGTTGAAGGTGTAGGAGCGTTCTAACATTCAATATGACCCCCACCCCATATAACTCATATATACCCCTACTACAGGAATCACTAACACATCCATCCATGGATTTTCGTGCACCCGAGACTAAAGAACCGATATCTACACCTCCTAAACTCTTGCTCTTTTCACTACACTCGAAACAGCCTACGCTGCCCGACGGTCTTACTCCTCCACCATTCGCGACTGCCGCTGTCCCATTCCTATGGGAAGAAGCACCAGGAAAACCAAGAATCACTAAGGTGGATGATCCACCTAAGTCGAAGATCGTTAGGTCGTTAGACCTACCTCCAAGACTCATTACCACCACTATGAGTCCTATGATCAATAACGGAAAGGACTCTAACAAACTAGGTAATGTTACGCAATTTACTTGACATGTTTCGGTACATCAATTTTTTAAAAGTGATCAAACTTTTATTAACATTATATGGGTAGTGGGTACCAACATGATAACTAAAAACATCATGCACAAATGTGCTGGACACTAGTTAATTAATTAAATACATAACCGGTATAACTAGAAGACACATAAATGTATGTGATATTATGCGTGATACTTTTTATTAGGTGACAAATTCATTTTACTACTATTTAGGTGTGGAACAAATTCCTTTCTACTTATAATTACATGAGGGAAGGAAGTTATTTTTTTTCCTATAATTTTAGGCACTTGCATCCAAATGACCTTTACATGTTTATAAGTGCAAACAAATCCGTTACAAAAGTACACATGCCTTTTCATATGCCTGGAGATAATAAACATGTACAATTTGTATGTTTGTTGTAGTGAGCAATGACGGAATAGATATTATACCATCTCCTACCACCGTGTTGGATGGACCATATGAAGGCACGTACGTTTCTAAGCCGTACATACGGTCTCAAGAGAAGGTGGTGGCAAGTAGTAATAGTACTAAAACTAAAGGGAAAGTTAGAATGCCGTTAAAGAAGCTAATGAGGAAGGAGAAATCGCCCGTTAAGTTTAGTTCATGGAGGTTGAACAGTTTTAGAGATATTGATGGTGGTAAAGGGGTTAGTTCGAAATCGCTTAAGTTCTGCTCCTGGAGATGGGATAGTTTTAGGGATAGTAGTCGTGGCGGAAACGTTGGAGGTGGCGGTTCGATATGTTCTTCGGTTGATGATCTTGAGTCGTCTTTTGACTCGGGGGGTAAAAATGGGAAAGTTACAAGGAGAAGTAGTTTCACCTTTGGCAATACTTCTGGCTTTTTGGTAATTCTCATATCTATAGTTTATTATATCGTAAAATGCTGGTTAAATATGTAAACTGGGTTTGAAAGTTCAAGAGGCTAAACGGCTAATAGTATTAACTCGGTCAAAGTGCGAAAACCGACCAAAACAATTTATTTTTGTTCGGTTTTACATTTTGCGCCATGATATGAAATATACCTCAAGACATAAACGATTACATATTGGGAAAATAATACATGGGCAAGTGGCCAAGTGATTAACTATTTTAGATGTAAGAGAGGCCGTTTGGTTCGAAGGAATTCGATGTAATCTGTTGTAATTGTAATCTGAATTACATTACATCGCATTTGGTTAGCAAGATGGATGGAATTGTAATTGATTACATTACATCAGTGTTTGGTTCATAACGTAATGTAATTGAATTACAACCAATTCGTCCAGGTGATGTAATTGATTACATAGAAACTGATGGAATGTGTTGTAATTGATTTTACGAGTTAAATATCGGTATTTATCTTTCATCGTTATTATTATTATATTATTTAATTTAAAAATAAATAATAATTATAATAATTATTTTATATTATGTATAAATATCTAGATAAATAATTAATTTTTTAATAATTATTTTATATTAAATTTATGATTTTTATTTACTATTTTATTTAAAAAATTATTATTATTATTATTATTATTATTATTATTATTATTATTATTATTATTATTAATAAGTAATATTTATTATTATTATTATTATTATTATTATTATTTATTATTATTATTATTATTATATTTATTATTTAGTATTATTTTATTATTATTATTATTATTATTATTATTATTTATTATTATTATTTATTATTATTATTATTATTTAATAATAATAATAATAATAATAATACTATTATTATTATTTATTATTTATTTTTAATATTATTATTATTATTATTAATTATTAAGTATTATTTTTATTATTACTATTTATTATATTATTATTAATTATTATTATTATTTTATTATTATAATAATTATTACTATTATTTTATTTTTATTATTAATATTATATATTTATTATTTTATTATTATTATTATTATTATTATTATTATTATTATTATTATATTTTTATTATTAATATTCTTTTTATTACTATATTATTATTATTATTATTATTATTATTTATTTTTATTATTATTATTACTATTTGTTATTATTATTATTATCGTTATTATATTAGTTTTTAAGTTTTATAAAAAAATTGAATTACATTACGTTCTTGGTCAACCAAACACATTGATGATTTCATCAATTACAATTACAATACATTACAATTACAACACATTCCAATTCTTTAAATTACAATTACATCAAATTACAATTCCTTCCAAAGATTACAATTCCTTCAAAAACATTCTGTGAACCAAACGCCCCCTTAAGTACATGGGCTTGAAAAGAAATAGAGAAATAGTTATGAGCTTATTATTTTTACTTTAAGTTTTTCTTAATAAAGTGAATCTAAATGAATATCGCCAAAGCCTCCTAAAAAACATCCTAGTTATTTATTCATTCTTACCAATATAAATATGTCACTTGGAAAATTGATTGGAGGATAAAAAGAGATAGAACTAGACGATATACGCATGCATGTGATATTTTATTTCCATCTTTTCTCAAAAAGTCTGAGCATATCTGAATTCTATCTTTTTTCCAAAAAAAACTAGTGACGCAATTTGCATATTGTACCTAAAATAGTTTGTGACAATCTAATATGGGGATGCCTTTAGGATTGCAAATATCAACCAAATTACATCAGCAATCAACGTTGTAACGAAAAAAAATGTTATGTGCTTTGCCGATATTGTACTTCTATTCTGTATGTCCATTTTTTCTACTATAAACTACTAGTAATAAATTGTATCTTCAGAAAATTATGTCTCCTTGACAATGCAATTGATTGTTTAATTTTACAGGCGAACATGTATGGGACGCTTAAGCAAGGGATACCATGGCGATCACGAAGATAAGGCTTAACATACGTAAAACTCCCCGTAGGGTCATCAATATCATGATAAAGTTATCAAGAATCACTTACTCTGTGATGCACGTAAAATGTGTGCGAAAGTGTGCAGGCGATGTCCATTATCGGTTATATGCATGGTATTAGATTTGTTTCCACACACAAAAACAAATGGTTAGCTATAACTTTATGTTGTATCTGTTTGTAAAATCTATTCTCTAATCGAGTTTGTGGAAGTACATCTCAAAATTGTACTCCCTCGGTTCCCATTTTAATAGTCTATAAACAACTTTTTATGTATTTATGAAAGATACAATAATGAATGTTGACTTTTGATGATTGAAGGACAAATTTACCATTTAAAGGCATTAAACATAGCAAATAGTTATAGTTAAAAAAAAAAAAAAAAAAAAAAAAAAAACGTTTTGAAAATTAATAGTCTCATTAAAGAATGTCGACAATGTTTTAGAACAAACAAAAATACTACCTGTGGACAATAAAAGTAAGACACGGGAGTAAGTTTTATTTCGTATCGATCTAATTAGGTCAACAATCTGGCTTGCTGCCTGCTTTTTAGTTGGTGTCTTTAAATTCATTGCTTTCAAGGAAAAGAAAAAAAAAAAAGTTCAAAAATTTGGCAACCTAGTTGTATTAGCAAAGTGGAGAGGAAAGAACTCCAAAAATTCTTATCTCATTCCGTTCCAGTGGCTCAACCAGTAACCAATGGCGAAAACTAAAAATTCTATGGTTTCCCGGTAGAACTCTATTTCGCTCAAGTTGTTTTAGAACTGGAAAAAAGAAGTGGTTTTTCATACTTTTTCGGATCCAAACTTCTTTGTTCTTTCTAAGTCTTCGTCTTGCATAGAAGAACGCAACTGTTGCAAAAACGGGCCTTGTATGTTGGATATAAATATAATGTTCAATCTATCTATAACTAGATTCAAGAACTCGTGCCCTTTTTAATGGATTCATAGGCATGTTACACGAACAAAAATCTTTTATGCTTCTCTTATTAACGTGGAACTTTATCTTAGCAACTTCTATTTGTGTATGAATGTTCTTTTAAGTCCATCCCCCCCCCTCCCCTTTTTTGAGCGCGACGTTTTATTAAAACTAGCAAAGCTAGAAACAAATTACAATGAAGCTATAAAAGCTAAAGGATTTTGCAACCAACCTACCCAGCTAAATTTAAAATTGGGATTTCTAGATGAAATCCACAAAATGATTGATAAACAATACTATCTCAAAGCATCGCCTTCTTAGGAGAAATATTAGAAAAGACAAACCGATTGCGAAAACTCCATATAGGCCACAAAAGAGTCCCTCCCACTCCTTCAAGAAACACTCGCGCTTTATTAGGAAGGGACAAAGAATCAAGCTACATAAACCATTCCGAGATGTTCGCACAAAAGGGAATGTCAAGATCCCACCATCTAGCCAACAAAGCCCACAAATCCTTAGCCATCTCACATGTAAAAAATATGTGATTAACCGTTTCAACTTCTTCATGGCAAATGGGACATAGAAGCGAATCAACATCAATACCTTTCTTATCTAGATTCACCCTAGAAGAAAGCTTGTTTAGCAACAACCTCCACAAAAATACGTTAACTTTAATGGGAATACTACGATTCCAACGAGTAGCAGTAGGGACAACGTCTAGGGTGTGGGAGTCAATCAAAGAATGAACCGTGGCAACCGTGAAACCTTTGGACACATCAAGCGACCATTGCCAAGAGTCATTTTCCCTGATGAATGCATGTGACGGACAAAAGAATAATGGAGCAACCAAAGGTATAAGGGTGAATGATTATTGTGATCGTGGAGTGTGATTGAAGATAAAAACAAAGTTTCTTTTGTTAATTATTGTATTGTTTGTGTATTTTTTGATGAGAGTTTGAGATATTAATGGATTGCTTTAATTTGAATTTTGACGAGTTGTTTATACTTATAAGAAAATCTACTTGAACTGCCCATGATCAAAAATCAAGAACTTTATATAAGTTGTAAGTTGCGTATTTCAATGTTTTGAAATATTAATAGCATGACAATCATAATTAAGCACAATAATATCAAGTACACATACGAAAGCGTATAGAAACATATCAGGTATAAGTAATTAACTAAAACATAAAAGTATGCGTACCTTTGATTCTAGCTAAACAAGAATCAATTCCAAGCTAGCAATTGAGATGACCCCTAATTAGGGTTTATAAGGATTATGAGAATTGCCCCTTACCGGTTTTGCAGTTCAATCCAAGATACTTACAATAGTGTGTAAGTACCACGTTCTTGTACACACGTACTATAACGAATTAAAGTAAATGCTAGTTTAAGAACACAAAACACTTTGTTTATGAAAAAACAAAAGTGATCGATCCTATGAATAGGGATCCGATCAGTTATGACTAAAAACAAGAGAAAACAAGTTTAGGTTTTAGGTTATGTATACAAGAGATGAATAACAATAACACCCAACTTTGTATTTATACTTGTAAAAACTTGGAGAGCAAGTTTGACTTGGATTGGGTTTCCCCAATCCCTTTGGCCGATCGGTTCATAATCCCATAGGGATTCTAGAACTTTCTTGTTCTCTATTTTCATCTATAGTCCTTTCCTTTAACATTTAACGACCGTTAGTCTATTACATTTAATTACTTAACGTTCGTTATTCATTTTGTGTAATTAATAAATAAATACAACATTTTATATTTAATTATTAAAAATTTAATATTCATACGTAAAGTGTGCAATCCCGTGGTCTCGAGTTCAATCCTAACCCACAACTACTAATTTATATCCATTAAACTAACAGCTCCCACTTGGACATATCTTAATAGTGTGATCACATCGGTTAGCGTCTAGCAACACGCCGATGCCTCTAGTACAACTCAAGTAAGGTCTCCTGGAAAAAACCTTTTAGTGAAAGGATTAGCTAAGTTGTCATCTGTGTGAACTTTCAATAGATTTATTTCACCTTCGCGGACTTGTTCCCGAACATAGTGATACTTCCGTAGAAAATGTATGGTGCCCTTCATGACTCCAGGTTCATTGGCAAATATTGTTGCTGCAGAATTGTCGCAATACATATCAATAGGCGGTTCAATTGAAGGCATAATACCAAGCCCTGAAATGAATTTCCTAATCCAAACATCCTCCATTGCAGCTTTCAAAGCGACTACTATTAAACACATTGCGGACATCGCGATTGTACTCTGCTTCTTGCTCTTTCAACCTACTGCTTCTCCATTAATGACAAAGACATAACCCGTCTCATACTTCGTATCATCTTTATCACATTGCCAGGACGCATCACAGAAACCTGTAACATCAAGCTCTATATTTGTATTTCCACCATACACCAGAAACATATCTTTCGTATTCCTAAGATACTTTAGAATATGTTTAACAGCAGTCCAGTGAAGTTCGATCACCTGGATTATGTTGATTTCGACTGGTCATATTTTGAGAGAACGCCACATTTGGCCTTGTGCATCTAACCTCATACATGATAGATCCCACTACTGAAGCATAAGGAACTTTACTCATGCGTGCCACCTCTGCAGGTGTTGAAGCACACATATCGCTACATAAGCCATGCTTTACTTCCATCAGAAAATATCCTTCTTGGAATTTTGCATATTGAATCTCTTCAATATTTTATCAATGTAAGTGCTTTGACTTAAACCAATTAACCTCCTTGATCTATATCTGTAGATCTTGATTCCCAGAATGTATGTAGCTTCTCCTAAATCCTTCAAAGAAAAACACTGTCCAAGATATGCCTTAACACTTTGCAAACTTGGAATGTCTTTTCCCATAATTAATATGTCATCAACATATAGGATAAGGAAAATTACATCACTCCCACTAGCTTTGTGATATACACATGGCTCATCAAGATTTTGAACAAATCCATACTTTTTTATTTCTTCATCAAATCTCTTATTCCATTGCCATGATGCTTGCTTCAATCCATAAATGGATCTTTGAAGTTTGCATACTCAGTTTGGAAATTGTGAATTCACAAACCCCTCAGGCTACGCCATATAGATGTCTTCATTTAGGCGACCATTTAAGAATGCGGTTTTGACCTCCATCTGCCCATATCGTATAGTCATAGTACGCTGCTATAGCTATGTGAATTCTAATAGCTCTAATGTTTGCTACATGAGAAAAGGTATCCTCGTAGTCAATGCCGTAGGTTTGAGTAAAGCCTTTAGCTACTAGACGAGCCTTATAGATGTGTACATTGCCATCCATATCAGTCTTTTTCTTATAGAGCCACTTATTTCCAACAAAATTAGCGTTTAGAGGTAAGTCGACCTCTTCCCAGACTTCATTTTCTTTCATGGATTGAATTTCCCCATTCATTGCAGCTTGCCATTTTTCCTTTTCAGGATCAGCCATGTCAGCTCTATAATTAGCAGGCTCTCCAAGATCCCCTAATATATTTTCCTCAACTTCTATGTTAAGACATAGACGTTCAGGTGCACGCATAGTCCTTACAGATCTACGAATGGGAACCACTTCAACTTTAGGTGGAGGACCCAGACTATCAGGTTCCACTGGAAGTACGCTAGTGTTTTCAGAAGGTAATGCATCTTCATGATCATCTTCCAGATCATAAACTCTCCCACTGAATTCTTGAGATACGAGATCCTTTTCAAGAAAATCTCCATACCTAGCAACAATTACTTTATTCTCAGTTGGAAAGTAAAAGTAGTAACCTATCGTTTCCTTTGGGTATCCTACAAAGATACACTTTACAAATCTATGTTGGAGTTTACCTGCTGAGTCACGTCTTACATACGCCTCGCAACCCCAAACCTTTAAATAAGACAAGTTAGGAGCTTTACCATTCCATATTTCATATGGTGTCTTATCAACCTTTTTGGTGGGAACCATATTTAGAATACGAATTGCAGATTATAAAGCATAATCCTAAAAAGATAAGGGAAGAGTAGTAAGATTAAACATTGATCGCACCATGTCTAACAACGTACGATTTCTTCTCTCTGATACACCATTTTGTTGTGGAGTATATGGAGATGTGAGATTTTGGACAATTCCATTCTCAGCTAAATAATCTTTAAACTCTTGGCTTAGGTATCCACCGCCTCTATCGGATCGTAGAGCTTTAATCTTCTTTCCTAATTGCAACTCTACTTCTGCTTTGAAAACCTTAAATATTTCAAACACCTCGTGTTTATGTTTAAGTAAATAAACATAACCATAACGGCTGAAATCATCAGTATAGGTTAAAAAGTAGTTAGCACCTCTCCTTGACACATGTCTAAGTGGTTCACACACATCAGTATGAATTAGACCAAGTAGATCAAACGCCCTCTCTATATTACTATGAAATGGTTTCTTTGTCATCTTCCCAGATATACAGACTCACATTTATCAAATGATTCATCATTGATAATTTTCAAAATCCCATCAAGTTGTAGCTTTTCCATGCAAGTCTTGCCTATATGAGCAAGTCTACAATGCCAAAGATAAGAAGAATTCAAGTCTAACTTCATTCTCTTATTGATGCTAAACATCAAATTATTTTTGTTGGATACATTATCAAACATGTCAATCTCAAACACACCATTCACAACAATAGCATTAAAATAAAAAATACCATTTAAAGAAACAGAAATTCCATTACTTGTGATAGTGTGATTAAAACCAAGATCCAACAAAATAGAAAAGGAAACACCACCTCTAATAATAGAAGGTGTATAATAACAATTGTTTAATGACAGTACTAAGCCCGAAGGCAAAACTAAATCAAACACTCTTATGGCTTTAACAACTGCAGGTGCTCCATTGCCCACATGCAGATATTGCTCCCCATAAGACAACTTCCTTTCCATTATAAACTCCTACAGTGTATTACAAATGTGAATACCACATCCAGTATCATATACCCAGGAATTAATTTTATGATTTAGAGTAAATAATTCAATCATAAATAAGTTACCTGAAGTGTTGGCGCCCAAGTGCCCAGACTTCTTGTTCTTATTTGTTCGCAAATCATCAAGATAAAGCGCACAATTTCTCTTCAAGTGGCCCTCTACATGACAATGGTGGCAAGCCTGATCCTTCTTGGGATTCTCTTTTTTCTTAGGAGGATATTTCTTAGGTTCATGTTAATAGGCCATAACTTGCTTACCCTTATCAGCGTTTCCCTTTCCTTTACCCTTCTTGTTCGTACGTGGTTTTGGCTTGTTGATCCTACCACCCTGAATAGCCAGCACGTGGGAAGTAGATGCCTTTTTTGGTAACCCTTTCTCGTAATCAATAAGCAATGTGTGTAGTTCAGTTAATGTCTTCCCCGCGCAATGCATATTGAAATTACAAACAAAACCATTAAATTCCTTAATCAGGGATCTATTGATTAAGTTAACAACAATATCTTGTTCATAGATCTTGCCAAGTGCTTGCAGTTGGTCCAACTTACTCATCTTTGAAACACCATCATAAGACCTTCATTAATTAGGAATCGACCCAACTTACTCATCTTTGAAGTTGATTTATGAGCCCAAGTATAAGAGTATCCTCTTAAAGGAAGATCTAAGATACTGAACGTGAAATAAAATTGCTAAAAGCACATGCACCTTGATAATTAAACCATGAACCAAACCTTTCTTGTTCCTTACGAACATCATTAAAGTCACCCAAAATCACACATTCTCCATCCCATCTGTTCACTATAGAAAAAAGATACTCACATAGTTGCCTTTTTTCTGTTAGCTCTTGAGGAGCATAAATAGAAATAACAAGCAATTTAGTGGACGTAGGAATCTAAGTACCTATGATTGCTAAGAAGTGATCGGAAGCACCAATATTGTATTTAACAAACAAGCTAGGCTCCCAAACACATAAAACACATAAGATAACCCTGAAATTATCAATAGAAGAGTTGATAGCGTAATCAAAAGAGAAATTACCCTACAACGCATTAATAGAAAACAAATATCCGTCTTAGATTCCTAAATTGCAACAAAATTGTCTTTATATTTCGAACATAACTCCTTAACCCATCCTTGTTTAGCCTTGTGACCAAATCCTTTAACATTTAAGGATAAAAAATTCATTTAAAAAAGTTACCATCTCTATGTGAAGCGATAATAACTTCAATATTTTTCATACATCTATCCATATTGTACCCTATTTTTTTACCAGCCTTTACTAGCTTGTCCATCACCTCTAATATAGATCCTCTAGAATGAGCCTTAGAGAATCGAATGTCACTACACCTCTGTGATGAAACACCCTTAGAGCTCCCTGAATCATGTTTATTTTTTGAGGTAGATAAGTGTTGCGCATCAAGTTCTTCTATGCATTGTGCCTCTCTTTTTTCTCCATCTTTATCCACGGGTGTGACACCCAGGGGGGGTATTGCATTTCCTCTTATTTTGAATGACCAACATTATCCTTATACTTTTTTAAGATATCATAAATCTGAAAAGGGTCATCAGATTGCAATTCTTCGTCAGTTGGGATGTTCTTGTTCCCATGCATGGAAACATTCTCATTCCTAAAACTTGATTCAGAAACCTTCTCAACCTGATTATAATCATCAAATACATTCTCTTGTTCCTCAATACCACTCACCGGACCCTCTTTTTCACCAAAAGATTCATCATCAGAAGATACTGAGTCAAAGTTTTTATCTCGAAATTCTAGAGCCCATGCTTCCAATTCTTTGGCACGAATACATAAAACTTTACCTTGCACAATGACTTTAAACCTTTCGCTAATAAGTTCATCAAACCATGTCCTTACACATAAACGTTTACAAGAGACTGAAACGTCACTATTGTTCTCTATTTCCACTAGTTCTCCCCACTTCGAAGCAATCTTAACGAACGTATTTTGAGTCCACGTTTTCAAAGGTAGACCTTCAATAGAAACCCACACAATTCTTTCATCACAAACAAACGAGTTACATGCAGGTTTTAAAACATCAAACCAAGAATAGACTCTAACATCATTACCAAAAATTTCTTTAGAAGCAAAAGAGACCAAGTCAATGAGAACTGTTGGGGTATAAAGTCAAAGTGCTGCTGAAAGTCAAAGTACTGCTTAATGCTAAAATTCAAAGTACTGCTTAATGAAGAAAGTCAAAGTACTGCTCGTCAAAGTACTGATATGCTAAAGGACTATTATGCAAATCGTTTAAGGATTATTATGTAATTCTAGAATATTCTTAGATTAGAATTAGTTTACTTGTCGTACAAGGATTGTAAACCGACTAGGGTATTCCTTATGCCTATAAAAGGACCCCTAGATTGGCATTAGAGATACGAATGAACTTACATGCAAGTACGATATTAGAGTTATTTAGCGATTAGGTTTGTTAGTGAATCTGTATAATAAGCAGGTTTAAAGTTTGGTTTTAATATAATCGTTGAAGTTTAAAGTTATTCTTCTTAGCTTTGTTAAAGTAGATTCCGCATACTTAATAGAGTTATATCAGTGTTTCATTGTTAGTAGTTTTGGATTTATCCAAGGTTGCTAAACCCTTACAAGCTACATAGTTAGTTTGGTCAGAGTATATCGATCCAACAAGTGGTATCAGAGCTTGTGTGGAAACTACGATTAAGAAGAAACCCTAAAACCGATTTAACAACAAAACCTAAAAGATGTCGATTGAAGTCGCACCACTCCCATCCATCACCTCACTCGAATTCCTATCATCAAGAAGGAGAATATGATCTCGGAGCATGAAGATGAGGCGATACATTGCGATTTGAGACCATGCATTATGGGATGTGATTGTCAATGGTAATGTCGTTCTTGAAGAACTCAGAAGTTCTGGACAACCTAAACCACCTCGACTACCTTGCCGTGACTACAAAAGAAATCAAGAAAAGGCTCTCAACATATCGTTGTCTCGCTATTCCCGATGGTCACCTACTAAAGTTTCATGATGCTAAGGATGCAAAAAATTATGGGTCGCTATCAAGACAAGATTTGGAGGTAATGATGCTTCCAAGAAGATGCATAGAAATCTATTGAAGCAACAGTTTGAAACATTCTTTGTTGGTGAAAGAGAAGGTCTTCTTCACGCCTATAATGATTCCAAAATCTTCTAAGTATGTTAGAGTTATATGGTGCAAAGGTATCTGTTGAAGATGCAAACTTGAAGTTCTTAAGAAGTTTGCCATCCGTATGGCATGTGGTTGCTACTATGATTAGAGGACAATCTGATTTGGATACTATATACTTTGATGATCTCTACAACAATTTAAAGGTGTATGAGCATGAGATGAATGGTCAAACAAATTCAAAATCTCACAGCATTGCTTTTGTGTCTTCTGAAAACAGAGGCAGTACTTCCACTAAAAGTACTGATTATCCTGTTCAAAGTACTGTTGGTGATAAACAGCATATTTGCACAACCATGACTACTACCACCTCATCACCATCAAACACCATCAACTCTGATGATGTTGTATGTTCCTTCTTTGCTCAACAATCCACTTTACTTGTCACTTATGAAGAAGATTTGTTGCAAATTGAAGAGGATGATCTAGAAGAAATTGACATAAGATGGCAAGTTGCCATGATCACTGCAAGGATCAAGAAGTTCATGAAGAAAACAGGAAGATGCATTGACTTCAAACCCAAACAGGGTATAACATTTGACAAATCCAAGATTGAATGCTTTAATTGTCAAAGGCCTGGACACTTTGCAAGAGAATGCAAGTTTGCTAAATATCGTGCAAATAGAATAATTGAGAAACCCAAGGTTGACATAAAGGAAGTTCTATTCTTGAACCAAAACCAAAAGCTTTGGTTGCTCAAGAAAATCTATCGAGGTTGGTGAGTCTTTGAATTTGAGATGAACCGGTAACCTACTCTATGGTTCTTTGTGGAAGAGTTCGATTGGACCTGACTTTTGATGAGGAACTAGGATTTCTTTGCTTTGGAATCAAGAGATGGCCTTGGAAGCTTTGATTGGAGCATGGAAAGTGAAGAAGAACTGCTCGCTTGCTATGGTAGCTACTTCACCAAGTTCATCCACTATCTCGAGGTATGTTCTAAATGTAATGATTTTTATCAAAAGTGCTTAAAGATTATGTGTTGAAAGAGATAATTGTAGAAGGGCTAGGTGCGAGGTAGGCGGTTATCAATTGAGTTTAGAGTCAATGGAAGCCAAAATAATCACTCATGAAAATAATGAAATGGCTTGGCGAGAAAAATATGAGCAACAAGATTATCAATTAAAATTGAGTGAATGGAAGTTAGGATGTAAGGTTTCGAACTTGAAAAGATGACTAAACAAAGGGATAAATTGTTAGAAAAATTTGCTAGTTGGAAAGAATCGGTCTTTCACATGTTAGTTTTGTTGAAAACAAAAACAAACACACATTAAAAGCGGCCTAGGTTTTGGTATAGAGTTTAGCGATGACAAGAGAACCCACCTAGTGATAAGGAACAAATTGATTCGAGAGGAGATAACAACTAGTGATGATGAACTCATTAGCTCGAAGAAAACACATCTAGTAATGAGGAATCAATTAGTCAAACACCTCACGAATTTAAGAAAGACAAGGGTTATAATGCAGTTCCTCCACCAACTGGTAGTTTTCAACCACTGAGGACAGATCTTTCTTGTTTTGGAGTAGACAATTTAGAGTTTAGGAAAAAGCTTACTGGTCAATCTAATTCAAGTCCATCTAGTTCTGAATCCCCAAAAAAAAAAACAGTTGAGAAACCTAAGGATGATAATATTCAGAGTTCAGGGTGTGTCAACAATGATAAAAGGTTTCCTAAAGTTTTTTCAAAACAAGCAGTACCTTCATCTCAAAGTACTGCTAGACATTCAGCAGTACCTTCAAGAAAAACTTTTCAAAATACTGCTAATTTTGGAAAATCTTTTAGTCATTCACCAAAAAGTCAGGATAGTTTTGGTCATAGAACTAAAGGAAGCAAATTTGGGATTATGGGTAAAAAATTATGTTTTGTTTGTTATAGTCCTGATCATTTAATTAAGGACTGTGAATTTCACTCAGAATATTTAAGCAAATTCCCAAAGACTACATCTACCAACCATTACAACAAAATAAGCCTAGTGCAACACTTTACAAGCAACACTTGTGAAAGATGTTGCCTTTTTGACAGTATTGGTGATAAAGCAACATTTCTAAAATAAGTGTTGCTTATTAAGATCTAAACCAACACTTTTTTTCCACTATTGCAATATTTATAATATAATGCAACACTTTTAAAAAATGTTGCAATTGTTAATGCTCAAAGACAACACTTAGTGTAAAGTGTTGCACATTTTATGGATAGACACAAGATTATAGTGTTGTACATTTTATACCAAAATAGGAATATTTGGGAAATGCAGCATTTGCTAGACCGTAATCTCAACATGTAGTTTATATTTCTTCATCCGACTTAACCGACAAGCAGTTGCTTTCAGCCTTTGGTCCAGAGTCCAGACTTGATTTCCTAAGATGAAAGTGATTAGACAACAAGTAAATAATATTTTATTTTGGAACTAAGGTCACAAAAAAGTTTGTCCAAATACAACAAGAAACAACCCAGAAGACGGGCAAAGATAAAGGCAAAACACATTTACGATCAACAAAACAAGTTATAAAAAGATATGCTAATTCAAATGTCAAATGTCAAATGTCAAGTTGTAGAAGTTAGTAAAATAACTTCATGAGGGTGATCTATAAGCCGTCACACATTGACAAAATATGAATAATGCAACCTAGCTCATATTTAAATAGTCATTATTATATAACGAAGGACCACTAATAACAAGAAATGGACTTTTGTTTAGGATAAATTGTTAAGAAATTTGGGAAGCATAACGAGGGATGAGTACTTATGATTTCTTAAGACTATGCTGAAATTCCCCTATTAAGCTATAACAGTCGCTAACAAAACCATACATGGACATAACAAGTTTATGGTACTGATATTTTATCTAGACATTTCATCAAGCACTTCTTGTGCACAATAAACAAAACGAAACAAGCAACCGAATTTAAGTAGCAAAACCAACGGCCAGTTGAGAATTAACTAGTAAATGACAAAGAAAAACAAACATTTATAGAATTAGCATCTTGCTTTTACCACTATTGCAATGAAACATTAAAAAAAATGGAAACGAATATCTTGGTTTATTCACAGTTCACTTCGACATTATGTCAAAGTTTTTGTCTTTTTTTTTGGTGAAGCCGAATAGAGAGGTAGTGGGAAAGAGGAATCCTGGAAAACGTGGTGTCACATGAAAAACTTGGCGGGAAAAATTAGCGGCAAAAGAAAATCATTTCCCCCCAATTTACTTACAAGGTGGGTTACAATCTTAATGCACATGTACACGTACGTGATTATCCATGCAAAAAACCAAAGATGTATTCTATTTTGTGCGTGTATTTTATTCTAGGGATTATGTATCTGGAAACCGCTAAACTATTAAACATTTTACTTTTTTCACATATTTATTTAAATTAATTTATGGGCCACTCAAATATGTGTTTTTTTTTTGTTTATACTAATCTCGTTCAAATTATTGCCAAAAATTTTTATTGATGACGTACCCTCCGATCATGTCGAAGGACTAAGTCAGTCTTCTAAAGTCATCGTTAACGTAAAACCATTCATCATTGATATGGTTACCTGTTGGGAATTCGCCAATAGAAGGCCTAAGCCCTTCGGGGTATGACGTCGAGGACACTAAGATGAAGAAGGCAAAGACTTGGTCCAACCCACGTTCCTCTTTCTCCTTAGCTTTCCTGCCAAGACAGAGATAATGGGGATTAAGCCTTAGCGGTTACCATAAATCATGGGACGCCCCCATGATCTCCGAAACATGTGCAAACACTCTCCATGCCTATTTTCTTCCCTATACATAGCTTAGACGAGTAATTACTGATGGTATATTCACTTAACACTACATTTCACACTTTTAATTTACCTACATCCTATAACACATACTTATTCGCACGCCGGAGGTGGTTCGAAGGGTCCAACCCCTGCGTAATCACTTAACGAAGTGTTTCCTGCTTCTTATTGCAGATTGGCTACAAGCTTGACGCAATCACAACACCCTCATACCCTTCGATCACCATCGTAAGGCTTGGTCGTACGATTTATTGTACAATCAGTGGCACCATCTATGGGACCTGCTACAATTGGTCTCATTATTTCCAAGCTTATAACCAGTCAATCACACTCACTACATTTTCGGCATGATTAAAGGAAGAGAAGATACTTCCCCACCGGGATTCTTGACTTTGGCACCAATTCCAGTCAACGATCCTAACAACCTTCCCCCACTAACCGCTTTCACTTTCACAACACGATCTCGTCCAGAAGTAACACCAAACAATCATGCTTCGAAGTTGGCTAACCCAAAACCGGTTATTAGCCCTGCGTTTGTTTAAGCTAACCTCGAAGCACTAGAGTCTATGCTAAAGGCTCGTAGGAGGAAAAATTGAAATGTAGATATTCGAAGGGAGTTGGAATACTCTAGTGATGAGTATGATGAAGAGATCGAAATGGAGCCCAGACCCTCCGTTCCAGTAGTTACTCGCTCGGTGCTGAGGGTAGGGTCTCATGGGAGTCGAAGGTCGAACGGAGGATCGATGGGTTTCGAAGAAGTTCTAGAAAGGGGTCCGACCAGGAGAGAGGGAACGATAGAAGGCTCAAATGGGAGGAGTCACCGAAGGGAAAACATGTAGATTAATTTGCCTCCGTTATTGGTTGCCCATCTTGGGAGAGTTGAAGCATGGGTTTCGTTACAGCCTTCTCACGCATCTGGCGTAGAAGATAATCCGCCTCCGATCAATGGGGGAAGCCTTCCTCCCTATGGTATGTACCCTCCGTTTCAAGCTTAATCTTATCCTCATGGGGTCTACCCCTCGCTTAATGGGCAGACTAACAATCCTAGCTTTTCTCAACCTTATAGGAACATGCCCTACGGGCAACCCATGGTTTACCCTTCATTTCCTATGCGAAGTCATCCTTTCTTTATGCTCACACCTATCCTCCTTACTCTAACCAAACTCCTGTCGGAGTACCTCCAAACCACAACCCATATAATGCTGCCCCAACCTACATGCCACATTACAATTTCCTGTACTCGAAACCTATGGGTTCCACAACACCCTTCGTAAGATGGATAGGAGACTACCCATTACCCGATGGGTTGAAAATGCCTGCACACATAGGTACTTATGATGGGAAGGGTGATCCAGACAGTTTCTTACACTTGTTCGAAGTGGCCATTAGGATGCAGAAGTGGGTTATGCCTGTAGCTTGATACATGTTTACGTACACCCTACGAGATTCCGCTCGCATATGGTGGAATGGGCAGAAGCCAGGCAGTATTATGAATCTAGATGATCTTAAGGCTAAATTAGATCGCACTTTAGTCAGCAAAAGAAATTCACAATAACTCATTTGACGGTACACAATATTAAGCAAAGGGAAAATGAGAGCACTAGGGCTTTCGTTACGAGGTATACAGATGACACTTTGCAGATTTTGAGTTTGCATGAAGACCAACGCATCTCTGGCTTTGTACACGGCCTACGAAACCAAATTTTGGTAGAATTCCTATCTAGTGACCTTCCGACAACATACAAGAGTCTAATGGAAAAAATGTATACCTGGATCGAGGCTAAGGTGGTCGCCACTAATGGGGCTCCCATTGAAAATAAGGAGAGTCACAGCAAGTTCTCGAAGCATCCTTCATGGGAAGGGTAAAAAAAACATACACAAAGACAGAGACAGGTTCACTCCCTACAACAAAAGTACCAACCATGGACTCCTAGAAAGTCTGTCCAAGTCTCCAAGGGAGATACTTGCAACGAAAAGGGCTGCGAAGGCGTTTGAACCACCCCCTTGTATGACAAGTAAAGGCAGAAGCTGGGATACAACCAAGTACTGTCACTTCCACGAAGATTATGGCCATGACACAAATAGTTGCAGAGAACTTGAAAGACAGATAGAAGAAGCTGTGAAGTCAGGTCAGTTGGGACATTCGGTAAAAGGGATAAAGAAAGGCAAGGAGAAGGCCTCCGACACTTAATTGGGGAAGGATACTACTCTTTTTGAAGCTCCTATACTCATGGTACACAGGGATGAGCCATGCTTAAAAAGAGAAGTTGTAGAAAAAGGATTGTGCGGGGTAGGAGACGTGACGTTCCCCTCAATTGCTGGTAGGGTTCTTTCGAATGACCCCGTGGTCGTCAAGGTCCTAATCTCCAACAGAGAAGTAAATAGAGCCTACATGGACTGCGGAAGCTCTTGTGAAATCATATATAAGCACTGCTTCTTAAAACTCAAGCCTTCGACACGGTCGAAGAGGATAGATTCGAAGATACCATGATCCGTCCTAATGGACACTATAGGACTTCCTAGTTGTCTTTGGATCTTTTTGCTTAATATTTCAAAATAATTAAAGGTTTCCGTTTTGTTCTTTAAAAATTTTGTCCATGTATACCTAGAGTAATCATCCACTATGACCAAAGTGTAGTAGTTGCCTCCATAACTTTGGATAGCGGATGGACCAAATAAATCCATATGTAGTAATTCTAGACACCGAGTTGTAGACACCATGTTTTTAGCTTTATGACTAGAATGAGCTTGTTTTCCTACATTACAAGCATCACAAAAGTGATGTTCATATTTTAACTTAGGTAGATCTCTTACTAGATCTTTGGATGATAGCGATTGAAGAAGTCGCATGTTGGCGTGACCCATTCTTCGATGCCATAAGGTCGAAGTATCATCCATAGAGGTAAGACATAGTTTGTCTTTGGGTTCATTACCGATTTTAATGACATAGACTCCATGTTTCCTAATTCCTTTTCCTATGGTTATGCCATTTTTAATATCTTACTACGGTTTGGTAAAAGTACATTGCACTTTTATCACATATTTGTCCTATACTTAAGAGGTTAAAGTTTAGGTTTTCTACGTGACACACATCGTTAATGGTTAGAGATTTGTTAGAAATCGTACCTTTACCGATGATTCTACTTTTGCTATTTCCAAACACCACATTACCTCCATTGAAGGATTCATATGTGGAGAATAGATTTCTATTGCCGGTCATGTGCCTCGTGCACCCGCTATCCTTGACCCATTCATCCGGGTCTAGATCGAACTTTAAGCATACCTCGTCATTTGCCATGAGACAAATTTCTTCGTCCTCCTCGTCGCTCATTCCCCACGTGCCGATCACGAAAGCCTTTTGATCATCCCGTTCGGGACACTTACTAATAAAGTGGTTTAGGTCCCCACATTTAAAGCAAGTACGATCATCTTTTGGCTTCTCGTCCTCTTTGTTTTTTCGAAAGCCTTTCTTATCGTCATACGGTTGTTTGACGTATCTTCCCTTTCTTCTAAAGAACTTTTTAAAGTCACTTACCGCCATAGCGTACTCCTCATCGTCACTACTCGAGGAGGAGTTCTCTTCATCGCTTGAAGCCTTTTTGGCTTTAAGGGTAAGAGATTTGTGTTTCTCTTTCACCTTTGAGGCTTCGGAGTCTTTAGCAAGGACAAGCTCGTAGACTTTCAGGTTGCCTATGAGTTCATCGAGGGTGAGGATTGTCAAATCTTTTGACTCTTCGATCGCCGTCACCTTGGATCTCCACTTCGATGGAAGTGCCCTTAGATATCTCCTAACATGGTTACGGCTAGAAAAAGATTCATCAATTGCTTGCAAAGATGTAATAATAGTATTAAAGTTAGCAAATGAATGATCTATAGTTTCCTCATCCGATATTGAAAATTGTTCATATTGTTGAACAAATAAATCAATTTTATTATTTTTAACTAGTTGGTTGCCTTGATGAGTTACAACTAAAGAGTTCCAAATTTCTTTAGAGGTTTTAAGCATAGAAATTATTTCGAATTCCTTTTTCGGTAAAGCATTATATAAAACCATTTTTGCTTCACTATTTTTAGAAAGCTTTTTCTTCAATTCATCATTTAGTTTATCATGAGGTATGTTAACTACATTCCCTTTATCATCTTTTGAGGTAGCCTCAAAATCGCCTTCAACAATAATGTACCAAAGATCAATATGTTTAGATTTCACATATGTTTCGAATCTTATTTTCCAATATATAAAACCATTAGTTTCAAGTAGTGGTGGTCGTTGCATAGATTGCCCTTCCTTATAATTTTCAGAACCCATAGTGATCGAAAAGTTTTTAAAATACAATTTTACTTTAAAACTTTTATAAACTTAGCTCTTGATACCAAGTGTGGAAAACTAGAAGGGGGGGGGGTTGAATAGTTTTGCTGATTTTAGGTTAGTTTCAAAAACTTTAGATTCGTTAATATGTGAGATCTTATGGATGTAGAGAAAGTATAGATCTAATGATAAAGCAAGTTGATAAGGTTTTAAAAGGTACCTTTTTGAGGGGTCGTTTAAGCCCTTATTTGATCACTTTTGTATCCGTTATTGCTTAATATCGTTCCTTTTCATTTTTTAGGTCTCTTGAAGGCAAATTGCTATAATGGCACTTATTTGGACGAAAAAGCACGGATATAACAAGAAAATGGCCAAAGTCAAGAATCGAGACACTCCAATTGCTTTGAAAAGACAAGGTGTGGCGTCATCGCTTAAGCTATGACGCCGTCGGAGGATTTTGTGACGGACGAAGCCAAATCTCTTATTTTCAAGTGGCGGTGTCGCTTTAAAAGAGTAAGCCGTCGCAACTCGGATGGCCTAGATTCGATCAGACGGCGTCGAAGTGAAGAGACGACGTCACAAGCACAAGGTGACGCCGTCGCAAGACTAACGTGGCCAAGACGAAACCCTAATGACGGCGACCCGACGGCGTCACAAAACATAAGGTGACGCCATCACAAGTTGCAACATGCGCGCGAAGTAGCTGATACTGTTTTGGGCATAACTTTTGCATACGAACTCGGATTTAGGTGATTCAAAAGCCCACGCGACCGGAACGAGAAAATCTACAATCTTGAGAAAAAATCTTTGTGACGCCGTCACTCTATAAGTGTGACGCCGTCACCCTTTGCCGACAGAAAATCTGCCTATAAATAGAACATTATAACTTCACTTTTTGTAGGCTAAAAAAACCCTAACTCCGATTCCAGGGTTTAGAGAGGTGTTTTTCCAGAAACTTTGAAGGTTTTAATCACTCCAAAAACATCTTGTAATGGTTTGTTGATTATATCTTAATCCATATATTCAATTTATCATTATGTCTATCCTACGTTTGATTGATTGTGTGTATGCTTGCATGTTTACCATGTCCGGCTAAATTACTTGTGTGTTTGCTTAGATATATGAAACCTAGTTGTTAATTATTGTTAGGTTGTCTCTTATCTTAATTGTAATTGGCTTAGGAGTGCGACTAGGCTATCGTTGTGTTTAATACTTGATAAATCTTTGATAGTTTATGAAGGACTTAGTGGATTTCGTTTACTAAACCCAAAGATAACCTCAAAGTTAGTTTATGAATGATTTAATGGATTTCGTTTACTACACTTAAAGGTGACTTCAAAGAGTGAGGGAATGAACACCTTACGACTTTAGAAAACACAACGCGTTAAGAATAAGGACGTGACAATTCAACCATCAATAGGAGATAACTAGGGAGTAGTAGCATCTAGGTAAACACATCTTTAACTATCATACGAGCACACAACAATAGACATAGACTATCCTCACCTTAGATTAGATAATTAGATAAGTAGAGTAATCGGTAGAAATACCAACCCCCAAATCCAAACCCCGAGATTCGTACCTTTTCAATTTCTAAAAAACATAAAAAGATAAAAAAAATAATCTTCCTCAACCCCAACCTTAGCGTAGTAACTTCTCACTAGCATTCCTATTCCCCTAAAGAACGATATCAATACCCGTGGCTTACCCTAATACTACACTACAACGATTAGGTTCACTGCCTAGGGTGTTATAAAACTTGCTCGAAGAAAAGGAAGTTCCTTTGACCCCGAACGACGCGTGTAGCATTATCAAGTTTTTGGCGCCGCTGTCGGGGAATAGAATAGCTAGTTAGTAGTCCACCTCGTTTAGGTTTCTTTTCTTGATTCCTATCAAGTAAATTTTTTTCATTATTAGCTTTCTCATAGTCTATCCCCCTTCTTCGTGACCTTTGTTCGTAACCCCATCACTTTTCATCATGGAAGGTGATAAGCAACCACCATTCATCAACCTACCACCAAATGACCCGCCAAGAGCCCGTACTCTTGGTGATTACTCAAGACCAAGCCACCTAGGTTATAGAAACACCATTGAGCTTCCCAACCAAGCCCAAACTACGGCCCTTCGATCCGACACCATCCGGTTGGTGCAAAACGGATATGCATTTCATGGACTTCGTTCCGAAGATCCTTATTAGCATCTTAAGGATTTCCTTAAAATCGTCGATTCTATCGACCTCGATGCTACTACTCGGGAGACCACGCGCCTGCGTCTCTTCCAATTCTCTCTACGGGACCAAGCTAGTAATTGGCTTGAGCGACTTCCCGCCGGATCCATCTCAAGATGGAATGATCTCACCTCTCGTTTCCTTGCTCAATTTTTCCCACCGGAAAGGACCGCTAAACTTAGACGAGACATCTTGACGTTCCAATAACATCAAGGTGAATCTTTCTATGAGGCATGGACTCGATTTAAGGACTTACTCCATAGAGTTCCTCACCATGGCATAGATCTTTGGCTTCAAGTCCAAATCTTCTATGACCATACCGATTTCATCACAAGGCGGTCCATTGATCAAGTCGCCGGTGGAAGGCTTAGCGACTTCAACGCTAAGGACTCATGGGATATTATAGAAGAGCTTGTTGATCAAAGCCACAAACACTGGAATGAATCCCCTGAAACCCTCGTTAAGGTGGTTAATGCCTTATCAACTCCTCATGGGTCTCCCAACATCACTGAAGAGCAAATGAGTGCTCTCGAAAGAAGGATTGACTATCTCATGGAAAGGAAGAGAGCTCTGAACGAACCCCTCGAGGAATAGTTAACTCCACTAGTTCCTCCAATCACCCAACATCCTTCTGCGAATCCCGAGTCGTGAAAAATCTCAATCTCGAGCAGACTTCCGTTCTACTTCCCAATACCACTCTCACCAAGCTTTAAGGAACAAATGAGGGAGTATATGGCAGCCCATATGGAGAGATTAGCAAAATTTGAGAAGGAGGTCTATAGGCAAAGGAGGAGATGCAAGCCAAAATGGCGGAGATGATGGACTTAGTGAAAGAGTACACTAAGGCGAAGATTCCAGAAGGTGCTAGTGAGGAACAATGAGCACGCCACCCCACTTTGCTGTTAACGCCATTTCCATTGCTTCCGATGAGGATGGAGCAGTTGAGAAAAGGAGCACGAGAGCGGCAAGGATAATAAGGATAAGAATGAGGCTCGGATCGATGATGAACCCAAATTCATCAAGCATTACCTTAAGCATGAGATCAATAAGAAAACAATCGTTAACCAAGTGAAAACTTTAGGTGCAATGATGTTCTTAGGAAAGCCCTCTTAGGTGAAATAGGAGAGGAAGAATATGACACCATGCCTATTGGACCTATGTACGAGTCGATTATGAGAAAGCCGGTAACTAAGAAGCAAGAGATCTCGGGAACTTTGTAATTCCATGTAGCATAGGTGACTTAGAGAACCTAAATGCCTTGGCCGACCAGGATCCGATGTAAACATAATGCATTGTCGGTCTATAATAAATTGACTAAGGAGGAACCACCAAGACCAATATTAGACTTTCCTTAGCAAATCATTCGTATGTTTATCCCATAGGAATAGCGGAGGATGTCTTAATTGAGGTTGCCAATATTGTCTATCCGGTAGACTTCGAATTGTAGACATTGAGGAAGATAAAACACGCCATTAATCACGGGAACACCTTTCCCGACCACCGCCAAGGCAACCATCAAATGCGGTGAAGGGATTATGATACTCAAAAGTGGAAAAGGACAAGTTAGGATACCTATTGTTCGAAATATCCTTTGAAGATTATGGAGAAGGTAAAAGATAAGAATTCGCGGGTCTCCAATAATGCCGTTAAGAAGAAAATGGTGAATGGGAAAAAGGGCTTAGAGAATTCATGGTTCAAGGGTTAAATGCGACATTGTGGAAACGTGATAAAAGTTAGGAAATAACTATACCACAATACCACAAACTCAAAAGAACCCTAAGGAATTTTTGAATGGAGAAAAGGTGCTTTTGTTTAAATCAAGGATAAAAGCATTATGGGGAAGGAATAAGCCAAGATGGTTTGGACCTTATACGGTGAAAGAAACTAATCTAAAAAATAAAACCGTTATCATAATAGACGATGTTGGAAGAGAATTCACGGTGAGCATACAACGTCTACAACCTTATGATGAAGGCTTAGTGGAAGAAAAGAAGGATGGCAATTAAGTCACGTAGGGGCACGACTTCGAGTCTAACTACGAGACTCATAAATAAAGAAAAGCGCTTCGTGAGAGGCAACCCATGCTTAATTGTTTGCTTGTTTGTGTGTCATATATCTTTTTATTGATTGTTTATTCTCATGTTTGAATTTGTGAAAATGCTTTATTTTGTCTTTAACCTCGTCTTAATTACATATAAAGGTATTTTACATAAGGGATAAGTGTAGGGAGGATTACACACGTTTTCAAAAGAAACGTAAACATGAGAATTTCAATTAATTAAAAGATATACATGTGTGTTTTTTCGAGTCAAATGCTTGTATCGAGTCATAATGGTTTTGAAGGATGAGCTGGTATGGAAGATAGAAAGCCACGTTTGTACTCGTGACTTAGTGGAACGTCGAGATGTAAGTGTTAGAAAGAGTAAGTTAAGTAAAGAAAGATGTCAGTTAATAAATCAGGGGACCCATTTTAGGCTCTTCCTTTTTGACTTTCGCGGGAGACGCTTTTTCTTTTTTTTTTTTTTTTCAAAAGAAAACTCCAAGATTCAGGATCGGCCATTTCATTTGTGCTTTCAGCAAGTAGGCGACGCGAATCTATTTCTATGCTTCAATCGGCTATGATGTAACGCGCAGTCGTCCCGAGGCATTTTAGGGCCCCCTATTTTCTAAAGATAAAAAATTTTCGAATTTTTCTAGAAAATCGAGACCGCTTTTTGTCATGATAACTGACGGCGTTAGGGTCATAACGACGGCGGAGGAGTAGAAATTGCTTACTACTTTTCTCGTTTTACGTGCTACTTATAAATTTTGAAATTTTCCGTGTCTTAATTTTCTAGAAAATCTGCAAACATCCATTCCACAAGCATTATATCTTATTTAAGTCTGGAATTACATCTTGTTGTGATATTTCTTTGTTCGGTTTGATGCGTTGGGTTGTTTGTTTACTTCAAGTGTGCATGTTTTATTTATCAAGAAGAAGATACATAAGATTGTAAGGAGCTTTTCACGCACACATTCTTCTTAGAAAGGATTTAACCACTACTTCACACACGGATCCTACCGAGCTAATCAGGGGAGTACTAGTTTCTTTCGTTTTTAATTACCTTCCATTATCATAACTTTGATACTTTCGTGGAACATTGGGGACAATGTTCGGTTTAAGTGTAGGAGGAAAATAAAACGGAACTTTGAAACTATGCTTATCCTTGAATATTTGCTTTGTCCAATTGTATTTGTGTAATAAACCATGAGAAAATGTCGGTTAGGGTAATTTTGGCACCAAATTTAAAATTTTTCATGACATATAGGAGTGGGCCATTAGTCTTAACAAAAGCGTCTCACGGATAGGAAGTTGCATGACTAGCACAAAAACCCTTTACCACCTAAATTCCACCCAAAATGTGAGGATCACCCTTAGATTAGTAGGAATTAAAGCATTCATCTTTAATGCTTAGAGTGTGAACCGATAGTATAATAGATTCTAGAACTTGTTTTGTGATGCATCCCGAGATCGTTAGTAAGACTGCACTTGTGTAGTTAGGAATAACTAAAGGATAAGAGGCATTAGGATAACCCTTATTTGATACCCGTAATATAATTACTTTTTCCACATTGGTTGAGTAATTCCCCCACACCCTTTGCGTTGTACTCATCTTTAGTACACGATACCCTAGTTAACCCTACGAGCCTATCCTTTTCGCGGTTCTCGTGATGTTTTGGTTTTCGAAATATCAATGAAAACATTGTTTACACCCCACCCCAAATATACACCCAAATCGCCTTAGCCTACCACGTATGCACTCACTTTTAGTGCATTATTGTTATCACCCTAAACCCTTAGTTCAATTATCGGTTGCTTGCATGAGTTGCTAAGTTGAGTCATATCCTTTGTATACTGATTTTGGGACGATTGGGATTCATGGGAAAAGTTAAAGTTTATGAAATGACGGGAAGGGAACGTTAAATTCAAATTCCCTTTGTTTGCATAATAATGTACCCCAAGTGTTTTGATCTTTTCAATTCGGGTCAAATTAATGTTAGAATAATAAAAACTCAAAGTGTAGGGATGTGCCTATAAATCCCTATCATTTTGATGTTACCGTAGAGGACGGTAGAGTAAAAGTGTATTAAAAAAAAAAAAAAACGTGCTACCATCCTACATCTATCCTTTAATTTTATGTTTGTTTATTTCAGTTAGCTAGAGTCTAGAGTGTCCAGTCTTGGCTTAGCAATGCCATTCTTCGTATGCATTTAACATAGAGATTTTTGACTTGCCACCACTATATAGCCTATCCCACCAAACCCTTTGTTTCCCTACCGTAAGCCTAACGTTACACCCCTTTAAAGACCCTTTTGATAGTCTTTCCTAGGTGCTTACGCCAAAGCGATGGAGGTTTGATCTATTCTCAAGCCTATGGTAATCTATGTACTAGGACCGGTTAATGAGTGTTTATCTTCCATTTCCAATTTGTTATATTTCATATACACCGAGAGATGTGAGTATCCAAACACCCCATGTGAGGTGCTAGTATTTAATTCCGTGCTTGTTATGACTTTCTTGGGGCTTATATGTGTTGTGGAGTGTTTTAAACCAATGCTTCATGACCCCAACTTATAAATTAATTGGCTAAAAGCACATTTGCTTGAGGACAAGCAAATACCAAGTGTAGGGATATTTGATAAGGTTTTAAAAGGTACCTTTTGAGGGTCGTTTAAGCCCTTATTTGATCACTTTTGTATCCGTTATTGCTTAATATCGTTCCTTTTCATTTTTAGGTCTCTTGAAGGCAAATTGTGTAATGGCACCTATTTGGACGAAAAGGCGCGGATATCTGAAGAAAATGGCCAAAGTCAAGAATCGAGACACTCCATTGCTTTGAAAAGACAAGGTGATGGCGTCATCGCTTAAGCTATGACGCCGTCGGAGGATTTTGTGACGGACGAAGCCAAATCTCTTATTTTCAAGTGACGGTGTCGCTTTAAAAGAGTAGGCCGTCGCAACTCGGACGGCCTAGATTCGATCCAGACGGCGCCGAAGTGAAGAGACGGTGTCACAAGCACAAGGTGGCCGTCGTAAGACTAACGTGGCCAAGACGAAACCCTAATGACGGCGACCAACGGCGTCACAAAACATAAGGTGACGCCCACAAGTCGCAACATGCGCCAAGTAGCGACATCTTGTTTGGCCATAACTTTTGCATACGAACTCGGTTTAGGTGATTCAAAAGCCCACGCGACCGAACGAGAAAATCTACAATCTTGAGAAAAAATATTTGTGACGCCGTCACTCTATAAGTGTGACGCCGTCACCCTTTGCCGACAGAAAATCTGCCTATAAATAGAACATTATAACTTCACTTTTTGTAGGCTAAAAAAACCCTAACTCCAATTCCAGAGTTTAGAGAGGTGTTTTTCCAGCAACTTTGAAGGTTTTAATCACTCCAAAAATATTTTATAATGGTTTGTTGATTATATCTTAATCCATATATTCAATTTATCATTATGTCTATCCTACGTTTGATTGATTGTGTGTATGCTTGCATGTTTACTGATGCGCGCAAAACCGTCAAGTTTTCTCACGCAAGCAAGAAACTTAAAACGACAAAGACGAAATCAATGAAGATCCGGGAGTATAGTGTTTCCCGGTCGTTATGTCCCAATGAGCTATGCAATGGATTATCAAGCGTTTAGTGATCGCGAGATTTGAGCGGAAAAGAGTTTGGGAATGATTATAACTACGGAAAAGGACAAAAACTACAAGGGCTAAAATGCAAATTTAAAGTAAATTAAAAGATTAAAATATTAAATAAACGCTATCACTATATTTAAAGTGATGAGCGTTTAAAACCTAAAACGACGTTTAATATTAAAAACTACGTAACGTCAAAATAAAAATGAAACTAGATCAATATTAACCCTAAAAATATGAAAATGATGTTTTTACAATCCTAATGATAAAAGAAAATTTTTAGAAAAAGAAAACTATTTTTATCACAAATTATCTAATTATTATTAATTAAAAACTAATTTTAACTATTTAATAATTAACCAAAATGCAAGAAATTAGGAAACAAAGCTAGAAAAATAAAATTATGAAATGGAAAAGTCTAAAATATCAAACTAGAATTTTCAAAACTATTTTTGTATTTTTCAGATTATTTTTCTATTTTCTATGAATTTTAAACTATTAAATACTAATTAAATTACTAAAAATTACTAAATAAACTAAGAAAAATCTGGAAAATTACTTTTTCTACTTCTTATATTTATCTAAACCTAAGAAAATTGAAAAGTTATTTTTTGAACCTTTTTCGATTTTTATATTAAAGGCTAATTAAATAGTACTAAAACCGAATTAAATCAAGAAAAATAGCAAACAGACGGGAAAAATATGAAAAATTCAAGGTAAACTTAAAATAATAATTAGAATCTAATAAAATGGAAAAACAGAGGGCTATGTGTAGAAAAATGGCGAAGTCCAAGTGCTTATGTAATAAGCACTTGAAATAAGCACAAAGTAACAAGAGTGCACCAAAGCTGCGAAGCTATAATAAGCTAAACTTACTCAAATGCAACCAATTACATCTATCTTAGACCTTTAAATTGCAAGCTGCTATTGATTTGATGATTTGGTTAAATGTGCCAAAACAGGTTTTCACACCTACTTAGCAGCCCAAGAATAAGCAATCTAATAAGCTGGTACTCAAAAAACAGAAGTGTGAATCTCAACTAGACCTGGTTGGCTAATTGTAAACCAAAGCTCAGACTTAGATAAGCTAAAATGAGCTCTGCTCAAGCTCTGCAAGTAGCCTGTGCACCACAGCTATCTGTGCACAGGGCATGTTCCAAAACTTAGACCAAGTTCACAAGCCAATTTAGACCTTATAAAAAATTGATAAAAATCTATAAAAATGGTAATATGAATTTAGACCAGTTGAAGTTTCTAGAACACCAAGCTTCACTTGTTAACTCCCAGAAATGAATCAATGAAAATTCTTTCTAGTTGGGAACAAAACTGACTTTTGCACATATTTGACTTTTGTGACTTAGATATATTGACTTATTCGAACTTTGGATCAAATTTATGAACCGAAAATGTTATGATAAGTTGAAATAAGTGAATGCAAGCTATAACTATGAATTTGAAACACAAAACCAACTTTTGATCTTGCAAAATCCCAACGGTGAGCGAGATAGAACAGTTAATGGTAAACTTTGACTTTTAAGGCTTCAAGGCACAATTAATCGACTCAATTGAGTCGACTACTTATATTTAGGCTAAGTGTGCAATTTTCAAGTATACATAAAGCCTCAACCTTAGTTTATCCTCTTGAACCAAACACCCTTATATGTTACTGAATTGCAAATTTGAATAAGCTAAACACTACACTAGCTAGAATTAATAATCAAACTAAGTTATAATCACTTGAATACAACTATTTGAACAGATTTCAACTAATTATAACTGCAAGAACAAATTATGCTATTAAACTTGAGTACAACTTACAAAGTGTCCCTAGCCACTGTGGCTTGAATCCAGTGAACACAACAACCTACTACCCTATCTATACCAATCCCATTAACTCTGAATCAACCTCAACCCAGCTCTGCATCACCCTTGTCTCATTTCCATGCCTGTTTGAATCAAGTTCACTGCACCATTGACTTTCGTTGACCAAAATCCCCATTTGCTTGGAATATAAATGTAAGCTTGCAAAAGTTGTAAGAAGCTTTACAAGCTTGTTTGAACCGAGACGAGCTTTTAAACGTTTGTACATAGGATTTGAAATTTAAAATTGCCACGAGAAACATGAAATTTGAAATATAAACACGACTTGAATTGATACTCGAAAATGGTTGTAATACACTTGATTAACTAATATAACACTGAAATTACAACTTAAACATATTTAAGACATAGAAATTTAAATAACGACATACATATTAAAATGAAAACTAAAACTAACTCCTTTCCCATTGCTTGTCTTGGCCTTTTATACACCCAAGTCTCTCTCTCCTCTTTCGGACATATCCCACCAATAAACTTGACCATTGGATCACTAAAATCAATCCTAGCCGTTTAGCGCATTTGGCGCCAAAACATTTTTTAACCTTGTGAGGTTGAGTGTTAGGTTTAGAGGCAATAAATGAGGCTTGGCTTCTTGTGTTTGGAGGGGGGTTGTAGGGATGATGATGGAGTGGGGGTGGAGTGTTATCAGAGTGATTGCAGGAGTGGATATGATGAAATGGTTAACATGTGAAGAGGGAGGGAAAAAGGTGGGTCAACTGGGTTTGACCAGTATTAAACAAAGGGTGGTTTGTTTCGGGTTTAAAACCGGGTTTTGGTTTGGGCTAGGGCCAACAGTTTGGGCCAAAGGGTAAAAAGGGTCCATTTGGTAAGGTAATAATACAAGGACCATATTGCAAATTCCACAAAAACCAAGGGACCAATTCTGTAATTTTGCAAAGGTATTACAAGGACCATTTATGATAAGTTTCATTTACCCAAGGACCAAAAATACTAATTTTTCAAATAAAAAATGTCCAGGGGTAATTTTTGACAATCTATGAAACTTCAGGGACTAAACTTGTAATTTCTCAAACTTTTCACCAAAGGATTAAATATGACAACATATGATTTCAAAAGGACCTCTGGTGATTTTCTTTTAAAATTATGTGCTGTGGGACTGCTTTTTGACAACTTTTGAAACTTGGGGGCTGAAAGCGCAATTTTGCAAATTTGATATGTTTTCATCGATTTTGATATTTTGCATTTAAAACACATAAAACACGATTTGTGATATTTTGATCATTTTGATGTGTTTCGAGTGTTTTCGGATGAATTTGCGTTTATTTTGTACAAAAATGATGAGTATTTACACACTCATCAATCCCCCATCGAGATATTGCTAGTCCCAGCAATGATTTGAGAAAACATAATGGATTTTAATCTCTTTACCAAAAGCCATTACTTCGGAGTAGCCAAATGTTTGATTCAAGTAAGAACCTTGGTACACCGATAACAGTGATTTTGAGCAAACCACCGACTTTCAACGGTTTGATTTTGTCTTTACCGAAGCCGTACCATACGGACTAGCCAACTCTTAGATAAATTATCAATATTATCTTTGGTGAGTGATTACCAATTATGGGTTTTCCTTTGCCTTTACCACAAGCCATAATCTTGCGGGCTAGCCAACTCTTCACTTTTTAGGATATGGTGAGTCGAATACCATACAATTTTGGGCAAATTGCAAGCCATATAAACGGATTTGAGATATCTTTACCAAAAGCCGTTTGCTCTGGATTAGCTAATCCTTTTGTCTTCTGAGACATGGCGGATCGATAACCGGATGAGAAAGTGTAGAACACTTGCTCCAAAAAAAATTTTGGCCAAAACGGGGAATCGGTATAATTATATGATAAAATTCGTGAGAATTCCCCACACTTAGAAATGAATATTGCCCTCAATATTCAAAGTACCGCGGTTATGCGAAACAAAGAACGAAAAGGAAATACTACGGCCATTATTTAGAAAGATTTTTTTTTTTTTTTTTTTTTTTAACATGTGGTAACTCCCCACACTAGGGTGGAATACACGGGTGAAAACCCATGTTTAGCTACTGTTTTTGATTACCGAGTCGCTAGCTTGACTCGACCCCGAATTAATTGGTTCATGGGGAAGCAAAGTGGAAGAAACAATCTCCATCGGACTTTCATTCAAAATGTTTGGATAAACACTGAAGCACGTGAAAGTTCCACACCGATGAGATATACACAGAACCGGCTCAAGATAATGGTACATGAAAATGCCGGGATCAAAGATAATGTCCTCACTCCCGAACGAGTGAAGAAGAGAGGAAGTCACCAAGTAGGTGAAGAAAAGAAGGAAGATCATGATAACAATCATGAATAGATCTTCTTCCTCGGGATTAAGTGCAGTTGCACTTATTTGGATTTATTGGTAGAGCTCTTGGGGTTGGAAGGCATCTCGGTTGGGAGGGTGGGAAGATTTGTCATAACTATGCAAATTGAGATTCTCTCCCCGATCATGATTTTGCCATCCACGCAATCATACTCCAGTGGAGATATGATATGAGTGAGTTCACCGCGAACTCCTCATGAAGAGTATACGGAGGTGGGACATGTGCGGTGCCGTGGGCTATAAATATGCACCTCGTCCATTATGGTCTCCGTGTCGGACTCATCACTATCAAAGATTGGATTAAGCGAATTTAGAGTAAATTCGAATCGGTCGAATAAGGGATTAGTGATAGTCGTATGAATTGTTGTGGAAACAACATGGTCAACATCCTCTTCTAAGTTGACGATCTCAGAATGTGGAAGTGATGCATCAATAAATTCTATATCTTGAGAATATAAAGAATCGGCATCACTATAATCTTTGTCAAAACGAGAAAGTCTCAACAAGATCATTTGTAAGAGAGAAGACATATCACACTCATTGTCAAGAATTCCCTCGGACTCACTGGGATTGGAACAAGGCCTCAACACTAGACGATTCCATTTACGGAATAGTGCTAAGAGGCTCGTTCCCATTATGAGAGAGTCATTGGGAGCTTCGGTGTGATAGCGATTGTTTGAGATGGAATCTCAGCTCTCTGGGATAACAATTGTTGAGGAGTTGAGAAATAATATTCTTCAAAGGAATACTCTCCTCGTCATCATCATACATAGCTGCATTAAGAAATTGGGAACGCCTTAGAGATGCATGCTCTAGGGCTAATAATTCTTCCCTAGAATTGCGAGCCTCTCGTTCTTCGGCTAGCAATTCTCCCATGGTTTTTTCACCACTCACTTGATTCTTAAGGTTTTGAAGTATATCATCAAGTTTTTTCAATGTGGCTTCAAAATCATAGGAAATTTCTTGAGACAACGGCTCAGGTGGAGTTTGAACCGTATGGTGATGTGGAGGTTGGAAATTGTCAAATCCGGAAGTATAGTAATTTTGATTCCACGGTTGACATTGAAAATTATTGTGAGGACCTCCACAATTCGTGCAAGAAAAATTCGGTACATTCTGAAACGATGTGTCATTAAAACTTTGATAGCACGGTTCTTGCTCAAATGAATACTGAGGAGGGTGGCTAAAATCGTTTTGAGGATAATTGGAAAAGTTCTGATAAGTGCATGAGTTTTCAGCTTCCGAAGCACAAAACGAACAAAATCCATCCGTAAGATCATTTCCACACCTCTCGCAAGAACATCGTTGACATCGAAAATCAACTAACGGATCCCCACAACCATAGCAATACTGCTGATTGAACGAAAAATTTTGGGGTTGGGGTGGGTAATCGGAGAAATTTTTCGGCTCATTGAAAGAATTTTGATCATAAGAACATGAATTCCTTGAACCGCAAAACAAACAACTTCCGTTATGAATGTCATTACCGCATCGTTCGCACGTACACCAACGACACGGTAAACCGAAAAGCGGTTCTCCACAACCGACACAAGGAATCGATGATTCCATCAGAATTAAACGCAAAGAGGATCAAGAAGATAGAATTAAACGTTTAGAGGATACGAGAGAAAGAATCAAACGGATAACAGGGATAAGAAAAATCTTTTTGGATTTTTGATTTTATAAGAAAATACAAACATATACGGATGGATGGTATGAACAAAGAGTGAATATCCAAATCACTAATCTACTAGACGGAAGATAAGCCATGACTCCTCCCGTGGCGCAAAAATTTGATCGTATGAAACCGTCAAGTTTTCTCACGCAAGCAAGAAACTTAAAACAGCTTCAGCACGAAATCAATGAAGATCTGGGGAGTATAGTGTTTCCCCGGGTCGTTATGTCCCAGCGAGCTATGCAATGGATTATCAAACGTTTAGTGATCGCGAGATTTGAACGGAAAAGAGTTTGGGAATGATTATAACTACAGGAAAAAGGACAAAAACTACAAGGGCTAAAATGCAAATTTAAAGTAAATTAAAAAGATTAAAAATATTAAATAAACGCTATCACTATATTTAAAGTGATGAACGTTTAAAACCTAAAACGTACGTTTAATATTAAAAACTACGTAACGTACAAAATAAAAAATGAAACTAGATCAATATTAACCCTAAAAATATGAAAATGATGTTTTTACAATCCTAATGATAAAAGAAAATTTTTAGAAAAAGAAAACTATTTTTATCACAAATTATCTAATTATTATTAATTAAAAACTAATTTTAACTATTTAATAATTAACCAAAATGCAAGAAATTAGGAAACAAAGCTAGAAAAATAAAATTATGAAATGGAAAAGTCTAAAATATCAAACTAGAATTTTCAAAACTATTTTGTATTTTTGATTATTTTTCTATTTTCTATGAATTTTAAACTATTAAATACTAATTAAATTACTAAAATTACTAAATAAACTAAGAAAAATCTGGAAAATTACTTTTTCTACTTCTTATATTTATCTAAACCTAAGAAAATTGAAAAGTTATTTTTTTGAACCTTTTTCTGATTTTTTATATTAAAGGCTAATTAAATAGTACTAAAAACTGAATTAAATCAAGAAAAATAGCAAACAGGACAGGAAAAATATGAAAAATTCAAGGTAAACTTAAAATAATAATTAGAATCTAATAAAAATGGAAAAACAGAGGGCTATGTGTAGAAAAATGAAACTGAAGTCCAAGTGCTTATGTAATAAGCACTTGAAATAAGCACAAAGTAACAAGAGTGCACCAAACTGTTGCCGAAGCTATAATAAGCTAAACTTACTCAAATGCAACCAATTACAGACTATCTTAGACCTTTAAATTGCAAGTCGCTATTGATTTGATGATTTGGTTAAATGTGCCAAACAGTTTTCACACCTACTTGCGACCCAAGAATAAGCAATCTAATAAGTCGGTACTCAAAAAGCAGTGTGAATCTCAACTAGACCTGGTTGGCTAATTGTAAACCAAAGCTCGAGACTTAGATAAGCTAAAATGAGCTCTGCTCAAGCTCTCAAGTAGCACATGCACCACGACTATCTGTCTTGTGGCATGTTCCAAAACTTAGACCAAGTTCACAAGCCAATTTAGACCTTATAAAAATTGATAAAATCTATAAAATGGTAATATGAATTTAGACCGGTTGAAGTTTCTAGAACACCAAGCTTCACTTGTTAACTCCCGAAATAAATCAATGAAAATTCTTTCTAGTTGGGAACAAACCGACTTTTGCACATATTTGACTTTTGTGACTTAGATATATTGACTTATTCGAACTTTGGATCAAATTTATGAACTGAAAATGTTATGATAAGTTGAAATAAGTGAATGCAAGCTATAACTATGAATTTGAAACACAAAACCAACTTTTGATCTTGCAAAATCCCAACAGGTGAGCGAGATAGAAACAGTTAATGGTAAACTTTGACTTTTAAGGCTTCAAGGCACAATTAATCGACTCAATTGAGTCGACTACTTATATTTAGGCTAAGTGTGCAATTTTCAAGTATACATAAAGCCTCAACCTTAGTTTATCCTCTTGAACCAAACACCCTTATATGTTCTTGAATTGCAAATTTGAATAAGCTAAACACTACACTAGCTAGAATTAATAATCAAACTAAGTTATAATCACTTGAATACAACTATTTGAGCAGATTTCAACTAATTATAAGCGCAAGAACAAATTATGCTATTAAACTTGAGTACAACTTACAAAGTGTCCCTAGCCAACGTGGCTTGAATCCGATGAACACAACAACCTACTACCCTATCTATACCAATCCCATTAACTCTGAATCAACCTCAACCCAGCTCTGCATCACCCTTGTCTCATTTCCATGCCTGTTTGAATCAAGTTCACTGCACCATTGACTTTCGTTGACCAAAATCCCCATTTGCTTGGAATATAAATGTAAGCTTGCAAAAAGCTGTAAGAAGCTTTTACAAGCTTGTTTGAACTGAGAGACGAGCTTTTAAACGTTTGTACATAGGATTTCGAAATTTAAAATTGCCACAGTAAACATGAAATTTGAAATATAAACACAGACTTGAATTGATACTCGAAAATGGTTGTAATACACTTGATTAACTAATATAACACTGGAAATTACAACTTAAACATATTTAAGACATAGAAATTTAAATAACGACATACATATTAAAAATGAAAACTAAAACTAACTCCTTTCCCATTGCTTGTCTTGGCCTTTTATACACCCAAGTCTCTTCTCTCCTCTTTCGGACATATCCCACCAATAAACTTGACCATTGGATCACTAAAATCAATCCTAGCCGTTTAGCGCATTTTGGCGCCAAAACATTTTTTAACTGCTTGTGAGGTTGAGTGTTAGGTTTAGAGGCAATAAATGAGGCTTGGCTTCTTGTGTTTGGAGGGGGGTTGTAGGGATGATGATGGAGTGGGGGTGGAGTGTTATCAGAGTGATTGCAGGAGTGGATATGATGAAATGGTTAACATGTGAAGAGGGAGGGAAAAAGGTGGGTCAACTGGGTTTGACCAGTATTAAACAAAGGGTGGTTTGTTTCGGGTTTAAAACCGGGTTTTGGTTTGGGCTAGGGCCAACAGTTTGGGCCAAAGGGTAAAAAGGGTCCATTTGGTAAGGTAATAATACAAGGACCATATTGCAAATTCCACAAAAACCAAGGGACCAATTCTGTAATTTTGCAAAGGTATTACAAGGACCATTTATGATAAGTTTCATTTACCCAAGGACCAAAAATACTAATTTTCAAATAAAAATGTCCGGGGTAATTTTGACAATCTATGAAACTTGTGGACTAAACTTGTAATTTCTCAAACTGTTCACCAAAGGATTAAATATGACAACATATGATTTCAAAAGGACCTCGGTGATTTTTCTTTTAAAATTATGTGCTCGAGGACTGCTTTTTGACAACTTTTGAAACTTGGGGACTCAAAGCGCAATTTTGCAAATTTGATATGTTTTCATCGATTTTGATATTTTGCATTTAAAACACATAAAACAACGATTTGTGATATTTTGATCATTTTGATGTGTTTCGAGTGTTTTCGGATGAATTTGCGTTTATTTTGTACAAAAATGATGAGTATTTACACACTCATCATTTACCATGCCCGGCTATATTACTTGTGTGTTTGCTTAGATATATGAAACCTAGTAGTTAATTATTGTTAGGTTGTCTCTTATCTTAATTGTAATTGGCTTAGGAGTGCGACTAGGCTATCGTTGTGTTCAATACTTGATAAATCTTTGATAGTTTATGAAGGACTTAGTGGATTTCGTTTACTAAACCCAAAGATAACCTCAAAGTTAGTTTATGAATGATTTAATGGATTTCATTTACTACACTTAAAGGTGACTTCAAAGAGTTAGGGAATGCACACCTTACGACTTTAGAAAACACAACGCGTTAAGAATAAGGACGTGACAATTCAACCATCAATAGGAGATAACTAGGGAGTAGTAGCATCTAGGTAAACACATCTTTAACTATCATACGAGCACACAACAATAGACATAGACTATCCTCAGCTTAGATTAGATAATTAGATAAGTAGAGTAATCGGTAGAAATACCAACCCCAATCAAACCCCGAGATTTGTACCTTTTCAATTTCTAAAAACATAAAAGATAAAAAATAATCTTCCTCAACCCCAACCTTAGCGTAGTAACTTCTCACTAGCATTCCTATTCCCCTAGAGAACGATATCAATACCCGTGGCTTACCCTAATACTACACTACAACGATTAGGTTCACTGCCTAGGGTGTTATAAAACTTACTCGAAGAAAAGGAAGTTCCTTTGACCCCGAACGACGCGTGTAGCGTTATCACAAGTAAATAAAGTAAAGCCAAGGGAAAGAAAAGACACAACCGATGTATAGTGGTTCGGCTACAAGGAAACCTTCCTTTCCCTACTCCACTCCCCGAGTCACCTACTCGAGAGTTCAAGCACTATGTCAACAAACTTCTTCACTTGGCGGAGAAGCCTTCACAACGTTGCTTACACTTTTTTCCGGTACAAAGCTAGATACCGAGTCTGTAACACGGTGGACCAAACCAACACGACTACTACACAACAAATATGTGAAATATCAAATACAAGATCTTCGCTACAGAAATCTTGTGGAGTGACAAATCAATCAAGGACCCCTTGCTTGGATGACTTGTAGAATGCCAGTGATCTCGCCTTAGAGAAGGACCTATATGAGGATCACAATAGAAAGAAAAAAGAACAACTCTCTAGATCAAGTGATCTATATGTTAGAAGAGAATGAGAGTGTTTGAGAGATTTAGTAAGAAGAGGGGTGAGTTAGAATGAAGAAATGGCTCTCTATTTATAGGCAAAATCTTCCATTGTTCCTCGGATCCCACGGATCCCTCCCACTTGGGATCCGTCTAGTGTAATCCTAGGGATCCGTGGGACGCTCCTCTTTGCCCATGGGTTTTTTGGTTATGGGTCATGGGTTATGGGTTGGTCCATGGGGTTTCTTTAGATTAAATGTATCTAAGTATACATGGTATCTAGCCAACTTGGGTATGGGTTATGATCCATGGGTTATGGTCCATGGGTTATGGTTTTTACCCATCCTAATAAACTATTACAACAAATGATTAATTACTACATTTTTGTATTTAAATGGCTATATGTAAATGCTTTACAAAAATAACATGTATCCTTATAATTATACTTAAGATAACATTATATTTGTTATCAACAAAACACAAAGAGATCGCAAAATAAGTAATAAACGTTTTTACGGTTTATTTGTATTAACATATCGAGTTTAAAAAAAACGTGATATAAGGCGATGCAGCGGTGTGGCGGCATGACCTTTCGGCATTACGAAACTTCACGCCTTTGCGAATCTTTCACCACAACTATCAAAAAGAATGAATGCGGGCAAAACTGCCTGGTACACCCTCTGTCTACTCACCCCTCCAAATTCATCCATTCCATTCTTTAAAGAAAACTGCAATAAGCAACTGCATCGTGTTTGTTGGTTTTCCTTGCATTCGTTCTCCTCGATCTTCAATTTAATTGACACGGTTTCTAGACCAAGCATCATCTTTGTCAAAATCACAGGTTAAACCGTTTCTCTTATATGCATATAAAGCCCGGTTTTCTGAGAGAAAACATGGCTCTATACCCTTTTTCTAAACGCGAGATCCTTTTAGATCCCATTTTTCACTAAAACCGGGCTTTATTAAGGGGGCTCTATTCACAAATCTCTAGTAGTGATGTTTAATATATCAATATGGGCAATGTGGAATTTAGTATATTGATGGATGTTTTCAAACAGTTTGTATGACATTTTGACTAATTTTATTGATATAAGTAGTTTTCTTCATATTTTATTTGGTATATGAATTTAGGCCGTTTATGACTTGACTAACAATTGTTGGCTTCACCATCCTCTAGGTTACTAGATTCAGTTAGTGTACGAAAGTATAGGCAACACTAGATGAACAACAGAACCTTTATTCAGATCTAAGCTGCAATAGTCAGCTTAGATTAATAGTATCCAAATGTTACAAGATTAGATTAATGTCAATGAGACAATAATCATATGAATGTAAAGACAAGACAAGATCGGTGAAATGATCCGAGAGAAGAGAGAGAGTGATACAAAAGGCGCACACTCAAGTGTTTGTAACCCTAAATTGAGGGACTTATTAAATAGGAGATTAAGTTACACTAAGACCCTCTAACGGCTATAAATGACACATCGTGAAATGAATAACTCTTCATGAGAAACCGACTTCTTGGAACTTTAAACCTTTTATTCTTTGTCCATGAATAACCCCAGTAGAATCTCTCGCAATGATCATAACTTGAAAGCCATTAGAATCGATAGAATGATATGTTTGCCCTGATTAATACTCCAAATTCTAACATTCCCCTTAATGTCGATGAGCAAACATATCAAACAATATCAATTTTCACACAAAAATTTATCTTTGGTAAGCAGGAGATTTTTAGTGAGAATGTCTGCATTTGGTTTGAAGAGCCAATCTTCTTAGCACTTATAACACCTCTTGCAATTTTCTCCCGATGAAGTGAACATCAATTTCAAAGTGTTTTGATCTTTCATGAAAAACAGGGTTGTGACAAGTTGTAAAGCGATTTGTTGTCAAAAAAAGATTAACAGGAAGATTGATATCAACTTTTAGATCTTTTAGGATTTTTGAATCAAATGATTTCACAGCAGCGAGAGACATAGATCTATACCGCTTACGTGGAAGATTTTGAAAGAGTGTTTTGTTTTTACTTTTCCATGAGATCAAACAATCATTGAAGAAAACACAATAACTCGTGATGATTTTACGGTTTTCTTGCATTTGGCCCAATCAACATCACTATATCCTTCAAGATGATTTTCGAGTTGTTGAAATTGTACCTTAGACCTTTTCCGGAGCTCCTTTTAGATATCTCGAACATTGAGGCACATTCGGATGAGATTTTAAGGGAGAATGCATATATTGTGCCGACAATGAACCGAGTATGAGATGTCGGGTCTTGTATGGGTGAGATAGATAAGTTTCCCAAGTAACCCGATAACCGATGATGTTGACAAGCAATGGGTCATCGGCGGTGGGAATGTATGGAAGCACGAGTTGGGTTCCATAGGAGTGGACACAGTTTGCACCCAAGAAGACCAAATTCTTTGAGGAGTTCAAGGCAGTATTTTCTTTGAGAAAGACGAATGTCATTCCCGTTTTAAAACCTCAATGCCAAGGAAATATTTTAGATTTCCCAAGTCTTTGATATGAAATTTGGATTTTAGAAACTCTTTAAAAGATTTATCTCATCAATGTTGTTTCAGAAGAACAATATCATCCACATAAACAAGCGAGCAATAAACTTGTTATTATCTCTTTTGGTGAGCAGGAGTGATCATTAATGATTGAACAAAGTTATTTTCTTTTAAAACACTCACAAGTTTTCATTCCATTTCACGGGAGCTTGTTTTAGGCCATATAGAGACTTGACAAGTTTACACACTTTATTTTTATTGTTCTCATTCTGTAACCCTTGGGGATGGTCATATAGATATCCTCATCAAGATCTCCATACAAGAAGGCATTGTTAACATCAAGTTGAAAAAGAGGCCATTTGTTTTTACTGACTAAGGCAATAAGACATCTAACGATGAACATTTTCACAACAGGGAAAAAGTTTCATCATAGTCTATTCCTTCCCTTTGGTTATAGACTTTAACAACTAATCTAGCCTTGTATCTATCAACTTCACCATTGGCTTTATATTTGATTTTAAAATCCATTTGTAACCAATGGGAGTTCTATTAGGAGGTAGATCGGTTATATCCCAAGCATGGTTTTCATTTAGGGCCTCAATTTCGAATTCATAGCATCTACCCAATTACTATCAAGGATAGCTTCTTCATAATGTAGGTTCAATACTTTTATTAAGACTAGAAGCAAAGCAATAATTATCCTTGTTAAGATTAGAGTAATTAACAACTTTTTCAACCCCATATTTGACTTTTCCTTCAACAATAAAGTCATTTAGATTCTTGGGCAACTTAGAAACTCTAGTTGACCTTCTAGCGAGAGTGGTGGCAAGCCTCTTTCTTGTTCAATGAGAATCGGATGATGTATCGCCAGAATCGGAAGATGCATCGGCAGGATGTGATTCATGTGATATGTTGCCCTCGGGGTGTGTATTATCATCTATAGATGTTGCAAGCGGTTCATCAATCCTAGTAGGATGACTTACCACCGTGCTATCATCATAGGATGTCACTCTCCTTCATCATTGGGACTTGTTTGTGAGTCAAAGAAATTTTTGTGGTTTAAATCTTTAGGCACATAAGTTTCAACAAAAGGTTTTGACACGTAATTTTTCATTTTGAATGGAAACACGGTTTCATAAAATTTGACATCTCGGAATAAAAGATATTTTTGTTTCTAGGCTCAAGAGTTTATAACCTTTTTTTCATTTGAGTAACCAATAAGAACACTTTTTCGGACCTACTACCAAATTTGTCGAGATGTTGAGAATAGTGGCATAGCATAAGCGACCAAAGACTCTAAGGAGAGAGAGTGAAGGGTCATGCCCATACACAAAGAAGAAGGGGACTTGCCGGACATAATCAAGAGGCAACTGTTTATGACATAGGCAGCAGTTAGAACACATTCAGGCCAAAGATATAGAGGTAATTCCCCCTGAAACATAAGGGATCTAGCAACATTAAGGAGATGCCTATGTTTCCTTTCTGCAATGCCATTTTGTTGTGGTGTATAAACACAAGATGTTTGATGTAGAATTCCTTTTTCATGAAAGAATTGTTGAAGTTTATTATTGACAAATTCTGTCCCATTATCACTTCTGAAAACTTTGACATTGTGTTCAAATTGATTTGATAGCATATGAGTAAAGTTAACAATGGAAACATAAACATCATCCTTCCCCTTAAGCATATAAACCCACACCGCTCGGAATAGTCATCAACTATGGTTAAAAATATTTATAACCATCTCGCTAGTGATTTTATATGGTCCCCAAACATCAAGGTGAACAAGTTGACCAATTTTAGTGGATTTATGTTCACTTAAAGGAAATGGTTCTCGGTTTGTTTAGCTTTATTACAAGTATCACAGAGATGATCAGTTTCAGATGAACTATCAAATTTAAGAGTGGGTTTAAGTATGTGTAGGACTTGGTCAGAGGGATGACCAAGTCTTTGATGCTAGAGATTTCTAGAGACATGACAAACAGATATGCAGTTGTTAGAAGTAATCTTACATGTAGAATCTATATCAAATATATATAATCCATTGTATTGTTTACCAATCCCCACAATCCTTTTTGATGTAAATCAGTATATAGCAATTAGATTCATTAAACCCAACAAACATCTTATTGTCTCTAGCAATCTTATGAGCAGATAGTAAACTAACATTGTATTCGGGAACAACAAGAACATCAAAGAGAGTTAGGTCATTATTGACCTTTAAATCACCAATTTTGGTAATTAAGGCACGAGTACCATTGGGATGTCCAACAGTTAACCCAAGATTTGAAATGTTAACAACATTGATTAAAAATTTCGAACACGGTCATGTCTCGATTTGCACCGAATCAACAATTCAACCAAGACCGATGTTTCAGATAAGGATTTAGTGTTGTTGTTAAAAACTTGTTGAAGTTTACATTAAACTTGACAACGCCATTGAAGAAGGTTCACGAAAAATTTTTACACGCTAAGTTGGCATTAGCAGATGACACATTGTTGTCATTGAGGAGACTCATAAGTCTCGAGAGTTGTTCATTAGACAAGGAGGCGGAGAGTTGCTAGCACTATTATCGGTGACACAATTGGTTTCAGTGAAACATTGTTTCTTGAAAGGTTTACCATTGAAATTTCTTTTAACATATCCAAAGGATACCCAACAAGATCATAACATCTATCAATAGTATGACCGGGTTTTTGCAATTAGTACATTTGAGGTTCATGTTTGGTCCTCTGCTATTAGAGTCGTTACCATTATTAAAACTAGAAATTTTGTTGTTAAAACCTCTTTTGTTATCAAAACTTTTCCACCATCGAAGTTTTTGCAAAGAAAAGTCGTAGCATGGGTTTAGCGAGCTATTCCCGGATGAGACATTTCGTGAGATTCTTCTCCGACACAATGAAAAAGTAGTTTTGACATTAGGTAAAGGATCTCGGTTAAAATGTTGCTTCGATGGGAACATAGGAGTCATCAAGACCCATAAGAAATTGCATTAACTTGATTAGGCGATTGTGTTTTTCAAAATGTTTTGACCTCACAATTGCGTGGGAGGCAAGCTAATCATACAATCAAATTGTTTCCATAAAGAGTTAAGATTTTTATAGTAATCACAGAGAGGACCCACTTTAACTAAGAGAATTTATGTTTTTGTGCAAATTAAAAATAATTTGAACCATCAACTTTATCATAGGTATCTTTAAGATCATTCCACATTTCATAAGCGGTTTTAGAATAAATAGCACCGACAAATAATTCAGTGAGAGAGTTGAGGATCAAGTGACCACAACAGAGTTACAAGTGTCCCATTGATTAGCAAGGCGGGGTTTGAATCATTTCTTATGCAAGTACCATCAATAAACCCCAACTTGTTATGGTTCCTTAAGGCAAACGTCATGGCCATATTCCATATTTTATAATTTTCGGTTCAATGAGTTTAATAGAAATAATGGGAGTACCATTGGTGTTATTGGGGTGTAAATACAAAGCATCACCAAAGGATAAGCTTTTTCGATTGGAACCACCACCACCAACATTATCATCACCAATAGCCATAATACAAACAATAAGACAGAGATAATAAGCAGACAAAGAATCATAGGCGGATATAATAATAAGAGTAAATAGACAAGTAAATAAGACTTTGTAATAAGAAACAACAAGCACCAAGCACGTGGACTAGGGTAAACCAGGCGGTATTCGTACCACTCAAAGGTGGCGATCAAGATGTTAGTCTACCCGTTTGCACCCAGAGACTTAGCATCTTGTATGTTTAAAGAGAAGATAAGACTTAGACTTACAGAGAAATATGCAGCGGAAGAACAAATCACAATCACCCTAGATTCACTTAGTCTAGGGTAAATTGTAAACAGAAGATAACCAGTGATTACGCCAATAGCAATAACCCCAAACCACACATTTGTTGCCAAAGAGAATCAATGAGCCTGTAGCTTTGATACCATGTACGAAAGTATAGGCAACACTAGATGAACAACAGAACCTTTATTCAGATCTAAGCTGCAATAGTCAGCTTAGATTAATAGTATCCAAATGTTACAAGATTAGATTAATGTCAATGAGACAATAATCATATGAATGTAAAGACAAGACAAGATCAGTGAAATGATCTGAGAGAAGAGAGGAGAGTGATACAAAAGACTGCACACTCAAGTGTTTGTAACCCTAGATTGAGGGACTTATTAAATAGGAGATTAAGTTACACTAAGACCCCTCTAACGGCTATAAATGACACATCAGCAAAAATGAATAACTCTTCAGCAGAAACCAGCTTCTTGGAACTTTAAACCTTTTATTCTTTGTCCATGAATAACCCCTGTAGAATCTCTGCAATGATCATAACTTGAAAGCCATTAGGAACTGATAGAATGATATGTTTGCCACAGATTAATACTCCAAATTCTAACAGTTAGTAACTTAATTTTTATGATTTGCTTTAAATGTAATAAAAATGGACATATGAACAAGAAGTTTAGTATGCTAAAGGAAATAGCAGTACAGTTAAACTCTATGGAAACGCATTATGTTGAATTTGAAATGTTGCAGAATTTTTGTTACTTCTCTGCATCGCCTTCTGTGACTTTGACTTTTGAGATTAAACCGTCTCGTTGTTTCTAAATGGATGCATATATAGTTACTTCTGTAACTTGTGTACTTTGCGCTTCTGATATTTTTTGTATATATGCATTTGTTTCGGATAAACCTGAAACTGCTCTATTCATAAATAGTTATACCAATTTAAAATGTTTGCATAACACCTAAAACATATCAACTGTATTATACTACATGTACATTCAAGTCTTAAATATAATTTCAAAAACTGATTACAAAGAATTCAATATATTGTTGTTTTTCGACAACATATCGAAAAAAGTTAGTTTCAATTTATAACTCATAACAGAAGCTGAGTCAAAGTTCACCATAGCATTATATTTCTACATTCAAATTTGAACCAAAATGTCAAAAGTTAATCATCCACCTCTGTCATATAAAATCAAAACAATAGCCACAAAAGCTACTAATCAAAAGATGAAAGTTTCACCAGTTACATTTCTCAATAAATATCAGGATATTAGAGACATGGGGCACCATAGAGACTGGATGTATATGCCTAGATGGTTTCCTGAATCTGGAACTGGAGTTATTGACTTGTTAGATGCTTCATTTTCTTAGGTGGCCAGATGAGGTCATATTTGTTGTCCTTGCAAATGATTTAAATATTGTTACTGTTTTCGTAGAGATGAATATAAAAGGACGAGGATATGTCGACAACTACTATTTATGGGGTTTTCACGAAGAAGAAGGACCTGATACCGATACCGTTTTAGAAAATGAGCAAACATGCTTTATGAATTTGATGATTTATTGCAAAGAATGATATATATTGAAGAGGATCATGCACGAAAGATGCTTGCGTTAGTGTTGGAACAAGATAGGTATGAGGCTGAAATAGAAGCAATGCGCAAAGAAATTAACGAGGAGACAAGTTAGCTAAAGATTTGAAGCTCCAAAAAGTTACCTCCTCAAGTTGCTCAGGAGTTTTTAATATGTGTTGTCGTCAATGTTTGGTGCAAGGTAATGATTCGTCAATCATATTAATACACGTTGCAATAGTTTAGGTAATTTTTCATATGTAGCATTAATTTGACCATAAAAAATTATGTGGCAATATCAATCAATACATAAATTTTACTATATGTTGAAGTTAGTTACACATTATTAACTTTTTGTTATATCAATCTGTGTGTCGATATGAAATTGAAAAGAAAACAAAGATATTGGCTGACAAATAGGCATGCTTGACCCGAAATTACTTGTACCATTTTCCAAAATATGTTTATGATATGGTTTATGTGTGGCCCTTGAACCAATTGTTGTGGGCTCAAGTCTCGTTTGAGACAGTGTGATATTATATGAGATAGTAGGTGGTTTAGGTGCGTAAATAATTTTTCTAGAAAATTATGTTTATGATACAACCCATTTTGACCCGAACATGCTCCAGCTTATGATATGACTAAACCAAGCGTGTCCATTTATAAGTTGAATTTAGTATAAATATACTTCTAGGTGGCTACATCTGCAAAATTCTCGTTATGTACTCTTGTTGAGACGGCTTATCAATAAACCTTCAAGGCTTTTGCTTTTCGAGCTTTATTGGACTGATTGTTGTTTCTTAAATGCTATTGGAATGATATCGTAGAGATTTAGAGGATATTTTATACTGATATCACGGGTATAGTTATTATTGGTGAATACAATAGTTTTAACAATGGCAGCTTACTTTTTTTGACAAAAAAGCTAACCTTAACTTTTTATTTTTCTTTTACCATTTTCATATGTACCAGGTCTACGTTGTACTGGGCTACGTCAAGCTGCTGGTGGAGATATGCAAAGAAGATGTCTAGATTTTCAATTTCTTAACCTTTTTCTTAGAGCAAACACTTTATGTTAGTTACTTTACCAGTCATAGTACAATGTATACTGAGATACTATGTAATCTTATTATTGTTACGATGGAATGAAAAATCTTAATACTTTATACTTTATATAAGGATATAACATATGTTGCATTGGTACTGCATGAGACGAAATTGTTACGAATTATTATAATGAATGTTGCAACTATCTACAAGAAAGTGTCTCGCTTGATGAATTAACGTGTTGCTTATATGTAGTGGTACTAAAAGAAAAAGTGTTGCACTTAAGTGAAAAAAGTGTTGCACTTGTGTGTAGTAACGTTACATTTGGTTTAAAAAGTGTCACACTTGTGTATAAACAGTGCTGCATTTGTATGTAAAAGTTGTCGCGCTTGAACATAAAAAGTGTTGCATTCAAAGTATTGCGTTTACTCAACATGAACAACACTTTTAAGAAGTGTTGCCTTTTCAAATAAAAAGTGTCGCTTATACCTAAGGCAACGTTACATAAAGCGACACTTGATAAAGTGTCACATAAGGCATAATGCAACATTTTTTATACATAATACAACACTTTGTTGGTGTTGGTTTAACTTCATTTTGTAGCATAAGCCAAGGGAGAATAAACCAGTTTGGAATCATTCACATAGGGTAAACCATAGTAATTTCTCAAAAGACTATAGGTACCCTCACCAAAAAAGACATTTTTCAAAACCACCAGTACCCTCCAACAATACTTTTCAAGGTACTTGTAAGTCAAAAGTTACTCAAGCAGTACCTTCTCAAAGTATTGCTCGGTTTTCACCCAATCAAGGTACTGCTAGCACTTTTTCGAATGGAAGACCAAGTATATCCAATTACTATCAACCTAGAAGGTATTCCACTTCAAATAGAGTATCTAGATCAAAGAAATCAACACAAAATGTTAAAACCAACTGGATTAAGAAAGAAAGTACTGATGGGGGACAAACAGTACTTTTCAGCGAGTTTTGTTGAAAACCCAACACAAGTTTTGGAACAAAAGAACATAATTGATCATGTTTTCAAAAACAATGGAGATTACATACTTAAATAATTTAAGTATGTCACTCCACAAGGGGAACACAAGTCAGTAATGGCTTGGGTTCCTAAAAGAAACTAACTCTTTCATCTTTGTGCGAGGCAACCCAAAGAGGAGCTTAAAGATCATTTGATTGTTGATAGTGGTTGCTCGAAGCATGACAGAGACAAAGAGATTCATCGATTTTAAGTCATATTTTGGAGGAAGAGTTGCTTTTGGGAATGATCCTAATGGAGGTAGAATTACTGGGAAAGGAACCATCAAGGCATGACGCATTGATTTTGAGAATGTTTGTTATGTGAAGGAGCTCAAGTTCAATCTTTTGTCAGTATCTCAGATCTGTGATAAGAAGCACCCTGTGTTATTCACTGGCACAAAATGTCTTATTCTCTCCCCTGAGTTCAAGCTTGTTGATGATCACTTGGTAACACTGAGAGTACCAAGAACCAATGATGTGTATAGTCTAGATTTGAAGAATATTACCTCTACTAAAAGAGCAACATGTTTAGTAGCAAGGGCAACAATTGAAGAAGCACATATATGGCATAGAAGATTAGGGCATGTGAATTTCAAGAATATCAATAAGTTGGTTAAAGGCAATTTAGTTAGAGGTTTACCTTCTAAAACATACAAGAATGATCATTCATGTTTGGCGTGCAAGAAGGGTAAACAACACAAAGCTTCATGCAAGAAGATTGAGGAGAGAACTATTAAAGAACGTTTAGAGTTGTTGCACATGGATCTGTTTGGACCTGTTTCTGTTGCAAGCTTAAACAAGAAGAAATACAGCTTAGTTGTAACAGATGATTGCACTAGATTTAGTTGGGTCTTTTTCTTGGGATTTAAAGATGAAACCTTTGATGCTATTCATGATCTTATAATAGCCCTTGAAAGTCAATTGAGACTCAAAGTAAGATCTATTAGATGTGATAATGGGACTGAATTCAAAAACAAGTTTATGGATGAATTTTGTGCCAAGAAAGGGATTAAGAGGGAGTTTAGCATTGCTATAACTCCATAGCAAAATGGTGTTGCAGAAAGGAAGAATAGAACATTGATAGAAGCAGCAAGAACAATGCTTGCAGATTCTTTATTACCTATTCAATTTTGGGTTGAAGTCGTAAATCACCGCTTGTTATGTGTTAAATAGAGTATCATCACTAAACCGAGATGAAGACACCTTATGAGTTGCTTATGGGAAACAAACCCAACATTCGTTTTATGAAACCTTTTGGCTGTCCTCTGACTATTCTCAATACTATTGACTCTTTGGGCAAGTTTGATGGAAAGTCAGATGAAGGATACTTATTGGGTTACTGTACCAATAGCAAAGGATTTAGAGTGTACAACAAGGTTACTAAAAAGGTTCAAGATTGTCTTCATGTTGATTTTCTAGAAGATCAAGACAATCAAAAAGGTAAAGGTCCTGATTGGATGTTTGATCTTGATGTTTTGACTCCTTCTATGAACTATAATCCTGTCAGAGAAGAAAATCAAGTTGTTCACAAAGAAGAAGATTTACAGTACATTGTTCATGGAATTAATATTAGACCTGATGCTGTTCCTGATGAAGAACCTATAACTATTGAGAAGGAGAAAAGTACTGTTGCACCAAAATCCGTATTGTCTGATGAAGATCAAGCTCTTCAAGATGAGCTTAATAGGATTCTCTTTCAAGAAACAATAGCAAAATCTTATGAAGATGATCAAAGAAGAGCTTATGAAGCAGCAAAGAAAAAGGGTAAGTCTACAGATTACTCTCACAGTACTTTGTATCACAGTACTTTGGATCAAAGTACTGCTGAACCAGTTGACAGTACTTCTGATGATTTGAATGATCCAAACATGCCTGCGTTAGAAGACACTGATGATGAGTTAGAAGATGAAGGTATTTTCTCAAATTCCAATGAAGAACCTGATTTCACAAATTTAGGTGATGATCTTGAAGTTCCACAAACTCCTACATTAAGAGTTCATAAAGATCATCCTGCTGGTCAAATCATTGGACCTTCCACTTCAGGAGTGCTCACAAGAACAAAAGCTAAAGGTCTCTCTAAGCAACATAGTGCTTTACTCAGCTTTGTTTATAAACAAAACAAGATGAATCATAAGGATCAACAAACATGCTTATTTACCTGCTTTATCTCTCAAGAAGAACCCAAGACTGTAGCTCAAGCATTAGCCAAAGAGAGTTGGGTTGAAGCCATGCAAGAAGAACTTCTTCAATTCAAACTTCAAGATGTTTGGGTACTATGTGATTTACCAGATGGAAAGAAAGTCATTGGTACAAGATGGGTTTTCAGAGTTAATAGAGATGAAAGAGGTAATGTCATCAAGAACAAAGCACAATTGGTTGCACAAGGATTAGGCATCACTTTATTCATGATTTTTATGAGCACAGGCTCATTAATGTTGTCAAGGTCCACACAGATGACAATGTAGCTGATCTACTCACAAAGGGATTTGATGTTTCAAGATTCAACCATTTAGTGGTGAGTATTGGTATGATTAATTATTAAGCTACATTTAAGGGGAGGACTTTATATTAGTTTAGTTTAGTCCTATGCATTGTTTGAGGGGAGGCAAAACAATGTTCTTTGATGTTTTTGCTCTTATGGAGAAGAGGATGGAAAGTACTGCTTGGCATTTATCTGAAAGTACTGCTTACGTGGAAAGCACTGCTGTCTTGTCAAGTACTGTTCCAACGGTCATTAATAAGGGGTAAAATTCAACAACGGTAACTTTATTAATTGGGCTTTGATTTTTTAAATCTTACCTATAAATAACTACCCTACCGATTTTTACTCTCATCTTTATACTTATCCATCCATTCATCACTTTTCTCATCAACATTCACCTTCGCCGATTCATTTATTCTTCTACCAACAACCAATGGCTATTCGTCACACCTGTAGTAAGCACAACATGGTCACTAATTTGGACAAGACGCCTTCGAACATCACTTTTCATGATATTATTGATTTCCTAACTGGGTCTTCAATCAATTATGCTCTGCTGATCAATCTTGACATCATTAGACCATGGATTCAACAATTTTGGGCTACTGCTAGATCACATTTGCAAGATGATGAATCATTCATTCAAGCTAAGGTTGCTGGAAGGACAGTTCGAATCACTGACACTGCAATAAGGGAGAATTTATTGTTTCAAGATGAAGAAGGTGCTGTTCGTTTTGAAAAACAAGTACTTTGGGATACACTTAGAGATATAGGGTATGAAGGTTCACCACCGAAACTACTTTTAAGAAGCCTTTATTTAGTCCTCATTGAAATATCTCATTCATGTTTTACTTCACCGCTGAGTCCCAAAAGTACTTCATGGGAACAGTTTGGTGCAAACATAGCTTCTGCATTAGTGGGATTAGCTACCAATCAACCTTTTAATTTTTCACGCATGATTCTAGATGGTATGCTTTCCCATATCACTAATGGTTCACCATTCTTGATGTACCCTAGATTTGTTCAAATATTCCTGAACAAACAGCTTGAGGATATTCCTAAACCTCAAAGCTTTTTACCTGCTGTAGTACTTCCTCCAAAGGTGTTTACTTTTATGGCTAAAAAGAGTGATAAATTTTCTAGAAGGAATACACCTTTAACTGCTCATATGTTGGAAGTAGCACAGGCTGTTAGAGATGAAGCTAATTCAAGTAAAGATACTGAGCCTTCAGTTTCAAGGGAAGGAACTACTTCTCATACTGCACCTTCACCAGATCATGACGTTTCTCAACATACTGCTTCAAAGGAAAGTACTGCTTCTTTGCAAGGTACTGCACATGCTGATTCAGAACAAGATGTGAATCCACCATCATCTCCCAATGATGATACTTCAACAGATTGGTCTCAAACATCAGGAGGAGATGAGGGAGTCATGGCTATTGAGGGAGTAGTTCTGGATAATTATGCTTTAACTAGGGAATTAATGAGGTTGAAGAAGGATAATGAAGCTCAAGCTGCACAGCTCTTGAAGTTGAACAATAAGTTCAAAAGATTGAAAAGATTCGTTTGGCTACAAGTTCAACATCACAGGTTGTGGGTGAAATCACAGAGGAAGAGAGGTCAGAAATCTAGGAAGGTTTCTAAGGGAAAGAAGCTTACCAAGCAATCTTCATTCACATTGGGGAGGAATTTGGAGAATGAAAATTTGAATGAAGATGCTGAACCTAATGAGAATCTGAATGAAGAACCAGATGCTGAAACTTATGAAGATCCAAATAAAGAAGCTGAGCAAATTGAGCAAGCTGATGCTCAAGGTACTGATGTTCAAGCTGATGCTCAAGGTACTGATGTTCAAGCTTATGCTCAAAGTACTGGTGATCAAGGTACTGCTCTTCAAGGTACTTTTAGGCAAGAGCTTATTACACCAAGAACCTTAAATTTTGATGAAGAAGCTGGTCCTTCAACAATTATACATGAAGAAGCTGGTACTTCTAATCCGATTCAGCAAGAGGAACATACTGTTAGTGATGATGAGACCATTGCTCAAATAATGCTCAACATGTCAAGACCAAGAGGTATTAGTATTCTCGGAGTTGAACAACCTCAAGTCTTACAACCTTCTTCTCAACCTACTCAAGAGTTAGATCCAAAAGATAAATGAAAAGGAATCTTGGTAGAATCCAATGCTAAGAAGAAGAAGCTTACTTTAGCAGATTTAAAAGCTATTGAGGAAGCTAAAAAATGAAGAAGCTGCTAGAAAGTTACAGGATGAATTAGATGCTGAAATTGAAAAACCAAATAAGCAAGCTGTTATACCAAGAAGACTGATACGCTTACGCAGCGCGTTCGGGGTCAAAGGAACTTCCTTTTCGTCAAGCAAGTTTTTCAACACCCTATGCAGTGAACCTAATCGTTGTAGTGTAGTATTAGGGTAAGCCACGGGTATTGATATCGTTCTCTAGGGGAATAGGAATGCTAGTGAGAAGTTACTACGCTAAGGTTAAGGTTGAGGAAGATTATTTTTATCTTTTTATGTTTTTGGAAATTGAAAAGTACAAATCTCGGTATTGGATTTGGGGGTTGGTACTTCACCGATTACTCTACTAATATCTAATTATCTAAACTAAGGTGGTGGTAGTCTATGTCTAATTAATGTGTGCTCGTATGATAGTTTAAAGATGTGTTTACTTAGGTTTTACTACTCCTTAATTATCTCATATTGATGGTTGAGTTGTCACGTCCTTATTCTTAGTTGCGTTGTGTGTCTAAAGTTGTAAGGTATGCGTTTCTCCCAACTCTTTGAACTTACCAAAGGGTCTCGCCTACAAAACCCACTAGGGATAATAAACTCTTACTCTAAGGCACTCTTTGGATGGTTTAGCTTACAACTACTCGGGTAATTATATTCTAAGGTTCACAAAGATGAATCAAGCATTATACACAACGAATGACCTATCGCATTACTAGATCATTAATCAACTAAGATAAGAAACAACCAATCAATATTTAATAATTAAGTTTCATACTCCCTAGCAAACACACAAATAAATTAGCCGGACATGGAGAACATGCAAGCATACACACAAATAATTAAAGACGTAATTGAATTGATGAAGTAAATACTTATCTTGATGTAAGATAGGGTTTGGAACCCTAAAATACTGTACAAGACACCCTTGGTTCGGTTTTAGGTTTTTTACTCCAAAAAGACTCTTAAAACTGAAAAATTCGGATTCTATATATAATATTACATATGCGACGGCGTCACCTTATGTTTTGTGACGCCGTCGTGTCGCGTCATTAGGGTTTCGTCTTGGCAAGTTAACCTTGCGACGGCGCCACCTTATGTCCGTGACGCCGTCCTCTTCGACTTCGACGTCGTGCGGGTCGATCTAGGCCGCCCGAGTTGCGACGGCCTACTCTTTTAAAGCCCGACGCCGTCCTTCGAACTAGCATTTTCTCTTCGAGCCCACAAATTCCTCCGACGGCGCCGCAGCTTAAGCGATGACGCCGCCTGCTTTCAAGTAGCTTTGAGTGTCTCGATTCGACTTTGGCCATTTTCTTCAGATATTCGCGCTTTTCGTCCAAATAAGTGCCATTCCAAGATTTTGCCTTCAAGAGACCTAAAAGTGAAAAGGAACGATATTAAGCAATAACGGATACAAAAGTGATCAAATAAGGGTTAAACGACCCTCAAAATGGTACCTTTAAAACCTTATCAAATATCCCTACACTTGTTATTTGCTTGTCCTCAAGCAAATGTGATTTTAGCCAATTAATTTATAAGTTAGGGTCATGAAGCATTGATTTAAAATGGTCCACAACACATATAAGCCCCATAAAAGTCATAAAAAGCACGGAATTACATACTAGCACCTCACATGGGGTGTTTGGATACTCACATCTCTCTCGGTGTATATATGAAATATAACAAATAGGAAATGGAAGATAAACACTCATTAACCGTCCTAGTACATAGATTACCATAGGCTTGAGAATAGATCAAACCTCCATCGCTTTGGCGAAGCACCTAGGAAAGACTATCAAAGAGGTCTTTTAAAGGGTTGTAATGTTAGGCTTACGGTAGGGAAACAAGGGTTTGGTGGGATAGGCTATTTAGTGGTGGCAAGTCAAAAATCTCTATGTTAAATGCATACGAAGAATGGCGTTGCTAAGCCAAGACTCGACACTCTAAAACTCTAGGTAACGGAAATAAACAAACATAAATTTAAAGGATAGATGTAGGATGGTAGCCCGTATTTTTTTTTTTTTTTTTTTTTTTTTTTTTTTTCATACACTTTTACTCTACCATCCCCTACGGTAACATCAAAATGATAGGGATTTATAGGCACATCCCTACACTTGAGTTTTTATTACTCTAACACTAATTTGACCCGAATTGAAAATATCAAAACACTTGGGGTACATTATTACGTAAACAAAGGGAATTTGAATTTAACGCCCTTCTCGTCATTTCATAAACTTTAACTTTTCCCATGAATCCCAATCGTCCCAAAATCAGATATAAAGGATATGACTCGACTTAGCAACTCATGCAAGCAACGGATAATTGAATTAAGGGTTTAGGGTGATAACAAACATTTGCACTAAAAGTGAGTGCATAAGGGGTAGGCTAAGGCGATTTGGTTGTATATTTGGGGGTGGGGTGTAAACAATTCTCTTCATTGATATTCCGGAAAAACCGAAACATCAAGAGAACCGCGAAAAGGATAGGCTCTGAGGGGTTAACTAAGGGTAACGTGTACTAAAGATGAGTACAACGCAAAGGATGTGGGGGAATTACTCAGCCGATGTGGAAGAAGTAATTATATTACGGGTATCAAACAAGGGTTATCCTAATGCCTCTTATCATTTAGTTATTCCTAACTACACAAGTGTAGTCTCACTTGCGATCTCGGAATGCATCACAAAACAAGTTCTAGAATCTAATATACTACCGGTTCACACTCTAAGCATTGAAGATGAATGCTTTTAATTCCTACTAATCTAAGGGAGATCCTCACATTTGGGTGAAATTTGGGTGGTAAAGGGTTTTTGGGCTAGTCATGCAACTTCCTATCCGTGAGACGCTTTTGTTAAGACTAATGGCCCACTCCTATATGTCATGAAAAATTTTAAATTTGGTGCCAAAATTACCCTAACCGACATTTTATCATGGTTTATTACACAATCACAATTGGACAAAGCAAATAATCAAGGATAAGCATAGTTTCAAAGTTCCGCTTTATTTTCCTCCCTACACTTAAACCGAACATTGTCCCAATGTTCCCGAAAGTATCAAAGTTATGATAAAAGAAGGTAATCAAAAACGAAGAAACTAATACTCCCCGATTAGCTCGGTAGGATCCGTGTAAAGTGGTGGTTAAATCCTTTCCAAGAAGAATTTATGCGTGAAAAGCTCCTTCCAATCTTGTGTAACTTCTTCTTGACAAACTAAACCCGCACACTTGAACAAAACAAACGAAACCTTCGTAAAATCGGTGGTAATAATATATATAAGACTCGATTTAAACTAGGATATAATGCTTGTGGAATGGATGTTTACTGAATTTCTAAGAAAATTAAGACTTGGAAAATTCCAAAATTTATAAGTAGCTCGAAAACGAGAAAAGTGATCCGATGTTTTACTCCTTCCGCCGTCAGTTATCCCGACAAAAATTGTTATGCAATTTTCGAAAAAAAATTCGGAAAATTTACATCTTTAGAATCGAAAAATTTCGCAAAACATCCATTATGACTCGATACAAGCATTTGACTCGAACAAACAAACATACATATCTTTTAGTTAATTTTATTCTCATGTTTACGTTTCTTTTGAAAACGTGTAATCCTCCCTACACTTATCCCTTATGTAAAATACCTTTATATGCAATTAAGACGAGGTTAAAAACAAAATAAAGCATTTTACAAATTTAAACATGAGGATAAACAATTAATAAAAGATATATGACACTAACAAGCAAACAATTAAGCATGGGTTGCCTCCCACGAAGCGCTTTTCTTTATTTAAGAGTCTTGTAGCTAGACTCGTAGTCGTGCCCCTACGTTTTCTCATTACCTCCCTCTTGACGGTCTCTACCGGGGGATTCCATGTTGTAGAAGTGTCCTATGATGCACCTCTCAAAGAGTTCGTCCTCTCCCCACTCGGTCCTATATTTCGGTCCTAAGTTCAAACAATCCTTATAGAACCCGAAAATCTTAGCCATAACATAATCTACTCCATTTTCCCTATCCTTATCATTCCTATAATAGACCGACAGCTTAAGTTCCTTTTCATCATTAGAGAGTGATGAAAACTTCTCAATCTTAAACGGAATTTGGTAAGCTATGTCGTCGGTCTCATCTTTGAATCGCACTACTCCTAACGAGTGGTCATAGGTCATCCCGGTGCTTTCTATGAAAGGTTTTCCTAGAATAACGTGGGACAAGCTGGGTCTATGGCGTGCTAATATCATCCACAATTATGAAGTCCGTAGGAACGTGAAACTACCTACATAGACGGGCAATCCCTTAACTCTACCAAGAAAATTGCACTTATCCCTAGGATTATCGGGGTCTTGCCTAGTTGGGATAGGCTTCTTCATTATCCAATTGTAGTAGGTGCTAGTCATTATGTTGATTGGGGATTTGCGATCAATGTAGGCCTTTGCCACAAAAGGTGTCCTATGCAACATGGTATGTTAAGATTCCAAGGGTTCCCAAACTTGATTCTAGGGCTTTTCCTAACATACATGCGACGGAGGTCACGCACTAAGTGAGGGTGGCGAGATAGTTCTTCTTCCGTAGGAAATTTGTTGAAATAGTCAATGTCTACTTCATCTACTTCCTCGGGTGTTTCATTATTCACAAGCGTATGGTCCTCTTCGTCATCCGTTTCTATCGGGTTTCACTAAGGCGATGGTATTAACGAATTGAACGTGCTTAGTTAGCTTGCTTGGATCCTTAATCTCTATACACGAAGGTTCGGGAGTTGAGATAGCACTAACCTTCCTATCACTATTGGTTATGGCTTTCAAAAGGTTGTCTATCTTCCTATCCATCTCGGCTTGTTGATGGTTAAAGCGGTCCGAGAGCTTAGCCATTTGGGTTTCTTGGGATGCAACTAGGTTTTGCAACATCCTTCGATGTTTTGTTGGTTAGGACCGTTAGGTGGGGCCATGAGAAATCATTAGAGGTGAATTCTTTGGTTTGTCCCCGTGAGAAGTCGGGCTTGCTTTTCCATGCCTCACGGGTTTCATTGAAATTCCTAGGTCCGGGTGTTGTAGGGAATCTTCCTCCCGCTCCATTAATACGCGAGGATGCGAGTCAACGGAAGCGTGTTCGGGATCGGGAGCTAGTCGCGTGTTATGAGGATCACAAAGCGGCTCGCACGAGGAAGAAACTTTGTTCACATGGTGTGAAGACTTAGGATTTTCATAGGAACTCATGAGGAATTTAACTTGATCTTCAAGTTCGATCATCCTACGGTCGGAAGGTTGTGAGTTGATGGAAGGCAAGGAGATTGCCTTGACGGTTTTAGGTAGCTCACGGGGGTCATCCCAACTTTAGTTGTCGTAGAGGGCAAGGTCCTCTATTATACCCCATGATTCTTCCGGTGAGATCACTAAGTTTTCCACCGCCGCTTGGTCAATGGATCGCTTAGTGGGAAGTTGACATGATCATAAAAGATTTGGACTTGGAGCCAAAGATCAATGCCGTGATGAGGACTTTATGAAGTAAGTCCTTGAATCGGGTCCATGCTTCAGAGAGATTCACCTTGACGTTGTTGGAACATCAAGATGTCATTCCTAAGCTTAGTGGTTCTCCCGGTGGGAAAAATTGAGCAAGGAAGCGAGAGGTAAGATCATCCCAACTTGAGATGGAGCCGGTGGAAGTCGCTCAAGCCAATTACTAGCTTGGTCCCGTAGAGAGAATTGGAAGAGACGCAAGCGAGTGGTCTCCGAGTAGTAGCATCAAGGTCGATGGAATCGACAATTTTGAGGAAATCCTCGAGATGTCGATTTGGATCTTGAACGAAGTCCATGGAATGCACATCCGCTTTGCACCAACCGGATGGTGTCGGATCGCAGGCCGTAGTTTGGGCTTGGTCGGGAAGCTCAATTGTGTTCCTATAGCCTAGGTGGCTTGGTCTTGAGTATTCACCAAGAGTACAGTGCTCTTGGCGGTCATTTGGTGGTGGGTTGATGAGTGGTGGTTGGTTATCACCTTCCATGATGAAAAGTGATGGGGTTACGAACAAAGGTCACGAAGAAGGGGATAGACTAAGAGGAAGCTAAAAAGAAAAAAATTTACTTGATAGGAATCAAGCAAAGAACCTAAACGAGGTGGACTACTAACTAGCTATTCTATTCCCGCAATGGTGCCAAAACTTGATACGCTTACGCAGCGCTCTCGGGGTCAAAGGAACTTCCTTTTCGTCGAGCAAGTTTTACAACACCCTAGGTAGTGAACCTAATCGTTGTAGTGTAGTATTAGGGTAAGCCACGGTATTGATATCGTTCTCTAGGGAATAGGAATGCTAGTGAGAAGTTACTATGCTAAGGTTAAGGTTGAGGAAGATTATTTTTATCTTTTATGTTTTTAGGAAATTGAAAAGCACGAATCTCGGTATTGGATTTGGGGTTGGTATTTCTACCGATTACTCTACTAATATCTAATTATCTAAACTAAGGTGGTGGTAGTCTATGTCTAATTAATGTGTGCTCGTATGATAGTTTAAAGATGTGTTTACTTAGGTTTTACTCTTCCTTAATTATCTCCTATTGATGGTTGAGTTGTCACGCCCTTATTCTTAGTTGCGTTGTGTGTCTAAAGTTGTAGGGTATGCGTTTCTCCCAACTCTTTGAACTTACCAAAGGGTCTCGTCTACAAAACCCACTAGGGATAATAAACTCTTACTCTAAGGCACTCTTTGGATGGTTTAGCTTACAACTACTCAAGTAATTATATTCTAAGGTTCACAAAGATGAATCAAGCATTAAGTACACAACGAATGACCTATCGCATTACTAGATCATTAATCAACTAAGATAAGAAACAACCAATCAATATTTAATAATTAAGTTTCATACTCCCTAAGCAAACACACAAATAAATTAGCCGGACATGGAGAACATGCAAGCATACACACAAATAATTAAAGACATAATTGAATTGATGAAGTAAATACTTATCTTGATGTAAGATAGGGTTTGGAACCCTAAAATACTGTACAAGACACCCTTGGTTCGGTTTTAGGTTTTTACTCCAAAAAGACTCTCTTAAAACTGAAAAATTCGGATTCTATATATAATATTACATATGCGACGGCCACCTTCATTTTGTGACGCCGTCGTGTCGCCGTCATTAGGGTTTCGTCTTGGCCACGTAACTTTGCGACGGCGTCACCTTATGTCTGTGACGCCGTCCTCTTCGACCGACGTCGTCGGGTCGCATCTAGGCCGTCCCGAGTTGCGACGGCCTACTCTTTAAAGCCCGACGTCGTCCTTCGTAACTAGCATTTTCTCTTCCGAGTCACAAATTCCTCCGACGGCGTCGCAGCAAAGCGACGCCGCCTGCCTTTCAATGACTTTGAGTGTCTCGATTCGACTTTGGCCATTTTCATTGTATATTCGCCTTTTCGTCCAAATAAGTGCCATTCCAAGATTTTGCCTTCAAGAGACCTAAAAGTGAAAAGGAACGATATTAAGCAATAACGGATACAAAAGTGATCAAATAAGGGTTAAAACGACCCCTCAAAATGGTACCTTTTAAAACCTTATCAAAGACCACAAGGTATTGCTAAAGAAATGAATGCCATGATGGCTTATCTGAAGGGACAAGGATATATAGGCTTACAGAAGTTAAGATATCCAGAGATGAAAGACTTATATGATGTTGTTAGAGAGTCTTATAAAAAGGAACTGGATGGTATTATTCCTTTTGATTCTGAAAAGAAAAATGTAGATGCAAGAAAAAGAAGTTCAAAGAGAAAGAGGACAACTGATAATGAACAGCTATCAAAGAAGTTTAAATTGAGAACATATACAGTTGATGAGTTGAGGAATTATCTAAGGGTTGTTGATTTTGAGCATCCAAAATCAAAAGAAGTTGCTGAGATGAAGTCCAAGATTTCTACATTTGAAGTTGTAGAATCAAAAGATGGAGATTATCTCATCTTTCATAGAGAAGATGAAAGTTTTAGAGAATTTAACTTGTTGTGGGACATACTGCATATGATAGATAGAGAAGATTTGTTTCATCTGTATCAACAAGTGCAAGATTATTTTGAGCATATTCCATCAACAGGAGTGGGTTTAGTCTTGCTGGGTGATCTTACAACTATTTGGGAGATAGAAGAAACCAGCAATAATGCTCTCTGGAATAATCAAGAAGATTGGGAAATCACAAGCTGGAGATTCTTTGAAGAATCAAGAGTGCATGTATTAGAGTTAGAAGATTGTACCATGATTCATATGCTAGCAGAAAGGAGATATCCTCTTACAAGAGATCTTATGATTAGGATGCTAGATCATGGTATGGAAGTTGAACAGGAGAATGAAACAGCTCTTATGGTAATTGAGTTGTTTATCAAATGGAAAACTTTAGCAGATGATGATGCATAATTACGGGTATGGTTTTTATTATATAAATCTTTTGAATAATAAGTACTTTATTCAAAGTACTGCTGGACAAACAGTACTTTTTCAAAGTACTGCTTGCAGCACAAAACTAGTAAAGTCTTTTAATAAAAATAAGCAATTTTTGTAAAGTGCAAAATGCTTTTTGAAGAACAAAATAACAGCAACAAATTGTTTTGAGAGTAACACTTGGTGTTAGTACTTGTACTACACAACAAATGGTAATCAACTCACCATGTTTAATAAACAAGAAAGAGTTTGACTCATCGTGAGGGTACGACTCTGATGTGATTATCAAATCCGTTTTTAGTTGACAATTTACTAAAAATTGTATGGTTTTCAACTCACCATATCTGTAATAGTGAAGAGTTGGCTAGCCTACAAGATAAATGGTTTGTGGTAAAGGCTGTGGAAAAACATTTGTATAGTAATTAGTTCACCATGGTAGTAAGAACTAACTAGTCCAAAAGCAAACGGCTCTTGGTAAAGACTTAACAAATCCGTTGATAGTTGATGATTTGCTAAAAATCATATGGTTATCAATGTACCATGGTTTTTCACCTAAACATTGGCTACTCCAGAGTTAATGGCTTTGGTAAAGAGACATCAAAATCCACTATTTTTCGATGATTCACCTCTCACAGGAGTTTACACACCTGGAAGTGATGAAAATAGTCTGAAACTTTATAATCTGATGTACATTTTGCCATATGTTGCTGAGTAGCTGAAAAGATCTGTTGCTAATAAAGATTGCTGATAAAGATAACTTTGATGATGAAAATACAAACACAGTGAGTACAAGACGAATCTGAAGTTAAAGATACAATATTTCCTTGTAGACAAAGATGATGAAGTTAAAGATACAGAGGAACTTGAAATCAAGCAAGTAGAATTCAAGTTAGGGGAGGATTGTTGGGGTATAAAGTCAAAGTGCTGCTGAAAGTCAAAGTACTGCTTAATGCTAAAAATCAAAGTACTGCTTAATGTAGAAAGTCAAAGTACTGCTCGTCAAATTACTGATATGCTAAAGGACTGTTATGCAAATCGTTTAAGGATTATTATGTAATTCTATAATATTCTTAGATTAGAATTAGTTTACTTGTCGTACAAGGATTGTAAACCGACTATGGTATTCCTTATGCCTATAAAAGGACCCCTAGATTGGCATTAGAGATACGAATGAACTTACATGCAAGTACGAAATTAGAGTTATTTAGCGATTAGGTTTGTTAGTGAATCAGATAATAAGCGTGTTCAAAGTTTGGTTTTAATATAATCGTTGAAGTTTAAAGTTATTCTTCTTAGCTTTGTTAAAGTAGATTCCGCATACTTAATAGAGTTATATCAGTGTTTCATTGTTAGTAGTTTTGGATTTATCCAAGGTTGCTAAACCCTTACAAGCTACATAGTTAGTTTGGTCAGAGTATATCGATCCAACAAGAACCCACAACCCTCCTAAGTAAAAAAGTTTAACATTCTGAAAACCTTCTTCCTTGAGAGTTATGTAAATATTTGGCAAAACATTAATATCTTTAACCTTCCCCATTAGAGACAAACTAAAGTCACGATCCTTAGTGCACGAGTCGTCAAGAACCATAGTTGGTAGAGAGCCCTCTCTTGAAGTGTTGTTAGGGGTCCCTGAATTGAGAACAGAGGAAAAAGAGCCAATGGAATTCCCTACATTCGCACCTATGGAAGTCCACTAATTCGAACCTTTAGGTTTCCAAGCATTAGGTTTTGGATCTCTTTGGAATCGTACAACATTTGCATAAAGGCGAAGACGACCAATCCATATAGTACATAAATTCTCAATCAGACGATCCAAGTTAACAACCTTAATAAAACAAACGAAAGCAAATCTTTTACCAGCTTTGGATTTCTTGAAAGGAATGAAAACATCAATTACTGTACCGTAATCGCTACACACCTTTCACAGATCTCGGGACAAAAAGTGATCGGGAAAATTCGTAACAAATACCGAATTCAATATATGTTGATTATGATCCTCCTTTGATTTGTTTGAATACCACTTATTATCCTCCATTGAAAGAGAAAAAGGGAAATAATAAATAACTAGATGACCAAAAAAAAAACTAAATGATTAAACCGGGCCCTTTTGTTCCAAATCAAATATCCTATAAGAAACTTCATTATGGGATCAATCACAAAGTGATACTACTTGAATAACAGGGCCTTAATAGGAATTTGACAGATGGAAGGTAGTAGATCGGAGAGAACTAGGGTTGGAAATGGTTATCACCGGAAATCGCCATGTGATTTTGAAAATGATATGGGTCTATTCATACTAGCTTAGTTAAATTATATCACAACATTCCAGTTGGGTTACATGGTACAAATGAATTTTCAATCTATTTATTCCTTTTTGCTATGGAACTAAACAAGTTATTAATCTACGGGAAATTAAAGATTGCTTTTCAACATTCATCGTAGCAATTATATTGTACATTTTCATATGCAAAGCTAATTATATACCCTCACTTAAATTGAAAATAAACTAAGATGGTGTTTGTTTAAGCTTATTTATGGTTTATAAACTAATATGCTCTCGACTTATATTTTATAGGCTTAAGTTTTTCGGCTTATTTAGAGTAAAGGCCCAAATATATCTTTGTGGTTTGTTTATTGTCCCGCTTTACATTCTTGTGATTTTTTTTGGCACACAAACATCCCTGCGTTAGTAAAGTTAGTCACCATACATCTCTCCATTAGTAAAATCAATCAATGAGGACTACGGTGCAAATTATTCTCCGTTTTTCGGCTTATATAGAGTAAAGTCCAAAATACATCCTTATAGTTTGTTCATTGTCCCGCTTTATATCCCCGTAAAATTTTTTTTGGCACACAAACATCCCCGCGTTAGTAAAGTTAGTCACCATACATCGATCCGTTAGTAAAACCAGTCAATGAGGACTAACAGTGCAAATTATTCTCCGTTAAATCCTAACGCAAGTGAAAATATTTACATCGTTATTCCTCCGTTATCACCACCATACATCTCCTAACAGATTTACGTTTTTATACGTTTTCGTTCGTTTTTCTCACATTTTTATCCGTTTTTATACGTTTGCGTCCGTTTTTCTCATGTTTTTATACGTTTTCATTTCTTTTATCTGCTTTCTTTTCGTTTTTATATGTTTTCGTCCATTTTGCTTAAGTTTTTATCCGTTTTCGTCCATTTTTATATGTTTTCGTTCGTTTTTCTTGCGTTTTTATTCGTTTTCATCTGTTTTGTACGTTTTTATACGTTGTCACCCGTTTTTCCTACGTTTTCATACGCTTTATCTGTTTTCATCTGATTTTATACGTTTTTATCCGTTTCCATCTGTTTTTATACGTTTTCATCCATTTTTCTCCGTCTTTTTTTGTTTTAATCCGTTTTTATATATTTTGTTCGTTTTTCTTACGTTTTCATACATTTTTATCCATTTTCATACATTTTTATTCGTTTTTATACGTAGTCATCTTTTTTCTCATGCTTTCATAAGTTTTTATCCGTTTTCATTCATTTTATATGTTTTTGTTTGTTTTTCTCATGTTTTCATACGTTTTTATCCGTTTTCGTCTGTTTTCCTTACGTTTCATACAATTTCATACGTTTTTATCCGTTTTTGTTCGTTATTATACGTTTTCATCCATTTTTCTCACCATTTAATACGTTTTTATCCGCTTTCTTTCGTTTTTATCCATTTTATGCGGATAAAACTGATGAAAACGTATAAAAATAGATGAAAACGAATAAAAACGTAAGAAAAACGGATGAAAATAGATAAAAACGTATGAAAACGGACGAAAACGTATTCAAACGGATGAAACAGATAAAACCATATAAAACGGACGAAAACGGATAAAAATGCAAGAAAAACGGACGAAACATATACAACCGATGAAAACAGATAAAAACGGACGAAAACGTATAAAACGGATGAAAAAGGATAAATACATATGAAAACATGAGAAAAATGGATTAAAATGTATAAAAACAGATAAAAACGTATAAAAACGGATGAAAACGTATAAAAACGTATGATAATGCAAGAAAACGGACGAAAACATATGAAAATAGACGAAAACGGATACAAATGTATGAAAATTTAAAAAAAACATATAAAAACGGACCAAAAAGTATAAAGCTGATGAAAACGTATAAAAATGGATAAAAACGTATAAAAACACAAGAAAAACGGAAGAAAACAAATAAAAACGTAAGTAATATATAAAAACGGACGAAAGCATATAAAAACTGATGAAACTGTATGAAAACAATAAAAGTGTAAGAAAAATTTATGGAAACATTTAAAAATGGACGAAAATGGAGAAAAGCGTAAGAAAAACGGACGAAAACTGATAAAAATGTATGAAAACGGATAAAAACGTATGATAACGTGAAAAAAATGTAAGAAAACGTAAAGTGGTTAGGAGATGTATGGTGGTGATAACGGAGGACTAACGATGCAAATATTTTCGCTTACGTTAGAAGATAATGGAAAATAATTTGCACCGTTAGTCCTCATTGATTGATTTTACTAATGGAGGGATGTATGGTGGTTAAATTTACTAACGGAGGGATGTTTTTGTGCCAAAAAAACCACGAGGATGTAAAGCGTGACAATAGACAAACCACGGAGATTTATTTTGGACTTTACTCGCTTATTTATAAACATGTGGTTTATACAAGTTTGTTATGTGATAATAAATTTATATGAGCCAATAAATCTCAAAATAAGCAAAAAATGTGAAGCTTATAAATCATAAGCTAAAATCATATAAGGTCATAAGCTCATAAATAAACTTAAACAAACATCCCCTAAAATCGTCTGTGCATTATACGTGTCTTAAACTAGTAATATGAGAGTGTAAGGTAAGCAACATGCCATTTGGGCCTCACCCAACGCCACGTTAGCATTCTCATTGTCAACACATACCCCAAAACATCTTTTTACTCACAAGATGCCATTTGAGCCCCACCCATCCATAATTTTATTTTCTTTTTTATTTTAGTTTTTTTTTAAATACAAATTATATAAACTAAAAAACAAAATTTTAAAATATTTAAAGATATAAATCAAAACTTTATAAATGTTTAAGAGTACAAACTAAAAGTTTTTAAATGTTTAAGGGTATAAACTAAAACTTTTTAAATGTTTAAGAGTATGAATTGAAATTTGTATATATTTTAAAAGTTTAAAACAAAAAAATTAAAAAATGTAGCAGGTTCATCTTCTTCATTGCACACTCAAACTACACACAGTTAAACACAAAACCTAATTAAAAAATTAAAATAAGAACAAAAAATAAAAACGAAGTTTTTTTGTCTTTTTCACGTCGGAGATTCGGCAGAACTTAGTTCGGCGGCCTCAGATGGTGTCACGGCGGCCATTCATCGGCGTCGTTTCATCAGTCTTATCGGATTTGGTGCCCTTTCACGCTGCCACACCCATCGCTATGATAAAGAAGTGACAATTGCTTGGTTATATATGGAATACAACATAATGATTACTTATAGCAACTTTGGACATTGTGAAGAGTCCATTTATCACAAGCCAATTTTTGTGGTTGATGTCCTCAGAGCAATGACAATGGTAACGGCATAACGTCGTTAGAGGGCGAAATAACGCCGTTTTTGGCGTTAAACTGTTGGAGGGCGCCCGTTAATTCACCGTTAGTCCCTGCACGTTATTGATGTAACGCCCGTTAGTGGCTATTAAAAAAAATCAAAAAAGTTTCAAAACAGCCCCTCAACGGCTAGTAGCCGTTAGATTTTAAAAAAAATTACATAAAACCCCATAACGGCTAGTTTTTACAAAAAAAAAATAATAATCAAAATCAAAAACATTTTTTTACCACTATAAATACCCAATTAAAACTCCATTTTTTTCACACTTCCATAATTTAAATTCACAATTTATATACTTCCTCTCATACTTTCATAATTTAAGAATCAAGTTCGTTCACAATGGATCCAAATGAATTTGGTGAAATTCCTCTGTCTTGGTCAGACGCTGATGACGAAGAGGATTTCTAATTTATAGCGTCCGCGTACGAGTATCACCTTCAGTTGGAACAAGAAGAAGGTATTGAATCTCAACATCCTACTCGTGCTCGTAGCCATATATATCGTGAACGTGAGATTGCAGAAGAACGTCTGCGCAACGATTATTTCGTTGAAGGTCGTAAGTATTCAAACCGAAATTTTCGTAGAAGATTTCGTATGAGCCGGAAACTATTCCTGCAAATAGTTGAAGGTATTAAATCTTATACTTCCGATAATATTCCAGATCATTTTAATTTCTTTAGGCAAACACCTGATTGTACTGGTCGAATGAGTTTAAGTGTTCTAATGAAGTGTACGTCTGCCATACGCCAATTGGCGTACGGCACCTCACCCGATGCATTTGATGAATACTTGCAAATGGGTGTGAGTACTTCAAAATCATGTCTTGATAATTTTAACAAATGCATTATTTATTTGTTTATGTCGGAGTATTTAAGAAAACCAATGTTGCAAAAATCGTAAATCGGTAGTCGGGCGGTCGACCACCCTGCAGCGAGTAATCGGTCAAGTCGGGATTAATTGTTGATTAATCGGATTGGCATTTCCAGCAATTTTTTGGTATTTCTGGAGACCAAACTAAAAATCTTAACCGATTCCAAGCCTGCTATGTTTCCACACCTCAATAAAATGCTCCAATTCTGATTATGATGCCCATTGTGCGTTATAAGTGAAATATACGATCCCCAAATTAAGTATAATGCCGAAATTATTATTATTTTTAAAATGCCCAATTCGGCCGATTTTTTACCGATTCGGCCGATTTTTTGACTGCTTAGTGTCGATTTTTTTCATAGGCCGATTTTTCGACCGATTTTCAAAAATCGACAAGGTACTCGGCCGATTAACGATTAATCGGCCGAGTTGACTGATTTTTGCAACATTGAAGAAAACCAACATGGGCCGACATTCAAAAACTTTATCAACAACATGAAGAAAAACATGGTTTTCCGGGAATGCTTGGTAGCATTGATCGTATGCACTGGGAATGGAAAATTGTCCGATTGGCTTGGCAAGGGCATTTTGCTAGGGTGATAAAAATACCCAACAATTATGCTTGAAGTCATTGCTTCTCAAGATTTATGGATCCGCATGCATTTTTGGGATGGCGGGCGAATAACGATATTAATGTTTTAGATAACTCTCCGTTATTCGACGACATTCTTCCCGACATTGCCCCAAGAGCACCTTATATGGTGAATGGAACTAGGTATGAACAGGGGTATTACTTGGTCGATGGAATTTATCCACATGGGCAACTTTCACAAATCCTTCTAAGCAACAACTCGATTTAAAAACATACGCTTTAAAAGGAGACAAGAAAATGCCCGAAAGGATATTGAACGTGCTTTTGGTGTGCTTCAAGGTCGTTGGGGTATACTACAACAACCGCACGCGTCAATGGAAATTGCCACGATACGTAGAATCATGTATTCTTGCATTATTTTGCCTAACATGATTATAAAGATCAAAATTTGCATTACGCGACTATAACGGCGTGGGTGGATCCGTCAAGAAATTTGAGGCAACGAAGATGGGTCGAAGATGTGATACTCACAATGTAAGGTAAAAGAAATACACGACCGACAAACGATACCCAACTCCAACAGACCTTATGGAGCATGTTTGGCGTAAGAATCTTGAACGATATGGACAAAACAAGAGAGGCGATGATGAATAAGTATTTGCTATGTTTTGTTATTTTTTTTCGTTGTCATTTTCTTTATGTTGTAACTTTTAATTTATGTGTGTTTTTTATTTGTTATAATTTTTTTTTCGATGTATTTTTTTAATTTCGTATTGTAATATGTTTTCAAATTTAATGTTATGTTTAGTTTAATAAATGAAGTGTTTGTTTTAGTTTAGGGGTTGATATTGAAAATATGAAATGTTATTTATGTTATTGGGATGTTATTGATGTGGTGTTTTTTGGGGATGTTAAGGTGAAACGTTAAAGTTCGATGCTGGCGACGCGACGTGTTATTTTATAACTTGGTTACCATTGTGTTTGCTCTCAGGTACTCAGTACATAGAGCATTATTTACTTGAGATAAAATTGCTAGAAAAACATAGTAATAAATATCTACTACTATTTATAAAGTGAATTTGTCTATTTTTGAAACTTAAAAATGTTAAAATAAAAAAGTAAGGTGATTTGATTAATCTATCATTAATTAAAATGGTAACATCCACCACTAAATTAGTATTTTATATATTATCTAATCTTTAAAAATTTTACTCCCTGCGTCTTAAAATTATTGTCACTAGACAAGATTCACACAATTTAATAAAAGTGGGGCCACTTTAATTTTTAACCATTCAAAAGGAATATTCCTCCACTAAATTCTCTTTCTTTTACTATAAAAGGAAAGTGGACAATAATTTTGAGACATCCAAAAAAGGAAATGTGGACAATTATATTGAGACGGAGGGAGTATAATTTTTTGTTTATAACCTATAAGCTATTTTCTTTCAATAACTACAAATTGAACTCGTAAGTATTGCATCAAAAGTCACATCAAACTACAAATTCACAAATATAATTATTAGCCGCTATACACCGTCGCTTTGTGCATCATCGTAGATAAATAAACTAAACAGGCACATGAAGACTAAATTGCACTAAATTGATAATTCATTACATTGCCGCAAAATGACTAAACTACTCCCTGATTAATTACAAACAAAAGATGCATCAAGGAGAGTTGAAAGGGGAATTAGACACCCACTATGAAGATTTTAATTTACCAACTCATGAGACAGAGTATATGATAGCAAATGACTAAAATACTCTTGATTACAAAATTACAAAACATACTTTAAGGATAGTGAAAGTGATAGATAATTAATTAGGGGAATTAAATCTTCTGTTCTTGTTCTTATAGGTAGCCTTGAAGCAAGCTTGCCTCAGCTTTTTTGTTCTTAGGTTAAATTCCATCTCTGGTTGTTTCTCCATCATCCTCTTCTGCCCTTCAAGCATTTCTACCTCCTCTTTCAATCCCAACTCCTAGTTTAACACATCAAAATTAAAATATTTGTGAACATCATAATTCGCATAGGAGGACATTAGAAGTATTTGTGGGAAATAATGCATGAAGAAAGCAAGATATGAAAATTTTAGAATTTACTAAACTACCCTTTCGTTATCAATCACATGCATGATCAATCTGTAGATTAAAATATGGTATTGTAGAAATTTACCTTGACATTACGAATGAGACATTTGAGACTCATGAGTTTTCTATGTGGCCATCTCTTTATGTTTAGCTCTCTACATCTTTTTTTCAAGATTGTTAACCCTACATTCAGTTCCTTAGCTGCCATGGCTATCGGCATTTCAAAATGCTTCCTAATCTCTTCCAACTCGAGTGGTCTCACCCTCGTCCTCCCACTTCGATCACCGTGATCGACAATAGCGGTAGTAGTAGAAGTAGTGATAGTAGTAGTACTACTACTATAAGCTTCACCACTAGAAAAATGACTTTGGGTAGTGTTGTCATCTTTCGAACATAGTAATGGCAAACTACTATTAAAACAATCCCACAAACTTAAATCTTCAACAAAAATAGGATCAAAATATGAAAATTCCAATGCAGAAATATTATCTTTGCTTTGTTTATCGAGCCATGTAAACAATGTGTCATCCCTGAAAAAGGAAATGGTCAAAATTATTCAACATATATGCTTTGTACAAAACTCACAAATATGATACAACTAGACACCAAAAAAAATGTTTTCATACCCAAAAGGAAGTTGATCATCTAGATGAAAGTAGTGTAACCAATAATCCATGTCAATGAGGTCTTGATCATTTGTAAGTAGATCCATTTCTAAGGTTAAGTGACAATAGTGTGTATAGTATGTGATTTATATATTTTGTTAAAAAAAATGTAGATAACTTATATAAAGGGAAGAAGGGGATTAATTAATGGGAAATGTGCCTACGGTTATAGGAGTTACGTGCATTATCCGATATTAAAAGTTTAATAAATAGGGAGGAGCATAACATTTTCCAATTAACTGATTAATGATTACACTTCATCATTATTGTAGTTAAACTAATTAAGCGTTAATTTTATACATGCGGAGCAGGAAAATTACTACTTTAATTTCTCTTTCTAGCCCTAAAACAGCTCAGGAGTTGTTTGTTTAAGCTAACTTTTGTGCTTATTAGCTTATTTCGACTTAAATTTCATAAATCCGACTATTCTCAACTTATAGGCTTAAATATTATTATATGTAAGAAGCTTATATAACCCGATATGTTTCAAAATATACTAGAAAAATTGGATTATGAAAGATAAACTAAAATGAGATAAGCTAATTACAAGCTAAAAAATAAAGTTCAATAAACACCCTAACTTATCCGAGGAAATTTAGTTTATAAGTTGCAGCATTAAAAAGTATTCGAAACTAATAATACAATACACGTAGTTAATTGAAAACACTGCAAATCATAACAATAAAATTTCAGGGTTGAGATTCTTTAGTTTTTAAATTTCTAATGTTGTTCTCGTGTTAATATGTTATGAGAGGGAACAATTTAATGGGTTATGGTTCATATTTTATGGCTCCACTATTTAATTTCTTTAATCTTGTTAGTCATACATTAAAGTAAACGGGTTAACAACAGTAGTTTGGAGTGCCAAAGATTTCACGAATTTAATTTTGTAAATTACTTTGTGAATCATTTGACACACTTAACATAATATCACATTCATATTAACTCAATTTTTCACACATTTGAGTTCTTTGCGAAGATCTCATCAAGGACAATAAAAATAAATAAAATTATAAACACCATATACATTTCCTATAACGTGAACAAAGATTGCAAATAATCATTTTCTCTAAACCTTCTTACAAATAAAACACTAAAAAAAAAATTAAATCAGTCACGATAACCTAAGCTACTACAAGAATTATATTATTTTTTATTGATTTCACTGTCTATAAGCAGAGAATTAGTGACATGGCCAACTAGGGGTGTCAAAAAACCTGACCTGACCCGACCCGGACCCGAATAAGGATAATCGGGTCGGGTTACTCGGGTCCAAAATCTAACTCGGGTCAATCGGGTCAACCCGATTAACCCGAGTACGAACTAGGGTCGGTATCGGGTTCAAAATATTTGTCTATTCGGGTTCGGGTCAACCCGACTGACCCGAGTTAGGTGTTTTTTCTTTTTTTTCTTTTTTTTTTACTTGATCTTTATTTAATTTTAAGCGTGTATGATCGGGCATGATGATTGATGATACCTGAACATGTGCATCATGTTGAATTTGTATGTATGTCCAACAATGTATAAACAATTTATAATGCAATTATTATTTTTTTTCTTTTTCTTATGGTGCTGTTAAAATAGAAATAAATATGATTTTATCTTTACTAAACCTGTTTTGCAATGATAACTTTTTAGTTTATGACAGGTTGACGACATGTCAACATCCTTCTTAAACTGTAGGTGGGCTTTCCTAACTAAATAATCCAAAGTCCAAAGGTTTAAATAAGTGTTAAGCTAGAACATTTTCAAAATTTGTAACAATGCCAAGTTACCTATTTAGAGCACTCCCAATCATAACGCCGGAACCGGCGTTATTGCCGCGTTACCCGGCGTTATTTGGTGTTATGGTTGGAAGTCCGGCGTTATTTGGGTGTTAAAGGCTACAAGCATCGCCCCCAACGCCTGCTATTTGCATTTTTTTTTTTTTTTTTTTTTCATTTATGCCCTAAACGAGGGATTGTTTTGTAAATTGTTGGGAATGTTATTGATGTTATTGGGATGTTATGGTTGTGGGTGTTTTTGGGATGTTAATGTTAAATGTTAAAATTCGATGCATACCGACGTGACGCGGTGTTATTGGTGTTATGGAGTTATGATTGGGAGTGCTCTTACTAACAACCATAGCCAACTAGTTTTTCATAGGCTTTTTAATTTAAAAAAAAAAAAATCAAATTACATGATTTTGTAAATGGCACAGACCCGAACCCGACTTGACCCGACCCGATTTGACCCGAACCCAACTAACCCGACCTCAAATAGGGTCGGGTTCGGGTATATTATTTTTAGTCTCGACCCGACCCGTTTAACTCGAACCCGACCCTTATGACACCCCTATGGCCAACTAAGGGTTTTTTTTTTTTTTTTTTTTTTTTTTAGTTTCATTCTAATCCACACACGTGGTGTGTTTTTTGTTCGGGTATAAATGGCAGCGAACAACAATATCATTCTCAAACCCGACCCTTATATCCTTGCTAAAGTTCAATATTACATCAATGTCCTTCTCACTTTCGTATTTACGTCAATATCATTCTCAAACTTTTTGAATTACATCCATATCCTTCTCATTTTTGTAATTACGTCAATATCCTTCTCAAACTCTTTTAATTACATCAATATCCTTCTCAAATTTTTAAATCCCCCTATATATCTCAAAATCAATATGTTCTTTCATCACTCAAGGCTAAAAATATTATATATTAACAAATAAATCAATACGAACAATAAGTTCTTTCATATATTTATACAAACTTTTGTAATTACGTCATCGTATTCTTTCATTAATCGAGGCCAAAAAATATATAAAACATTATAATTATGATGAATATCATAGATAAATAATAATTTTTGAATTTAAAATCTATATAATTATAATTTAATTGATTTCTAGATATATATGAGAATTTTAAGTTCGAAAAAGATATTGGTGTAATTACAAAAGTTTGAGAAGGACATTGATGTAATTATAAAAGTGGGAAGGATATTTATGTAAATGAGAAGGATATTTACGTAATTTTGAACTTTAAGAAGGATATATATGTAATTCTCCCTTTTAAGAAATTGCAAATAAAGTGATACACTGCAGGATATAAGTTGTCCTTTGCAGGACCGTTTAGGTAATTTTCGCATAATATTTTTATGAGAAATGATACATGTGCCTAAACTTAGACGTCATTATCATGATGGTTGCAGACAGAGACTCACTTATTTTACAACCTATCAGAATGATGGCAAATGATTTTAAATCTAAGTTTAGACATAATTTAGGTCAATGTATCATTTCTCTATTTTTATGGTTACCCCAAAGAATATTATAAACATTAAATGAACTTTATGGCTTGCCAATTAATCTCTTTTGCGATAGACTTGTTTAAATTTCGATATATACTTCTCTAGTCACGTAAAATTGTTTAGAGAAAAAACAAAATATTTATAATGTTAAATTATGCAGTCTTAGGTGTCATTTGTTTTTTCAGAGCTTTTACCTCTTCATCTGCAAACCATGTCTGCAGAAGAAGAGACATTTACATTCTTCTTCATCAAGAAGAAGACCGTTTGTTTTTCTTTATCAAGATCTTCTTTCCTTTTTCTTCTTTTGTTTTTCTTTTTAAAAAGAGGTGGAAAAAGAGGAAATTCAAAAAGTGGAAAAAGAGAAATTTATGTCCAGACAAGAAAAGAGGAAAGGTTGATTTTAAATTTTATATCTTAAAAAAAAAAAACAGTCTTCAACAAAATTATCTCATACTACAGCACAAAAGAGCAAATAAGAAATTTATTTGAAAAAACAAACAAGGTACTAGTTAGCAAAATGCTTATCTTAAGATGAACTTAAAATAGCAAACGAGTAAGGAAATCTGCAAGAAAATTTAGTTATAACGGTATGATGGCAAAACCAGGTTACACTTACTAGTTTTTTCTTAAATATACTTTACTTTAAAGAAATTAATCATTAAAGACATTATTTAAAATTCCTAAGTATTCTGAGCTTGAATATAATTAGGAATAGGCTTCTGTTTGTTTTCTTAGACAGGTGGTTATAGACTTATAGTGACCCAAACTTGACAGCTAACTGAGCATCACATCAGCTTCTTTTTCTGCAACCAACATCACTACCAACATAGTGTAATAACATACCAATGGCATCACCAAAACATACTCTACTTAAACACAAATATACTCTATAAAAATCAAAACACAAACACACAACAACTTCTACAAATCAATCTTCTCGTCGACTGATTTCTCCCTAACAAGCAACAAAGATGTCGGTCAGGGGTGACAGTTTTATGCATAAACACTTTGAATTAGAAAGCTTGTACAGTTGATATTTTATTAGTAATTTAAATAAGTCACCAAAGGGTTTGTGTTTCAATGGTATTTATGTTGTGTGATACGCTCTTCAACTAAAAAGTTACGGGTTCAAGTCCTGCTTTAAACATGTGAAATAGATTTATGGTATAAATGTTGTAAGAAAGTTAAAATTGTCGTTCTAAAAAAATAATAATAATAAAAATTTAAATAATCCTCCGCTTATTTAACATGGATGGTTGTCTTTTTTCTTGGGTCTTGCTTTCGTCAATCGTCTTGATTATGAAAGTTAGATGCCATTGTTTGTATCTTTTTCTTGTTGTGGTGATATGTTGGTGCCTTTCTAAAAAAAATAACCCTCCGCTTAATTTGATTTTGTATTTGTTTAAATTGGTTCTTGACATGACATTAATTCAGAAAAATGGAAAACAATGCTAAACAGATGGTGGATCTTTTCTAATATAGTAATATGTATCTATTTATTAAGTTGGTTGATTTATAAAACATGCAATTAGGAGGAGTAATAGATACGTAAGCTTAAAAAGATTTGTAATCAAGTATTTAAAGCCGTCACACGATTCACACCAATAATGACTCGTTTTCCCAATGAAGATTTTTTGGTGGCTTGTTAGTAGCATCACCACGGGCACTACGCCTAGACCAATGCCACTTCATCAATTTGTGGGTTTAAACTCATTATGCTAGCAAAATTTTATCCAAGCTATAACGTTTTGAAGATAACAATATATTTCACACTCCCTCGGACTAAAATAATTTTTTTTTTTGAACGGCGAATTTTATAAAAAAACTAGCAAGAAGCTAGAACAAATTACAAAGAAAGAAAATTAGGATTACGCATCCAAGTGACCCAGTCGATCTTGGATTTACAACGATTAGAAATCCATAAAAAGGACATTTGAACAATATTATCAAAAATGAGGTCCCTTCTAGGCTGAGAAGATCCGAACACACATTGATTTCTAAACCGCCAAATAAGCCACCATGTCACATAGCAGATGCCTTCAAAGATCTCCTTCTTGGATTTAGATAATCGAAAGTTAGATAACCAACTAAGCCACTCCGAATAAGAATTGAAGAAAGCATATTCGAGCTCCCACCAAAGAAGAAACTTTGAACATAACTTTGAGCAAGAGAACATGAGAAGAAAATGTGAGAAGTGGATTCCACAACCTCATTACATAAAGGACAAAGAATCGATGGAATCTCTATGCCACGAGAAGAGAGATTTAACCGCGTTGGAAGACCATCCAGATTAATTTTCCAAGCAAGAATATTAATCTTGATAGGAACCAACTTAATCCACCTAGTAGGAGCATCCATCTTTGGCAAAAGAGTATCATCAATAAGAGTACGAACCGAACTTACCGTAAAATCACCCGAAGAATTGAGAGACCAAGCCCAGCGATCGATCATATTAGGGATAAGAACATCAGAGGTGATGGAACATAAGTCCTTGTACTGCTCGTCTTCAACTCCGCCTCTAGGAGACCTTCTGAAAGAGTGAATTAAGGAAGAGTGACCCATTTTGGCAGCCACTGTAATTCCTTTGCATGATTCCAAGGCAAAAAGTCTTTGAAATTTTGTCTTTAATGTAGTCTCTCCAAGCCAAATGTCCTCCCAAAAAAGAGTGTTCTCGCCATTTCCAAGTTTTTTCTTAATTAAGGCAAAGAGGTCAATACCTTTGATGAAGAGATGCGAATTCACTTAATCATATCGAGCCAAATCGAGTGTCTAATCGAAGAATTTGATTATCAATAAGACCTCTAACTCCGTGAATGGCTTTGATAAATCTAGACCATAAAGAGGAACCTTGAGTAGTAAACCGCCACATCCACTTGAATAAAAGAGCTCGGTTTGTAGAATAAAACTAGAGATGCCAAGCCTCCATTGTTCTTTGAAGCCAAAATTTTTTCCCATCGAGTCCAAACCATTTTCTTTTCTCGACCTTTCGACCCATTGAAGAAATCCTTACTTAATAGATTCCATCTTTTTAAGATTCCAAACAGAACTTTAAAGAGGGACAAGTAGTATATAGGAATAGCAGTTAGAACAGATTTAAGTAATGTGAGACGTCCACCAATAGATAATGTTTTGAGCTTCCATTTCGACAGCCTAGAAGAGATTTTAGCGATGATTTCTTTCCATGAATTAGTCTACACATAGGAGCTCCAACTTTAATTCCAAGATAGTTGAAAGGAGGACAAAACGTGGAGCATCCCTCGGACTAAAATAATTGATTATCGAAAAAAACACATGATTTAAGAATAACATTATAATTACTATTTTATTTTTATTTTTTTTACTAAAATGATACTTTTATTCATAACTAATTTATTAGTGCTCTTTTTTGTTTTGTAATAAGAGTTACAATAAGTGGGCAACAAATTTAAAACAACCTGGAAAAAAAGTGGACAAATAATTTGAGATAATAAAACCAATAGAGCATTAGTGCAATGATTGGAGCACTTGTGTTTGAGTCAATTGATCCAGGTTCAAGTCCCATCTTTGTCATTTGACTCATATAAGTACCCACCTTCGCAAAAACTATGGGCACACCGGAGAAACTTTGTGGAATAAGAGCTCATGGGTCCGAGTCTTGGCTCGTGCTCACTCCAGTTGGTGTCCACTAGGTCAGGAGAGTTGCCGAAGCTATTCTTTGTGGGGTGGACAATGGTTGGTGCTAAAAGTCACCTGGGGTCAGGGTATTCCTGCCAATCTACATTTTTTTTTTTTGTGAAATTTGAGATAATAATAATAATAAAAAAAAGACTAAAATACACCGTTGGTCCCTATAGTTGGCACGACGCATCGAGATGGGACAAAAATCGCCCTTTTCATCGTCGGGGGTCCCTATTTCAAGGTTTATACTCGCTACAAGTCCTTTGACCATTTTTCCGTTAGTCAAGGACATCTTATGGCGTTAGATTTGTCTTTAGTCCAAGGGCACTTTTGTCATTTCCATATTTCAATTAAAAATTTCCTAATTATTGCCACATGTAATGTAACCCTCTTCCCCCCTAATAAACACATAGTCTCAGATATCATTCGTCCCAAAACTTTCATTACAAGAATTATCAGAATTCACAAACCCTAATTGAAAGTCACAAAACCCCTGTTTATCAATCATAAAACCGAAACATGGACTTTACTCTATGGAAAGTAAGAAGATAGTCAGGTTATCCATTGATGATACCGTCCTATACGACTATGCTAAGAAATACTAGATCGCTTTTTTTTATTACACTATTGGAATTTGTAATTGTGGTATTTATTGTTTCCCAATTAAGTTTTAGAATGCTTTAAACATATATTAATATGTTTAGTATGAGGTTCATCACAATGGTGTCTTTAAATATTGGCCCGGTAGAATATACGTTGGAGGTATGGAAAGTTTAGTTGATTTGGTTGATGTTGATAGTGTGTCACTGAAGAGTTGGATGTTGTATGAATGGGTTATGAGCTCGGTTCAAAAATTACTATTACTTTGTTAAGCCCGTAGTAATTTAGATGATGGTTTGTATAGCTTAAGTGAGAGTGCTAATTTAGAAATATTGAAAGATCTTGTTGATGACCATAAGATGATAGAGGTTTATGTTGAAAATGGTAAGACAACATCGACTTTGATCAAATGTCACCAAAGTCAATTAGGACAATTATTCTTGATGTGGATGCAACAAAGAAAAGGCGACTCTTGCTATTGTTCCATATTGCTCAAAGAAATTGTTCTTAGAAAATATTGTTAATAAGTCCGTGGTAGAGGATATATGTGAGGTTACACATCAACCTTTGGAAGTCAATACTTTGGTACAATCTAGTCGATGCCGTAAACATAACCATTGTTTCCATCTCAGAGGTCTGTCATAATCAAGATGTTGTAGGTGATGTCAACCAAAGATATAGATAAACATATTGAGCATATCCAAATAGATAGTCCTCAAGAGGTATCCAAATGATCAAGAGTTAGGTCATCGCGAGGAGGAAACATGTAATCCCGTGGATCATATCCAAAATGTAAATGCAATGCAAAGTTAGTGAAATCGATGAAGTCGTAAGTGATGACAATGTGAGTGAGATGACACTTATATGAGTGACGATGATGATATTGAGAACAATGGTGATGGAAGCACAGCTTGTTGATGAAGCTAATACTTTGAGGAGCCCGATTTTGATGTTAACTGCTCAAAGTGACCGAGACTACGATTTACCATCTATAGGTACCACCACTACTACCACATGATTTTTTAAGAAAATGAGTCGATCTGTTAGATTATAATGATTTTGCAAGTGGTTGATTAGATTCACTTGTATTTTCGTTAAATGCAAGTTTTATTAGTAAGGAATTGATGTTTATTTGTGCAAGGTATCATTCCAAATGCTAAGAAGTATTCCTAGTCCGAACACGTATATTGTTCAAGCACATCCATGATAATATGAAATTGCAATGGAATGCTAAAGCATACAAGGAACATTTGTAGAGATGAAAGAAGAACAACCGTCCAACACCTGAGGCACCATGTCGGCATTCAAGAGTTTTAGCGAACCCGCCCATGCTTGGTTAAGTAAGATACCACCAACCCATTGGTCAAGGTCGATTTTTCGTGTACCTAACCAAATCTATGTCTACTTGTACATCTTTTGTTCTACGACATTTTTCGTGCACCGACCAAACATGTTGTGGAGGGCTCATTCGATGTGCTACTTAATAACATGTGAGGTGTTCAATGGGAAACTAGTGGGAGGTAGGCACCAACCCATCATTATCGCTGGAATACATTAGAGAGTATCAGACAAAAGAATAGTGAACGCTGTGAATGTGATTCAAAAGTGTGCCGGACCATTAACACCAAAGGCAACACTCATGTTAGATGCAATCAAGAAAGAGGCTTATAAGTACACCGCTTACGGGTCAAGGAGAAAAGTATGAGGTCGGTGGATGGGGAGACAAGTGTATTGTCAATGTTGAAGCTAGGGCTCAGACATGTAGAAGATGGAGCTTATGTGTATGCTATGTAAACATGTCGTTGCTACCCACCGTGTATGAGGTTGAATGGAATGCAATAGGATCTGTTGAATCATGGTGCATCCATGTTACTTGCTTAAGACTGGAAGAAACTTACAAACACCACATCCAACCAATAAATGGTTATGAGCATTGGTATAAGTCACAGTGCCTACAACCATTCTTCCACCTAAACATCATAAACCATTAGGTAGGCCACGAAAGAAAAGAACCTGTGGCTTTTATTGAAATGATAATAGTGACAAAACCAAGAACTTGTCACAGCCTAGTAAGAGCGTGGTTTGTGGTATTTGTGGCAATGCCGACACAACAAGAAAACATGTCTTGGGCAAGGAGGTAACAGAAGTCAAGGCACTACACAATGAGCCTCAAAAAACAGTTCATCCCACCCAAAAGTTACAAAGAAGAAGGCAAAGGTTAGGTGTGACAACCATGAAGGTAATGATCAACCAAGTGTGGTCCGGCCTCAACTGAATGCTTCGTGGGTCTCCAAAACAATTTTGGACTAAGACCAAGATTATAGCAAGAAAGCTTTCTTCACCACAAAAAATGTCGGTTAAGCATATGAAAGCCAATGTTATCCATCGAATATATATTCCCCAAACATTATTTGTCGTGTTTAAACAATGTATGTTTCGAACTTTGTAGACTCCAAAATTTTATGCATTTGGAAATATATCCATTTCGTTATGTATGAAATCATGTCATTTTAGTGTATGGGTTTAATTGTGTTTTTATTGTATTGTTTTTATAGAGTCTTCATACATCTGTGTTTTGAGTTGGATATTGTTATTCTATTATCACAAACACTAATGAAGGATCAAAGATGGATGAACAAAACCATATCAAGTTTATGTTGATACTCAAAAGTGGTGTCTGTTCATCCATCTCAGATCATTCATCCATCTTTGATACTGGATCCGGGTTTTGAGTCGATACGGTTATTCTATCATCACAAACAGAATGAAGGATGAAAGATGGATGAACAACACCATATCAAGTTTATGTTGATACTCGAAATTGGTGTCCGTTCATCCATCCCTCATCATTCATCCATCTTTGAAACTCATATCTCTATTATGAGTTTCACCATTTGTGTGGCAAGTGATATATAAATTCTTGGGGCAAAGGACCTACTAGTAAATGCAGCACAGTATAAGGACCAAAGCATAAAAGAAATATATTAACACTGTACAAGGACCAAACATTATACACCAAAAGACTATTCTTAGTCAACCTACACTAAAACTTCTTAAACACAACTAGACCATCTACCACCGATTCAAAACACTAAAACCAAGACCTATCTAAACCCTATAGAAGAACCATAGAAAAACAAGAAGATGACCATCCGAGACAACACACAAAAGTTCCCGAGACGACAAACTTTCTCCTTCTCAACAAGGAGATCGGCCAAGGCCGCTTTGTGAGCGCCTCTAGCTCGCTTGTTCTTGGCCACCGCTGACCGCCCATAGTCTCGTAAACGAGGCGGCTTCAGATTCTTGTAATGCCGCCTCATTCTCAGATTGTTCTCTCGCAATTAGATGATCACATCTATTGCTCTCTTTCGATGGGCGGATCGTACCACCCTATGAATGGACATGTTGTAGCCTATAATTGATAATCAATATGTTAGCATTTGCTTGCCTCATAAACACCAACTAAACCCACTTGTATAAAATCACAATTATAATAAAATGATATACTATCATAATCAACACATTTTAAGGTAAACCACTACATGCAAACTTTAATATGAAATAAAATTAGTGTCCCAACCTCGTCTTGACAGCATAGAACCTCCGCCGGGGTTCATGTTGTTCCAAAGACGTTCTAATGACCGCCTTTGCATGAACACACCACCATTTTTCGATTTTACCGTCGGTGAAGAAGATAAGATTTTAGTTGTTAGGAAAGATAAAGGATGAGTGGTGATAAATGTCCTTTATTAGCTGTGTTTTATCAGAAGCGCCCGTTAAACAAGTACATTTTGTACAGAATTAATGGACAAGTGGTAAAATGACAAAAGCGCTTCTTGACTAAAGACAAATCTAATATTATAAGATGTCCTCGACTAACAAAAAATGGTCAAAGCCGACTCAGAATGAAGATAAACCTCGAAATAAGACTCGACGATGAAAAGGACGAGTTTTGTCCATCGCGATACGTCACAGCAAACTATATGACCAACTACAGATTTTAATTAAAAAAAATAAAAAATAATAATAAAAAGAAAAACGTTTTAAAGTCATGGGTGTAACTAAAAAGTCAAAATAGCAAAAACAAAAAATTAAAAATAAAATCAGGTTACTATAATACAATATTATTGAAATGAATAAAAAAATATATATTCAAACTTTTATTTTATGTGGTATAAGGAAACTTTGATAAAATGATCAAATAATATCCTTACACGTGTCAAGTTAACCTATAAAATGTAAAATCTACCTTGTTGCACAATCATAGTTCAAAAAAACTAAACAAATAAAAACTTGTTGCACAATAAATAAAGTTGAATATATATATATATATATATATATATATATATATATATATATATATATATATATATATATATGAGGATCAATAAGAAGAATAATAAAATAAGAATGGTAGTAAGAACCACAACCACTCATTTTAGACGCACCTACAAAATGGACGATCTTCATTCAAATTTTTCTCCCATATTAAAACGTGGTAATTACTTCTTACCCTTCTCATTTTAATTATTCTTCTTATCGATCCCTTCCCTATATATATATATATATATATATTTAATTAACTTGACAAATATAATATCTTAGTTAGAAATTGACCATTGATGATCTCTTTGTAGAAAACCCGGAAAAATTGATATATCTTGAGAGGATTAGAACAGTGGCATCGAACCTTTGTCGATGAGAACCCTCTGGTGATTGTTGGATGCCCTATTAATATTCATGCATCTCTCATATATATCAGTTTTTCGGATAATCATATTTCTAGTGCTATAAATGATAACAATGGTTGTCTATATATGAATTTTAATTTATAATTTTTTGATATTAAGGGGATGTTTATTATATAAGCATATTTTCTACCTTATAAAAATATATGAGTTCCGATTATTTTTCATAAGCTTATTTTTGGGTTTATTTTGAGATTTATGTGATTTATATTAGCTCATTACTTACATAACAAGCTTTTATAAACTTACGTGCATCAAAACAACACGATAAATGTGTGTACAAAACATAAATAAAAACCACATAAACTTGTAAGCCTAAAAACTAGCTTAAACAAACATCTCTAAATTTTTAAGTGCCAATATATGTAGAGTATGTTTGGAAAAAGTAACTATTGCTGGAACTGGAGATAGTGTTGGAGATAAAGAGTATGAAAAGAAATTATTTTTATAAGTTACATGAATTAGCTTTTGCTTTTAAAAGATTATGTAATATTACTTTTCTTATAATATTTTATAAGTTATGTCTGTCAAACAAAAATTATTTTTTAAGTAACTTATTGTTTGAAAAATAAGCATAATCTCTCAACAATCTTGTATGCCAAACATACCGTACTCCCATTAGAATGTTTGAAGTCATGAACATACCTAATGAGAAGTTTAATATCACAAATTTATCTTGATAATTCATTTTTTCATCAACCTAAAAAAACTCATTTACATCCTACTATTTAAAAAGTAAATATGTCACAAACCGTTACTCATTGCGTGAAACGAATCATGCCATCGCGACAAGAAGTAAATCATTTTTCTATAAAGAGGCACTTCTATATATTTTCAATATATTTTCTCTCTTTTTTTTTAGTATTGTTTAATGCTGAACTTTACGCCATGAAAAATCGCATGTGATTTGTAAAATCACAATTGATTTGTTTTTTTTAAACAACATGTGATTTATGACATCAAGTGTGATTTGTTAAATCACATATGATGTTTCAGGGAGTAAATTTAAACACTAAAAAAAAATTTTAAAAATTTGTCGAAAATATATATTGAATATATAAAAAAATTCTCGTCTTGATGGTATATTTTTTGTCTCTTAACAATTTACTGTTTGCAATATATTTTATTTAAAAAAATAAATTTTTGGGGTTTTATAAAAAAAATGAATGGTTAAGATTTGCGTATTTAGTATTTATTTATTTTCTTTAATCTATGTTGATCTCACCTCTATATTCCATAAATATTTTTTAATTTTTAACATTAAAAAAAACTAGCTATCATAATAAATTAATCACGCAATATTACCTAATACCTATATCAGTTTATAGTAATTTTCTATGAAGAATAGTAACATCCAAATCAAATGTGGCTTATGGAAGTTGGAACTAATCTACTGGTTTAGACTTTTAGAATTTAAATTTTTGGTAAATACTGTATATCGTGCAAAATGATACTTGCCCCAACATGGAAAATGAGCCCGATTTTTACCAGCCCAACCATGGAAGACAAACAAACAATTAAACAACTATAATGTAGACTAATTGAAGGGTTCAGATTTGGAAAGGGTTATCAGGGTAAAGATTTGATACGGTAAATTTTATTTTATTTATTTATTTATTTTTATTTTTTTAATCTATAATTGAGGGTTATGGTTTGACACTTTGACGGGTAGTTTAAGGGAGGCGGCTCAACTTAGCCGGATAGGTCTGAGGATCAGACCCGCTCTGATATCATGTTAGTCAGTGATAAACCCGCTCTGATAAACCCTGTATGTTATAAACCCTTCAATTAGTCTACATTATAGTTGTCTAATTGTTTGTTTGTTAGTTCGTACGGCTTTGTTACCGGTCGCTACTAGTTCCTAAAGTCGACCTTTAGTACGGTTTTGTTACCAGTCAACTTAGCCGACTGTTGGTTTACGAGTCGACTAAAGTTATGTTTTTATTACGTTAATGTTTTGTTTTTCTTTTCTTTTTTAGTTTACTATTCCAGTCCGAGCTTTCGCAATTTTGTCGATAATCGGCCCAAGCCCGGTCTGTGAGCTTAATGTCCATTAGGGTTTACTCATATAATCTTTATATAATGTGCATGAATAATAATTATAACATACGAGTTTATCACTGTCCAACATGGCATAAAGCTGCTTAAAACTCTTGTTCAGAAAATTATACCTTATTATAGCATAATGGAAAACTTTCACCACCATGAATGTATCTCCCTCTAATTCACCTCTAACGATATCCAAAACTTTTAATACGTAATCACTGCTAAGCCAGGTACTTCGGTGGTAAGAGATTATTGTCTCCGGGTATGCTACGAGAAGCTCATCAAGCTCCACTTGATATTTAAGAAACCACCCCGAATGATCACTTGACATCTCATACACATCCAGTACTGAATGCCTTCCGCAATGATGAGCAATTTCCACCAAATGCAAATGACCTCGAGATTCCCCAAAGTAATGTGGTATCTTTCCGACACGATAGCTCCTGAAGATGCAATCCTCACTGGCAATGGCAATTTTTGCAACTGTTCTATGTCGAGCTTAAAGTACAATGGATCAGGACACGAGGGAGCCCAATGAATTGCTCCATTCCAGTAAGCTCCACAAGTGAAAAGCTTCTCAAAATATTCACATAAAGGAATATCATAAGGGGAATTGAAAGACTGATTTGAAATCTCCCATTTCCCTATATTAGACGAGTAGATTTGAATCTTACACACCTTCCCATCACAAAAAATACAAACAACTTTTTAATCAGCAAAATCCGTTGGATGAAATGCAAGACCCATAAAACATATTTCTTTACGAACAGGACCTCCAGGGACTGAAGGGATGACTGCAAATTGTTTGGTAGTGGGATTAAACACGTAGTATTTACATGTACGTTTTGTCCCTTTATCACTACAACAAAGCAGTAATCCGTTACAAGATTGCACAATTCTGATGTCACAAGAATCTGGGTAGAAATCTAGACTATGAAAAGGAGGGGTGTTTCGGTTTTCAACATCAAAAGGAAAATACAAACCGCGAAAAAAAACACTAGAAGAAATTAACTTCTTGTCAAACATGGTAGTGAAAGAAGGGTGACTTAAAAGGGATAGCCAGTGTTTTGATACAGATTTGAATCGAAGGATAGACCGAGCAGGTACCCGAAATATGAGTTCAGTACTTAAAAGGTCATCACTAGAACCTACCAATTCTCCAGACTGCTTGCTTTGATGATCAGACTCTGGCACGGAAGCCTGAGAGAAGCAGGTTTTGAGTGTTTTCTGTTTTTTTTTGCATTGTGCTCTAGTGTTCACCAATTTCTTGGAGAAGTAAACGAAGTTCACCCAGCAGTCTGCTATAAGAGGGTGGGTGATATCTATGATAAAATTAGAAAAAGCAACTAGATGGTTAATAAAATGATGAGATTAGTAAGTGCCGCAAAATTACTAAAATGATCAAGTCTACAAGAAGAGATTTCTAAACGAGAGGCTCAAACCACTGCACACGATTACTAGAATAACTATATACCATTACTATGAACAAGATTTTTTTGAAACTAAAGTATTCATATCATATGACAGACTTGTAACCAAAAATCACCCATGACTAAAGTATTCACAAACAACATATGATGGTTCCAGGGAACTACCTTAGAAATCGAAATCTTATAGAAGCGGCGAAAAAGCTTTTTTCGAGTTAAACGTGTGTTGATTTATCTTCAAGGATTCAGGCTCATCAAACTTATAATCACCTGCTAATGTTGCTCTCTAAATAGTCTTCAGAATTTATCAACCAAAACATTATGTTTTCCTCTTGACAACTGATAGGTTTTATAGTAATTTCTATTAAATGATTTTCATTTTCTAACTGCCTTCACACCTCACGAAATCTTCAATTCCAAGATTTTTAATGCAACTAAAGTAATATATTTTGCACTAAATATATAGTCTTCTTTTTTTAGTTGAAGCGTACAAAGGAAAAGCACTAAGCTAGCAAGAGCAACAAAACACACAATATATATACATCACGACGACATCGGAATTTCGAGTAGTTTATACAAACCATCTTGTTTTGGTTAAGTAGTTTTTACACTATTAAAAGTAACACACAACAACTGATATATTTAACTATCTGATTCGTAAACTCTTTTTGTAATCATTCTAAACTTTGCATTGTTTTAGTCACAGCAGTCTATCCAGAATCGAATAACCGATAACTAAAGAACCTTAAAACTGAGCAAACTGGTTATAGGGGGTGTTGGTACTTACCTTTTTAAGTTTATGCATTTTGGCTACGACTAGTAATATCATCAGCTCACTTATCACCTAAGTAAACATTTTTTTCTCATAAAAGCATGAATACTAATATGAAATATGCAGTTGTGAAATCATAAAGCTTGCTAACAGGGTAGCAACAAAAGAAAACAATACAAGTGAGTTAAACATTTCATCTGATATATGTTGGCTTGGGCAATCAATCACAAATAGTAATATTCTGCAACAAAGTGAACGCTACAATTTTCATTGCATTGAAAAACTTAGAAACTGACATCAACAGTAAATAATGCCTCATTTGTTTTATTAGGGTAAACGAAATTCGAAATATATCTTGAACAGATAATCCCTCAAAAGTTCTTCAAGGACACAAAAGTTTATAAATCTACATTTAATACTTCCACAACTGATGTAACTGGTTGCATGCTAAACAGCCCTACAATGTCTTGCAATATTAAGAAAAGGCAAATGAAAACCTAAGGATGTTGTGTTCAAACAGAAACTTTGGAATGCAATTTATTTGAAGCACATATAACCGAAAGTCTTGATATATATAGCCATTCAATCCGAAACTAACATCGCATAATGAGTTTCAACACAAAGCTTCAAACATTACCCATGTTAAAAAGAACCTAAGGTCTCGATATAACGATGAACTTCCGACTGTCTGATTCTTCCATACCCAATGTTGGGGATATGAAAAAATTGCATGAAACTCTCGTCCAAAATATTAAACCTTACAAGATTGAACTCAACCTTCACCAACATGAATGTGCCTCCCTCTGTTTCACCTCTAACGATATCCAGAATTTCTAATTCGTCATATAAGCATATCCACGGATTTCGGTTGTCATAGAGTGTTGTCTCCGGGTATGCTGCAAGAAGTTCATCAAGCTCCACTTGGTATTTGAGAAACCACCCCGAATGATCACTTAACATCTCATACACATTCAGAACTAAATGCCTTTCATGATGATGAGCAGTTTCCACCAAATGCAGATGACCTCGAGATTCCCCAAAGTAAAGTGGCATATTTCCATTGTGATACCTTCCTAAAGACGAAACATTCCCCGGCAACGGTGAGGGCAATGGCAACTTTTGCAACTGTTCCCCGTCAAGCTTAAAATACAACGGATCAAGACACGAGGGAGCCCAATGAATTGCTCCATTCCAATAAACTCCACAGTTAAAAAGCATAGCAGAAGGTTCACTATATAGCTTAGGTGCTTTGAAAGACTGATTTGAAATCTTCCATTTCCCTATATTCGATAAGTAGATTTGAATCCTACACACTTTCCCATCACGAAAAATACAAACAACTTTGTAATCAACACATTCCGTTTGATGAAATGCAAGACCCATAAAACATATTTCTTTACGAACATCAGGACCTCCAGGGACCGAAGGGATGACTGCAAATTGTTTGGTGGTGGGATTAAACACGTAGTATTTACGTGTACGTTTTGTCCCTTTATCGCTGCAACAAAGCAGTAATCCATTACATGATTGCACAATTCTGATACCACGGAGATCGGGGTAGAAATCTAAACTCCGAATAGGAGGACTGCCTCGGTTTTCAACATCAAAAGGGACATACAGATCACGATAAAAAACACCCGAAGAAATTGATAGTTTGTCATACATGATAGTGAAACGAGGGTGACTTAAAAGCCATAACCAGTGTTTGGATACAGATTTAAATCGAATGATAGACCGTGCAGGGACCCGGCAAAGGATTTCGGTTAAAAGGTCATCATTTGAACCGACTGAATCTCCGGACTGTGTAGTTTGATGGTCAGACTCTGGCATGGAAACCTGCGAGAAGCAGGTTTTGAGGGTTTTTTGGATCTTTTTGCATTTCGCTCTAGTGTTCACCATTTATTGGAGTGTGTTGAAACAGATAGCACCTTACTCAAAAGAATGAATTCCAAGTAATTGATCCAGTCTAAACAAGCTTCTCACCCGTCACTGTCCTGTAATTGAAACACTTGTGATATTCAGAATCTAAGATTTTAATTGATTAAAGATTTATTGCACAAAATGTGACGAAATTTAACACAGATGCAACTTTCTCTCAATTGGCATAAAAGCTTGTTATAATCAAAAAAGTTGACATATATATATATGTAAACAAAGAAAGAACAAGAAAACTAAAAAGCGCGCTGGCAGTCTAATACAAGGCAATAAGCATAAAAGAAACTTTTAATGTATTTCTGTAGTCTCTAAGGTGGGGTTTGGACTTTCAATGTGCATTCTGAAATGATTATGTGAAACCAAATCATCAAATGTATATTGTTTGGATGCTTTTGCTCATGTAGTTTTACTAATGACGTTCGATTATGTGAGATGTTTTGTTGAGTAAATTCTAATTACTTAAAAAAAGTAATTAAATTTCATCAAATCCAAAATGTCATATGTAACTACTTAGGGTCCGTTTGGTTCAATTAAGGGAATGGGAAATGGAAATGCAAAAAGTATACTAAGGAATGCAAAGGGTAATGAATACCTTAACCCCCAGTTTGTAGTGCAATGGGTCATTACCTAGTTTAGGGTAATGCTCAATTCCTTTACCCTCCACCAAGCATAATTAATGATTGTTTTTCTTATTACCCACCCCCTAATACCCTCCACCAAGCATGCCCTTATTTTACCTTTTGATAAAACAATTTTAATTCATCAAATCCAAAATGTCGTATGTAACTGCTTATTTATGGGCTTATGAGCTTATCTGTCTTCGGATTATGTTTCATAAGTTCATTTTTTTCGGCTTATTCCGGGATTTAGGGGCTTATACACAAGTTTCAAAATGAGCTTATGAAATATAAGCCGAAAACAGATAAGCTTGTAAGCCCATAAATAATTAAAAACAAACACCCCCTAAACAAACTAAATACCCATACTCCAATTTAACCAAATACCCATTTGGTAAATGACATAAAAAAACCAACGAATAACAAACACTTTGAGCTTAAATTTGTTCCCAAAAAATTGTGAGAGAAAGAGAATACCTAGGCAGGCAGCACCTGAGACTATAGTTGAACAAAACACAGGAGGAAATGGGGATCAGTCACCGGAGTATGTATTGGGCTTTTTAGATCACCGCCCCATTCTAGTACTTTTGGTTTTTTAACTTAGGGTGTGAAGGAAAACTTTAGAGGGGATTATGAATCATAAATTACATATTTACCTATAATAATATCTAACATATATCATAAAACTCATTTAATTATATCTTTTTCATAATAAAAGCCCTAGCCCCAGCCCACTGCGCCTAACATACCCGAAAACCCAATGTTTTTAATACATTTACATTACTATATATACTTACATTACCCACATGAAATGCCCGACCCCAACAATCAATATAGCCCAGCCGAAACGTTGTCATAGGTTTGTCTAGGGGGTGTTCATCGGTTCGGTTCTCGAGTTAATCGGTGTATTCGGTTCAGTTTGTTCGATTAAAACTTTTTTGGCATAACCAAAAACCGAACTGAATCGAAAAATATTTGTGACCAAACCGAATCGAAAGCTGAATCAAAGTTCGATTCGGTTATGGGTCAAAACCGAAAACCAAATACATATATTTTTTTAATTTAATTAAATAGATTTTTGGTAAAAAAATTATTTCAAGCAAAAAAAGTGTTTTTTATATTCAGATAAAATTTAATGGTCTTTTCGTATATATAAATATATAAAAAAATATATATATTAAATATATAAAGTGTTTTTATATATAAATAATTTATATATATATATATATATATATATATATATATATATATATATATATATATATATATATATATATATATATATATATATATATATATATATATATATATATATATATATATATATATATATATATAGCGGCGATCGTGCATGATTTTTTTAATTCATGATTGATCCTGATCACCCATTTCGATCTCGATTCGACTTTTGTAAAAAATCAAGATCAAGGCCATATTCACTCAGCACTAATTGACCACGTAAACAATTTTTTGATTTTTCCTCGAGCGATCCTTACTATTCTTATCTTCTTTTATTTTTTATTTTTTCGATTTTTATGAGCACTTTTTTTTTTTGATTATGAGTCCCACCGTGATATTAACGATATTATGAGTTCTATCGTGATATTAACAATTTTACTTAATATCACCGTCTTTTTTATTACGATATTAAGAAAAGTTACGGTTTTATTAAAAAATTAACTTTGATATTAAGAAAACATGTAAAAGAATCGTGAAATTAACAATTTTACTTAAAAAGCTACTTTGATATTAGAAAAAACTTAATATCATGCTGGTTTACATACTACCGCTAGCCTTAGTGAAACTAGTGCTAGCCTTAGTGAAACTATCGCTAATTTAAGTAAAACTACTGCTAGCCTTTGTGAAACCATCGTTAGCCTTACTTAGTAGTGATATTAAGAAAGCTTGATAATTACGGTGATATTAACAAAATTCATAATATCATTATACCTTTAACGATGAAAATGATTTTTTCTCGAATTTTTTCATTCTTAATAAATTGTTGTCCTCTTTCTTTTTATTTTTTTGATTTTTTGAATTTTTTGAATGTTACGTGATATTATCCGCACCATCCCTACTTAAAATCTAATCAAGACCGATCCCTTCCCTATATATATATATGGGAGGGTTAATGCGAGATCGCTTAAAGTTGTAAAATAAGATCAAATCTAAAAAATCACTAAAACATTTATAAATAACAATTTTAGCAATCATACACAAAAAAATTATATTTTAATACAAATTAACATTTTAGCAACTAATAACCAAATGATACATGAGTTTGGATTAGTGATACACCGATACATATTACACTAATAAATATTCCAAAACCGATACATACAAAAACCGATACACATTAAACTTCTAATCAAAGTGTATCACCTAGGTTTTGTAAATTTTAAAAAGAAATCCATCGAAACTTTAATAATTTTAAGTTGTAGTAAATAAAAAATTATTTTTATTGTAAGGAGAGTATCTCTTGTCAAATTTTAGTTTGATCTCATTTTAACAACTTTAAGTATGATCTTATTTGATCTAGATTCTCTCTCTCTCTCTATCTATATATATATATATATATATATATATATATATATATATATATATATATATATATATATATATATATATATATATATATATATATATATATATATATATATATATATATATATATATATATATATATATATATATATATATATATATATATATATATATATATATATATATATATATATATATATATATATATATATATATATATATATATCTTTATTTGAGGTAACCTTGTAAGTGCGAGAACCCATATCAGTCCAATCGTAATTTAGTAAATTGATTTTAGTTTATTTTATTTATCTAAATTGTAGGGTCATTATAGGAATTTAACATTTACAATTCTGAAAACCGTCCCTAGTAATTAGGACAAACAACACGCTCCTCCAATTCATGTGACTCCCTGTTTCTCCCAACTAATCTGGATCGCAGTCTCCATCAAACCCTAATCTTAAAAACTACTAGCCTCCTTTATCTCTCTTTCATAACTAAACCACCAAACCTAACAACAAAATCAATCTGATTGAATATCCCTTTGTTGGAATTGAAACTCTAACAACAAGAAAATGAATGGGGAAGGGAACTAAACGAATATCCCTTTGTTGGAATTAAAAGGTAAATTTTTTTTGTAACGTGTGAGTACTTTTCAGTTATTTATAATGTATGACAGTTTTGTAAATGAGAACATGGCATCTTTTATATGTGAAATAATATATCTTCTTTTTAAGATAATTAATGTTTGAGTGTGTAATGTGGTTCTTCTTGTGATGTGGCAGCGTGTATATATTAATGCAACTTCAACAAATATGGTTCGGTATATACTGTTATACAAGTTCTGGTTTGTGGTCGTTAAATGAATAGCTGAAAAGTGGTTCGTGATCTCACAAAGAGTGAGGTGATCCATATAAGCGCTTTTACTCAACCCGAATAACTCAAATTAAAATGACTATAAATCAATAAGGAAATTGTGTAATACTCATTTAGGTTGGCTGGTGCTTATGTAGTGTCTAGATGCTGCTAAAATATGTCACAGATAATCTTTTTTTTCAGGCAGGATTTTAGTTTTTGTAGGCATGATATGAGTTTTTGCGTTGTTTCTACCCAGCACTCTCTTTTCTATAATGATAAAGTACCATGTTGATAGGTTTATAAACATAGTTAGCTCTAATCATGTTTTGCAAGTCAAGACAGTTGATGTACCAAAATGTATGCGTGGCTGCATATTGGTTGTCGAGTTATCATCCTAGCACTTTATAAAATTGAGTTGTCCAGTTATCTTTCCAGTCTCAAGTTTTGGAGTTGTGTGTCTGTTAATAGTTAATTTATTATGTCAGGTGTCTGTGCTTGGTGCTAATCTAGTTGCTTTGCTTTCACACTATTGGGAACGATATTGACAATAAATAATATAAATACCATATGGTAACTTGTCCCATGAACACCTCATACCATGCACTTGTTTATAATACGTGGAACTAATTTCCGATGACATAAGTTATAATTTGACATTTTTCGGAATAACTTCAGATACTTGCTTATCGCTTGATCCTGCTATATAATATATTCGTAAATGCGCAACAAGATAGTGTATCATATGCAACATGTATGTATTTTTCAAAACACCAAAACAAGAGTCAGACCGAGATATCTACAATTTTATGTCGCAGTTGATGTCGATGATGATGTAATTATGATGATACAAAAGCATATTGTCTCGCATCACTGTGACCAAAAGGTATCTGCTTAAATATTGTATATCTCAGAAAAAAGTGTGTCTTAATAACGATTTGCATCTTCACCTGTGGGCATGAGCTGCGATGCATGTGCTATACCATCCGTGCTCTCAAAATGTCGATTCATCTCAAGACTCTTCAGTGGCCTTTGTATATGAAAAGTTCCTTCTGGGAGTGGTAAGTACTTGCTCTATTTAACATTAAACGTGGCAATTTGGACCCATAAAAAGGGGTCGACTAGGTTATGTTTTATGTCTAATGGGTCAAATGGGTGATATAAAAATGTGTCTAATTAGGAAACAGGTCAATTGGTCAAGCAACTCCAAAATCGCTTTATTTCACAAATTATTTATATAACATTGAGTTTTTTTATAATATATCTTAAAATAGTCGTCCTAAAAAATCACATGTTTTGACCCATTACCTGACCCACCTAATATACGACACATTGAGATGAAATGAAGCTTTAAGTTTGTGGAAATTTTGAGATTGATCGGTACTTTTGGTTAAGGTTTTCTCTGTAATGAAGGTATACCGTTATTAAATCTTGTGTTTACTTAGTCATGTCCATTTGGCTGTTATTTACTATTTTGAATATAATTAGAAGTTGATGTTTCCTTTTTTTCATGTTAGTCGAGTTTTTTAGACGTTAACTTGCTACCCTTGTCTTTTTTGGGATTAGCCAGGATTGTTATTTCAATACGAAGCAGAACTTGATGCTTTCCTTGAGTTTCTTATTTACTTTTTTGTAACACCCCCAAAATTTCACAGCGGAAGCGTTCGGGTCATGGGGTGCTACTAAATCAATATACACAACACAAGGTAATAAAGAATGGAAATTCTATTCCATTTTCAAAAGATATATTAATTTAAGAAATAGTTTTACATAGTTGTTTCAAAGTGCGGAAGTAAAGCCCATAAAAATATATGTTGTCCCATTAAAAGTTGTATTAAATATGATTAGAAACACTTGATGCCGCCTTCAACAAATGCCTTGCCATTGCCCACGCCAAGTAATAAACCCGAGAAAACATGCTAAAATGTCAACACAAAGGTTGGTGAGTTCATAGGTTTAAGTTTAAGAAATCAAGTTGGACCACAATTGCACATATATCATCTCCGTGAATGACACTATATGCAAAAGGCTATTACGCTTAGTACCAAGTTCATGCTAATCGAAACTACGATAAATGTGCATGCATCTAGAAGCATGATAAATAAAAGCCCAAAGAAGTGTATTTCCAAGACACTCAATCAATACGATATGATATACGTACCGACATTTGCCTATCCGGTCAAACTCGAACGGGGTTTCATCCCAATAGATCTATTCATAACAATCGCGCCTCCCAAGGGAACTAACGGTAGTATAGTTGGGATTCAAGGTTGTTTCACGTAATAGTGTTTTCGGGCCAGTCCGAAAAGAGTTTTGCATGTTTCTCACCCTATAGTTTTATAAAGCAAGTAAATAAGAGTAAAGTGGGCTATAAACTCACCTTAGCAGTTCGGTGAATAAAGCACAAAGAGATCGAGTGTGATGAAGCAATGGCTCCTACCCGGAACCCAAGAACTAGATGGCAAGTCTCGAATAATGACATACGCTTGGTTTACTAACCGAAAGATAGAGTATTGAATATAAAATTCAATAGAGCGTTATTAGCGTTGGTTTATAAATATGACGATGTTACCGAGAGTTTTGTTTATTTACCTTAAGTTGTGCTCAGATTTAGTAGTGTTTTCATATATTTATATACTTATAAATATATATAAGTTTAATTAGTTGTCGACTTAGTAATTTTCATATATGAACACTAGGTTGTCAAAATACTGCTTTTATAAAGTCATTATAAGTTTATAAGTTTTCTAAACATCTTTCAAATTTACACGTTTGACCCTCAAGTTTGAAAATATACGAGTTTGGCCCTTATACTTTGGAAAAATGACAATTTATACACAAGTATATTTCTCACTCAGAAATTATAGTTTTGGTCCCTCGAAAATCTGTTTTTACAAAGTTTGTCCAAAAAGTTGTATTTTCACTTTTTAGTCCTTTTAGTTTCAAATTTTACATTTTTAACATAAAATGCATTATTTCCTTTTTACACTAGTTTCCCATATTTACAAAACGGACCTTAGGCTTTTTCATGCACACATAATATATATAATATATATTCTTAACTTCCCATAATGTTTATATTTAACCCGAAATTCAAAGTATTTGCGAATTAAGTCCAAAAATTCATTTTGACATAGATAGCTTATTAAACTTTTTACAAAAACATAGTACTAGCTTATTTTCGTTTCCAAAGGGTCGGGTTAACTTAAGTTGGGCCATAGTTTAAACGTGTTTATAATTTAGTCGCGATATATGTTTTAGAAGAAGTGACAACGACGTTTTCGATTCAAGACTTGGTTTCATATTAATAAACGTTTACATAGTTGATTGTGAGATTAAGATGAAATGTTAACGTGTGATGGACGAGAACATGGAATGAAAATGGAGTCGAAAGGGGACTTACAACACCAAAATGGTGGCGAAGAGACGTGTATGAGAGAAACAACGAGGCAAACGGGAACCCGATACACTAGCTATCTTCCAACGATTAACCCAAATAAACTTCCTAGTTTGCTAGTAACCCAAAGTTCTTTTTCTTCCTTTCTTCTTGCTCGACAGAAACAAAAGGGAGTGAAAATGAGATGTGTTTGTGTGTTTGAGAGTTGTAGGGTTTTGTGGTGAAGTAGCATGGCTTATATAGCCACTTCTAGTATGGCCTCAATAATAGTTTATTGTTACACTGCTTGGGAAATGATTTTAGTAAGAAAAAGAAATGGAGCATGCTTGAACTTCGGCTGAAGATGAGGGAAAGTTGTATGGTCAAATCGTGTGTTGTGGGTAGGGGAACATATTGCACAAAGGGTAACAAAGTCAAATAGGTCAAGGCATGGTTTAGGTATTAGTTTAATACATAGGGTGGCTTAAAGTGAAGGTCTTGTCTCCTTTGGCTTGCCTTACACGCAAGATGAAAACAAGAAAGGAAACATATATTGTGCTTGTGTTTTTGTGTTGTTTTTTCCTGCTAGGTAGTACCAAAAAGAAGAAAAAAAAGGTTGGCTAATTGCCGTTGGTTTACATTCAACATCGAGAAACAAATATATATATATATATATATATATAGTGTAGGTTATTTTCGTAACCAAGAAAAGCGTCGAGAATCAAGAAGCTACAAATAAAGATGGCATAATTGTAATAACATAAAAGATCATGTAACATTTTGTAAGTGGTAAAAGGGTATTTACGGTATTTTCTTAGTAAGCCTAAAATAACTGTCCCATCATATACGGATTTACAATTACCATTCAAATATTTTAGATCTGATCATCTTCCATAAAAAAACCTAGCCGCTTCTCTCTATCCTTCCATCATAAACTCATCGCTTCTCTATCCTCCATCATAAACGCATATGCCTTCTATTCACTTTGTAGATTGCATCAACCACCAGAGTGACTGATCGACTGAGATACCAAGAATAAGAATATGGCACCGCTGCAGCAACGATGGAGGGAGACCGACAACAACAACAGCCGCAAGGGGTTGGGCAGATGTTCACAGGTAATATAAGAATAGCTGTTATTTTTAAGATTTCATATCTCTAATTTATGGCCAATCAAATATATTTTTAGTGGAACAAAACTTTTTGTTAATGAAATTATTTAGTGGAACAAAAAAGCCACAACGGTTCCGGTCCTGCTGTTCTGATATGGCCAATCAAATATATATTTAGTGGGTTAAAAGAGCATATTTGGCACTCAACATATATAAAAAATGTGAATTTGCCACTCATCTTTTACACAGCCTCTATTTAACACTAAACAATTAATGAGTGTTTATTTGCCATTCAACTCTATTAAAAATTAATTTTTGGTACATGGTGATTTAACATGGCGAATAGTCCGTTAAGTCGCTGCCTCATCAATTTATGCAAGAACAATTTTGGTTAGAGAAGTAAAATGTTACAAGATTAAAGCATCCATATAAATACGTAATACCTATTATGACATTGGTTTGGATGAAAACATTTATTATATATTATTATTTTCCGGACATTTCTTTTTGGTTCTATGCATTTTGAAATTGGACCCAACTAGGTATATGTATGTTTGCACCTCCGCTTGATACTAATTCATTAACAATTTAACCCATTTTGCCCATTCAATAGCTGCACCTGTTAACATTGAATATGTAATAAATGTAAATATCTTGATTGTAAATGGTATAAGAGACGATATAGGTTTGTGAATTATATGTTTTGTGCATGCTAGATTGCTAGGGAACAATAAGTGATGTTATACATGATTCTTGTAAGCAGCTACATAAGTTTATATTTTGATCCACTAAGAATAAAATAAGTCTTAAAAGTAATGCATATGTGATCAGTTGTGAAAGTTTGCTACCTAATATGATGAATCAGTTGTGGAAATTCAATATAACATATAATCAATGATTTTAGTGGGATGGCAAACTTACATTAACGGCCAAATTTTAGTGGCAAATGAAAGTGGTTGAAAAGATAGATGGCAAATCAACTCTTTTGGTATATGTTTGATGGTAAATTCACTCTTTTAACCTTTTTAGTGGAACAAAACTTTTTGTTAAAAAGATTAATTAATACTAGTTTAGAAGTATAATGAAATTATTAAGGCATTCATTCATCTACGATTGTACAAGTGTCTCTAAATGCCTGTATTTAACCTTTATAATTTTCATTTACTTATTTTTGCATGTTAGCGCTAAGAAAGATAGTGGCATGATAAAAAAAATGTGGTACCAGTTATTTTGTATATGATAAAGTTAATATATGCTAATAAGATGGTTATGATGTTACTGACCTTTAATTGTGACATATACGCTATTTATTTTAAAATTTTAGAAAACTGGAAATACACATGTTCTTTGAAAACGTGTAATTATATTTTTTTGAAGGCATGCACATATGTTCTAATGACTCTAATAAGAAACTTTAAATACACATATATTTTGAAGGCGTGCACATATGTTTTTTAAAGGCATGCACATACGTATTATGTTATTAGTCTTCAAAGGTTGTAGATTTAAGTTTCAAGATTTTTTTCACTTATTGCTACAGGTCTCTTCAAGTCGAAAACGTATAATAAAGACGATTAAGACGTCGGTTGCACATATGTAATACCTTTAGTATGCGTATGTCTTATAAAGACTATGACCACAATTGAAGGTATGCATCTATAAATAATGGGCTAATGACAATAAAGGTTGAATGTCCACGTACAAAGTTAATCAAATTTCACATTTTTTTTTTCTTTTTCTTTTAAAGCTTTGTAATTGATAAAATCGATTTTTGAATGATGATATGTGGTAGAATGTACAAATTATGCATATGAATTGTTTGTGTTATTAAAGTGATAAATTGTTTGGGTTATTAAAGTGATAAGATTCTTGAAGTAATAATGTATGTGTAGAATCTACAAATTATGAGTATGTTTGCATATATATTATGCTAGACTATGCATATATGTAGCATTACTTGTTATGATTAAATTCGTTTGCATCATTTGATATAAGAAAGCATTGTTCATATGTGTATTTTGTTAGTTGTTATGACTAAATAATCTGCTTATTAATTGTTTGCTAACATGCACAAGTACGACGATAATAATATGAAAAGTGCACATGTGCTTTTTACATACTATCTAGCGACAAGATAATTATGCTAAAGATGTCAAGAGTAAAGACATAAGTGCATGCCATAGATACAAGTGCATGCCGTAGATACAAGTGCACATTTACATACAAAGAAATCCAAAGTGGCCAAGGAGGGAAAATACATGTGCATATACGGCAACATATTTTTTGCTTGTAGAAATTTGCTATTGAATTGTATATCACATGATTTTAAATTTTGTATATAATGTTTTTGTTTTAAATTGTATATAATACATGTAAAATACCTCTGTTTGCCTTTCCATGCACTACAAACACACGTAAATTTACATTATATAAAAAAACACATATGCACCTTACTAAATACACGTAAATTGAACACTACGAACACACATAAATTTACATTATCTAAAAATACACATGCACTGCAAGCACCAAAAAGTATTATTGCTAAAAAAAAAAAAAAAAAAAAAAAATCCTAAATTTTAGTGGAAAAACGCTTTTTATTAAATGAAAATTAAAAAGAAAGTAAAAGATGTACTTTTACTATTATACCCTTTTGAATAAAATAATAAAAATTAATATCCAAAAATCGATGGTCATTGCTGCTCTCGTAGCCTCGACCTTTTGGGTTCTAAAGAACCTTCCTATATATATATATATATATATATATATATATATATATATATATATATATATATATATATATATATATATATATATATATATATATATATATATATATATATATATATATATATATATATAACATGGTGTATGTAGAAGTGATTTGGAACTAGTACCAAAGAAAGAAGGAAATATATATATATATATATATATATATATATATATATATATATATATATATATATATATATATATATATATATATATATATATATATATATATATATATATATATATATATATATATATGTTATGAAACCTTGGGTTTGCAAGAAGAAAAAGGATATAAATGAGTAGGAAATATATATATAACTTGTTTTATCATATAGAATTCTATCATTGCTTGGTTTTGTTTAGCAGGCCCAAGAAAGGAATTAAGAGTCGATCGGGTTTGCGAGCCCGAGGGATAAAAATATAGATCGGGTCAGGCCTTTGACAAATAAAAATAGTGAGCTGATCCCAAGAAGGCCCATTAACGAGTCGAATTGAGTCACGAGGTGGAATAAAGTCCAATGAGTTCGAGGTCCGATACGAAATAAAAATATAAAAGTTTATTATATTTTATTTTATAAAAATTATTATCGAGGTCGGAGAAAAAAAAGAATATCCCGTGACTTGTCGTGGTTTAAAGTTCGTCAAGAAGAAAAAAATATAGTCGCGAAAACTCAGAGGGAATTTACGAATGTTATAGTACCCACTTTAAAAGAAACCACATCCCGTGGTTTACGGCGCGAGAATCGCCGAGGTCGATACGGTGACTTAGATGCCTAGAGAATATATACTTAAAACGTGACGCCGGAAAAGGAGCTAGTCGCTCAAGAAAGATTTCGCGACGTGCATTTATAAGCCGAACAACTGATAAAATGATTCATCAAACTAATACAACGCGGTCATAAAATAGTACGATAGTTGAGTTCAAAATGAAAGAACAGTCGTGTATGAGGTTACGAAGGATAGATATACAAGAGTGCCAAGAGATCGCGATCAAATGACAGAGGTGGTTTAAACACGTATGATATAATATAGATCAAGCGGTTGTATGTTACATAAAGAAATAACATATGTAAGTGATTTGATTTAGTTGTACGTTATATAAAGAAATAGCTTCGAGGTTGATACATTGACGAGAGTTGTACGCTACATACGTAAATAACGTAAAGGTCGATTCAAGGACGAGTTGTACGTGCTATATACGTAAATAACGTAGAGGTCGACATGAAGAAACGAGTTGTAATAATACGTAAATAACGTAGTAGAAGTGACAAGTTGCAATGCTATACTACGTAAATAACGTAGAGGCTCTATAGTGATGAGTTGTAATGCTACACACGTAAATAACGAGAAGTCGATACAAATGACGAGTTGTAAAGCTACACACATGTAAATAACGTAGAAGCGCTTATAGAAGCACAGCAGTATGATATTATAATACAGGGCATGTTAAGCGCTTTAACATGTAGGGGCAATAAGTATAAGCATTCGTAGTCTACTCACACTATATCTTAAGTTAATTATTCCTTAATCTCACAAGTTTGTTACATCAACATTATTCTCATTTAAACTTCACACCCAATCAAACAAGAACAACCTTAAAGTTTAAACGAGAGTAAGTATATACACATTTAAACTTCGCAGAACCCAATCAAACAAGAACATTTTAAAGTTTAAATGCGAAAGTTAATTAAGAAACTTAATGACTTTGAGAAATAATTAATTTAATCAAATGAGAGCTTAATACGAACCTAAAATACAAGAAGAATATTATATAGTACCACTACAACCGTAAAGAGGGTGGGCATATGCATAGGACCCGGCACTGAGCGCTAGCTGCTTTTAGGAAAATGCGGTTATAGTTTAGGTTTTGAAAATACCCACTTCTCAACCTGGCTCTAATAACTAACAGTAACACCCCAAAATTTCACAGCCGGAAGCGCTGGTCATGGGGGGTGCTACTAAATCAATATACACAACACAAGGTAATAAAGAATGGAAATTTATTCCATTTTCAAAAGATATATTAATTTAAGAAATAGTTTTATAGTTGTTTCAAAGTGCGAAGTAAAGCCCATAAAAATATATGTTGTCCCATTAAAAGTTGTATTAAATATGATTAGAAACACTTCGGATGCCAGCCTTCAACGAATGCCTTGCCATTGCCCACGCCAAGTAATAAACCCAGGAAAACATGCTAAAATGTCAACACAAAGGTTGGTAGTTCATAGGTTTAAGTTTAAGAAATCTGTTGGACCACAGCATATAGCATCTCCGTGAATGACACTATATGCAAAAGGCTATTAAGCTAGTACCAGTTCATGCTAATCGAAACTACGACAGGTGTATGCATCTGTGAAGCATGATAAATAAAAGCCCATCAAGTGTATTTCCAAGACACTCAATCAATACGATATGATATCGCTGACATTTTCCTATCCGTCAAACTCGAATGGGGTGTCATCCCCACAGATCTATTCATAATAATCGCGCCCCAAGGGAACTAACGGTAGCATAGTTGGATTCAAGGTTGTTTCACGAATAGTGTTTTCGGCCAGTCCGAAAAGAGTTTTGCATGTTTCTCACCCCATAGTTTTATAAAGCAAGTAAATAAGAGTAAAAGTGGGCTATAAACTCACCTTAGCCTTCGTGAATAAAGCACAAAGAGATCGAGTGTGATGAGCGATGGCTCCTACCCGGAACCCAAGAACGAGATGGCAAGTCTCGTAATAATGACATACGTTTGGTTTCGACCGAAGATAGAGTATTGAATATAAAATTCAATAGAGCGTTATTAGCGTTGGTTTATAAATATGACGATGTTACCGAGAGTTTTGTTTATTTACCTTAAGTTGTGTCGGTATCGAGTAGTGTTTTCATATATTTATATACTTATAAATATATATAAGTTTAATTAGTTGTCGACTTAGTAATTTTCATATATGAACACTAGGTTGTCAAAATACTCGTTTTTATAAAGTCATTATAAGTTTATAAGTTTTCTAAACATCTTTTCAAATTTACACGTTTGACCCTCAAGTTTGAAAATATACGAGTTTGGCCCTTATACTTTGGAAAAATGACAATTTATACACAAGTATATTTCTCACTCAGAAATTACGTTTTGGTCCCTCGAAAATCTGTTTTTACAAAGTTTGTCCAAAAAGTTGTATTTTCACTTTTTAGTCCTTTTAGTTTCAAATTTTACATTTTTAACATAAAATGCATTATTTCCTTTTTACACTAGTTTCCCATATTTACAAAACGGACCTTAGGCTTTTTCATGCACACATAATATATATAATATATATTCTTAACTTCCCATAATGTTTATATTTAACCCGAAATTCAAAGTATTTGAGAATTAAGTCCAAAAATTCATTTTGACATAGATAGCTTATTAAACTTTTACAAAACATAGTACTAGCTTATTTTCGCTTCCAAAGGGTCGGGTTAACTTAAGTTGGGCCATAGTTTAAACGTGTTTATAATTTAGTCGCGATATATGTTTTAGAAGAAGTGACAACGACGCTTTCGATTCAAGACTTGGTTTCATATTAATAAACGCTACATAGTTGACGCGAGATTAAGATGAAATGTTAACGTGTGATGGACGAGAACATGGAATGAAATGGAGTCAAAGTGGGACTTACAACACCAAAATGGTGGCGAAGAGACGTGTATGAGAGAAACAACGAGGCAAACGGAACCCGATACACTAGCTATCTTCCAACGATTAACCCAAATAAACTTCCTAGTTGCTAGTAACCCAAAGTTCTTTTTCTTCCTTTCTTCTTGCTCGACAGAAACAAAAGGGTGTGAAAATGAGATGTGTTTGTGTGTTTGAGAGTTATAGGGTTTTGTGGTGAAGTAGCATGGCTTATATAGCCACTTCTAGTATGGCCTCAATAATAGTTTATTGTTACACTGCTTGGGAAATGATTTTAGTAAGAAAAAGAAATGGAGCATGCTTGAACTTCGGCTGAAGATGAGGGAAAGTTGTATGGTCAAATCATGTGTTGTGGGTAGGGGAACATATTGCACAAAGGGTAACAAAGTCAAATAGGTCAAGGCATGGTTTAGGTATTAGTTTAATACATAGGGTGGCTTAAAGTGAAGGTCTTGTCTCCTTTGGTTTGGCCTTATACGCAAGATGAAAACAAGAAAGGAAACATATATTGTGCTTGTGTTTTTGTGTTGTTTTTCCGTCAAGGTAGCAAAAAAAAGAAGAAAAAAAATTTAAGGTTGGCCAATTGTTGGTTGGCTCATATCCAACATCGAGAAACAAAAAAAATATATATATATATATAACATGGTGTGTATGTAGTTGTGATTTGGAACAGTACCAAGAAAAGAAGGAAAATATATATATATATATATATATATATATATATATATATATATATATATATATATATATATATATATGTTGGTTATGAAACTTGGTTTGCAAGAAGAAAAAGGATATAAAATGAGTAGGAAAAATATATATAACTTGTTTTATCATATAGAATTCTATTGTGCTTGGTTTTGTTTAGCGAGGCCCAAGAAAGGAATTAAGAGTTGGACCGGGTTTGAGAGCCCGAGGGATAAAAATATAGATCGGGTTGGGTTGGGCTCGGACAAATAAAAATAGTGTGAGCTTGATCCGGTTATAAGGCCCATTAACGAGTCGGGTTGAGTCACGAGGTGGAATAAAGTCCAATGAGTTCCGAGGCCCGATACGAAATAAAAATATAAAAGTTTATTATATATTTTATTTTATAAAAAAAATTTATTATCGAGGTCGATGTGAAAAAAAAAGAATATCCCGTGACTTGTCGTGTTTAAAGTTCGAAGCGAAGAAGAAAAAAAAATATAGCCGCGAAAATCGGTAGGGGAATTTACGAGTTGTTATATATTTTAACATGTTTGTTCTTGGTTTAGCATGTATGTTTTTAACATGCTTGCTCTTGGTTTAACATATATATAACATGTATGTTTTTGGTTTAACATGTATGTTTTTAACGTGGTTATACAAATAATTTTAATTTAATTGTTATAGCTACTTTATTTTACATTTAACATGTATGTTTTTGGTTTCTGATAAATTTACATTATCTAGAAAACACATAGGCACTTTACTATTTGAAAAACATAAATTGTAAAATATTATTCCAAAAACATAAATAAAAAAAAAAAAAATTTAGGCCCTCATACATGTGTTTATACGTGTGTATATTAGTTTGCGTTTATTTTTCCTAATTTTTATACTTTTCTTTGTATCGGATGTGGCTGAATTAAAGAATGATGACAACGACGAAGCACATTTGTCCGCCTACGAAACTTTGAAAAGGAGCGTGCACATATGTCCAACTTCTGAACTTTGACGACTACGAGTGTGCATATATGTCCGACTTTTAAAAATGTTGATAACAAGGAGTGTGCTATATCTGTTTGCGTTAAATATTACTTGTACACACATGTATAGATCGATTAAATTCATGTATTTCTGCTTCTTAGAAATTTGTATTTAATTGTATATCAATCGATATTGGATTTTGTATTTAACATGTATGTTTTTGGTTTCATATAAACTTACTTATCTATAAAACATGTATGCACTTCACTATGAAAAACATGTATGTCGAAAAAACTATTCCAAAAACCAAAATAATAAAATTAATTCATAAAAACATATATGCACTAAATCAGTTTTAAAACATGCATGTTCGAAAAAAGATAAAAAAAAAAAAAAAAAAAAAAAAAAAAAAATTGATTGTTTTTAAAAAATAGGGTTTATTTATTTTAAAAAATAAAAAATAATATAAAATTGACTTTTACTATTATACCTTTTTGTATTAAATAAAAAGGTTTATTAATTAAAAAATGCTATGTTGCACAATAGAACCCTGTTAAGTGCGAGAACCCCTTATGTACTCCTAGTAATGCATATTGTGCAACATATCAATGCAACATAGCATTTTTTAATTAATAAACCTTTTTATTTAATCCAAAAAGGTATAATAGTAAAAGTCAATTTTATATTATTTTTGATTTTTTAAAATAAACAAATCCTATTTTTTAAAAACATTCGGTTTTATTTATGTATTTATTATATATATATATATTTTTTTTTTTTTGCGTTTTTTTATCTTTTTCGAACATGCATGTTTAAAACCGATTAAGTATATGTTTTTATAAATTAATTTTATTATTTTGGTTTTTGGAATAGTTTTTTTGACATACATGTTTTTCATAGTGAAGTGCATACATGTTTTATAGATAAGTAAGTTTATATGAAACCAAGAATATACATGTTAAATACAAAATCCAATATCGATTGATATACAATTAAATACAAATTTCTAAGAAGCAGAAATACATGAATCTAATCGATCTATACACGCGTGTACAAGTAATATTTAACGCAAAATATATATATGCACACCCTTGTTATCAACATTTTGTGTCGGACATATACGACACTCGTAGTTGTCAAAGTTCAAGTTGGACATATGTGCACGCCCTTTCAATGTTTCAAGACGGACAAATGTGCACACTCTGTCATCATTCTTTAATTCAAATTGCATCTGATACAAAGAAAAGTATACAAATTAGGAAAAATAAACGCAAACTAATATTACACACATATAAACACATGTATGAGGGCCTAAATTTAATTTTTTTATTTATGTTTTTGGAATAATATTTTTACAATTTATGTCTTTCAAATAGTAAAGTGCCTATGTGTTTTCTAGAAAATGTAAATTGATCAGAAACCAAGAACATACATGTTAAATGCAAAATAAAGATGCTATAACCGTTAAATTAAAACTTGAAATATTTTTTTCCGATGAATAATGCATTTTAGTTTATTATGTTCTTTTTGAAAATAAATTTACGGATATCAAGAATTCCATTTAGCCCGTGCCGTTCGGGCTCGAGCCGAATGGCCCGCTGTTCGGGCTCGAGCCGTTGCTTGGTCCCTTTGTTCGGACTCGAGCCCATTTTTTCGTTCGGCTTTAATATTTGTATAATGTGCTTTATTATTTGTATTAGTGACATTTAATGCGAGGTACCAGGCGTTCTTGTGGCAGTACCACGAAATAAAAGTTTCAGTGAATCATGTATTTAGTTTATTATGTTCTTTTTGACAATAAATTTACGGATTTTAAGAATTTCGTTTAGCCCCCATGCCCGTTCGGGCTCTAGCCCGTTTGGCCTGCGCCCGTTCGGGCTCAAGACCATTTGGCATGTTGCCCGTTCGGGCTTGAATATTATTTGTATAATATTATTTGTATTAGTGACATTTAATGTAGGAATTGTGTTTAATTAGGTTGTACAATATGCTTGATAATTTGTATTTATTATGTTAGGTGTGTTTTAATAACTGTATTAATTGTATTTATTGATCAGTTAATTAATTGACAATATTAAATAGCATTAATGTGGTGTTTTTTTTAAATATGTGCATTAAAGTGGTGTACGTTATGCTTCTTGTCTTGGATGTCTGAAAATTATGTGCATTAAAGTGTTGTACATTATGCTTCTTTTCTTAATTATATGAATTACTAATTATAGTAACATGTGTAGGCTTATACTTTTAAGACTTCCTTTTATAGGAAGGCCTAAACATTATAATGTAGTATAGATATAGATTATTTGTATAACCACGTTAAAAACATACATGTTAAACCAAGAACATACATGTTAAACCAAGAACAAACATGTTAAACCAAGAACATATATGTTAAACCAACCTTTGGAATCGATGAGGTGATATTATGTTGCATAGCCACAACATTTAGCATACATGTCCACAATAGCGGTTTTGATAAACACGTTTTTATCCAAACAAGTTCTGGTCACAACTCCATGGATCCACTTTGCTTGACGTAAAATTGATAACTCAGCAACAGCTGCAACGATGCTCACCATTGTGAATGAATCAGTTCGATTTCTTGTACTTTCATGAGACGAAAACGAGTTAAAGCATTAATTGCACGACCATTTTGTGTGTAACCAAGTATCTTGGCGTTCCACGAGACTAAGGTTTTTCCTTTCAAGTTTCTGAATATTTCAGCTTTAATATCGACACGTTTACATTTACAATACATGGAGATTAAAGAGTTCATAACCGACACATCAGTCTGTGGTCCGAGTTCATCAACTAACCGATGAACAAATTGCCCACGTGCAAGATCACCCGAATCAGCACACGCTTGAAGAGATGCCATAATAGTCACACTAGTTGGTTTAAAAGGCATAAAAGACGTAATACCTGCAACATTTCAGTAGCACATGTAACTAAAACTTTCGCCCTTAATTTTCTTGATCTTTGGTATATCCAAAGGTAACGGATCCAACAAACACTCCACACCATTACCAAATGAAACACATCAACCACCTCATACCATAGTTCGACTTATAATAGAAGTTCTTGAAATTATATTAATTTGAGCAACGGAAAACATATAAGACTTGAAAGTTTTGATATTTATTTTGTGATACAATTTACAAGTGCACAACAGATAGGCAAAAAAGTGCACACCTTTAACGTAAAGGTGAATCTTTCCATAAGGTATACTTAACCCTTCTAGTTGTCTTTGAAAGTTCATCGACAAAGACCTCCACTTGATAGCCTAACAGAAATGAAAAAGGCAGAGAGAGAGACTATAACTCCCAAGAGAATATAAGATATTGAAGCTACAGATCAAATAAAAGTTACATCCGGGTTCTTTACGGGTTGTTTACATCCCGAGTTAGATGGTAATCCAATAAAAAGGTCGCCACAGATTGTTTTCTTATCGCACATAAGCGAGAATGAACTTTAAAAATGCGTATACGTTACAATTAATTAAGAGTAGTTTGAGTAGCAGTAAAATCGTAGAATTGGCACACTAACCAGCTCTTGAATTCTATGAGCCATGATATTACTTTCACTCCTGACCATAACACTGTAACATATAATACCAACATAATTATATCATCCGTATTGCAATCAAGCATGAAACACAAATCGAATGGTAGAGTGACATAAAAAAAATGAAAGGGCCAAAGCAGAAAATCATACGCCTTTTTGTTAGGTTCAGTAAATACCCAAACCCCTTATGTCTAGGATTTGAATAGAAAATATCCTAAGTGTTTAATCCTGTAAACACTAACAAGTCACTGAGCGCATAGTCTCTCAGTGAGTTGTCTTCGAGATACTCGGTATGAGACAAAGAAGAAGTCTCTCCACTCAAGAAGGAGGAACTTAAGGGGTGAAGGCGAGTCAAGAAGAAGATGGTGGATTCGGTGGTGATGACAATAACTCCTTGAATCCCAAACTCCTCACCAACTACTTACATCGAAAACAAACTAAAGTTAAAGATCAAGGCAATGAAGGCGAAGAATGAGCGGGACAAGGCGGGATAAGTTTGAGCAGATAAGGCGAAGTCCTTATCAACCAAAGTCAACTTTCCCGAATGGCTAACTATCGTGCTCGGTGTCATCACCGACTAGAAGAAAGCAACCTTGTCACTTACCCAATATAGCCTTTGTAAATGAGACAAAATACATCATGATTTTGTCTTCAGAATTTGTCGATTTGTCCTCTAGAAAGAGTTAAAACCATACTTGTATAAATAGCATAAGAGTTGGAGTGAAAGATTTTAAGCTTGTGAACTAATTGTAAAACACACACACAAGCCATCTTTCACTCCTCCAATCTAACTCGTCCCCCGAGATAGCTCGGTGGTTCCTTGTAGTTGTGCTCGGACTTAGCCTGAGCTTAGTGAGGAGTTATTACACTTTGTCATTTCAATCCCAAGTACTATTCCGCAAGTACTTGGGTAATGTATTCTTTTTGATTTGTTTCTAATAAAGAATATTAAGTTGAAAATTATTCACTGTATTTTTACTTGCATTATTTTGAGTCATTACTCACAATCAGTTTACTTAATGCTTTAAACTGTTTTATACGATTGTGAAACGGGAACAACAAGTGGTATCAGAGCCAGGCTGATTATAAAACCCTTTTTAAGCCGCTCAAAAATGTTTTTAAATCAGGATCCTAATGGCTGAAATTGATGTGCCCCAACTTGTCGGCAAAAAGGGTGGAGCTTATTCAGCTGTTGCCCCTCGACTTGAAGTTGGTAAATTTAACAAATGGAAAAAGCGAATGCTTTGCTATTTGACTGGGATGGAACCTTACTACATAAAGTGTATTAATGAAGGTCCATTTATCCCAAAGACTGCTAAACGTTTGCCTAAACCTGAGACTCAGTGGACTCAGGATGAGAGAAGAGTGGTCAACTAGGACCAAAGGCTCAAAAGTATCATCATATCTTGTCTTCCTGATGATATTATGGAGTCTGTTATAAGCTGTAGTACAGCTAAACAAACCTGGGATGACCTGGTCCATAGTCATGAAGGTCCATCTGATACCAAGGAAAACATGATAATGGACCTGAAACTTGAGTATAACACCTTGTGGCTAAGGACTCGAAACTCGTCTCAAACTTACACCCGGTACAAAAATCATTAAATGAGCTGTCAAATGACGGTGTAAAGTTGTCCAAACATGAAATCAATGTTGGTTTTGTCAATAGTCTCCCGAGAAGTGGTTGAACTTCTCTCGTGGGCTTAGGAATGCTAATCATATCCGTAATCTTGAACTTCACGAAATTTATGGGAAATTTGTCTATGAGGAAAATCTCATCAGCAGACGATACCGACTTGAAGAAGTCTCGTGAAGTCAAGAAGTCCCCGACCACCACTTCAACACCTATCTCTACCGCTTTTTATTCTAACAAAGGTGGTTCAAGATTTTCGTGAAAATTCGGATGATGAGCCCGATGAGAGATCAAGTGAGAGTACCTAAATGACCGAACATCGAATTTCAGAAGGGCACCTTGCTAACTCTCGGAGGTTTATAAAAGAAACAAAGGTTTTCCAATGCTAAAGCTAATGAGGACCTTGAATGCTTTAAGTGTCATAAAAGAGGTCATTTTGCCAAAGAGTGTTTTTCAAAACAATTTCGAACCTTCTTACAAACCATTAGGGTCAAATCGGTCCATGTGCTTTAGCAATTTCAACCAAAATCTATCGGCCTCATCAAAATTTTCAAAAATATGATCAAAACAAAAGCGTAGATTTTGAAGCTAAGTCCGGAAAGTCAAAGCTAAGCTAGCACCGCTGAGGCCACTCCTCGTAAACAACAAACACCATTAACTGTGTAGGGTAAAAACAAGGGCCTAGTTGTCAAGTATTAGATCGGGATGAAGAGCCAGTCTCCTCAGACGATGAAATGGTGCAAGTCAGTGCACTGATGGCTCTATCTGAAGAGGACAAACTAGCTGTTGGGAAAAATCATGCCAGGAATGGAGAATGGGTCAACATTATAATTAAGAAGGTAAATATTTTACGTTTTATGGATGATGACTCTGATTGGCAGTCTTATATGAACTATATCAATGTTGACCTTAAGTTTGTAGAAGAGCAACGATTAAATCTTTTTTCAAAATACAACAAGTTAAGTTTTGAATTGAACAAGTGTAGGGATGAACTGCTTCTTTTAAAACAAGCTAAGCTTGAGGCTGTCACATTGCAAATTCAAAACACTGAACTAGTTAAAAGAAATCAGGCTCTTCAAGATGAACTTAAAAAGGAAAAAGATATCATTGAAAGTTGGACTGCTAAGAATCCTAGGGTCTTTGATGCTGTGGGTGCCCCCAGTAGCAAAAAGAGAGTCATAGGTGAAGATCATCTCCCTGAATCTCACAAAAAAGACCTGAGTCCAAAGCCATTTGTGTCTGGTGGCATGATTACCAATATGTTGTCAATTCCCAAGCCCAGTGATTGGATTAAACGGGTTAATCCTGAGAGTAAGCTTCCAAATTTCGATTATGGAAGAACACTAGAGCCTGAAAGCCAAGCTCTAAAGAGCATGCTAGGACTCCCTAATGTGCCCAGTGGTACTGAATACATCCCTGAGTCTGAAGCAGAATCTCAAGCACCGCTTCCACTCTTGAAACCTCTTCAGGGTGCTGCACCAAGCTCTGAGCTTACTCAATTACAATTCAATCCTCATTCACCAAAAGAAAGGTCTTGACTTGGTAGAACCATCCTGAAAATACCAACAAAACCAATCCAACAAGAGTCTACTCCCACTGAGACTTCCAAATCTTCAGTTCCTTCAAGGCACTAAATTCAAAGAATCGATCGAACTTGTGAGGAAGTCGATCGATAAGATGGAATCCATCGAAAAAGGTCCCGATTCAATCAAGGAAACTAAGTCTACCTCCTCTAGTTCATCAAGGTCAAAATCCACCAACAAGCCCGAGCGAAGTGTGATCATGCCATTATACCACCATACCATCGAAAATTGCTACAAAATCCTTTTTGTATGATCGCAAAAGGATGATCACAGAACTTCTGATCACTTACAGTATGTAAGTTCATTCAATGAAGCAAAACAAACCAAAGTTGGTCATCAATATGCTTCAACCTCCAAACCAGCTCACAGGAATAGAGCAAAGCCTTTTCCTCCTTGCCCACACTGTGGCTTCAATGATCATCATCCTGATGACTGTCTCATGAACACATGTTGTGATATTTGCGGAAATCCAGCTCATGAGACATCCGAGCATGACATTGTCATCCAAGCAAGGAGAAGTTCAAAGCAACCCCAAATCACTGAGTCATCCTCAGTCATCAAATGCAAAACCTGTGGTAGCACAATGCACTCAACCACTGACCATGAGTCAATTGCCAAATTCAAGCAGTCCTTTAGACCCAAGCCCACTAGTATGTGGGTCGACAAGAGAAACTAATCAGTTTACTATTTAGCCGAGACACGCCAGGAGCCTATTTGGCATCTAGATAGTAGATGCTCAAGAAGCATGGATGGCGTTAGGAGTATCTCGCACAAGTATGTAAAGGAACCAGACCCAAGGTAGTATTTGGTGATAACTCATCATGTCCCACTGAAGGTTATGGTTTAGTATACTGCAATGGAATAGTTTTCTCTAGAATAGCTTATGTCAATGGTCTAAACTACAATCTCATCAGTGTCAGTCAACTATGTGATGCTAAGTACATTGTGCAATTCAATGACAAACAAGGCACCATTTTCAATGCCAACAAAAAAGTTGTTTTGATAGCTCCTAGAAGAGATGATGTTTATGTCTTAGACATGTCAACACTCTCTCAAGATAGAACTTGTCTCTTTGCCAAAGCCACTGAAACTATCAACTAGCTGTGGCACAAGAGACTCTCTCACTTAAACTTTAAAAACATCAACAACTTGGCAAAGCAAAATAAAGTCCTTGGCTTACCATCACTGGTTTTTGCAAAAGATAAACCATGCTCAGCTTGTGAAAAAAGGCAAACACCACAGAGCATCATTCAAAACAAAACAAAATTTCTCCATCAAAAGCTGCCTTCACCTCCTGCACATGGATCTCTTTGGACTAGTCAGTCCTAGATCAATCTAGCATGAGAAGTATACACTTGTCATTGTTGATGAGTTCTCAAGATACACTTGGGTATACTTTCTTTCAAAAAGAGTCAGCAATGATACAATAATGTCATTCATAAGGAATATTGAAGACCGTAATGACATTCTTCACAAACAAATCGAGGCCGACAATGGCACTTGAGTTCGTAAATAAAAACTTGAGAATTTCGTGATAAAAGGGAATCTCCAAAAATTTCATCTCCTTACACCCCGAACAAAATGGGCGGTGAAAGGAAAAAGAACTCTCATTGAGGTTGCCGAACTATGCTAAATGGCTCAAGACTCTCAAAACATTTTTGGTGAAGTAGTAAAAGCAAACTGTTACACTCAAAACAGTCCATCATTGTCAAAAGACATAACAAAACCCTTATGAGATATTGAAAGGTAGACTTCGATATCACTACATTATGTGTTTGGGTGTCTGTGTTCATTCACAACCACAAGGATCACCTAGGCAAGTTTGATGCAAAAGCTGATGATGGGTATTTTCTAAGTTACTCATTGATCTCTAAAGCCTTCAGGGTGTTTAACACCAGAAGACAACAAGTTGAGGAAAACTTTCATGTCACCTTTGATGAAAGTTCAGAAAGCATCAGATTCACCAACACCTCAGTGGAGGAAATAGGAATTGATAACTCAACAAGATATCCTCCTGATGAGTTCAACACTGAAATCAATTCCTCCTATCAAGCTGATGCTGGCATCTCATACTATGTCTTACCCTACAACCTTCCTCAACCAACCATCAGTGAATTCATTAAATATCAATCAGTCCCTTCTGGGATAGGTAATACTGAACCAAATGTTCAGGAACCTGTGATTGCAATACCCCAACCTGAACAAAGCATCACAATAGATGTTCCTAATGATTCTGTGGCTCCTGCTTTGAACTCACTCACAATTTCGATGTCGCCTTCAAGCTCGGATCCTAGACCACAAAGTAAGTGGACAAAGTCTCGGGACATTGAGCTTGTAAACATCATTGGTGAACCCACCGAGGCATGCTCACTAGAAGCATGGTCGCTAAGTTAATCGCAACTTCAGCCAATGAATGTCTATATGCTGATTTTCTATCAGAAATAGAACCCAAAAGTGTCACTGAGGCTCTAAAACATCCAAGCTGGGTTCAGGCTATGCAAGAAGAATTTCAACAGTTTGATAAAAACAAGGTCATGACCTTGATCAAATGTCCCCAGGATGTCGTTATCATAGGAAAGAAGTGGGTTTTAAGAAACAAAACTGATGAAAACGGCACTGTCATTTGTAACATATTGGATTTCATAAACACACTAAACCATAAGATCAAATAGGCGTACAAAGAGTTCTAGAGAGAAAGTTAGAGGTTTAGGGAACTTGGTGAGAGAAAGAAAAGTCTTATTATGAGCTCCAACTCTACCTTGGGAGGTAGAGAGTATTTATAGTCATTACATAAATCGCCACCTAACGGGCCATGGATCGAGGCATACAGTGGGTAAAGACCCGTCCGTCCTCCACGGTGTTACTTAAACTAAATACTACTTAACTTATAATAATCTACGACTACGAGCTTTCTAACGATTACATATACTTGAGGTGACCGACTTTAATACATGGATTTACTAAATCCTAACAATCTCCCCTAAGGAGGTCACCTCAAGATCACCTCAAACATACATTGAATACAAGCAGATTTTACATAAAGATTGTTCTTGCATTCTTGATGTTGTCCATTGCTCAAGCTCGTAGTCATTGATTCTTCACATTGCATGTTAGGTTAATCCAAGTGGAGGTCTTTTACCGATCCACGTGATAATGAGTTTTGAGCCGGTTTGAGATCATCGGTGACATGAAATCTCCGAGATATCCATTGTGGTGTTGGTATTATGTGATGTTGTGACTTTCGGACCGACATGCTCACATTCGGATCATGAAATATTCTCATCGAGTAGCGGAAGCTTTCGTTGATTCATGATATTGGCGCAGCGAAAGCGTAAGCATGGAGTGAAAATATCGAGTCATTGATGCACTAATCATGATTTCTTCGAGATGAATGTGTAGTGTGAGCATGCGGCTATGGATTGACCGCTTCATTCGATCACCGCAAACGTAGGGCGACCATACAACAGTTAACAAAAATCGCACGAAAGTGTCTTTGATCACTTCGTTGAATTAAGGTACACGCCCACGGTTCCCGTTGATAAGTACAAATCGCCTGTGATCGGTATAATTCAAGAATTTCCTTGATAGGGTTTCGCGATTGCTCTAGTCGTTCTCAAACCGAACGTCTCAAAGAAGACAAAGACGAGTGAGTGAACCAATGAATAGAGATTCACCGATTGATGAAAAGAGATTTGAAAAACAATCGTGTATTGCTCAATAGAAATTGTTTTTGCAATACAACGAAGGTTTTAATGAAAATCAATTATCAATCATAAACACCTTTTGATTTGAAATATTCAAACACGGTCGATGTGCTAAAGAAAAGAAGGTATGTTCAATCCATAACCTGAACCAGGATTGAATCAAAAGATTGAATCGCCCCATTGTTTCTGTTCAGTTGTTACATGGTTGATCTATAGAATAGATCTCACATGCCACCTACCAGGAGCTTGTTTGATGTTGGCTCCAGAAGGCTTTCCATCTTCGTATCACTCGGATGTTCTGGCAATACCACAAGGATAATGCGTAGGACTCAAGAAATAATCTCTCTTTCCACATTGTGTGAAACAGAGAGTCTTCATTGAAAGTGTCCTAAGGAGATTTATTGATGATCTCGTGGCTCTAGACTTAATTTGTGCACATTTGGATCCTATATCGGAGACTAGGAGAGGGTCTCTCTTCAATATCAACAGTCTCTAAAAGAAAGTCGATAGATAATGTCGGTTCCCGTGAGAATGAAACAAGTCCTTTTAAGAGGAACTTGAGTGGTTTGGGAAGTTGAAGTGCAGTGCGTCACCGGGTCCATGACGCCTTGTCTTCAATACCGATGTTACCTTGGTAACCACCAAGAGTATATGAATTGAACCCGTGATCGCCCTAAGGTTGAATAATTGGAGGCTATTTGTTTTCACCCTTTTCTCATTCAATTCTTTTCATTCTTCAACCCCTTCATGCTTTCCGAGACATCATAGCTAGAACCTTGTTGGGTTTATTCCAAGACTAGCTCGCCTGCATCGCACTCTTCCCATATCTCAATTTTTCTCCTTTTATCATCAAACCTAAGGACTTCTACACTAACTAGTGGATTATCCCTGGGTAGATCCCTTCGGTTCTGGCGGATCATGGGAACAAATACCTAACCTTATCATCCTTATATCACCATACATAAAGTAAAGTTGGTCGGTCTATTTGGTATTGTTCATGTGCCATTGGAACCAATTGAAAACCATTTGAAAATCAATCCAGATACTTAAGATATATTATCAAAGCATTTTGTACCTGAATTGTTTTTGATATTTTTAGAACAAGAGCTCCCCCTCAACATGTGCATCAAGTATTTGAAATCATTTTGCACACGGAGGCAAGAGAAAGAATTAACTTCTTTGATTACCATTTTCTAAAGATATCAACATCACTTCCTAATCAAATCAAGTAGATAAAGCATTTTGGGGAAGGATGAGGTTTTCATAAGTTTGCTCCCCCTTAATATGTGCCTTGAGGTTTGAAAGAGTTTTGCACATACAAGAGGAAACCTGCACATTGATCACGTTTCAAATCTTAGTGGTTTAAGATAGATGCTCCCCCTCAACATGTGCATTTGAAAATTTGAAATCATTTGGCACATGTCGGAAGGAGAGCTTGTACATCCTTATAAAACCATTTACCGAATTATCAGATTAAATCCAATTTAAATCACAAATTCTCCCCGATCACAATTATCAAATCATTTGAGATTTGTGATCTCTTGTAGATTTAAATTGATTTTGAAAGCTTTTAAGGAGAATTGTGACTTGATTATGAAAACGTTTTAACTGATATTGATCGGATTTTAAGACTTTAAACTCCATTGAATAAACATGCATGATTATCTTTTGAAAACAATTGAATGACAAATAACCTTTTAATTTAATTGAAATCATTCTCCCCCTCAATCAATGACATATGTTGTTGATTGAGAGATAGATATTTTGACAAACTTTTAAGTCCAGATGATTATCAAAAATAGAGTCCGAGTTATTTTTCAAACCAACTAGTTTTCATTAGATATTAAGGATTAGTTTAAAGAATCAGAGCAAGAAATTTGAAAACCAAGATAAAGCATGGCTCTGTTCTTTCTTTGAAAAGCGGGTTACTGCCTGAAATGACAATAAACCAATTTTTTCTCTTTCTCCCAAAATATATATATATATATATATATATATATATATATATATATATATATATATATATTTAAATTGAACAACATCTAAAGTCCCGTGTCATTCTTTGAATGACAACAGCAAGACCGTAGATATAATCGAATCGAGAGAAACATGACAAAATGACAATATTTTTTGAAGATTTTTCAATTTTTCTAAATTTTATGGATTTTGAAAGTTTTATATTTTCTATTTGATTTTTTAAGGTTTTATAATTATGTATTTTGTTTTTCGAAAAAATATTTACAGGGGCTAGATGAAGGAAACCTTTACTCCTCTTCTTCCTCTTGAAGACGTTTGAGAGTTTACGGTTGTAGGCTCTTAAGACCCAGTCGTGGAAGAATAAACTCAAACGTTCTCTAGGAAGAGCTTTGGTGAAGATGTCTGCTAACTGGTATTCAGTCCTCACAAAGTAAAGTTCCACCACACCGTTTTCAACATGCTCCCTGATGAAATGATGTCGAATGTCGATGTGCTTTGCTCTTCAGTGTTGTACGTTGTTGCATGAGAGAGCAATAACACTTTTATTATCACAGTAAAGAGGGATTTTGTTGAATTCAAAGCCATAGTCCGATAATTGGGATCTCATCCATAGGATTTGAGCACAACAAGATGACATGGCTATGTATTCCGCCTCTGTAGAGGAAATAGAAGTACTCATTTGCTTCTTTGAATACCACTCACAAGCTTATCACCCAAAACCGAGCACCTCCGGCGTACTTGACGAGTATCTTGACATCTGCATGATCGGATCTCGCATAGGTCGTTAGTGACATACCGGTGTCCTTGGTACCAAAGTCCCATATTGATGGTTCCTTGGAGATACCGAAGACCCATTTAATCGCTTCAAGGTGCTTTTAGTAGGCTTAGCACGGTATCTAGCACACATGCAAACAACGAACAAGATGTCTCGGTCTACTAGGCTGTGAGGTACATCGGGATCCAATCATACTACGATATTTTGTTTGGTCTACCATGATCCCCGAGTGGTCCTCATCTAGTTTGGTACGTTCAATCATGGGGTGTCAACAGGTCACTTGAATCAAATCCAAATTTCTTTAAAATCTCATTTGCATATTTAGATTGATTTATGAAAATGCCTCCGGACTTTGTAAAATTTGTAGTCCTAAGAAAATGACATTTGTCCCATCATTGACATTTGAAATTTAGAACCCATTTCATTTGAAAACGGTCACACTCATTGGGGTCGGTCGAGGCAAAGATGATATCATCAACATAAATTTGAACGTGAATTAAATGTTTTCGACTTCGGTGAACAATGTTGGATCAACTGCTCCTTTGTCAATCGGTAGATAGAAGAAACTTTGATAGCTTATCATACCATGCCCTTGGAGCTTGCTTTAGGCGTAAAGAGCCTTCCTCAAACGATAAATGTGAGTAGGATGCTCGATTCACAAAGCCTTGAGGTTGGTCGACGAGATGACTTCTTTAAGATCTCCGCTCGTAAATGCCGTCTTTACATCCATCCGATAGACTATCATGTTCTTACTAGCAAGATTAGCCAAGAAGATTACGATTGCCTCGATTCGAGCAACAGAGCAAAGATTCTTCAAAGTTAATACCTCCTCTTGACGGTATCCTTTAGCAACCAATCGAGCCTTGTTCTTTAACACATCACCATGCTCATCAAGTTTCACTTTGAAGATCCATTTTAGAGCAATGATCATAGCACAACTGGAGCGGTACTAGTTCCCATACATCAAGTCGATCAAACTCATGAATTTCTTCTTGCATGGCATTAAACCAAATTGTCTTCATTCATGGCGCTTTAACATCTTTTGGTTCGATCTTAGAGTACGGAGTTGAAGAAGCACCATAAGGCATCGGTTGCAAGTTGTTTCCGTGTTGATTTGGATGAGAGGGATTTCAATGATGTTGTCTAATGGATGTTCGTGAGTCCATTTTCTAAGGTGTTCATGTGGCGCTTGTTGAGGGACCGAGGTAGCAGAGTCGATGTCTCTGAAGAAGATGGTTCGATGATGATACAGAGCAAATATGTTTTCAAATGGAGCATCTTCGTGGAGTAGCAAAGGATTAACTTCATCATTGATGCGTAAACAGTTTCATGATGTACATTCGAAGATTGATGATTTGTTGATGAGATTGAGTTATCGTGAGCGGTGCTTCTTGACTTAATGATATTGAGACCAAGGATTGACTTCATTCTCGTGGATATGAGCACCTACATTGTGGGAATTGACGGTTCAATAGCACTTGGCTTATAGAGTTCATCAAACATTGGATCAAACAATTTCTTCAAATCATCTTCATTGGAGGTACATATGGAATAATTGAGAGAAATTTGGTATAAGGGATGAACCAATGGGACTGCTTTTGAAGTGTGGGTCCAGGCTGGGTTGTCCAGAGCCATTTGACCGGTCACCATCGAACATAACGTGAATTGTTTCCATGATATTTGTGTTCTCTTGTTGTAGATTCGTAACCCTTCTTGTTAGGTGCATACCAACAAAACTCCAATATCTCGCCTTTGCTCTTAATTTACCTAAATCTTGACCGTCATTTGTTGGATAGCACAAAGCACCAAACACACGAAGGTAGGAGAGATCGTTTTCGTTTATGAACAAGTTCATATGGAGTTTTTCCATGAGAGGTTTGTATAAGGGAACGATTTTGGGTGTAGCATGCAGGTGCAATGGCTTCACCCATAGAAACATTGGAACCTTGAATAAATAAGCATTGTTCTTACGGCTTCTACAAGAGTTCGATTTGTCTTTCAACTACACCGCTCGTTGAGGAGTTCGTGGAACACTTCTTTGATGACCGATTCCAACACTTTCATAAAAGCGAATTAAGTCTTTGTTGACAAACTCATGCCATTGTCTGCTCGAACAATTCGATTTGTATTGTTGAGTCGAACAAGTCGTTTGATTAGTTTGATGATGACATCCAAGTTTCATCCTTTGTCCTCAAAAACTTTACCCAAGTAAATCGAGAGTAGTCATCAACAACTACTAGAATGTATTTCTTCCCATTTATCGCTTGCACTCTCATTGGTCCGCACAGATCCATATGAAGGGTATGAAGAACTTCCATTACAGAATTTGTGGGTTTTGGTTTGTAGGCATATTTTGTGCTTTTACCCAATTGGCAAGCTGAACAAAGATGATCCTTTTCATATTTTAATCTGGGTAAGCCTCTGACAAGATCCTTTCTGGAAAGGTTGTTTATGGTGCCGAAGTTCAAGTGATTGAGACGACGATCACATAACCAAGACTTTGTTTTAGAAGCCTTTGATAGCAAGCATCATGTCATCGATAGAGATGGTGTATAGGTTAGAACCTCGAGTACCTCTTAATAATTCAACACCATCAAGTTCTCTAACAAAGCAAGTATGTTTTCTAAAAGCCACTTCTAGATCGGAATCGCAGAATTGACCAACAAAGAACAAATTATGACCAAGACCTTCCACATAATATACCCTGGAAATTACACTTTTAACAACCACATAATCACCATAACCCATAATAGCTCAAAAATGGTTGTTCCCGAATCTAACTATCCCGATGAATTTACTCACGAAGTTCATGACCTGCGACCGGTCGCCAGTCATATGCTTGGAACAGCCTGAGTCCAAGTACCACAGAACGATTTGAACAATCTGCAGTTGAACACAAACAAGAATGGATAACTGGATAATTGGGATCCCCATGCAAGAATGGGTTCCATTTGGTTAGTAACAGTGATTGGAACACCCACATCGAAATAGAAACATTCATATCGAAATTGAGGCAATGGAATCATTATGAATAGATGCAGTACTAGTATCCGTATTTGCCCTATTCAAAGTATGTTCACTTCTTAAGGGAATGGTTCTACCAGTAGGCATCCATTTTCTAGTGGGCATTGACTCATTAACCTTATAGCCAAAAGGTATCCATTGATAACCTATCTTACTAAATGTTCTTCCTGTGGGTTTCCTTTGTTTTCTAACTCTCTTTTCTCTCTCGCTTTTAGCCTTTTTGACATGATTTTTTCATTTGCAATATTAGCGGGGATATGACAACATTAGTCAAAACATTCACACCACATTCATGATTAGAAACGAGTTCAAGCAGACATCATTACAAGGTTTGAAAATAGTATCGAATTGAATTAATTACAAGACGCCTATGGCTAATACTAGAATCAACATGATTCGTTTTATTCGACTCAAGCTTAAAGTTCCTAGGTTGGTCTTCTACTCTCTTCCAATGCACATTCTTAGCTTGCGAGGTCCTATCATTCCTTGTATTGTCTTGAGACTTTGACTGCTCGCTTTAATGTCACCGATTACTCTGTAGGGGAATGGGAACATTAGTTGGTTTTGCTACTCTTTGCATCTCCTGCTTAGATGTCTTTGGGATCCGAATTACATGCAGCACACTAAGGTTCACTTTCTTAACACTAGAAGTCTTGGGATTTGTACTCCTAGAAGGCATACTAGAGTTCGCTTTCTTAGCTTTAACAAATCTGGAATCTGAACTACTTGAAGGTATACTACAGTTCACATTCAAAACATCGGGCATCGAATGGATATCATACTTGGCACTAGGCATAGAACACGAAATCAAAGGATTAACTCTCTCACCTAAAGACTTAGGGCATATTGTGATTAAGCATTCTAGAATTTCTTGAGATCGTTTGGCATATAAGCATGCATGCCCAATTGCATTGTCAAGTGGTTTTTCTAACTTATCCTCTTCAACAATCTCACGGAGACATTCTAGACAATCCTTAAGGGATGAGAAATATGTTTGAATAGCAAGTTTGTTATTCCTGAGATGAGGAGGAACATATTTCACAGACAAAGCATATTTATTACGACGATTACCTTTGATCCACCATTCTCCCATTGGTCATTGGCATTTTCCCTTTTACCGGCTCTTGATTCTCAATATCCTTTTGCAGTGAAGCTATTTGTTCGGTATTTTTGTTACGAGTGACCTTTATTGATTCAAATAACTCATTGAAATGACGTTTAATCTTTTCATTTTCTTCAAGAAAGCTTTCGTTTTCCTTTTGTAATGCATTTACTAAGTTTTGAAGATGAAACGTTTGAGAATTCGAGAATCTAAAGGAGGAGGCATTTGGGAACCACCACATTGTTCTTTTGACCCTTTAATTGAGAGATTTGGGCTTTCAACTTTCTCGATCGTGTTACAATGAGCTTGAATCATTCATCCCGTTTGTTAATTTGAAAAGCGCATCAAACTCGGAGCATCCGAGGATGTCTTGATATTTGAAGTTTTGACATTTTCTTTAAGATGTTGATATTTTAGTTGTAAATTAAAATGCTCAACATCTAGTTTAGAAAAATGTTTAACCAAATTGTCGTGATCATCCAGTTCAATTTTCTCATTTAGTTTAGAATTAGTCTTTTCAAGCTCAATGACACGATCATGGGAGACTTTCAGGGCAATAGATAACTCATGAAATTGAGAAGCATTAATGGAACAATTTGTAGCGATGAAAACACATCTTGAGCAACACATTCAAGAATAAGAGTCTCATTCAATGTATGCAAGTTCTTCCTCTCAATCTCATTATATTTTAGTGCTCGCTCATAGTCACTAACCTCAACTATCATTGCATCAAATTCCTTTTCCATTTCTTTAATGTCTAAATTCATTCCCTTTTAAGACTTTCAAAATGATCTTTTGTTGTTTAAAGAAAGGCATGAATTCAGTTAAATAACATTCTTTTGTTTGCTCAAACCCCTTTCCCTTCGATTATGCCATTGGTGTGATTCTTTTCTTACAAGTTTTCTCAAAATCAACAAATAGTTGAAAATTAACATATTGACCGATTAAGGTCTTGCTTTTAGTGGCAATAGTCCTAGGAACTAAATGCATTGGTGTATTGGGAGGATACACGATCGTCAAGGCATTTTCCTAAAAGGGGTTTGTTACAACAATATTCTCTGTTTTTTGCTTATCTAAATCCTTTTTCCAGAACACTTGTTCGGGTGTTAACAACGTCTGAGGCTTAAACATGTTCAAGGAAATCCAATTCTCCTTTTTGTAATCATGGGGTGTGATATTTATTTTCTTCTCTTTACACTTAGGATCACCTAGTTTCTTGTTCATCTTTTCCCTAGTGACTTCATCTGATTTCTTATCTTCCTCAGTGCACTCAACGCAACTAGGTTTTTGTCTAGGCTTAAGGATTTCATTGCCATCATAAAGAACCTTATGAGCATTTCTAGCCTTTTTAATGACCTCTGGATTTGGTTCCTCAACAAGGGGAATGCTATGCTTATCGCTTAAGACTCTATGCTTAGTGATTAAGTGAGCAGTCTGAATGGTATTTCCTTGTACGTACAACTTATTTTCAAGCTTGTTTTTCAAGGTTTTAGATTAGAAAAATCATTCAAAAGTTTTGATTCCTTAGCTTTGAATTCTTGGTTAAGCATTTTAACATTTTCTTGAAGTTCTTGTTTTGCTTAGCGCTTTAGAAAGGTTTTCTTGTAAGGAGTTTAACTCTTGTTTTAATACTTATTCTCTAAATCTACTTTTTCTAATAGTTGTACGATTTGGTCATCCATTTCTTGCTCATGGGTGGTCAACTCAAATTTTGCACGTTGTTCATAAATAGCAACACGTTCTTTATAGGCATTCGATTCGTAGATGACAGAATCATCAGGGCACATGCGGTGAATTCATCAAAACATAATCATTGTTGACCGCAGAAGATGCATCACTTGGTACAATCTCACTTTCACTTTGTTTCACATATTGATCATATGGGACAACATTGATATTACCCATACTTTCAATATCGACTCAATAATTACGCTTGATTGTACTTTGTTATGTATCTTTTGCTCATCAACTTCATCGTATAATTTTAATACCTCATAAATGATTTTGTCTTTGGATGGATCGACTTGTGGTGATGAAGAGACTTTAGAGAGACCATTGGAGAAATGCTAGCCATGAAAATGGTTTGTGCAAGAGGTTCTTCATCAACATCGTAGTCGTATGCATCACAATCACTACTTGAAAGGCATTCGATGATTATGGCCTATCTCACGAATTGGTTGCTCATCCACATCTCGCATCATATGTCTTAGCATTTTCTTTAGCCAAAACAACAACTCCTCTTCATCCAAAGTCGCACCATTATCCCGAGCTTGCACAAGCAACATCTTATCCTCAAGTACTCTACATTTCGAGGCGTTTTCGCGATGTGCGACTCCTTGCAATGTGTCCTCACCTCCATAGTTGTAACATTTGATTGGTTTTGCTTGACCTCGGTTTCCATTCCTTCCCATATTCTCGATTTGCGGCAAGATAACCTCTACCACCCACCTCTTGCTTGTTCGATCTTGCCTTTCTTGAACCTGGATGCACCATAACCTTCCCATCTTTGATGGTGGCTTGATTGTGTGGATTGGATGCGCTCGAGATTGTTGTTGGTGTGTGGAAGAGAGTTCATGTTTTGACTAATCGGAGAGCCGATTGATTAATGAAGTTTCCTACGTGTGCATCAAGGCGCCTTGTTTGAACATAGGATCGGGAATGAGTTTGTGATTACCATTACCCATGGGTATGACTTGTGAGGCTTTGGTTGTGATTCCGATGTTTGAGTAGAAGGAAGTTGAATCATTCGATGAGCTTGTCTCTCCCTGGTTGGTTTTGAACTGATTAAGAATCCTTTTTTCAAACATAGCATGTCTCTCATTTTGAAGGAGGAAGGCATAGAGTTTCTCATAGTTTGTATTCTTCAATCCTTTGGTTAGCTTTATAGAGGTGACAAACTTGTGCCATTCGGGATTCATGTTGTTCACAAACTTTGAGTTCAGCTGAATGTTTGGCATAGTCATTCGATGTTCCTCATATCATTAACAAGCTTGTGGAATCTCACATAGTACTCATAGACACTCTCATCCGGTTTCATCTTGAAGTGTTCAAATTCATCATAGAGTTGTGATTCTCATCTTCCATAGTTAATTGTAAACCGAGAGAAGCATCTTGACATTATCCCACACCGCCTTGGCTTCGGTGTTGTGATTGATCGACTTGTAGATATCTTTTGGAAGACCTTGAAGTACGATGTTAGAAGCCATGATATCGAGATCGAATATCTTTTTCTCCTTATCATCGAGCTCATCATATGTCTTTGGTGCATCTATTCCATAGATCATTGTTCCATCTTCATTTGTATCAATTAGGTCTCTAGTAGTCTCAACCCGACACGGTCCTTCATCAATGGATTTGAGAATGTTGACTCCATTTTCCTTTCCAAGATAGTACAATCGATTCGTTGAGCCCAATAGTCGTAGTCGGGCTCACATCAAGCATGGGTGGGCGAGTATCTCGAACTTTCGCCGCTTGAACATCCTCGGCAGCAGTGGAGATGATTGTAGGAACGTTGGTAGACATGATGATGTATTAAACGGGATTTTATAACTCTCGATTAAACTGGAAATAGATTCTTTCACGGATTTTACTAAATCAAGAGAAAACCGACATGATGAGTCAACCAAGTCGCTAAGAAAACTCGAACCAAGTCGCTAAGCACCAAGTTGCTAGTAAAATTTTGTGAAGAAGTCGCTAAGCACCAAATCGCTAAGTTGTCAAGTCGCTAAAGAGCAACTCGCTAAGAACCAAATCGCTAGCAAAATTTTGACAAAGAAGTCGCTAAGCACCAAGTCGCTAAGTTGTCAAGTCGCTAAAGAGCAACTCGCTAAGCACCAAATCGCTAACACCAAGTCGCTAACAAACTTAAGTACAAGTCGCTAACTTTCACCAAGTCGCTACCCGTAGTGGAGACTCCACTAAGTGTACTGTTTTTCGGCTTGTCTCAATAGACAAGTCGCTAGCTCAACTCGCTAAGGCCTTCAACTACAACTCGCTACCAAATTACAAAGCAAGTCGCTAGCAAGAAAACTTATCCGTGGCTTAAGTCGCTAGCAAGAAAAACACATAAACATCACTTTTCAATCCAAAAACAACCCAACCACGATGATTCAAGCTTAACAAATCAAAACCCAAGCACATACAACGATTCTAAACACAAAAATACACTCAAGTTTCAAACTTTAACACTTGAAATGATCCAAATAATGCAAAAACCACTAAACTTTTTCAAACTCTAAAACCACCTAAAAGTCACTAGAAATCCAAAGATATGTAAGAGATGATCAAACCATGGCTCTTGATATCATTTGTAACATATTGGATTTCATAAACACACTAAACCATAAGATCAAATAGGCGTACAAAGAGTTCTAGAGAGAGAAAGTTAGAGGTTTAGGGAACTTTAGTGAGAGAAAGAAAAGTCTTATTATGAGCTCCAACTCTCTACCTTGGGAGGTAGAGAGTATTTATAGTCATTACATAAATCGACACCTAACGGGCTGTGGATCAGGCATACAGTGGGTAAAGACCCGTCCGTCCTCCACGGTGTTACTTAAACTAAATACTCCTTAACTTATAATAATCTACGACTACGAGCTTTGTGTGTTCTTTAATCCTCACAACAGTAATTTTGTGTGTTACTTAAACTAAATACTCCTTAACGATTACATATACTTGAGGTGACCGACTCTTTAATACATGGATTTACTAAATCCTAACATCATTAAAAACAAAGCCATACTTGTAGCCAAAGGTTACAGTCAAGAAGAAGGCATTGACTATGATGAGACATTTGCTCCTGTTGCAAGAATGGAAGCCATCAGGATCTTCCTTGCATTTGCTACCTACATGAACTTCAAAGTTTACCAAATGGATGTAAAAAGTGCATTCCTGAATGGTGAACTCAAGGAAGATGTGTATGTTCAAGAACCTCACGGCTTTGAGAGTAGTGAATTCTCGAATATGTCTGCAAGCTTGACAAAGCCCTTTATGGACTTAAAAAGCTCCCGAGCATGGTATGAAACTCTCAACCTTCACGATTCAAAACAAGTTTGTCAAAGGAAAGATAGACAACACTTTGTTTATCTACAGGACAAAGCAAGATGTGATACTGGTCCAAGTATATGTTAATGATATCATCTTTGGCTCAACAAATTATACTCTTTGCCAACAGTTTGAAAAGCGATGACAAAGAAGTTTGAAATGAGCATGATGGGTGAACTCACATACTTCCTTGGACTACAATCGTGCAAACCGATAAAGGAATCTCCATCACCAAGAGAAATATACCGAAATATCTTGAAGAAATATGAGATATCGACTGTGCCTCGGTGAAGACACCAATGGTCCCTCCCAACAACCTTGGACTGATCTCATTGGCAAATCGGTCAATCAAACTCATTTCGTGGGATTGTAGATTTCTCGATGTATCTAATCGCTTCTGCACCGGACATACAATTCTCAATCTGCCTAATAGCAAGATATCAATCTAATCCCAAAGAATCCCATCTTACTGCAGCCAAAAGAATCCTCGGATACGAAGGGAACTTCAAGCCTTGGACTTTACTATCCAAAGTGCTCGGGGTTTGACCTCAAAGGGTATTCGACGACTGATTATATAGGTCAGTAACATGGATGAAAAAGTACCTCGTGGTCCTGTTAATTTTTAGGAAAGGCGGTCCATTAGAGTGCTAAAAGCAACAATCGGTGGCTATGTCTTGGTGAAGGTCGAGTATGTGGTCACTGCAGGATGTTATGCCAATGTATTATGGATGAAAAGTCAACTCAATGACTATGACATCCATTACAAAATGGTACCCATCTTACGATAACACCGTGCCATTGTAATCTCTAACAACCACGTCCTTCACCAAAGAACCAAACACATTGATATCGATATCGTTTCATCGGGGACCACATAATGAAAGGAGACATAGAACTTCATTTCATCCCTACTAAATATCAACTTGCCGATATCTTCACCAAACCCTTAGATGAACCTACCTTGAGAGACCGAAAGTCGAATTGGGAATGCTTGACATTGAAAGTCAAGAACTCGAAAATCAATCCCAATCTCGGTGAGTTCTCTCGAAATGGTCCATGCTTCCTAAACAAAACCCCAATACAACCTTCTCACTGAATGAGTAAGACTCATTCAGGGACCCTGACTTTGGATATTGAGTATTGAATGAGTAACTAAATGCACCAAGTATTAGTTACTTAAATGTCCTAGGTTGGTAAACATACCAATTTAATATAGGAATATATGTCTCTTTATCCCACAGTCATCCAAGTCAAGGGTCCCTCAAACCTTACCTTATCCCACTTGGCATTAAATGCCTCCTCTCACAAGAAATATCCTAAGGATATTTTATTACTACAAAATGCACTTTCACTTTGTAATCGCAATCGCTTCCTTGAAAATCGGAAATTCTGCGGGTAGTGGAGTGGTGGCATTAAATGAGGTAAATGAAACGTTTTCAAAAACCGAATTTACAAATCCTCATCTATGCAAAATTTACCCCTCTCACCACTCTATAAATACCCCTCTCAAAAACCTCATAAACACACATAAATTAATTTCTGAAACAAAACTCTGTCAAAATACTTTCTCAAACCCAGAAATCTTTGTGTGTTCTTTAATCCTCACAACAGTTTTTAGTAAAATCTTCTCTGTAAACATTTACAAAAGATTTTTCTTCACCAAACACAAAAAGCTTTCAACTGGTTGACTGTTCTTGTCAAATATTTTCTAAAACCCTAAAAAATCTTTCAATGGAAATGGCAAGAACACAAAGCCTTCATTTTGCACCTCAGTGAGTAGGAGATCTTGATAATGTTGAATTTAAAACAAACAATGTTATAGGCACTTTTGAATACCCCCTGATGTCCCAGCCTATAAGGGAACCATGAAGTTTTTATTCAACAACCCACTCAAACAGCCTTTACTCGGTCCCTTCTATTCTCGCACCAAAACCTCCTCGGGAGTTTTGGGCAACAATATGGCCTATGACCCGACACCCCATCGATGAGACCGACCTCGCACCACTCTGGGAGTATCTCATCAAATTCACCTTTTCATGGGGAAAAGTCGGTCACCTGGACTATAAAACATTTTGTACATCAACGAGGTTAGACTATAATTCGTAACTATGTTGCCCATCCCGAACCCTCCATAGTTAAGGATGGGTTAAAACAAATTGTTCTAGATCCAAAGTTTTTGGACGAACCCCTGTCACCAAAAACTCATTTCCTGCGGCTTGGAAGATCCTGCTCACATTTGTGATTCGGGTTCTCATGGAACCACTCATCCACCGAACAAGTTAACTCTATTCGATTGATGATGGCATATTGCTTGATGACGAGGGGTCACTTTGTTGACATAGGGAGATCATTTACGGTGATCTCGTAACCAAGCTCTTGAGCAAAACTAGGATGAAATACGTTTCATATCCTAGGTTTGTCTCATGCTCTTCAAGTGTTCTTGGGTTGCAATTATCCTCGGGAATACAAATACTATGCTTTACAGTATCCCTGAGTCAATCAAATTTTCAAAAGACCCATCCCAAGTCATGAAATTGAATTGACGGCCCATATGGTTATCAGAACAACTGAGGGACTCGGTGTCTCCAAACCCCGCTCCTAAAAGAAAGGGAAGTCTCGATGGGACTAAGACCAAACCCAAGTCTCGGGGCCCCGAGGCTTCGGAGCATGACCTAAAAGGCAAAGAAAGCCCAGATCGATCGGCCTCCTAAAGGAGACCAAACATTATCCACCCCGTGAGAAACGAAGGACACCGATACATCACGGTCGGTGCCCTTGGTCCCAACTACTACTCCCCAAGATCGGAGGAAACAAACAACCCCCGGTAGGGGCGCCTTCCACACCGCCCAAGGATGACACTCGCTAATCACGGCTTTTGTCGAGGGCCAAAAATGATCCCAAATACTCGGAGGAAATGAACAACCCACGATAGGGATCTCACTTCCACCGCTTCTAGGGATAGCACTGAATCACCCACCGATTGCTTGAAGGTGCATGGGGACAAAGACTCGGAGGACAAATACCACCACGATATGGAACCCATCACCACCATCGGATCGTTGATATTGCTTGAGGTTCTTGACATATTATTTTCGATGAAGAGTGGTCGACGGTGAAGATGAAATACTTTCGTGAGGGAAGACATGGACACTGATGTTCAACCTCAAGAACAAGAGCATTAGCCTGGTCCACAAGAGACTGAAGAGTCACATGCTAAACCTGATGAACATGACTTTGATTCTTCTGCTTCATCCTGTCCTAAGGAATTTCAAAAGTTTGACAACATTCTTCCTCTGACTAAAAGACATCTGGTTATATGGATTACAAAGGCCTCAAGGAAGTTATACTCTGGAGTCACTGATACTTTATGGGATCAGCATGTTGAAGCAGCTGCTAGCTATGCCGATCTGAAAGCTAAAGTTATTGTTGCGCATACAAACGCTGATGAGCACAGGGATTTCATGTATGATAATCTTGAAAGGTTTGATGACAACCTGAAGAAATTTCTCAACAACCTTCAGGAGTCTCACACCAAGCTGGATGAAATAAAGGACTCCGTGAAAGAAGAACCAACACTTAACTCCAAAGTGCTGGAGGCTACTGAAGCTTACATAAAGCATTCCTCCACCTTCCGAAGCGATCAACATGCTTAAATCTGCAAATGTTCGTGGTCTTGATCCTCCTTCGATCTCTTCAAATAACACTGGGTTCTTTGGATGCTCAAGTTACAAATCTGGCTAAGGCATCGTCTTCTATGGCCTGGAATCTTGGGCCTAGAATGACTGCCCTCGAATTATCTCAGGCCAATCTTGCTGAACAAGTCATCCGTCTTCAACAAGATACAACCGACATCAAGGCCATGGTCACGGAGATATACCAAGCCATCAAAGGTCAAGCAACTCCAACTCCCCCCGTATCCCAAGCAACTCTTGCTCTCACTGATGTTGCAGCAACAGTTGAGGAGGAGATAGCCACTGAAGAGACTCCTTCTCACACTGAGGGGGAGCCATCTCAACCAGTCTCAGCAACTCCTGTCTCATCAGTACCACCATCAACAACAACAATAATGACAATGACAGTAACAACACCACCACCAATCTTCACAAAAACACCTCCATTGGTAGCATTTTCTTCATCAGGACAGGATAAAGGAAAAGCCATAATGCAAACACCTGAGCCTGAGAAGATTCCATATGTAATCGGCAACACACAATACCTGCTTACTCCACAATGACTAATGACCTTTCTTGAAAAGAAGACAAAAGAAAGAAACCGGCCGAGGAAGAAATAAAAAGCAAAGAAGCTTGGTACAAGTAGTAGCCGAGGAAGTCGAAAACATTGGAATTGATCCTAAAAGCTTCAAAAGGGGTGGACAAAATTTCAAAGATGCTCAGTTTGCTCAAATGGTCGCAATGAGGAAGAAGTCGGATGAAAAGAACAGAAAGTCACGCCATCGTGCAAGAAAGAATTGACCACTACATTGACAAGCGTAGGCTACACGAAAAGATCATCGATGTGAGAATCATCCCAAGTCCAAACCATCGCAATGAATGTCTGAGGGGATGATAAAAGGCACTTTGAGGTTCATGACCCCTTGAAGTTCAATAACTTTGGGATCACTGAACTTGGTGAGCTTGGTCCCATCATATCAAAGAAGCAGAAGGCAGTAGTTAAGGAGCTGATGAAATCCCTAAGCAAAAGGTATGAAAGACTGAGGGAAGCACCATCACAACTTGGAATTCAGCCAGGTTTAACTGCACCTCAAGGATCTCAACCTCAATCATCCTAAGGCAAAAGGAAGAGGGTTGAATCTGAGCCTGAAATCAGAGTGCCTGGCCTGGACTGCAATAGGGAGCTACCAGAAGGTGTAAAGTTTGTTAATTGTCTTTGCATTGAAGAGCCTGAAAGAGGACTCTTCTTTATTGATGTCTATGGAAACCCATCATTCCAAAGGTGGAGTGATATTGATCTTGCAAGGGTGGGTACAATGGCAAGTTATCTACCAGTGGCCTCTCAAATCCAAACTCCAGCAAACGTCAGGTTCTGCAATGACTTGAATGCTAAGATAAGAGAGCAAATTGACAAAGAAACACTCCTCAAGAAGAAACAAAAGCTAGAAGCACTGGGAGTCCATCTTGATTGACATCTTATGCTGTATTATTTATCTTTTGTACTAGTGATAGGAACCATGTAACCTGATCAATAAACGATGTATATTTTGTTAAAATATTCAGTGTTCCTTATTATGTTCATTAGTACATTCAGTGTAAGAAGAAGCCAATTGCTCACTTACATCGATCAAACACTTAGGTTATTTGTATATCCAATAGGGAGACATTGGGTTTAGTAAATACCCAAACCCTTATGTCTAGGATTTGAATAGAAAATATCCTAAGTGTTTAATCTCAGAACACTAACAAGTGGCGAGCGCATAGTCTCTCGGTGAGCTATCTTCGTAATACTCAAGATGAGACAAAGAAGAAGTATCTCCACCCGCAGGCGAGAACTTAAGGGGTGAAGGCGAGTCAAGAAGAAGATGGTGGATTCGGTGGTGATGACAATAACTCACGAATCCCAAACTCCTCACCAACTACTTACATCAAGACAAACCAAGTTAAAGATCAAGGCAATGAAGATCAAGAATGAGCGGGACAAGGCGGGATAAGTTTGAGCAGATAAGACGAAGTCCTTATCAACCAAAGTCAACTTTCCTCGAATGGCTAACTATCGCTTAGTGTCATCATCGACTAGAAGAAAGCGACCTTGTCACTTACCCAATATAGTTTTAGAAATGAGACAAAATATATCAATATTTTGTCTTCTGTAACCTGTCAGTTTGTCCTTTAGGAAAGAGTTAAAAACCATACTTGTATAAATAGCATAAGAGTTGGAGTGGAAGATTTTAAGCTTGTGAACTAATTGTAAAACACACACACAAGCCATCTTTCACTCCTCTAAATACAACTCTGTCCCTGAGATAGCTCAGTGGTTCCTTGTAGTTGTGCTCAGACTTAGCCTGAGCTTAGTGAGGAGTTATTACACTTTGTCATTTCAATCCCAAGTACTATTCCGCAAATACTTGGGTAATGTATTCTTTTTTATTTGTTTCTAATAAAGAATATTAAGTTGAAAATTATTCAATGTATTTTTACTTGCATTATTTTCAGTTATTACTCACAATCAGTTTACTTAATGCTTTAAACTGTTTTATGCGATTGTGAAACAGGAACAACACTTTTTAGCCGATTCGGGCTCATTAAACGTTATCTAAAAGGAAAGAAACAAAAAGAAACTTTAATGTACCATAACCAAAGCAGAAAATCTTACGAATCATACGTTAAATGACGAAAAAAAACATATGAATCCATAGCCTTTGGATCGTCCAGTTGATTTATCATTGATAATAACGAATCCATAGCCTTTGAATCAACTACAAAAGAGGATGATGGGTGATGTTTTTTTTACCGGAAAACAGATCTAGAGGGAGGCGGATGAGAGGGTTTTTGGGGGGTGGTTATTAGGTTTTGGAGAAGAAGATCTGGATAATAAAAAACCGTATCTTTGGCATGATTTTAGCAAAAAATTGAATTATTAGTTGAAGATGTGTAAATGTTAATTACCCTTAATGCCCCTGCGAATTAAGTATATTAATTTAAAAAAAAAATACTTTACTAAATTATGATTGGTCAATGGGAGTTCTCGTAGTTCTCACACTTAACAGAGTTCTCAAAATAAAGATATATATATATATATATATATATATATATATATATATATATATATATATATATATATATATATATATATATATATATATATATATATATATATATATATAATAAAGACCGCTACTTAACGATCGCTATTTCACCAATATTCCGGTGGCATCGATACTTATACGTTCGTTTGTTTCCTTTTGCATTTTTGCGTGTTTTTTAAATATATTTATTCTTTTTACGGCACAGTCAGGTTAAGGATAATGATAAGCACACATGACCGCGGTTATCACTGTCACATCAATGGCAACTTAGTTTCTCGTTTTACAACATTTTTCATGACACACTTAGTGTAATAAGACGATGGCGATAATTACCACAAAAACCATTTAATAAGAAAACTCCCACATACAACCATTTAGTACAAATGATTTAATAAAAACCCTACAAATAAGCTCAAACACTACTCGTTATAAAAAGCGGCCAGCTTCTTACTTTTCTTCATGCACGACGCGTCTCACAAAATTTAATATCATGGAACACGTCTTATTTGGCCAGCTAGGAGTCTTATTTATTCCATTACAGCATGTCATAAACTGATAAACATGTCAACGATGGTTCGACAATGATTCTCCAGTTCATGATTCAGCGGTAGTACTCCACGTATATACTTCGCTAATCTTATATCACTTTATTAATGCGTACTTAGTTGCAATATCTTTAATAATGCAACTGGAGATAATTGCGTGTGTTAGACAAATACTATCATTCACAAGTGATTGCAATGTTATGACCCTTTTGTCATTAATCCCAAAATTGTACACTTCAGAGTTTTTGTTTCAAGCAATACATTACAGTCTACGAGACATTGAGGTTATTTAATTTCTATTTAAAAATTTATTAGCTTCAAACGTTACCACATTCCTTGTCAAGTTATTATTAAATCTCTTTAATTTTGATTAAATCAAAATATGATGCATTGTCTTTGTCTGAAACTCTTGGTTAAATCAAGGCAATTAGATGTAGATGTGATATTTTACATGTCAGAAACTTTTGACTTGTATTTTAAATTTGAATCGCAATATATTCTAAAAACAAAAATATAAAAGTTAGAAAAAAAAATGATACACACTTCCACACAAAAAGCCTTCCCAATGCTTAAATGAATTTTTTAATTTGAGTATTGCTAGATTGATTCTAATCTGTAAACCAAGATAACCATGTGTGAGGTTGTTTAAGAGTTAGTCAAACCATTATAAGGGATAATGGTTGAATTAAAAAAGAAAACCCATTTATGTTTGTATTGGCAGTTGATTCATATGGTGGTAATGTTAGTGTAAGAAATTCGTACCCAAATCTAAACTATTCTCATAGTAATATCTCACGGTTTTCAAAATGTTGAAAGACACTAAGAAAAAAAAACAAACCCAATCGGTTTTCATACAAATCTGAACGGATCTTACAAGACCAAAATATCATCTAAGATTTCAAGACACCAGCTTGGTTTATAAATCAACTTGAAGCATATAAGAAATATATAAAGACATTAAAAAGTCACAAATCTCTAAAACCGCGCCTAAAAATAGCATAAGACAGCCTTTTTTAAATGTTTTATTGTGTTCTAACACTCCAAGTAACAAAAAACTAAGAATGGAACGTGGCAACATCACGTAAAGCAAAACCAACAAAACCCATCTCTGTCACGGTCAGTGTTGGTACTTTATTGCCGTTTAACGTATGCTAACAATAATAAACCATAAAAGAATAGATCTAAGTATCTAACCATAAAAACACATATGGGAAGCTATGTTCATACTCAGCTTTCTATAGAGCTGGAAGAAAAAGAAAACACCAGAAGTGAATTGGACCTCTATAACAGATCATGAGCCTTAACCCTCAAAACCATTGTCTTTAACTCTTAGTTCTTTATGTTGATAAAAACTCAAACAAAACCATTACCCTCGAAAAAATGTATGAAACAGATCTACAATATAAAAGAGTCAAAAGTTTCAAAACAATTAAAAGAGTCAAAAGTGGCCTCAAAATAATAAAGAGACCAAATGATAGAAACAATATCCGGTGGGTCTCATTTGGAAAACAAACGTCATAGCCAGTTAGCCACTAAAGACGTATGTGGTAAAATTTGTTAAAAAAACTTAAATATACAAACATCATAAGCTTTACGTACCATAAAATTCTAACTTAAAAAAGAGGAAAAATAAACAAATGTACTCTGAACACATGCTTTAAATATCATTAACCATCACTTAAAAAACTCGGTTAGATATCATAAATGTCATCAGATCTACACACGAAACCACCACAGCACAACAAAGCCTGTGGTGCTTGTGTTGGTGGCGACAACGGTCGGGGTGGCAAAGGCTGTTGTGAGGTGTCAGTTTATGTTTCTAGAAAGAATGGTATAAGTAGTTGTAGTGTGCTTTCTTAGAGAGGGAGAGGTATATTATATACAGAGTGGCTATGGACAACCGAAACTACCATCAACAACCAATGACCCAGCCCGTACTGCCTGAAACCACCTAAACCACCTAAAGATGGTGGCAATTTCGGTAGATGGTGGCTAGGAAGAGGTTATGATAGCGGCGGCGGCGGCTGGTGTTTGTTTAGGGAGAGATGGTGTGTTTTAGGTTAGAGAGAAAAATTGAAGAGAGAAGAAAAAAAAGCATATACGTATGTTTTTGTTGCTTTTATATGAATTAGGTTTGGTGGCTGAATGTTTCAATTTAGGTTTGGATTAGGTTTGATTTGAGGCTCGGGTGGCTGAATCTTAAATTTTGGTTTGGAGTGAGGTTCGGTTTTAGGTTGTGTTTATTGCTCCTTTATAAGGGAGTATAGATATATATATATACTAGATTTCGAAGCCCGCCCAATGGGCGGGCATGACTTATAATTATTTGTTAACTAAAATACATTTTTTAGAATTGTCAAACAATATTATAAAACAATTGTTTTTTTTTTTTTTTTTTTTTTAGAATTATAAATAATTGTATGGTTTGCGTGGATGTAAATTATAAAAACATACAAACTATAAGTAACTAATTTTAGTGTAATACATATAAAGATAATGAAACAATTAAATAATATAAGTATCTAGGCTTTTAGAGAACAAACCGTCTTGACAATGTTTGACCTTAACTTTTATTAATCGTCATAGCGGAAAAAAAATGGATGATCATTTTATTCATATACAAAATAAAATTTTTTTGACTGCGACATTTGTTGCGAAGTTCGTATTAATCGTCTTTGTCACAACAAAGAATCTTAAAACCTTTTTTCGTCTTAACTCTTGAAAGACCAACATGAAGTTGTCCGGTCTTTGTACCCAACTTGTGATAATGTTTGAGAGCCAAATATATACAGAGTTTTCTATAGACATGAAGTAAATTTTGAGGACAAATAACATCAAAGGCCGTCCAATGGGCGGGCATGACTTATAATTATTTGTATATTGTTTTTTGTTAACTTAAATACATTTTTAAAAATTGTCAAAAAACTACATTTAAATGAAACCTTTGAAAATAATTCAATTCAACTCACCGCAAGCACATATAAACTACATTTGAATGAAAAACAATTGTTTGAAATAATTCAATTCACCTTGCTTGTTAGCAAAAACTTAGGCACAAATAAAGCACTTTCTATGAAGGTTTGGGATTGGGTAGTACCCATTATCCAAGAGAAAAAAAAAAGAATTGTTTCGGTAGGCTAGTTCCATTTGGATAACAGAATAAGTCAACCAGCTGATAAGTTATCCCAAACATCCCCTTACGAAATTTTCTTTAAACAAACACACAAGCCATATAAGTTAAGCAAACAAATAATCACAATACTCCATAAAAGAGTAAAATTTTAATACACGTCCGTTAGTTTTGCATTTAACTTATTATTATATTTGTTTATGGTATTATTAGTTTGAGGAGAGTTATTTTACATACCAAACTTTTTCTACATATCAAGTGACTCATCTCCACCATCAATCTAAAAAGAAATCAATGGATGAGGTTAAAAACATTTTATGATTTCACCTATTTTTTATAATTTAAATATCTCTTAACCTATGATATTTGATTGAATATGGTGTGATAAATCAGTCTTCTTCTAACACTTATAGCCTTGTGTTCGTAAAAATCTGGTGAAAACTCGTCCCTTGCACTTTTACCTTGCCAATTAACTGTTCAAAACAATGTCGAGTAGTTATCATTTAATAACCATAAAAAGAGCAAAATTACTTATTTAATCCTTAATCGGGCCCTTTTATCCCTAATTAATAAATGACAACATAAGCCCTAAAATTTGGACATCTATTTGATGCATAAAGATCAAGCATTTAGACATTCATAAATCTCGGGTAAGTTTATGCAGGAAAAGGGGGTTCAAATGATTATAATTGTACTTTCATTGAACTACTTTTATACTTCAGTGAATTCATAGTCACAACTTTAGAAATAACTGAATTTCCATGCATTTAAGAAAAAGAACCAATCGTCACTTAAAGGCGAAGTCCTAGAGGAAAAAAAGTTGAATCATCACTATATTTGTGTCTTAGCTGGTAGAAACATGGTACTATACTTTTGCCTACACACTACATATTTAGTTTACCATATGGCTACCATCGATCTTTTATAACACACAAACATCGATATTTTAATGTATTCTACACTCAGTGGCTACCAAAAAGTTAAAGGGAACTTGTTCGAGACATGCAAAAACTCATGTGTTTCAACATGTATGTAGATGTAAATGTTTATCTTTGTTTATCTCAATTTTTTCAGATGTGTAGGTATATCCTTTAGCTCAGTAGGTTTCGCTTCCTCAACAGAGACTTTCCTGGGAAACAATAAACAAAGGACAACATTAACTCATGAGTAATCTCATCAACAAAACAATTAATCAACCAATAAGTCAAAAGCATCAAAACAATGGTATAAACCTTAACAGTTGTACACAAGTGCGAGGAGTCCCAAAGCTTAAACAAAAATGGATAGTCCATTTTAAACACAACGATAGATTCCCACTGGATATACCAAATTACCACCAAGATTACTATCTATAGACCATGATCTGATGTACTATTTTTCTTCTTAATTATCATACCTTTGATGGTAAGTTTTCTAATCTTTGTAGATTTACTTAGGTAATGCATAAACTAAGGTAGTTCATCTAACTTATATACTTACTGAAAATAAACAGCTATCAACATCAACTAAATAGTGGAATTAACATGGCTATGAAGGATCACCTCTTGTTCACAATGTCATTTTTTCCCCAACCTAAACAATGATAACATCATTGCCCGTATCTGCACGGACTTCCTCAATCCACTTTATAGTGTTATGAAAAGTCTGCCGACCTAAATCATAGAAATAAGATGTGGAATTCATTACTTGGAGTATTTTTTTTTTTATTTTTTTTAGAAAGGCCATTACTTGGAGTATATGGTGATAAAAAAGCAAGAAAAATTCAAATGTGTAATCTTGGAAAAATCACATTGATCTTAGTAAAAGATTTGGTAAGAAAAGATCACGAACTTTCTTGAAAGCACGGTGGGCTATGGGATTGATTCAATTATAGTGGTTCAAGCACTCAAAAGCTTTCTAAATTTCTTGGGATTCCGTAGGAGCAATTGATATTTTCACACTACTTGCATTGATGATTTGGCGATTTCTTTGAAGATTTGGTAAAAATATTGCCTTGAGTTATCGAGTCCTCGCTTCGAATTGTGTGATGACACAACACGGGTCGGGCCGATATTCGATAACAGTCAAAGCAAGTAACGAAGGGTAAATATCTTGTTGCATATCAACACAGGTGTGCGATCGCATGTTTTATAGGTCACATAGGATAACGAATTAAAATAAGTAATATTTGAACCTTAAAGTATTACCACAATGGATATGACTGCGTTACGGGTCTTAAAACCCACTAAAGTTGTCACTATATACCGCAGTAGACACTTTACTCGTCAAACACATCACATATGCAAAGACCCAAAAAATACATATCGTAACAAAAGGCGAGTAATCGTGAAGTTGATGACCACGATTCATGTAGCATTTACAAATAAAAGATAAACAATGCTACATTTCAAAGACCTTTGTGCGAGTAAAGTACCTCGATTGCAATTTATCACCAAAATAAGATACCTCAATGAGACACGACAAACTTCATAGTAGGTAGCACCAGCAAGCAGTTCACGACATTTTCTTTGGGTAGCAACTACGGTTAGAATACATAGACAAAGTTGATACGAGGCAAAGTCGAATATAAAAGGAATACATCCGAAGTTGGTCACCGAATCGAATAAAAAGTATCTTGTTCGCTTTAACTAATTTATCGATTGGAACAACGATGAATGCAGCCCGACCCAGGCACAAAGACATTGAAAAGGACCAAGAGGCACATACTCCCACGCCTGAATATCTCTTATTGTTGAATCCATGGACTATCAATGTGAATAATCAACCGAATCTGGTAACAAATAACAATCAAGTTAGGAACAAAATAACATCCCACTCCAATCATTCATTAGCACCACTCCAAAAAGGTGATTTGCAGCCTGAGAAGAGGTACCATTTCCAGCTCACCATATAGAGCTCCTACAACAACTTTAGGAATTTCAATAGCAACTCCAACCTACAAAAACGACATTATTGGTACTTAAGTTTTGACATAATAAATCATAATAATGAAGATTTTTCTACCATGTAATAATACTTGTTACTTTAAAGTTAGCATAAAATTATTTCTTAATTAAGCTGTCATGGACGTATGTTCTATCTGTCAATGGCTAAGAGGTGAAAAGTGAAAACAATTGTCTTTGTATCCTCATTGCTATCTTTTTCATTATCCATTTTTGCATCTTTGTTGTCTTGAACTTGGTCGCATCTTTGTTGTCTTGAACTTGGTCTGGCTTTGTAACTTCTCTTTTCTGTCATTAAAATAACTACACCATGTTAATGATGCTTACGATACACTCCAATGATCAAGGGACAATGTATAACAAACCTCAAGTTCTTTCAACAACTGATACCATGGAAGGTAGAAAAGCCATGTCACTATTAAGCCCATTTGAATATTATAGCGTGCCCAATACAATATTATAGAAACCACATAATAATAATGTGGTCGTTAAATGTGGTTGCTAAAAAAATACCTTCAAATACAGTTGTAATTATGCAGCGGTGGCGCCAATGGTTTCAGAAAACCATTTTGGACACGTCTTGTTACGTTACAGACGTTAGACACATGGCACATTACCCATGATACATCTGTATCATCCCATGGTTCTACTGATCCACATGATACTATAACTGGTACTCATTTTGAGTAATGGGAAGCAGTGAGATGGATAAATCCCCCAAGGAGGCAAAAGACTCCACAAAGGAGTCAAAGCTGACGAATTCACAAGTGAGATTATCTCTCTTTGTCTTTTAGGTTCATAAATTCTTTTTGGGTGTACACCTTTCTTCGTATATTTTTTCCTAGTAATGTGTTAGTATGTAATTTATCTTTCTTTTCGAGGAGCGAGACTTAAAGTGCAGTACCGCGGAGTCTGATCAATCCGATTGGAGTGGGTTTCAGGTGCATTCTTAAAACAATTGAACTTTCACAAATTGTTGTTCTTTTTGTGATATTTTACTAAGCTTAGGCGGTATGTATACCTTTAACAGCCATATCCTCATATGCCTCCACATGGGTACATGTCATCAAGTCCTCAAGCTCACCCCTACATGTGGGGGGTTCAGGTACTATGCTTTATGGTTATTTAGGCTCTAGGTATGCTTCGTATTTTCCTTGATGTTTAGGTAGATAAGCTTAAATAAGCTGTTACACTTTTCGACGACATTATATGATGTGATGGTCATCTCATAAAATCGAGTTATATGAATATATTGATTTTGTTAGTAACACAATATATGTAGGTGAAAATACACAAACCTGAGGTAATGTGAACGCAATAGATCTACATTGAACATAACATAATATTTAAAACTGGCATGACACAAATAAAAAACATACTAAAACAAAGTGCAAAGACAATAACCTGAGGGCTACTCCCGAGAGCAAATTGAACGGTAGTGACCATAACCTTGTTATCTATCGTAAACTGAGTTTAAATTAATTCCATAAGACTTTTACGTAATAATTATTATTTATTATATATGTGTGACTATTGAAAACAAATTGGCTAGAGGTTAACTTCAGACGACTTATAGTATTTCTCCATCGTGGTTTAAAAGTTTTTTTTGGCATGAAACATATGAGTTTATTTGAAATATTGTACCATAAGGAATGTTTTGTTTATTTGGAAAATTATGATATATTTAGTGTAAATAAAAGTGTATGTTGATAATGGTTGTGTTAAACATTGTGGATTATTCATTTTATAGTGTTTCCAGATTTAGTTGTTAACTAAGCTGTGAAACAAAATACCCGTTTGTGTTGTTGCAGATTCTACGGTCCGTTTCATAATCACTTCTGTCTATTATGTTTCGTAATCACTTTAGTGTGTCTGAGGGAAAATCCAGTCTAACCGTACCACATCAAATTAACTTTTGAGTACCTGCATGTAATCCAAGAGTAAATTAAACAAATGGAGTTGTGTATTAGTTGTTGAAAACTTTGTCAAATTAACTTTTTAGTACCTTTTTATAATCCAAGAGTAAACCAAACAAATGGAGTTGTCTTTCACCTTCTTCAAATTGAGGGATGACTGGAAACCTGCAGATAGTAAATGTTTACAAAATATACTATATAGGAAAAGCCAGCCCTGAGCTCATCAAAGCGTACTCAAACGCGTGAAAGAAAAGCTTTTCATACATGAATGCTGATGGATTGGGATACCTGAATAAGAATTAAATCATAATAATGACAAAAGCGAACATTTTATTTAGTAATGCACACTATAGTGATGGGATGAAGAGTGGCAATGATTGGATAGAATCATCATTGAAGGCATGAAGCATGGGTTGAGCAAGACATCGAGCAACAGAGTATGAAGAGTTGCCACCATCACCTGTATCAGCCTTGAAATCAAACCATAAGTGACCTTTTTTCACTAAGATGATCATATAGAAATCCTTTTTTTCTCCTTTGTGAACTCTACTCATAGCCGCAAATCGAAGGATTGAACTACAAATCTGAAAACCCTTGAATAAGATACAATAAACATGGGGGTCAGAAAATGAATCATTTAAATTTCATTACTTCATATGACACATTAGTTAATACAACAGTGCATACCGAGAACCCTTTATAAAAATATAATATAATTATGATACTGGAAAATGCATCACGGAAAGTCAAAACTGTAACAAATATATACTAAAAAGTATATATATGAAACTTGCCATAAGCATAGATGCCTTTCAAAAGGTTTTCTTGTAGACCCATAGCATCAAAATTATCATAAACCTCATCATAAGATGTAAAGAAGTCATGCCCGTCGGTTGAGAGCCTGCAGCAGTAACAAATACATTGCTTCTTAAGTAAACAGATACAAATATCTTAACACGAGTAAATAATACTGTAACAAACAGCTTGAGGACTACAGTGTTTGTAAATGACACTTACAGCTCATTCATTTTGGAGTTAAACTAACGGGTATCAAACTGAGAACTTTATGGTGCGGCCGCCATATAACTGAAAAAAGCAATAGTAACACATAATCCCAACATCTAGAAGCATTAGCAAATCGAGCAAAACCATGCTAACAGAAAAGGAGACACATCAGTACTTGAATCAATTTTAAAGGCACTTTCAAACCGTTTAATTTAAGTTATTTTCAATATCTTATGCTAAAAGGGAGGCAGGTCAAATACCTATAGTGCCTTTCAAAAAGGAGTATTACTTACAATATAGTTTTCAACAGTAAAATAAATTAGCGTATGTCAAGTATAAAGGTTAGAGATGTTCATCAAACAAACGGAAAAAAATGAAAAAGAATGGCCCTTGAACTATATAATCTATAAATCAGCTGACAAATTGACGGAAGTAGCACTTACATGGGCTAATGCTTGTTTTCAGCAAGAATAGCGTTGTTTGGTTTGACATCGTACCTATAATTTCACACAACCATTGAATAGCAGACAATAAACATTAGCCTGCAAATGATGACAAACCACTATTTGACATATTGAACATGAATATGAATGAACATAGTTGGTAATATATAAGTGTTTATAATAAGTATAAGAAACATAGGAATGTATAATACACATGGACCGAATCGAAACATGTCAACAAAACACATAATCACCTTGAATCATATACTTTTAAATCATAAAAGTAAAATTTAATATGTTTAGATTATTAAAAAAACCTGAAGAGTTGTTCTTCATGCTCCTACTTGAAAGCTTTGAATTGATTAACATGTAAAAAAAATGTGTCAAAACGAATGTTAATGACAAAACAATATTAGCATTTATCATCTCTTTCTTTGCTAACATCACCAACAATCTTATCAATTAACAATTAATAAAAAAGTATGAACTTTAATGCTGATTCGTAATTAAAATTAAAAGATGTTAGATTAGGAATGAATTAAAAGATCAACTTTGATAAAAAGTTGCGCAGAAACTGACCTAACAATGTTGGCAACTTCATGGTCGTAGTCCTTCTCGTTAACACTAACATATGTTGGAATATCAGCACCTTTTGCTGAAACATGCGTAAATACTAAAAAACAAAAGTTATACATAAAAAACTACATGAATATGATTTAAATACAAAAGTTATATAACAATTATGAACATGATAAATCACAAAAGAAGCCAAATAAAAATTATGGATCATTATGCAGGATGGTGAATGAATGTTATTAGGGTTTTGAGAAAAAAGCAGGGTATTAATTATATTACGATGAATGAATATAAAAGGTGAGATAATATTTACCTAAATCCCAACTAATTACATAATGAAAGGTTATCCTTTATAAATTATAATATGCAACATAATTATCAAAATAACTTGTTGCCTAAGTGGTAAACACACAAGTTATTTATCCAAACAACCAAGGTTCAATTCTTGCATGCATGATTTTTTGAAGAATAAAAAATCCAAAATTTTAATAAATAAAAAAAATTCCGAAAAATCTAATAAATAAAAAAAAAATCGGAAATTTCTAATAAATTAAAAAATATTGCTTAGGTGGACATATAATGCTGAGGTGGCATTGAGGTGACATTGAGGTGGCATTGAGGTGGCATTGAGGTGACATTAATGCCAAATGCCTCCTGTTATATATAATATAGAGATATAGGTTGGATCAAATGAAAAGTGACTTAGGGTAAAAAGGATAAAAATGGTTGAAAGTGTAAAATACTAATAAGGATATTTTAAACATTTAACCACTCATCTTTTAAATGCTCATTTAAATCTATTTAACATGTCATTTAAGTTTTATATCTCATTTAATATAATTTTATATATCATCTTTGCATACAAGGGTATCATCAACTAATCTATGATGTACCAATTTACTATTGAAATAAATATTTAACTTACTTACATACAAAGTAGCTTTGATGGATTTGTTTATGATTTTTGCAAGTTAATTCAATACTTTTTGTTAATATTAGTTGTATATCATTGTCGTTAAAGTTGTATTTTACAACTTGTACATAACTTCTAGTATGATTGTATGTCAATAGTTTATTACATTAATTAAATTTGTATCATGTACAAAAACCTGTGTGTCATTGTCAATCATGATATATAATTTACGGAGTAGAAAGAAAAAGTATACAAAAGTTATAGAGGTGTTTCAAGTGTGTCAATATATATAAGAATATGTCACTTTATTAAACAGATGTGTCAATATGTGTAAGAATGTATTGATTAAGTGTGTATAAATTAATAAATGTGTTTTAAGTGTGTCAATATGTATAAGGATGTGTCACTTTATTAAAAAGATGTGTCAATATGTAAAAAGGTGTGTCATTCTATTAATAAAGATGTGCAAATATGTTAAAGTATGAGTCACTTTATTAAAACGATGTGTCAATATGTGTAAGAATGTGTGCATCAAGTGTGAATAATAATAGATGTTTTTCAAATATGTCAGTATATATAAGGATGTGTCACTTTATTAAAATGATATATATATGTATAAAAATGTGTCATTCTATTAATATATATGTGCTAATATGTTAATGAATGACTCACTTTATTAAAATGATGTGTTAATATTTATAAACAAGTCTATAACCTGTGTCAATTTTAATAAAATGCGTATAAAAAAATGTGTCATGTGTGTCAATGTAACCCACATATAATGATTGTATGTCAATTTATGCTACATTGAAATGTATGTAACCCACATTCTTTATGTTGTTAAATAAAAAATAAAAAAATAATAATAAATCGTAAACAATTAAGATAATCATGTGTCATGGCAGAAAATGGTTTGAAACGAGGTGGTTACCCCCGCCGCGTTGCGGTGGACGTTTTACGAAGCCCTTTTTTTTTGGCATGAAATAAATTTTTTTTTAGTATTTTTGGTTTGGTAATGTTTTTCTTAAGGTAAATGGGATTTTTTTAGGAGAACTTTTATTTTGTGAAGTAATAGGACATTTTTTAGGTAAATATAAGCTAGTCCACTCCAAGCACTTTTTATGTTTTTTAGTTGCCTTTTTTTTCACTGTACATATTCTCAGCTATTCTGAATCTAGATCCCCAAATGGCAACTAAACCTAATATCGAAGAAATGGTTGCCGCTTCTGGTTCTGATAATTTGGCAATTGCCTATAAGTTTTTGTTTAACAGTGATTTAACTGAGGATCGAAGTTTTTTGATTCGTATAGAGGAGGAGCGCAACCAGCTAGTTGGCAAAATTCAAAAAAGGGAACAGACGACTATTGAGACACATTGGTTTGGGCCTTTGAACGAAAAAGCTGTTGCTGGTCTTGAAAGTTTGGTGGAGTTTAAACGTGTTGATCGCCAGACTCTTTTGGCCCTTGAAAGTTTGATTGACGTGATTCGTGACGGTATAGCCAAGAAGGAAAACCAAGTCGCATTCATGGAGGTGGAGGAAGCGGTTTCTGATGGTTAGTATGGTTGCTGGTTCATTTTGGTGGTGGTTGGTCTTTTTAGATTAATATCAGTTGTAAACAGTTGTTAAATAGTTTTTTGCTGTAAATTCTGGAGTATTGTAGTATGATGGTTTATGTATGTACAGTCAATGGGTGAACGTAACATATAATGCGTTACAATTTTGTTGTCCTGTTTATATATCACCCATTTAAGTGAAGTAGTTGTAACAACGTTTCAGTAATGAAAAATCATGGTATTTAGCTTGTCTTTATCTTGTTCACATTTTCTGTCAATGGTTTATTGTGCCGTTAATTATTGTTATGTTTATTTTAGTGTTCGACGAAGTGTGCGGTAGGTGTGTTTTAGTTTTTCTCTTATCTGTTTGGCATGATTTGTTTGTGCGTGGTTCTGGTTTGCCCAATATTATTTGTATAATCTACCTATATGGCGCAGAAGTTTGTACCACATATGGCTGAATATCTCACTTTCTTTCCTATCTGGTTATTGTAATTTGTTTTGGCACGGTTCTGGTTTGTTCACTACTTTTTTGTTATGTCTGCGAAATGTTAAGGGACACAACAGATCTGGTTTTAGTGTATTCATACTGTAAAAGCTAAAGTGTGTTTTTATAGTGTGCGTTTGTACGTATCTGTAACAGATCGTGTCAGCGTTTTGTGAGACTATGATTTTCTTCGAGCATTCTTGTGTACCTGTTATTGTTTGTACAACGTACTTGTATGGTGTAGGAGTTTTAAAGGCTGTCTTGGACGCGCACATAGGTCTTAGAATTAATGAAGTAATATGTATTACAGTATCCCAAAATTGTTGTGGCATTGAGACACCACAACGATAGCTTTATATATATTTTTGCGACCACACGATACACGTGTTACAGAGTTTACCAAAATGTGTGGTTGGCTGTGTTTCGGTCGCATCTACCTGCTACATCTATGTACATAGTTGTTATAGGTTATCGGTTTATAAGTTCCTACAACATTCTACATTTTGTTTTTACATCACTTATAGAGCTATTATACAAAAGGTTGCTTACTCTTTGAGGTGGTTGTAATTTCCTAGCGGTTAACCTGTCTTTGGCTTTTTCGCTTCTGGCTCCTCCTGGTCTTCTGGTAACGGTTCAAAGAGCTGTTTTTTCACACTGGTTGTCGATAACGGTAGCGGTGCGGATTTCTTTTCTGTGGCCTCTGCTGATGATGGGGGTGGAGTTAGAGTTTCCGTCTGGAGTTCGGTCATAGCCACATGTTCTTCCATGATCGCTCCAATTGAAGAGCTGCCTTCAGTTTCAATTGTATGGAGTAATGGTGGTGCTGCATCTTCAGCGTGGTCCAGAATTAGTCTTGGTAATCCTTTACGGCTGCCTGTTCCAAAATGTACTTTTAAACAGTGCTTTGTGTTTTCTAGGTCCCTGATTATCAAAGGCATAATGTAGGGGTTTCTATCCGATATGTAACTGATCACTTCTATGCAAGGTGGTAAAAGTGAGTGGGCCTGCGGGCTAAAACAGCTGATGACAACGGTTCCTGTGACGTCTGCAACCACACTCCTGAAACAATAACTGGAACCGTGGAAATATTTAATATCTATGAGTCGCTACATTTGTAGATGATGATTTGTGTTTATAAATTCTGAAAACGCATTAGGTAACTGTAACTGGAGTTTGTATCTGTCCCGGATTCCTGACAATGCCAATGAGGGCGTTTATCCTCGATTTTGTTATTGCAAACCTTACATCTGTTCATGTACCATTCCATATTTTCTTCTATCTTTGTTATAACGCCTTCAATGGTAAACTTTCTTCTTGCTGTTTCATAACTGTTGTCAGCACATTATAAAGTTTTACGATGTATGTAGAAAGTGTGTGTAAATTACCATAACAGTGTCGGGACTTATTTGCAGAAGTTCTGCGATTGTTAATGGTGGTTGTATGGTCGGTTGCTGTGCTTGTTGTTGCTGGGTGGTTTGACATGTTAGCGGCAGAACTGGTCCCAGTAACTCATTATACCTACATATAAGGTTTGTTAGTGTATAGATCGATATTTACAAATTATTATCGGTATCTAACTATTATGGTTGTTGTACTTACACTGCATGTATATGATTCGCCTCTGGTATGTCTGGGTTGAGGTAGTACCTAGTGGCAGTGCTTCCTGAAAGCTGCAGAGTTCCGGCAAATTGTTTCACTATACCGGAACTGACAGCTATTATGACCGGCTGCTCTAACTGCTTAGCAACATCCATTTCGAACTTGACCGCCATCTCGTTCCATAAACTTAAGGTAATGCTGTTTCCACTGATAAGAAAAGGAATCATTTTCAATTACATTATTTTACTGTCTTCGTTATTTTTAAATTAAGAGTCAGTTTTTACTTGAGGTTCTGGATTTGTATGTTCTTCCGGAGTGTCCTGTTCGTTGTTGAGTTTCCAAATTCCTTGATCCTACTAACGTTACGAATAATACCAATATAGTCTGTACACGTATCCAGATATTATGTTATATGTGTTTTGTTACTTTTGTGGAAAAAAAATATTTTTACCTGTCAGAATCGATTCACGGTTGTCAGCTCGTGCCCCAAGTTCATTATAAGCAGTGAAGTCAAAGTAATGTTTGGCAAAGTCGTTGTCTGGGATTTGAACAGGCAATGTAAGCTTTCCAAAAAGGAGTGTTGTGTCGTTCTTCAAGGTACGTTGCCAGTTCTCGGTTGTCTTTGACCCGAACCTGTGAATTCTATAGCATGAGTTTATTTCCATACTTGATTCAAATTGTCTGATATCTCGTACTTCCACATTTGCCTGTATCGCGTTCCCATGTATTAACAAACGTTATATATATTAACAGTGTAATTATTTATATTTTTATGATTTGAAATAGATTTGTATTACCTCTCGATCAAGCAATATGAAGCATAAACCGGTCGGATTGGGGTATGGGATGTTTCTTGCAATCCATTTACGATAGACTCTAACCTCTAGGACTTTAGTTGAGTCGGTGGCTATTATGTCAGCAATATTTGCGACGTTGGGATCAGCCATAGGGAGTTTTCCTTTATCCTTTGGCTCAACGGGCATTATCTGTTGAAGTGCAGCCATCTGAGGTTCTATTGCCGGCATTTTGCCTTTTTCCTTTGATTGCGTAGGAAACTCCTCTTGTGCCGGACCCTCCTCTGACGTTCTTTTGACATCTAAAATGACTGTAACTGTTCAACTATTAGCCTGCATATAGTTTTAATAATCAGAAAGGTTTATGTGCATTTTACAAAGACGATATCAAAACTTCAAGAACCGTCTACGTGGAGCGTGCACACGGTCATATGTCTACATCGTAGTCTATGTTACTGTTAATCAACGTATGCGCTGGGTGATAATGGTACATATGTGTTTTATATAACTGGAATAGAGTAGCTTAATAATGAGGAAAATAGTGTCGCTGTGCAAAGTGTAATAAACTAATAGTGGTTGCAAATACTCTCAGGATGCCGATATTATATCGGCGTATTACTATGTGCTACATTAACAAATAGTGGAAGAAAAGTTATCGAGAACCTGGCGCGAGATAATTTGGTTGAGGAAATCTGTGTACACTATGTTTTTTGTGGTGTTAAAAGGTTTTTCTGGTTGGTTTCCTATAACAGTTTTTAGACCTCCGGGTGATGTTGCTCTGGATAAAGCCACGTATAGCTGCCCATGCCCGAATATGGGTTCTGGAAAATACATGCCTATTTTTTCCAGTGATTGTCCTTGGCTTTTATTGATCGTCATAGCATAACATAGCCTGACAGGGAACTGTTTTCGCTTGAATATAAATGGCATCTTTTCCTCTTTGACAGTTAACACAATCCTTGGAAGAAACACTTTTTCCCCAATTCTTGTACCCGTAATAATTTTCCCCTCAACCACCCGTGTAACGAGCTGACTAACAATCATACGCGTTCCATTACATAAACATCCGGTTAGGTTTAAATTTCGTAGGAGCATTACGGGGACACCTTCTTTAAGTTCAAGTTTATGTGGGGGTATGCCTGGAAACTTCATTGAATTCAGGTACTCAACATGGTAAAGTAATTCTGTCCCGCCGCCATTGTTACCAAGTGGTACATCATCGTCCACGCTCGTATAGAACTTCGAGCTTCCTAGAACCCTTTGAAGCACACGATCATTAATCAAGTCTGTTGTTTCATTTTTGGGGCAAACAATTGCCTTTTGTTGGAATGCCATCGCTGTCGGTGCTAGCATCGATGGAGCATCGTATATAAAGTCAATTAATTGCGACATGCCTTCTTCATTTGAATGGAAGCAGTACCTTTCCGGGATCTGCACCCACTTTGTATTTTCTGGATCGTCAACGTCGTAGTCACCAACGTTTCCGTTACCTATATTCAATAACCATTCTGAAAAGTCTTCCGTTTCCTGCCTCTCCGAATCTGACATACACGGTCTGCGAAGTCGCATGTTCTCTGACAACAAAACAATTCAAAAATGTGGCCATAGGTATGATTGTACTATTGAAGCTGCAATGATGACATCCTTGGAAGCACCTTTCTTAACCGACAACGTTTGCCTAAAGTCCCCGCCCAATATTATTGGCTTCCCACCAATTAAACAACCAGGGGTATCAAAAACGTTATTAAGAGTTGTGTCCACAGCTTCGAAACACTTCCTTTCATTCATCAGGGCCTCGTCCCATATTATTAATGTTGTCTGTTTGAGCATTTCACCCAATTGAGTGTTTTTCTTAATCGTGCATACGGACTCGTCCGTTAGTTGCAGAGGTATTTTGAACCTTGAGTGCGCAGTTCTGCCTGAAGGTAGTAGCAACGATGCTATACCTGACGACGCAACTGCTAATACTATTTCCCCTGTGCGCGAAGTGTAGTGATAATCGCTTTCCATAGAAACGTTTTCCCAGTGCCCCCGTGGCCATATACGAAGAGTAATTCTTGTTTCTGTGACACAATTGCGTGCATAATAATATCAAATACAGCACGCTGCACTTGATTTAACTGTGGTATTAACCGCCTGCTCTCAGCATCCATTTCTGCACGATTATAATTTTTTTCTTCCATAACAGCTCGATTATTAAAAATTCTAATCAAGTCTGGTGGCGGAGCAGGAAGGCCAAAATCTTTTAGGGATTTCCCGTGCGTGGCTAACAGCACTTGCAACTCGTATAAAACCCCGCCTTCTAGTTCTGGATCATTCAAAAATAAACGGTGTACACCCAAAAGTTCTGATAGTACTCTTGGGATATAGTTCGAAATTTGCCTCCAAAACATGTGCCACAAAGCTAGCGGATTTGAAACATCTGTAAACAACAGGATCTATGAAAACAACGATCTGAGTTGTGATGTTGTTGCGGTAGCAGAGGATTCTTGCAACGCTATTATCCACTCCTGATCATCCTGTAATAAACCCATTGCCTCACACGCAGCTCTGTTCGTGCTATATATATGTCCGTTGACTGTGCGGATTCCTGCAAATGACCTACAACCCTTTTGATGACATAGCAACATCCGTTGATAAAACAAATCACCGGCTATTGGATGCATGTACGTAATCCTTCCAATGGCATGCTTATTCAAATGTTGTCTAGGAGACCAAGCTTTGTCATTTTTAGACCACACAAATTCTGAAGGGAATTCCAAATATGTCAAATGTCTTCCAATCAAAAATGAATCATTAAACGCCAACCATTCCGTTAATGTTGTCTTCCTTGACCCTGGGTGGTTTAGAACCGACTGGATAGTTTGACGGCTTCTGAAAGCAACCGTCTGCATATCTTCTAATTGTATTGCGAGAATCTGAACTGCTGGATCTCTGCTATGTATATCGAATCCAAAAATCCTCCAACACGCTTCGTGAGGACCTATATACCTAGCTTCAACAAAATTCTTTATCTCGTCAACGGGAAGATGCACAGACACATTTGATGTGGACGCTGCGGATAAAGCCTCACCTGGTTGGTAAGTGTGGCGGCTTATCTGAGCAACAATCCGATCCATGCCTTTAGAAATATATTTAAACAGGTATTTGATCAACATCGTCCAACCACAATACTCTACGTTTATATGTGCGTAAAATGCCATACACAAAGCACGATTATAGGGAACAACATACGCTTTATCCAGTCTCACTCCACGACGCATCTGACCAATCTGAATATCTCTTCTACGGTAATGCACGTACCCTGATTTATTAATGAATGTGGAAGTACAATATTCTTTTGGAAAATATTTCTTGCAACCCGTTCTATTCTGCATACACGCAGCGTTCGGAAAAGCATTTCCACAAGGGCCATGAACCATAAATTCTGATACTACCCTGAATGCTTCAGGTTCATGTTCAGGATCTGGAAATTCTGCGCTAATATATCTGTCCACCTCTGCTGGCGTCATTGTGTTTGCGGGACGGTCAATCCATACTAACATGTGACAATGGGGAAGCCCGCGTTTTTGAAACTCGACAGTGTATAGCACCGCAAAAAAAATTAAAAGAGAACCGATTAATCCAGACGGGAGTATACACTGCTGGGAATAATCTGTTACCACTGATAGCTTTGGAAGACACTGCTAAGTATTGCACTAGTAGTGGAAACGTATTACCACTGCTGACATATTATTACCACTGCTATTGGATAATTGTTAGGAAAACATGTTTAGATAAGTATAGAAAAGATCTTGTGTATATTCTATATTGTTAGCTTTATACTTATCTTGTAAAGGACTCCTTGTACTATAAAAGGAGGTCCTAGGTCATTGTCTTAGGTACTTACTTACGTACAAACATACATACGTATTATTCATATAAGCTTCAAGGTGTAACCCTAGTGATAAGCAATATCACTCGTATTATTCATTAATAATATTGGAGCTTAGTTTTGTGTTTAATCTGTGTTCACTTACAATACATCGTATAATCCGTCTTCTAAGTATTACTAAGTAAATTCCGCATGCTTATTAATATTATACAAAATATCACTGACACAAGGTGTGTGTCCAGATCCATCAAGTGGTATCAGAGCAACAGGTTATGATATTTTATTTTAGAAGATCCAAGGAATACGCTTAACCTACTCACTCAATGGAGATGGAAAACAACCAGTCCAATGCTTCTACTCCAAGACTTCCTAAGCTCAAACTTAATGAGTTTGAGATGTGGAGGATAATGATTGAGCAAAACTTTCTCGTTCAAGATTATGCTCTATGGGAGATCATCTTAATTGGTGATTCTTTCAAGCCTGTGACTAGTACTCAGAAGGTTGGAGACACAAATGTTGTGACAATTTCTGTGCCTGAGACTAATATTGAAAAAGCACTGAAGAAGAATGATCTAAAGGCTAGAAGTTTGTTACTGATGACTCTCCCTAGAGACCAGATCATAGCATTCATCAAGTTCAAGACAGCTAAAGAACTTTTTGAAGAAATTTGCTCAGTGTTTGGTGGTAATGATGCTACAAAGAAGACACAAAAGACATTGTTGAAGCAAAGTTATGAAAACTTCTACGCTTCAAGCAATGACTCACTTGATAGCATCTTCACCAAACTCGGAAGATTGTTACACAACCGACCGTGTTTGGCATTGAGGTAGAAAAGGAAGACCTCAATTTGAAGTTTCTAAAGTTTGCCTTCAAAGTTTCAAACTAATGTTACGATGCAGGAAAACAAAGCAGATATTGAAACAATGAAGCTCAATGATCTTTACAACAACTTCAAACTCATTGAACAAAGATTGAAGAAAATTTGGAAACTTGGTACAAGCTCAAGCGACTTGGCTTTGATGTCAACCTCATTGGCGGTGATGATCTGAAGATGGCGGTGATAATGATATTGCCACTGCTGGTTCTCTGATTTCCATCGGTAATGTTAGCGTTACCACTGCGGGTTCAAAGAAAAGATTCTTTGGTATTGGAGATCTTACCTTTTATGCTTTTATCTCCACTCAAGTTAATGGCTCTATATTAACTCATGAAGACATAGAGCAAATTGATGAAGATGACTTAGAGGAGATGGATATTAAATGGCAAATAGCTCTTCTTAGCATGAGGGCTAGGAAATTATACAAGAAGACTGGCAAGCCTATTCACATCAATGGTGGTGAAACTGCAGGCTTTGACAAAAATAAAGTAGAGTGTTTCAATTGTCACAAGTTGGGGCATTTTGCTAGGAATCACGAAGACCAAGGATGAAAGACAACAAGTCTACTTGGTACAAGCAAAGAAAGAACCAAGCTGTGGAAGAACCAAAGGCAATGTTGGCAATTGATGGTGTGAGCTATGATTGGAGTTTCATGGTCGATGAACAAGAGGAAGAACCTTGAGATCTTTGCTCTTGTGTCTATTGAATTTGCTCTCATGACTTTCTCGACTTTGAGGTACAAAACTTTGAAAGTTATTCTAAAACATGTAGGGTGCTAGAGAAGTTGAAAGGCTTAATGATCTATATTCTAATGAAAGACAAGAGTTGTATCTTGCTAATTATACTGTGTCAAACCTTAGGAGAGCTATATCAACATTAGAAAAACAAATAGAGCACTATAGAAAATGAGTCAAAATATAATGATGATATGATTCTTCTTAGGAGAGAGGTAGATCATAAGACAACTGTGAATGAGGCATACCAAGAAGAGCTTGAAAACTTAAAAGATAAATGAAAATATCAATTTAGCTGTAGAAACACGTTATTATCGGTCTAAGTCAATTGATAAAATCGAAATGCTCAAATCCATAGTAAAGTTAAGTGCGGTATGGGTTATAATATAGTGCCTCCACCACTAAGAGGTGTTCCATCACCTCTGGTATAGATTTAGCTCATACGAGGCTTAGAAGATTTTCGGGAACTTCAGCGTGAATATGGTCTGTAAAGGACACATCCGTGAAAAGTGAGGAAGGGTTAAGCTTGATAGTGATGTTTTGAAAGTGCTAGTGACTCATCGGTTGTTGATGAAAATGTTAAAAGAATGTAGAGGCTTCTATCCCAAAAGTTGTTAATATCATTCTGAGAGGAACCTAGGAAACAAGCTAATAAACCTAGATCAATTGTAAGGTATCTTGAGATGTATAGTAACAAGCCTACAACCCTAGGGGTAACGGAGGAGTTGGAATCATGTTAAATCTCGACAACTAGGTAGTGATTTTGTGATGTACAATAAAGCATGCTATATCTGTGGTAGTTTTGATCATTTACATGCTTATTTTGACTATCATGTTGGGAGAAGGGAAGTCCATGGGAATAAAAGGGTGGAGTCTAACAAGTTTCAAAATAATTTGCACCCTAATCCACACAGCAAAATGGTCCCAAGAGCAGTTCAATTAAGAAGTGGTCTTAAAACTTTTGCCACTGCAAAATCTGTTCACACTGCTCATCCTAAATCACCTGTTACAAGTGCAAAATCCAAAACAACTTTTGCAAAATCTGCACAAACAGGGAAAAGAACTTTTCAAAATAAAAAGGTTCATTATAACCAACAGCGGGTACCTAAATCCAAACCAACAGTTTCCACTGCTTATTCAAAAGTTCCCATTGCAAGGGTTGTAAACAAGAAAAGGGGGGACATGGGCAATGCTATGAAGGCCTCAGCACGTTGGGAATGGAAACCTAAAGGAATTACCTCATCAACCAATCCCAATGGTGTATTAATGACCTTTGATAGATTTAACTATATTGATACACGAGGCAGATCCAAGTCAATCATGGCTTGGGTCCCCAAAAGAAACTAACTCTTTACTTTTATGTGCAGGAACATCCAAGGACAAAAAGATCAGATCAAGGCTACACAGATAGTGGATGTTCAAGGCACATGACTGGCAACAAGTCCTATCTTTCAAATTTTGAACATTATGATAGACAGTATGTCAGCTTTGGAGGTGGAGTTAAGTGTAAAGTAAAATAGAACAACAAGTATGATGCAAGAGATTTAAAGTAGACAACATGGATTTTTATTATTATCAAACAAAACTCCACACTGAGTGAAGTAGATACATCCATGAGATACATACAACAAGCATCATTACATAAAAAGAAAACTGAACACAACATTCAACTACCAACTGATCACAAAAGCTTCACTTCCTACCCCACAACCCCAACCAAACCATCATCTACCACCTATGGCTTCTTTGGGAAGGCCCACTCTGGCATGACCTTAGGCGCATTTCGCCTATCTATCACACTGTAAACCTTAAGGCTTGCTAGCCCCATCACCACTACCCCCACAGGTGGTGAGGATGATGAAGGTCCCTCTTGTGGTGGTGCTGTCAATAGTGGTGGAAAAGGAGGCATCTGCAGTTCTCCTGATGGAAGGATTCGTGCAAGGGGAGGCACATCCAAGACCCTTGAAGAAGTATCATCATTTGTGCTTGTACATGGGGAAATGTAGCTTGCATTGGAGTCTGTGTTATCTTCAGTAATGATAGCTTCTTGTGGCAATGGTTGAGTTGAAGAAGGACCAGCAGCAACAGAGTTAGCATCTGCGTGAGTTCTTTTTCTTGATGTAACTGCTTCAAACACCTCTCTTTTTGTTTTACCTGGATTATTTAGAATATAATGCCATACTTCTTCATCCCAAAAGCTATTTGATATTGAGCTGTCCGATGAGACATTGATTGGGTTTGAATTGCTCATGGTGATTTTTGGTAAAGTTGCTTTTGCTAGGGAATTAGAATGTGAGTCTAATATTCTTAAATAGAGGATTAAGTTGGATTCAGTAAGTTAATGAGGGGAAGGTATAAGTTATTGAGGAGTAAATGAAGTCTTTGACTTTGGAGGAAGGATTAATAACTTGAAGATTGACTTGTTGACTGGGTGGTTTAGTATTGGACTAACCACTGCCAACATAATTTTTTATCTACTTCTATTTATTCTCTAACCTTAACAATGCTTTCAGTGTGTGATTTATGTTTATTATACACAAGTATGAAAGATTTATTGCATACGTTGGAGTTGTTATTGTTTAGTGCTTGTATTGTTGGTTATGAAGAGATTAAGTCTAACAGTGGCAACCATAATACAAGCAGTGGTAAAGGTACTCTTACAGTGGAAAAGTAAAACAGAGAAATTTCATTCATGATGAAGATTCATTACATTCAAAGTGATAGTGCTCCTAACCACGATCAAAACACAAAATATTAAAACCTAACACAACCTACATCATCATCTCACACACCAGCTACTCTATTGGCTTCTTGCCCTTGCCCACATAGTCATGTTTGTTCTTCTGTGCTCTCTTCCTTTTGTTCTCAAAGGTTGACTGCATTCTTGGACAAGGAAGACCAAGAACTTGTGGAGGAGGCCTAAGTAGCATTGCAGACTTCTTTGGAATGGATATCTGCTTCATATTGGAGAGAGCTGCTCCCAATGCTTTTGTAAGAGCTCTTGGCAACTATTTGGACAGGGAACAGGTCTCATCATTATTCTCATCATCATCTAATGAGCTGGAGTAGAACGCACGAGAAGGTGCAGGTTTGGCAGCAGGTGCAGGCTTGGCAGTTTCTTTAGTGTACTTCTTGGATGAAGTGCTTCCAGTCCATGGTGGAAAGTAACCAGCCCACCCTGATGCCTCTGAGGAAGACTCTGAAGCAATCACAAACTCTTCCTCTGAATCAGAGGAGATGTCAATGATGTTGGAAGGATTACTCATGATGATTTTTAGGGTTTTTGTGAGTTTGAATGTGTTTTGATAAAGACTACATATGCCAAGCCTCTTTATATAGGCAAAGTCGGTCACAAGGGTTCATTAATGAATATATTTACTTTTCCCTATTTTGGTAGGTTAAAAAGTAAATATAGATATTATCGGGTTGACTTTGGACGATATTTTTAGATAGTGGCTTCGTCAAAAGTAACTTTGGTTAAGAACAAGTTGGTTATTCCTACTCTTTGACACATGCAGATACATAACCAATCTTGGCTGGAAGTTGATTTTAAAAGGTGTATAACTGAGATACACAACAAATGGTTATTGATTCACCATGTCTAATCCACATAAGAATCAACTAGTCCAGAGCAAACGGCTACTGGTAAAGACTTGACAAATCCGTTTATGGTTGATAGTTTACCAAAAACTATATGGTTGTCAACTCACCATATTCTATCTGATTAAGAGTTGGCTAGTACATAGCAAACGGCTCATGGTAAAGACATATCAAATCCGTTGATAGTCGGTAGTTTGCTAAAAACTATGATAAGGGCGATCCAATTTTAAATGTTTTCTTTACCTTTGCTCTTTGAAAACTTTTGTGAAAAATTCCTTTGCTAGTTCACAATTTCCCTTGTGATGTTATTTTTACCCTTTGTTGATCTAGCCGTTACAACTGTTGTGTGTGTAACAAAATTTTTACTAGCCGTTGAGAGTTAATTTCTTTCCATATATAAATAGGGTAAATTTTTAGAAGATTATCTACTTTCCTACTTATAATTTGTCTACTTAAGATAAATATTTTCCTTAGATAATCTTTCTTGCGCAAAACACTAAAACCCTAACTGTTTATATATTTTCTCTCAATTGGCGAGTTCTTTATACAATTCATACTGACACAAATCTCTTTTTCATCAAAAGATTCTATGGCACCTATCACTTTTGCAGATGAGCACAACCAAGTGGCCTACTTACAAAAGTTAAACGAGAAGAGTGGGCCTGTTTTTCACCAGATTGTGGACTTTCTTAATACTATCCATATAAGGTATGCTTTACGTTTAAATCCCACAATCTATATCTCTCAAATCAAACAGTTTTGGACTTACGCTCGGTCCATAACACTTGAGAATAGAGATACATGAAACGATGGATGCTCTAAGAGCCACTGTGGATGGGGTAACCATTGATGTTCTTGAGGCATCCTTGAGGAGAATTCTCCAATTGGATGATCTCAATGGTATCATCACATTACCTATGCCGAAATACATGAAAATTTATCATCCATGGGGTATGATGCCACTGATAAAAAGGCTACTTTCAAAAAGAGTGGTTTTTGCCCCATTGGAGATTTTTGATACATACTCTTTTGCATTGCCTAAGTCCTAAGAAAACTTCTTATGAACAATTTAGTTCAACCATGGCTTACCCTTTGGTTTGTCTAGCTTTAGATAGGACTTTTAAGTGGTCAAAATATATTTTTCAAAGTATGCAAGGCAATGTAAAGAGTTCAACAACAAATTTAATGTATCCAAGGTTTGTGCAAGCAGTGCTAAATGAGTTTCAACTGCAACCCCATACTAGAGTTTACAAAATCCGTTGCCTTAAACCTAAAGTTTTTCAAAACATGAACAAAGATGGCAACAAGACTATTACACCTCTCTTTCCTTAAATGCTGGCAAAGATTTCACAAGTACAAACTACACCCATAATCATTGTTCCACACATTGATTATACTCCACCAGTATCTCACACCTATGAGAGGAGGCAAAAACAACCAACTCCTCTCATTACAACACAGCATGTATCTGATCCTTTTGGTTTAGGCACAAGCAGTGGTGGTTCTAGGCTTCAATCTAGTCCAACTAGGGAGGAACCTGAACAAATGCCCTGTGATTCACCTCTCCCAACAGGTCACACAGTTGGAAGTATTGAGGGCAGTGGGCGACCAATGGAATTGATGGAAATTTGTACAACATTAGCAAAGCAGGTTAAATCTATGGAACAAGACTTGGCACAACTTAAAGAGCAGCATGCCAAGGATATTACTTCTTTAAAAGAGGATATTCAGACCTTGAAAGAAGAGTTGCAGGGGTTGAGAATGAAAAAGAAAACTGCAAAGATAGTGATCTCATCTCCATCCTCACCTGAGGATGGTGATTCAACTGATTTTAATCAAGATTTGGGAAATTCTCCCAAACAGGGGAGGAAAACAGATGCTGAAACTCAGGGGAGGAGAATTGATTTTGAAGATGAAGGTGTTTCTAGTAAAGGTGTAGAGGAAGCTGATACTCATGAAGAGCAACTAGAGCAAGATATTTTTAGTACTGCAACTGATGATTTTACCACTGATCCAATTTCCACTGTAGAGCCAAATATTCCCACTGCTGAACATGATATTGACACTGCAAGTGAAGAAATTAATAAACTGAAGAAAGACAAAGGTAAAGTTGTTATGCAAAGCAAGGAGCAAACAAGAAGAAAGATTTCAAAGAAAGAACAAGTTCAGATTGCTCATGATGAAGAAGTTGCAAGAAAAATTTATGAAGTTGAAGTTGCTGAGAAGAAAAAGCTTGAAGAATTGGAGATTGCAAGCTTTATGGAGGCTAAAAGGTGGATAGAATGGAAGATCTACTTTCCTTTGTTCAACCTACAATATTGGAGAGAAGACTCGGACTTGACTATGTACCTACTAAAGAAGAAATTGAGTTCTTGATTGCACATGATCCGAGAATCAAGAAGAAGGCAATTGACCTTGTAGCAAATAAGTCTTTAAGCGAAGAACAAAGAACAACTCGGTTAAAGGACTTTATTCAGATGAAGAATAATCAAGCACTTCAAGAGGTAATTGGTTCGATCGAGAAAAGGTCAAAGAAACCAAGGCAACCAACTAAAGCACAAGTTATTGCATACATGAAGACTTATTGTTGCAATGTTGGTGGTGGAAAAGACATCAATTCAAAGGAATGCACGATGATAAAGTTAAAAGTATCTACTACGAGTTCAAAGACAAGATAAAGATTTCATTCCAATGAACTCGAAGAAGAAGCAAGAAGGTATCTGATTTGAAGAGAAAGGCCAAAACGGTGATTCTCGGTCGTTAAGAAAACAAATTTTCTTTGAAGAACAAGAAGTTCCAAGCGAGAAATTCAACGAAGAACAATTTGAATGATATGATTGTGATTGAAGAAGAAGATTTTATCCGTAACCACCGCAAGTCGACATCCTATCATTGGTGGGAAGTGTTTATTGCTAGCAATTTTGCTCCAACATGGAAGATTACAAGGCTAGGTGGTGAAACTTCGTCATTTATTCGGTTTGAAGATCCAGAGATGATCTTGATACACTATGGAAGTTAGTTCAAGAAAGGTTTGATCTTGAAGATCTCAAAGATATGAAGGAGATGCGGTTATGGGTTAATCTTAGAAGGCTCTATGATCCGGATGTTAATGATGATTTGAAATTCTCATGTTCATGTCACAGTACTAAATGGTTTTATTATGATTCATATGAAGTTCATCATGTTTCTCTGACAAATGGAGTAGATGCATTCATGCTTCTTGAGAAAGAATATCCACTCAGTGGAACTCTCACCGTGATGTTGTGTACTACTATAAGAGTTCATGAAGATAGTGAGAAAGTCAGAGCATTGTTACACAGGCTTCAAGATCAATGTTCAAGAGCTATTCAAAATCTAAGGAAGAAGTGAAGTGTTTGGTAGAATTCCCCAAATCTTTGAAGATGATGCAGATTGAAGAAACTTATTGATTTGGAGAAATCATAAGTTTGGGGAGGATTGTTGGGAATAATCTTTTACCATCGATAGCTTTGGAAGACTTTGCTAAGTATTGCACTAGCGGTGGAAGCGTATTACCATCACGACATATTATTACCATTGCTATTGGATAATTGTTAGGAAAACGTGTTTAGATAAGTATAGAAAAGATCTTGTGTATATTCTATATCGTTAGCTTTATACTTATCTTGTAAAGGACTCCTTGTACTATAAAAGGAGGTACTAGGTCATTGTCTTAGGTACTTACTTACGTACAAACATACATACGTATTATTCATATAAGCTTCAAGGTGTAACCCTAGTGATAAGCAAGATCACTCGTATTATTCATTAATAATATTGGAGCTTAGTTTTGTGTTTAATCTGTGTTCACTTATAATACATCATATAATCCGTCTTCTAAGTATTACTAAGTAAATTCCGCGTGCTTATTAATATTATACAAAATATCACTGACACAAGGTGTGTGTCCAGATCCATCATACACTGACCGACATTAATTTTATACCAAACGTTCAACAAAGGTTGGGAATACACACATACAATTAAAAAAGCATGACGTATCCGGCTGTATTACAGCCAAAACCTATTATATAAATGTTAGATTATAAAGCATTGCATGTACACCTGCATTTATTGGTCCGAAGAGCCTGCGTTCGCTCACATACTTGATGAGAGCATGAATTTTGCGTTCAAAAATCCTATCCACCACATCTGGTCTATCAACGGCAGTAAGGTGAGAGTATACTTCCATGTAATCTTCTATTTATGGCCAATGTGTATTACATGTAAACGTGATAAAGAAGGAAGGGTTCCCATATACACGACAGATGGCCAAGGCGTCAAGATAATGGCTATACATGTATCTTGGACCGCCGGTGAAAGACGACGGCAAAATAATTCTGGAGCCCACATCAGAACCATCGATGTCTCCTCTGTTGATTGCGTCGTATAGGCCAGCTGATGCAGGTTTTCTGACCAGGTTTTACATTTATAGTAACTCGTCTACCTATGGCCTACCTAATGCACTAACGGGCAGTGTATCCGGTTGCATGTAGTGAGGGAATGGTAAGACCGAGGTCGTCCCAAGAACAGTTGATTCCTAACTGTTTAATTAATTAAATTAGTCAAATAAATAAGTTTTAATGTAAGGATTGATAATATTTAAGGTGTCACGTGATCAATTGGGTTGGTTCTCTGGTAAACAAGCTAATGGGAAAGATAGTTTTGCAATTCTTAAACCGAGTTCATCCACAAGTGGAATAAGTCGATAGACTCTTTTGGTCAATTCGCCTACCCTATGGTTCTTAGAATCCTCACCAAGATGAACAGGTCACCCGGGATCATTCGGCAATCTAATAGTAGTCATTAAGAGCCGGCGTTTACTATCACAATACATGGGTTCTAAAAGTCACTAGATTCTTATTTCAAGTGGGGTTAAAGTCGAGAGGACATCATTTGGTCAATTCGCCCTAACCTATCAGCAAAGATGCCACCACATGAGAAGTCAGGTGTCCCCTCATAAGTCATGTTGTTCCTGGTCCCCTAAGCCAAGTCATTAAGTTCCGCTACATGCTAGATTTATAATAGTGAGTGCTCGGCCGTTAGGAACTTAGACGCTCACCCCCTAATTCTTAAGTTCATCCAAACGGTAGGTGATCAGTTGGTCAAATCACACAAGTAAAAAGGGTCGTCAGTTGGTCATATCTTACCCTCCCTGTCTCAGTCTACTCACTTAGGGTCAGTTGGTCATATCTCCTAAGCAACTAGCCTCTACCGCCATTCAAAACTACTGAAACAAGGGTAGCTACCAATTAACTATGCATACATACACTAGAAACAATTAATAATAGAAAAGCATTAATAATAAAAGAATCAAAACTAGGCCAAGACCTAATTTCCACATCAACAAAATACCCTAGTGGAATGACAAATATAATTACCACATAAAACAATAAATAAACAAATACATAACATCAAATAATTAATTGACTAATAATAAATTAATAATCAATCAAATAGAACACAATAAGAATTAATTCGCCAACAATTATATTGATAATCAACATTATAATAAATAATAATGAAACCAAAATAATATTATGAGTCAGAAAATAATTACATATCGTGCTAAGGATAATGCTATCGATCCCCTAGTTGAGTACCGGGGCAAACCCCGGAGGGTTTGCCCCTAAAAACCCTCGTACACTGCTGCGCCTCTTGCTTCATTTCCTTTTTGGCGGCACACTCACGAACCGCAATTGATATTTCATTTGACAAATATTGTCATCTATTTATAGTGCTAAATTAGGGTACCATGCAACTTGGGCCCGGGTTTTTAATAATTATGGCGTAACTAAATTAATAAGTTACGCCGTAATTCTTTGTAGCTTCATATAAAATAGCCGCATTAAATTAATTACGGCGTAATTAAATTATAATTACGCCATAGCCTTCAAAACTTTGCGCCCAAGTAATTAGTTACGCCGTAACTAAACATCGGGTTACGTTGTAATCCTTCGCCATCTCATACTTATCTGTTCTGAAATAATTTTTACGGCGTAACTAAATTGCATGTTACGCCGTAACCTTCACAAAATAATTACGACGTAACCATAATAGTTGGTTACGCCGTATCCTTCAAAGCTCATATTTACGCCGTAACATTATTAACTAGTTACGGCGTAATCTTCATAGGCCCTTGTAAATCTATCAGAACATATATTTCTTGGCCTTTTCTCACATCTTTTCCGCTCCAACGCCTCATTTATCCTGAAATAAAATTATGAACGAATATGAACAAATTAAGTACCATATTAATAGAAATGAGGCCATAAACACGGGAATTTGATATATAAAAGATCAGGCTAATTTGATGTTATCACCAGCCAAATAATCTCCCCTTATGTCTGCCTAATGAGTACGCACGTAATCCATCCTGTTTTGTTCAATGCTGCAGTACGCCGTGACCACATATTGCTGGAATAGTCTACCCGTCCTGCTTAACAGATTATAATAACCCACCCTATCATGCAACTGGTATGCATAAAATGCTTTCATCGACATCTTCTTACCTCTTCGAGTCGAAATGCTTTCAACATTTAAGTATCTAAGACCGGTATGATATTCATGCTCACTATAGACAAACAACAATGGAAACTGAGCGGACATATAGGTGGCGTGTAGCTTACTAATGCGCTGTGGTTCACCAGAGTGGGTCTCAATGATCACATCAAAATCTGCTTCAGTTTCCACAGTATCATCAAACACGATAGCACCTATACTGTCCGCGGTTGGAACATCGTATTGTGAACCTTTGGCAATACTGTAGAGTCTAACCTTAAATTTTGGGATCGGATTCTGTTGCAGCTTGTCCCTTGCGGTTCTGAACAACTGTATCAGGGCATTGTTTCCGTTTAGGAAACTGATTAATGCCTGGATAATTTCAGGGCGGAGGTTCGTGTAGGAAGTGTTATTGAAAGGAGCCAACCTGTTATCCACTTCATTGACCGTATCGTATATGTAGAGCTGTAAAAATCTAGGATCTTTTCCAGGCTCAGGGCAAAGTCGACCAATTATGTGATATATCTGGCCAGATATTTTGAAGACATAAGGCCCCCTCCCATCATTAACGGACTCGTCAACATTGGCACTGAATGAGGTCATCGCAAACATTTGGTTGTATGCTCTGATATTTTCTAGAAAATGAGTATCCGAATATAGATCATTAATGATGGCCGGATAATCACGCGGTGTAAATAGTTTGACTCTGCCTTGTAGACAACAAACATTGTAAAGAGGCCCTAAAGTGAGAGTCGAGCAGCTGAGCTTTTCTTCTTCCCAGAATCTTGTGTTACAATAACGGCAGGAACAATTGCATCGACCAAATCTCCGATACTCTTTCGGTGGGCCTAAGCAAGAATGTAGTAGATTTGCGTGAGAACCAAATCTCGTGAAAAGTAACAGCTAACGATATGATAAAAAATCTTCTAAATAATTCACGTCACAAAAGAATTAGTAAATAATAAGTAATATATAACTAACCTGCCCCCAAGACGGGATGCGTACTTGAAGTAGCATGCTCAGGCTCAACACTTGGTGTTGCAAACTGTTAGGATTTAGTAAATCCAGTTATTAAAGTGTCGGTCACCTCAAGTATATGTAATCGTTAGAAAGCTCGTAGTCGTAGTTATTTAATGTTAAGTTGTAATTAGTTAAGAATCACCGTGGAGGACGGACGGGTCTTTACCCACTGTATGCCTGATCCACAGCCCGTAGGTGGCGTTTTATGTAAGACTATAAATACTCTCTACCTCCCAAGGTAGAGAGTTGGAGCTCATAATAATACTTTCATTTTCTCTCACTAAGTTTCCAAACATCTAACTATTTCTCTCTCTAAAACCTTATTGTATACGCCCCATTTGATCATGAGTTGATGTGTTTGTGAAATCCAATATGTTACAATTGGTATCAAGAGCCATGGTTTGATCATCTCTTTTACATATCCTTGGATTTCTAGTGGTTTTATATGGTTTTTGGGTTTGAAAAAGTTTAGTGGTTTTTGCATCATTTGGATCATTTCTTGTGTTAAAGTCTGAATTTTGAGTGTACTTTTGTGTTTAGAATCATTGTAAGTGCTTGGGTTTTGATTTGGAAAGCTTGAATCACTGTGGTTGGGCTTGTTTTGGATTGAAAAGTGTAGTTTTGAAGTTTTTCAACTTAGCGACTTGTGTCTCGGAGTGTTTTTCTTCGTAGCGACTTGCTTTAGTAATTTCCAGCGAGTTGTAGTTTAAGTCGTAGCGACTTGATCTTAGCGACTTTTCTAATGAGACAAGCCGACAAACAGTACAAGTTAGTGGAGGTTCCACTACGGCTAGCGACTTGGTTGGGTTAGCGACTTGTTTCTATAATTTCTAGCGACTTGTCCTTATTGTTCTTAGCGACTTGGAAACTTAGCGAGTTGATTTTTAGCGACTTGGATACTTAGCGAGTTGTTCTTTAGCGACTTGTCTACTTAGCGATTTGGTGCTTTAGCGACTTGTGTTCAGCGATTTGGGTCTTAGTGACTTGTGCTTAGCGACTTGATTCACAGCGACTTGAGGTTTAGCGAGTTGCTACTTAGCGACTTGGTGCTTAGCGACTTGGTTTAAGGGTTATAGCGACTTGTTTAATATTTGTTTCTAATACGGTTTTCTCTTGATTTAGTAAAATCCGTGAAAGAATCTATTTCCGGTTTAATCATAGAGTTATAAAATCCGTGGCGTAATCATGTCTACCAACGTGCCTACAATCATCTATCTTGTGGCGAGGGCGTTTAAGCGGTGGTTCGAGACACTCGTCCACCGATGTTTGACATAGCGACTATGACTCATGGGCTCAACGAATTAGGTTGTATTGTATGGGAAAGGAAAATGGAGTTAACATTCTCAAGTCAATTGATGAAGGACCGTGTCGAGGTTGAGACAACCGAGACATACTTGATCTGCTGGCGATGGCTCGGTGATATTAGGACTAGACGGACCTAAAATGTATGATGAAGCGGTGATAAGGAGAAGAAGAGATACGATGCGGACATCGGGCTTCTAACATCATACTTGGGGTTTACCTAAGGACATCTACAAGGCGATCAATCACAACACTGAAGCTAAAGGCGGTTTGGGACAATGTCGGGATGCTTCTCTAAAGTGCGAACTAACCAAGGAAGGCAGAGAATCTCAAGCTGTATGATGAATTTGAGCATTTTAAGATGAAACCGAGAAGAAAGTGTCTATGAATATTACGTGAGATTCCACACGCTTGTGAATGATATGAGGAATATCAAAGCGACCATGCCAAATATTGAGTTGAACTCAAAGTTTATGAACAACATGAATCCGAATGGCACAAATTTGTCACCTCGTGAAGCTAACCAAAGGATTGAAGAACACCAACCATGAGCAACTATATGCCTTCCTTCTTCAGAATGAGAGACATGCTATGTTTGAACGAAGGATTCTTGACCAGTTCAAATCTAAGCAGGGAGAAACAAGTTCATCAAATGATTCAACAACCTTTTACACCAATGTTGGAATTACCACCAAAGCTTCTCAAGTCATACCCACGAGTAATGGAAATCACAAACTCATTCCCAATCCAAGTTTCAAACAACCTGATGCTAATGCAGTCATGGAACACTTCATCAATCAACTGGCTCTTATGGTTAAACAAAACTTGACCTTCACTCCACATACTAACGGTCTTCACACTAACAATGAAATCGGGGCGCATCGATCTGAGAATCATGCTACATCGGAGATGGAAAGGTTATGGTGCAACCAGTTCAAGGAAGGCAGTATGAACAAGTAAGAGGTGGAATTGGTGGAGGGTATGTGGCTGTCGAGAATCATGGAAGAAATGTAAATCAAGGACAAGCAAAGCCAATCAAATGTTACAATTGTGGTGGTGAGGACATATTGCGAGGCTGCACATCTCCAACGTCCACGAATGCGAGAATACTTGAGACAAGATGTTGCTTGTGCAAGCTCGGGATTATGGAGCGACTTTGGATGAAGAGGAATTGTTGTCTTCTTTGAAGGAATGCTAAGACATATGATGCGGATGTAGATGAGCGACCAATTCGGAAATAGGTCAAAAACATCAAAATGCCTTTCAAGTAGCAGTTGTGATGCATTTGACTCGATGTCGATGATGAACCCTCGCCCGGACAATATTCATGGCTAGCATCTCACCTATGGTCTCTCCAAAGGTCCCTTCACCACAACAGGATGGTCAATCAAAAGATTCAATCATTTCAGAGGTATTAAAACTATACGATGAGGTTGATGAGCAAAAGATACATAACGAAGTACAATCTCTTGAAACTTATGATTAAGATATTGATAATGAGGGTAATAGTAATATTGTCCCATATGATCAATATGTGACACAAAGTGAAAGTGAGATCGTACCAAGTGATGTATCTTCTGCAGTCAATAATGACTATGTTTTTTATGAATACACTGCATGTGCACCTGATGACTCTGTTACCTCTGAACTGAATGCCTATAAAGAACAAGTTGCTATTTATGAACAACGTGCTAAGTTTGAGTTAACTAGCCGTGAGCAGGAAATGGATGACCAAATGCATACAATCATTAGAAAAAGTAATTTTAGAGAAGAAGTGTTAAAATAAGAGTTAAATTCCTTACTAGAAAAAATTTCTAAAACTGTTAAGCAAAAGCAAGAACTTCAAGATAATGTTAAAGTGCTTAAACATGAATTTAATGCTAAGGAATCAAAACTTTTGAATGATTTTTTCAATCTAAAAACTTTGAAAAACAAGCTTGAAAATAAGTTGTACGTACAAGGGAATACCATTCAGACTGCTCACATGATCACTAAGCATAGAGTCTTAACCGATAAGCATAGTATTCCCCTCGTTGAGAAACCCAATCCTAAGTTAGGTAAAATAGCTAGAGAGGCTCAGAAGGTAATATATGATGGTAATGAAATCCTTAAGCCTAGGCAAACACCATCATGTATTGGAAGCACGGAAGAGGATAGAAAATTAGATGATGCATCTAGGGAGAAAATGGATAAGAAGCTTAACGATCCTGCGTGTAAAAAGAATAACATGACGATCAAACCCCATGATTACACTAAGGAAAATTGGATCTCCCAGAACATGTTTAAGCCTCAAACTCAATTAACCCCAGAACAAATTTTTTGGAAGAAAGATATGGCTAAACAAAAAGTTAATGTACTTGTGGAAACAAACACTCCCATTAGGAAAATGCCTGCAGCCACTGTGTATCCTCCAAATACACCAATGCATTTAGTTCCTAGAACTATTTCCAGTAATAGCAAGACCTTAATCAGCTTGTATGTTGTTTATCAACTATTTGTTGATTTTGAGAAAACGTGTAAGAAAATGATTACACCCACTGGGATTACTGAAGGGGAAAGGGGTTTTGAGCAAACTAAATAATATTATTTAACTGAGGTCATGCCTTTCTTCAAACAATTAAAGGTCAATTTGAGAGTCTTCAAAAGGAATAAACTCGGATATTAAAGAAATGGAAAAGGAATTTGATGCAATGATAGTAGAGGTCAATGATTATAAGCAGGAACTCAAATATAATGAAGTTGAAAGGAAGAACTTACATACCTTAAATGAAAACTTGATTTCGAGTTGTGTTGCTCAAGATGTGTTTTATATTGTGACTAAGTATTCTATTCTTGCATCTCAATTTCATGAATTATCATTGCTTTGAAAGTTTCCCATGATCGTGTCATTGAGCTTGAAAATAAAACTCAATACTAAATGAGAAAATTGATCGGGATGATCACGATAATTTAGTAAAACATCTTTCTAAGCTAGAAGTTGAACATTTTGATCGCAACTAAAATATCAACATCTCAAAGAAAATGTCAAAACCTCAAACATCAAAACATCCTCAAATGTTCTAGAGTTTGATGCGGTTTTGAAATAAACAATCGTGACGAACGATTCAAGCTCATTGTAACACGATCGAAAGTTGAAAGCCTAAATTTCACAATTAAAGGGTGAAAAGAACAATGTATTGGCTCCCAAATGCCTCCTCCTTTAGATTCTCGGTGTTCTCAAACTTTTCATCTTCAAAACTTGGTTCATGTCTTACAAAAGGAAAATGAGAGTTTTCTAGAAGAAAATGAAAAGTTAAGCGACACTTTAAAGAGTTATATGATTCAATGAAAGTTACTTGTGACAAGAATAATGAAAAATAACTTCTTTACAAAAGGAAATTGAGAATCAGGAGTCGGGAAAAAGGAAAATGCCACTTGTCTTCAATGAGAATGTTGCATCAAAGTCATCTGCAGACACTAAATATCTTGTGTTATTAAATACATTCCTCCTCATCTTAGGAATAACGAACTTGTATTTCATAATTATCTTGCTCGCCTTAAGGATAGTCTTGAATGTCTCCGTGAGATTGTAGAAGAGGACTTCATAAATAAGCTACTTGATAGTGAAATTAGATTTGCTTGCATTCAGGCCAAACGATCTCAGGAGATGTTAGAATGTTTAATTGCAACATGTCCAAAATCCTTAGGTGCGAAAGGTAAAGCTGTGATGCCTTGCTCGATGCCTAGTGATAAGTATGCAACTCATTCTATGCCCAGTATTAAGCAAGTAAACTCTAGAGTGCCTTCAAGTAGTTCAGATCCCTGCACTTCTAGTTCAGGAATGCAAAAAGTAGCAAAACCAACTAATGTTCCAATTCCCTCTATAGGAGTAAAAAGTGACACCAAAGCGAGCAGGTCAAAGCCTCAAGGCAACACAAAGAATGATAGGACCTTGCAAGTTAGGAATGTTCAGTGGAAGAGATTAGAAGATCACCTTAGGGAGAATTTGAATAAAACGAATCGTTTTGATTCTAGTGTTAGCTATAAGCATATTGTAATTAATGCGAATTCTGCTACTTTTGGCAAAACATGTAATGATGATTGCGTGGTTTCTGTTACTAATCTTGAATGTGGTGTGAATGATTTGATTAATTCTGGTAAATGCCCTGTTAAGATAGTTAATGCAAAAAATCAAGCTAAGAAGGCTAGAAAGCAATGGCGGAAGAAGGTTAGAAAACATTAGAAACCCACAGGAAGGAAATTTAGTAACATAGGTTATCAGTGGATACCTACTGGCCATAAATTCAATCTTAACGATATGTGCCCTAAATTATCTAGATCAATGCCCATTAGAAAATGGATGCCTACTGGTAAAAGTATTCCGTTAAGAAGTGAACATACTTTGAATAGGTCAAATACGGACACTAGCACTGCATCTATTCCTAATGATTCAATTGTTTCTACTTCCGATGTGGGTGTTCCAATCATTATTACTAACCAAATGGAACCCATTCTTGCATGGGGATCCCAATTATCGATTATCCATTCTTATGCATGTTCAGCTGCGGATCGTTCAAATCGATTACGTGGTACACGGACTCAGTTGTTCCAAGCATACTGTTGGAGATCGCTCGCATGGCTCATGAACTTCATGAGTAAATTCATCGGAGACGATTAGATTCGGAGCGACCATTTTGGAGCAATTATGGGTTATGGAGATTATGTTGTTGGCAAAAGTGTAATTTCGGGGTATATTATGTAGAAGGTCTTGGTCATAACTTGTTTTACATTGGTCGATTACGTGATTCCGATCTAGAAGTGGCATTTAGAAAACATACATTCGTTAGAGAACTTGATGGTGTGGGCTGTTAAGAGAAATCGTGGTTCAAATCTATACACCATCTTTATCGAAGACATGATGAAGTCTTCTCAAGCGCTTGTTGTCAAAGGCTTCGAAAACAAAGTCATGGTTATGGCATCGTCGTCTCAATCACTTGAACTTCGGTACCATCAATAATCTTTCCAGAAAAGATCTTGTAAGAGGCTTACCCAGATTAAAGTATGAAAAAGATCATCTTTGTTCAGCATGCCAATTGGGAAAAAGTAAGAAATATGCCCACAAACCCAAACCCACAAACTCATTAATGGAAGTTCTTCATACCCTTCATATGGATTTATGCGGACCAATGAGAGTGCAAACGATAAATGGGAAAAAATATATTTTAGTCGTTGTGGATGACTACTCTCGATTTACTTGGGTAAATTTTTTGAGGACAAAGGATGAAACTCGGATGTCATCATTAAACTTATCAAGCGACTTGAGTTCGACTCAACAATCTTGTTAGAATTGTTCGAGCAGACAATGGCACAAAGTTTGTTAACAAAGACCTAAGTCGATTTTATGAAAGTGTTGGAATCGGTCATCAAAGAAGTGTTCCTCGAAATCCTCAGCGAGCGGTGTAGTTGAAAGAAGAAATCGAACTCTTGTGGAAGCCGCGAGAACAATGCTAATCTATTCAAAGGTTCCAATGTTTCTTTTTTGAAGCCATTGCCATTGCTTTACACCCAAAATCGTTCCCTTATACACACATCTCATGAAAAAACACCATACGAACTTGTCCATAAACGAAAACCTGATCTCTCCTACCTTCGTGTGTTCGGTGCTTTGTGCTATCCAACGAATGACGGTCAAGATTTAGGTAAATTAAGAGCTAAGGCGGACATTGGAGTTTTTGTAGGTTATGCATCAAACAAGATCGGTTACCGAATCTACAACAAAAGAACTTGAGATATCATGGAAACTATTCACGTCACGTTCGATGAGCTGTCCGGGCAAATGGCTCCAGGACAATCAAGTTCTGGACCCGCATCACAATCTTTATTAAGTAGTCCTATTGGTTCGTCTCTTGTACAAAACCTCTCATCAACAACTCCTTATGCACCTCCTTCAGAAGATGATTTGAAGAAATTGTTTGATCTAATGTTTGATGAACACTATGAGCCAATTGCTAATGATCATCAATTCCATCACCGGTGCATCTATCTGTCGATGAAGTCAACCCCCGGTTTCTATGTCATTAAGTCAAGAAGCGCTGCTGGCGATAACTCTGTCTCATCAACAAATCATCAATTATCAAGTGTACATCATGGAATTGTATCGCACCTATGATGGAGATAACCCTTTGCTACTCACGAAGATGCCCCATTTGAGAACATATTTGCCCACGAATCATCATCGAACCATCTTCATCGGGAGAAATCGACTGCTACTTGGTCCCTCAACATCAACCACACGAACACCTTAGAAAATGGACACATGATCATCCATTGGACAACATCATTGGAAATCCTTCTCGTCCAGTATCCACTCGTAAACAACTTGCAACTGATGCCTTATGGTGCTTCTTCAATTCCGTACTATCCAAGGTCGAACCAAAAGACGTTAATACCGCCATGAATGAAGACAGCTGGTTCAATGCCATGCAAGAAGAAATTCATGAGTTTGATCGACTAGATGTATGGGAATTAGTACCTGATCCTGATTGTGCTATGATCATTGCTCTAAAGTGGATCTTCAAAGTAAAACTTGATGAGCATGGTGATGTATTAAAGAACAAGGCTCGATTGGTTGCAAAAGGATACCGTCAAGAGGAGGGTATTGACTTTGAAGAATCATTTTCTCGATTGCGCGTATCGAGGCAATCGAATCTTCACGGCTAATCTTGCAAGTAAGAACATGGTTGTCTATCATATGGATGTAAAGGCGGCTTTTCTTAATGGGGATCTTAAAGAAGTCGTATCGTCGATCAACGGAAGGCTTTGTGAATCGAGCATCCTACTCATGTCTATCGCTTGAAGAAGGCCCTTTACGGTTTGAAGCAAGCTCCAAAGGCATGGTATGATACGCTATCAAAGTTTCTTCTATCAGCTGGATTGACAAAAGCGATTGATCCAACATTGTTCACGAATGTCGGGCAAACATTTAATTCACGTTCAAATTTATGTTGATGATATTATTTTTGCCTCGTGACCCCAATGAATGTGACCGTTTTCAAATGAAATGGGCTCCAAATTTCAAATGTCAATGATGGGACAAATGTCATTTTCTTGGGATTACAAATTTCACAAAGTCCGGAGGAATTTTTATAAATCAATCTAAATATGCAAATGAGATTTTAAAGAAATTTGGATTTGAATCTTGTGACCATTGACACTTCCATGATAGGCGTACTAAAGCGGATGAGGACCACTCAAGGATCATGGTAGACCAAATGAAATATCGTAGTATGATTGGATCACTGATGTACCTCACGGCCGATGGGCCGGACATTATGTTATTGTTTGCATGTGTGCTAGATATCGAGCTAAGCCTACCAAAAGCACCTTGAAGCGGTTAAGCGGGTCTTCGGTATCTCAAGGAACCATCAATATGGGACTTTGGTACCGAAGGACACCGGTATGCCACTAACGACCTATGCGAGATCTTGATCATGCGGGATGTCAAGATACCTGCGAAACGTGCGGAGGTGCTCGGTTTTGGGTGATAAGCTTGTGGTGGTCTTCTAAGAAACAAATGAGTACTTGATATCCTCTACGAGGTGAATACATAGCCATGTCATCTTGTTGTGCTCAAATCCTATGGATGAGATCCCGATTATCGACTATGGCTTTGAATTCAATAAAATCCCCTCGTATTGTGATAACAAAAGTGCCATTGCTCTCTCATGCAACAACGTACAACACTCAAGAGCAAAGCACATCGACATTCGACATCATTTCATTAGGGAGCAAGTGGAAAACGGTGTGGTGGAACTTTTTTTTGTAAGAACTAAATACCAGTTAGCAGACATCTTCACCAAAGCTCTTCCTAGAGAACGTTTTGAGTTTATCCTCCCACGACTTGGTCTAAAGAGTCTACAACCGGATACACTTAAACGTCTTCAAGAGGAAGAAGAGGAGTAGGTTTTTCTTCATCCATCTCTTGTAAATAGTTATTCAAAAAGCAAAATACAAAATTTCAAAACCAACAAAAAGCAAATAGAAAAATATAAAATTTTTTCAAAATCCATAAAAATTAGAAAATCTTGAAAAATCCCAAAAATATTGTTATTTTGTCATGTTTTTCATGTTCGATATCATCTACAGACTTTGTGTTTGACAATCAAAGAATGTCACGGGTTTTTAGATGATCCTCGAATGTACATAATTTTCTTTAAAAAAAACAAAAAAAAATTGAGAAAATTATTTGTCATCTTATGAAAACAAAATTGATTTGAAAATACTTCGGACTCTACTTTTGAAAATCATCCGGGCTTTTCATTTGTCAAAATCTCTATCCTTCAATCAACAACATATGTCATTGTTTAAGGGGGAGAATGATTTCAATCAAAAAGAGTATTTTTCAAACAATTGGCACGTAATCGAGAAAGGTATACTCTTGAATAATCAAAAAGAAGAATGTTTTACAATACTGTATACAATTGGTACAAGACCTTTGTTATTATTATGTTTTCAAAAGATACTCAAGCATGTTTAATCTTTGGAGTCTAAAGTCTCAAACTTGATCCTTATCGGTTAAATGTTTCTCATAATCAAGTCACATCTCCCTCAAAAGCTTTCAAAATCAATTTAAATCTCTGAGATCACAAATCTCAAATGATTTAAAAATTGTGATCGGGGAGAATTTGTGATTTAAATTGGATTTAAAGCGATAATTCGATAAATGGTTTCATAAGTGTTTAGCAAGCTTTCCTCCCACATGTGCCAAACGATTTCAAATTTTCCATGCACATGTTGAGGGGAGCATCTTTTAAACCACAAAGAATTGAAAGCGTGATTGATTTGTCTCTAAGTGCGGAGTTCCTTCTAATATGTTCAAAACTCTTTCAAACCTCGAGGCACATATTAAGGGGAGCAAACTTATGAAAATCTCATCCTTCCCTAATATGCTTTATCTACTTGATTTGATCGGGAAGTGATGTTGATATTTTTAGAAAATAGTAATCAAAAAGTTAATTCTTCCTCTTGCCTCGTGTGTGCCAAAACGATTTCAAATACATGATGCACATGTTGAGGGGAGCTCTTTTCTAAAAATATCAAAAATAATTCAGTACAAAATGCTTTGATAATATATCACAAGTATCGGATTGATTTTCAAATGGTTTTCAATTGGTTTCAATGGCGGATGAACAATACCAAATAGACCGACCAAATTTACTTTATGTATGGTGATATAAGGATGATAAGGTTAGGTATTAGTTCCCATGATGCGCGAACGGAGGATCTACCGAGGACAATCCACTAGATAGTGTACAAGTCCTTAGGCATGATGAAAAAGGAGAAAAGTGAGATATGGGAAGAGTGCGGTGAGGCAGAGCTAATCTTGGAATAAACCCAACAAGGTTCTAGTTATGAAGTCTCGGTAAGCTTGAAGGGGTTGAAGAATGAAAAGAAATGAAGCGAGAAAGGGTGAAAAGAAATAGCCCTCAAGTATTCAACCTTAGGCGAAACCGGGTTCAATACATATACTCTTTGGTGGTTACTAAGGTAACAGCGGTATTGAAGACAAGGCGTTATGGACCCGGTGGCCTTGCACTAAACTTCCCAAGCTACTCAAGTTCCTCTTAAAGGGCTTGTTTCATTCTCACGGGAACCACATAATCTGCTGACTTTCTCTTAGAGATTGTTGATATTGAAGAAGGAATCCTCTCCTAGTCTCCGATATAGGAAACCGGTGTGCACTATTGAGTCTAGAGCCACGAGATCATCTATAAATCTCATTAGGACACATTATCCTTGAAGACTCACGGTTTCACACAATGTGGAATGTGAGAATATATTTGAGAGTCCTCGCATTATCCTTGTGGTATTGCCAAGACTTGTTGTGTCATCTGGACTTCATCAATGGAGCGATTCAAAATTGAATTGTTCCTTGTCCAGGAAAACGGATTGACGGATTCGTTTGAAAAATCAGTCGGTGTGCTCAAAAATTCTTTTCTTTAGCACGTCGACTGTGTATTGTGTTGGCTTTCACCGTTAGTCCTTTGACATTTTTTCACTTAAAAAAGTTACAGTAATGGTCCATGTGGTTTGCTTTGACTTTCACCGTTAGTCCTTTGACTTTCATATTTTTCATACACGTTTTTATACACGTTTTCACACGTTTTTAAGCATGTTTTTACACTTTTTTTTATACACTTTTTTACACATTTTTATGCACTTTTTTAACACGTTTTTACACATGGTTTTATGTACGTTTTTACGTTTTATACGCTTTTAAAAGCGTTTTTATATCGTTTTTACACAATTCTATGCACGTTTTATATACGGTTGTATATCGTTTTCACACGTTTTTTATACGTTTTTACATGTTTTATACGTTCTTTACATATTTTTACGTTTTATACACGCTTTTAAAACATTTTCTATCGTTTTTACACAATTCTATGCACGTTTTATATACGGTTGTATATCGTTTTTACATATTTTATACGTTTTTACATGTATTTATACAAGTTCTTTACACATTTTATATACATTTTACATGTTTTATCGCGTTTTTACATTTTATACGTTTTTACGTTTTATGCACATTTTATACGGTTTTATGTACCTTTTTTTGCGTTTTATACATATTTAAAAAAATGTTTTATATACGTTTTACGATTTTATGCACGTTTTATACACGATTTTATATCGCCTTTTACGTTTTATACAAGTTTTTACGTTTTTATACGTATTTTACACGTCTTTATATCGTTTTTACATGAATATATGCGTTTTATATACGGTTTATATACGTTTTATACGTTTTTACGTATATAAAAACATGTATAAAAGTGTGTAACGATGTATAAAAAATGTAAATAACGTGTATAAAACGTAAAAATTTATATAAAATCGTGTATAAACGTGCAAAATCGTGTAAAAAGCGATATAAAAGCGTATGTAAAAGGTGTATAAAAACGTGTATAAAACATGTAAAAATCATGTATAAAAATGTGTAAAAAATGTGTATGAAACAAATGAAAGTCAAAGGACTAACGGTAAAAGTCAAATCAAACCAAAGGGACAATTATTATAACTTTTTTAAGTGAAATAATGTCAAATGACTAACGGTGAAAGCCAACGCAAACGGCAGGGACCATTATTGTAACTTTTTAAAGTGGTAACCTGTCACTATTACGTATATTGGTAAAGATTTGAAAGTATATTACGTATGCGGAGATTAAAATAAATATGTTCAAATTTGAGAAAGTTTGTTACGTATATTCAGCCTTCATCCTTCCCTTTATGTGACGCATGCTATTAGTATCCATATCAACCGATGAATTTCCAAACTGAAACTTCCTCTTTAAACACTTACTTGCCACTTCCCGGGCATCCGATACATGACCAACCTCTACATTATCCACATCCATTACATCACAACTTTGGATACCACCTTTGCAACGCTTATTTGTAGGAACAGTGGATTCTAAAACATCATCAAAAGAACGCTTACGTCCCACTTCGTGGGCATCCAATACATTGCCAACCTCTACATCACCCACATGCATTACATCACAACTTTGGGTGTTATCTTGCACATCAATGGAGGTATCTGATGTAAAATCATTGGTTGCTATACCTACAACGTTAACTCTCTTGCATGGCCTACTTTTTTTCTTCATATTTTTTAAACTTTAAGGGTACATAAAATTAAAATACACGTAACCAAAACATGAACGGTAAAGATTATATTCCACAACTTTTGGAAGCAAAATTTAAGATATTCATGCAAAAACAACACTGTCAGCAAACATATAAGAACATTCAAAAACGAAACCAAAAACATTTAAACACTATTTAACCACATGAAACTCACCTAAGAACTCAAAGCTCTTGCATGCAGATCTACGCAGGCAATAGAATGATCAGATCCACAATCTCGTCTAACATTAACACAAAAGATAACAGGTGGCACGAAGGTAACCAACCGACATATATGACTCACGGAGTCTATCACCAAATCCGATGGGGGGCTTAAAACTTCAGCCCAGTGTTAGTAAACCTAGAAGCCCAGCAACCCAGAAGCCCAGTAACTGATTTATTAGCAGAAAAGTGACAGGTACGTGGCACATGACATGGGAAGAGTTTTTTTTAGCCGCCGACTTTGCAGATTAGCATATATATAGAATGTGTCATGTTACTAAGAGCATGTCCAACAATAACTTGAGTTATAAAATAACACCGTCCACGTCAGCGCCACATCAGCTTTAACATTTCACCTTAACATCCCCAAAAAACACCCACATCAATAGCATCCCAAGTTAAACTTTAACATTTCATATTTTCAATTTCAACCCCTAAACTAAAAAAAACACTTCATTTATTAAACTAAACATATCATTAAATTTGAAAACATATTACAATATGAAATTAAAAAAAAAAGTTACAACGAAATAAAAAAACACACTGCAAATTAAACGTTTTTTGGGTAAAGAGGAGTAATCCTGCACCCTGGTAAATATATTAACCAAAAACGTTTAAGTACAATGGATATAAGTGAAATCCCATATCTCAGCCCGTTACAATGGCGTAAAGCTTACATAACAAGATAATACCTATTTTCTAAACAAGAAAACAAACCACTACTCAAATGATAACATAGGACATAACGAAAGAAAATTACTTCCTAGGTCCTTGAAGCTTGGTGCCATACATGGCATTAAAGGCATCAAAATTCCCTAGAAGATCAGAAACCTGCTTCGCATAGTCATCGTAGTCATAGTCATCATACTCATCTTCAAACTCTTGGCCACCACCGAATAGATTAGCAGACTCATCAAATGGGTTAGCAACCACCTCATCTTCAGAATCAGACACCACGATCTCTCCCGCTTTAGAAAAAGGGTTAACTCTCTTAATAGAAGAGGCGGGCGGAATACAAGAATCACAAGTTTTAGGAGCCACACCCGACTCCATCTCTTTCAAATCACTCACAAGGGGTTCTTGTGATGCAGTACCTGTCTTAGTAGACTTATCTTCATTAACTTCCATTGTACAACCAGAATCCGCATCCTTGTTGGTGTCATTTAAAGGAATACCAAAAGCATTCGTATATTCCATATTAAGAGCATCAAACTGATTAGATGTAGAGATCTTTGTTCCACTCGAACTAGCCACATCGAAGCATTCTTCTTAGTGACTTCCACTTTCTTAGGTTCGGGAGGAGTCTTTTGGGTTGATATTGAAGCTGCTTACCCACAGCAGGTTTAGTAAACCCTCCTTGACCGGAATAGTAGAACCACTTTGCTTTCCTTCTTCTTATTATTGACCGTCTTGAAACCATCATTAACACGCTTAGTATCTTTGAGTGGGAGGTTCAACAACTTTAGGACATTCAATAAGAGTATGACCAAAATCTTACATTTATCACAATGAGGTGGTTTCCACTCGTATTCAACCCGTATCTTCTCAATAGTCGAACCCGACCCATCAAGTAGCGGTATCTCAACGAAGAAGGTTGTCCCTAAGCACCTCATCCGACTTCACTTCAATCATGCATCTAGCAAAACTACTACTACCCCACGAGTCCTTGTACATTTGGCTACTAAAAGCATCTAACCTTTTGGGCGTGCCTATCAATGTGGCAAGGAGACTAAGGCCATCATCAGAAAGAAAACATAGCAAGAGGAACATCATGGAATTTAACCCACACCGGGATGTTGGTCAAATCCTCTTTAAGTAAGTTGGTGTTCAATGTCCATGGTTTAAGAATAATAGGTACATTTCTAATCAACCAAGGACCGTTTTCAAGAACATCATCAACACCTTTCTTCGAATTGAACTTAAAGAAGAAGAACCCCTTTGCATTCATCATTACCTTTTATATACCAAACTTAGCCCATGCATTGCGTAAAAAGTAATCAACCACAGGAAAAGCAAGGCGTTGACCAAGGAAATACCCATACAAAGTATTCTCAAACCTAGTGTTCACCTCTTCAACCACTTTCATCGGGACATAAAGATCCACACCATTAGCTTTCTTACTACACTCCAACCTACGAAATTTTGATGTGTGTTTCTTTGGTTCATTAGAATTAGAAGTAACACCAGCATACGATGAAGAAGGTTGTTTCAAAGCATACACACCAACCTTCTCAATACCAACAGCCCCATGTGCATTCGTATCAACCTTATCATTAGCATTATTATGTCCATTAACATTAGAAGCCATAGGACCACTCGTATCTTGAGGAGGTTTCGAATAATAACCAATAGCAGTAAGCATCTCCTCTAGCTCCTTCTGTGACTGCGGCACTGTTAGGAATTAGAAATTCTAGGTATTAAAGAGTCGGTCACCTCAAGTATATGTAAGCGTTAGAAAGCTCGTACTCGTAGTTATTTTAAGTTAAGTAGTATTTAGTTTTGTAACACCGTGGAGGACGGACGGTCTTTACCCCTGTATGCGATCCATGACCCGTTGTGTGGCGTTTCATGTAAGACTATAAATACTCTCTACCTCCCAAGGTAGAGAGTTGGAGCTCATAATAATATTTTCTTTCTTTCACTATAGTTCCCAACTCTCTTCCTTTCTCTCACTAGAACTTTTCTCTCTAACATACTTATCGCCTACTTTGATCATGGTTTAGAGTGTTTGTGAAATCCAATATCTTACAATTGGTATCAAGAGCCATGGTTTGATCACTCATTTTCATGCTCTTTGTTTTGGTGGATTTCATAAGGTTTTGGTGTATTAAGGGTTTATGAGAGTTTGATTCATTTGGACAAATTCTAGTGGTAAAGTTTGAATTTTGCTTGTACTTTTGTGTTTAGGATCATCATATGTGGTTATGTTTTGAATTGGAAGGCTTAAATCATTGTGGTTTGGTTGTTTTGGATTGATAAAGTGGTTATTTGTGAAAGAAGGACTAAGCGAGTTGAGTCTCGGACTTGTGTTTCTTCAAAGCGAGTTGCTTTGTTATTTGATCTTGAGTTGGTACATGCGACTTATTTGTTTAGCGAGTTGATATTTATGCGACTTAGGTTCTAAGCGAGTTGTTTCTTTAAGCGACTTGAGATCTAAAGCGACTTAGCTATTTAGCGAGTTGTAACGTTAGCGAGTTAATTTAAGCGACTTAGTGTTCAAGCGAGTTGATTGTGTTCTTGAGTTGGCTATTTAGCGACTTGATTCATTAAGCGAGTTGACCGTGTTGCGAGTTGATCTTGATGCGACTTGGCTATTAAGCGAGTTGATTACTTAAGCGAGTTGTTAATTAAGCGAGTTGTGTAGTTAGGTACTTATTCATTTAGGTTTGTTACTTCTTCGTGATACATTCTTACGGTTGTTCTTTTGGTTTAGTAAAATCCGTGAAAGAATCAATTTCCGGTTTAATCAAAGAATAGTAAAATCCGTAGAGCTTGAAACATGTCTACAAACGTTCCTACTATCATCTCCATTGTTGCGAGGATGTTCAAGCGGTGGTTCGGATACTAAATCCACCCATGCTTGATAGAACCGACTACGACTCTTGGGCTCAACGAATCATTGTCTTGTCTTGGAAAAGAAAATGGAGTCAACATTCTCAAATCCATTGATGAAGGACCGTATCGGGTTTAGACGACTAGAGATGTACTTGATCTTCTTGAAGATGGAACTCGATATACGGAATGAATGGACCAAAGATGTATGATGAGCTTGATGATAAGGAGAAAAGAGATTCGATCTTGATATCGGGGCTTCTAACATTGTTCTTCAAGGTCTTCCTAAAGACATCTACAAGTCGATCAATCACAACACCGAAGCAAAGCGGTTTGGGATAATGTCAAGATGCTTCTCTCGGGTTCGAATTAACTATGGAAGACATAGAATCACAACTCTATGACCAATTTGAACACTTCAAGATGAAACCGGATGAGAGTGTCTATGAGTACTATGTGAGATTTCATAAGTCGGTGAATGATATGAGGAACATCGAATGACTATGCCTAACATTAATTGAACTCAAAATTTGTGAACAACATGAATCCCGAATGGCACAAGTTTGTCACCTCGTGAAGCTCACTAAAGGATTGAAGAATACAAACTATGAGCAACTCTATGCCTTCCTCCTTGAGAATGAGAGACATGCTATGTTTGAAAAATGATTCTTAATCGGTTCAAAACCAACAAAGGAGAGACAAGCTCATCTAATGACTCAACCGCCTTCTACTCAAACATCGGAATCACAAACAAAGCCTCACAAGTCATACCCATGGGTAATGGCAATCACAAACTCATTCACGATCCTATGTTCAAACAAGGCGTCTTGATGTACACGTGGGTAACATCATTAATCAACTTGCTCTTACGATTAGTCAAAACATGAATTCTCTCCCACAAACCAACAACAACCTCGAGCGACATCTAACCCACACAATCAAGCTATTGTTAAAGATGGGAGGATCGTGGTGCAACCGATTCGGGAAAGACGATATAATCGGGGAAGAGGTGGAGCTGGTAGAGGTTATGTTGGTAATCGAATCGAGGAAGGAATGGTAATCAAGGTCAAGCTAAGCCGATCAAATGTTATAAGCGTGGTGGTGAGGGACACATTGCAAGGAACCGCACATCTCCAAAATGTCCACGAATCTTGATTACTTGAGAGATAAGATCTTGCTTGTACAAACTCGGGATAATGGTGTTGCTTTGGATGAAGAGGAATTGTTGTTTCTTCTTGAGGGCAATGCAAAGACCTATGATGCGAGATGTGGATGAGCGACCTATTCAGAGATAGGTTACAATCATCGAATGCCTTTAAAGTCGGCGATTGTGATGCATACGACTACGATGTGGATGATGGACCCTCTGCACACACAATTTTATGGCTAGCATTTCTCCAATGGTTTCTCCCAAGGTCTCTTCTTCACCACAAGTGGCCCATCCAAAGACAAACTCATCTCGAGGTATTAAAATTATACGATGATCTTTGATGTGCAAAGATGCATGACAAAGTACAATTAATCGAAACTATTGAATCAAATATTGAAAATATGGGTAATATCAATGTTGTCTCATATGATCAATATGTGAAACAAAGTGAAAGTGAAGTTGTACCAAGTGATGCATCTTCTGCGATCAACAATGACTATATTTTTGATGAATACACCGCATGTGCCCCGATGATTCGTAATTTACGAACTAAATGCATATAAAGAGCGTGTTGCTATTTATGAACAACGTGCAAAATTTGAGTTGACCACCGTGAGCGGAAATGGATGACCAAGTGCGTACAATCATTAGAAAAAGTAATTTTAGAAGAAGTATTAAAACAAGAGTTAAATTCCTTGCAAGAAAAGCTTTCTAAAGCGCTAAGCAAAAACAAGAACTTCAAGAAAATGTGAAAATGCTTAAGCAAGAATTTAATGCAAAGGAATCAAAACTCTTGAAAGATTTTCTAATCTGAAAACTTTGAAAAACAAACTTGAAAACAAGTTGTACATACAAGGAACACCATCTGATTGCTCACATGATCACTAAGCATAGAGTCTTAAGCGATAAGCACAACATTCCCTTATTGAGGAACCAAATCCAGAGGTCATTAAAAAGGCTAGAAATGCTCATAAGGTTCTTTATGATGGCAATGAAATCCTTAAACCTAGGCGAAACCTAGTTGCGTTGAGTGCACCGAGGAAGATAAGAAATCGGATGAAGTCACTAGGAAAAGATGAACAAGAAATTAGATGATCCTAAAAGCAAAGAGAAGAAAATAAAGATCTCACCCATGATTACAAGAAGGAAAATTGGATTTCCTTAAACATGTTTAAGCCTCGAGACATTGTTAACACCGAACAAGTGTTCGGAAAAAGATTTAGATAAGCAAAATCGAGAATCTAGTTGTAACGAATCCTCCCTTAGGAAAATGCCTAGAGCGATTGTGTATCCTCCAAATACACCAATGCATTTAGTACCTAGGACTATTGCCACGAAAAGCAAGACCTTAATCGGTCAATATGTTATTTTTCAACTATTTGTTGATTTTGAGAAAACTTGTAAGAAAAGGATCACACCCTTGGTATAAGCGAAGGGAAAGGGTTTTGAGCAAGCGAAAGAATGTTATTTAAGCGAGGTCATGCCTTTCTTTAAACTTCTAAAGATCACTTTGAGAGTCTTAAAAGGGATATATCACGATATTAAGGGAATGGAAAAGGAATTTGATGCAATGATAGTTGAGGTTAGTGACTATGAGCGAGCACTAAAATATAATGAAATCGAGAGGAAGAACTTGCATACACTAAATGAGAACTGATTTACGAATGTATTGCTCAAGATGTGTTCTACATCGCTACTAACTATTCTATTCTCGCTTCTCGATTCCATGAACTGTCATTGCTTTGAAAGCCTCCCATGATCGTGTCATTGAGCTTGAAAAACTAATTCGAACTAAATGAGAAAATTGAAGCTGGATGATCACGACAATTTGGTTAAACATTTTTCTAAACTAGAAGTTGAGCATTTTAATTTACAACTAAAATATCAACATCTTAAAGAAAATGTCAAAACTTCAAATATCAAGACATCCTCGGATGCTCCGAGTTTGATGCGAGTTTTCAAATTAGCAAGCGTGATGATGTATTCAAGCTCATTGCAACACGATCGAAAGTTGAAAGCCCAAATCTCTCAATTAAAGGGTCAAGCGAACAATGTGATTGGTCCCCAAATGCCTCCTCCTTTAGATTCTCGAATTCTCAAAACTTTCATCTTCAAAACTTAGTAAATGCTTTACAAAAGGAAAATGAGGTTTTCTTGAAGAAAATGAAAAGATTAAACGTCATTTCAATGAATTATTTGAATCTATAAAGGTCACTCGTAACAAAAATAACGAAGCGGTAGCCTTGTTACAAAAGAAATTGAGAATCTAAAGAGTCGTAAAAAGGAAGATGCCAATGACCAATGGGAGAATGGTGTATCAAAGGTACATGTACGTAATAAATATGCTTTATCGTGAAATATGTTCCTCCTCATCTTAGGAATAACAAACTTGCTATTCAAACATATTTCTCATACCTTAAGGACAGCTTAGAATGTCTCCATGAGATTGTAGAAGAGGATAAGTTAGAGAAACCAAATGATAATGCAATTGGCCAAGCTTGCTTATATGCCAAACGATCTCAAGAACTTCTAGAATGCCTAATTACAATATGCCCTAAAACCTTAGGTGAGCAAGTCAATCCCTTGATACCATGTTCTATGCCTAGTGCCAAGCATGCAAGTTATTCAATGCCAAATGTTATGAATATGAACCCTAATGTGCCTTCAAGTAGTTCAGATTTCAAATCTGTTAGTGCTAAGAATGTGAACTCGAGTGTGCCCTCTAGGTGTTCAAATCCCAGCTATTCAAGTGTTAAAAGTTAATCTTAGTGTGCACGCATGTAGCTCGGATCGGCGACATCTAAGCAGTGAAGCAAATAGTAGCCAAACCAACTAATGTTCCCATTCCTCTACAGAGTAGTCGGTTACATTAAAGCAAGCGGGTCAAAGTCTCAAGACAATACAAGGAAGGACACGACCTGCAAGCTAAGAATGTGCATTGGAAGAAAGTAGAAGACATACCTAGGAACTTTAAGTTTGAGCCGAATAAAACAAATCGTGTTGATTCTAGTATCGACCATAGGCGTCTTGTAATTAATTCAATTCGATACTATTTGCAAACCTTGTATTGATGTTTGCTTGAATTCATTTCTAATCATGAATGCGGTGTTAATGTTTTGCCTAATGATGTTAATTGTCCGATTAACATTGTTAATGCTAAAATCATGCTAAGAAGGCTAAAAGGCAAAAACGAAAGAAAGTTAGAAAGCGGTGGAAACCCGGGAAGAACATTTAGTAAGATAGGCTATTATTGGATACCGTTGGTTATAAGACTAATCGAGACAATGCCCACTAGAAAATGGATGCCTCTTGGTAGAACTATTCCCTTAAGAAGTGAGCACATTGTGAACAAGGCTATCTGAGACACTAGTATCGCATTTATTCACAATGATTCCATTGCCTTAATTTCGATATGAATGCTTCTATTTCGATGTGGATGTTCCAACCATTGTTACTAACCAAATGGAACCCATTCTTGCATGGGGATCCCAATTATCGATTATCCATTCTTGTGCATGTTCAACTGCGGATCGTTCAAATCGTTACGTGGTACTGGACTCAGTCGTTCCAAGCATATGATGGCGACGGTCATGGCTCATGAACCGTGAGCAAATTCATCGGGACGATTAGATTCGGGAATGATCATTTCGATTGCTATTATGGGTTATGGAGACTATGTTGTTGGCAAAAGTGTTATCTCCGTGGTTTACTATGTAGAAGGTCTTGGTCACAACTTGTTCTCTGTTGGTCAATCTGCGATTACGATCTAGAAGTAGCCTTGAAAACATACACGCTTCGTTAGAGAACTTGATGGTAAGGAACTTTTAAGAGGTTCACGTGGTTCTAATCTATACACCATCTCTATCGAAGATATGATGAAATCTTTCTAATTTGCTTTGTGTCAAAGGCCTCAAAACAAAGTCATGGTTATGGCATCGTCGTCTCAATCATTTGAACTTGGTACCATCAATGATCTCTCCGTAAAGGACTTAGTTGTAGGTTTACCTAGACTCAAGTATGAAAAGGATCATCTTTGTTCAACATATCAATTGGGAAAAAGCAAGAAGTATGCCCATAAACCCAAACCTACTAACTCATCACGAAGTTCTTCATATGATTCATATGGATTTATGTGGACCAATGAGGTGCAGAATATCTTTGGGAAGAAATATGTGTTAGTTGTGGTTGATGATTACTCTAGATTCACAGGTCAAGTTCTTAAGGACAAAGGATGAAACTCTCGATATCATCATCAAACTCATCAAGCATTGCAGTTCGACTTAACAAAGCGATCAGAATAATCCGAGCAGACAATGGAACCGAGTTTGTCAACAAACAACTCGGTGAATTTTATGAAAGCGTTGGAATCAACCATCAAAGAAGTGTTCCACGAACTCCTCAACGAGCGGTGTAGTTGAAAGACGAAATCGAACTCTTGTAGAAGCCGCTAGAACAATCTTGATTTACTCAAAGGCTCCAATGTTTCTCTGGGTGAAGGTATTGCCCACCGCATGCTACACGCAAAATCGTTCCACGATTCACACTTGTTCATGGAAAAACTCCATATGAACTTGTCCACAACAGAAAACCTAACCTCTCTTTCCTTCGTGTGTTTGGTGCATTGTGTTATCCAACTAATGAGGACAAGACTTAGGCAAACTTAGAGCTAAAGCGAGACATTGGAGTATTTGTAGGGTATGCTCCAAACAAAAGGGATACCGAATCTACAACAAAAGAACCCGAAATATCATGGAAACAATTCACGTTACGTTTGATGATCGACCGGTCAAATGGCTCTGGACACCCGATTCAGACCCGCACTTCAAAACAGTCCCATTGGTTCATCCCTTGTTCCAAACTCTTCTCAAGAAACTCCATATGTACCTCCATCGAAGATGATTTAAAGAGATTGTTTGATCTTATGTTTGATGAACTTTATGACCCAAGTACTAATGAGGTGTCGATTCATACAACAGAGGTGCTCATATTCACGTGAATGAAGTCAATCCTCGGTCTCAATATCTTTAAGTCAAGATGCACTGCTGCCGATCCTTGATCTCATCAACAAATCATCATTCTTCAAATGTACATAATGGAACATTTACGCATCAATGATGAAGTTAATCCTTTGCTACTCACGAAGATGCTCCATTTGAAAACATATTTGCTCTGAATCATCATCGAACCATCTTCTTCAAAAGACATCGACTCGCTACCTCGGTCCCTCAACAACCGCCACATGAACACCTTAGAAAATGGACTCACGATCATCCATTAGACAACATCATTGAAATCCTCTCGTCTGTATCAACACGGAAACAACTTGCAACCGATGCCTTATGGTGCTTCTTCAACTCTGTACTATCTAAGATCGAACCAAAGATGTTAAAACCGCCATGAATGAAGATAGCGGTTCAATGCCATGCAAGATGAAATTCATGAGTTTGATCGACTTGATGTATGGGGTTAGTACGCCCGATCGTGCTATGATTATTGCTCTTAAATGGATCTTCAAAGTAAAACTTGATGAGCATGGTGATGTGTTGAAGAACAAGGCTCGATTAGTTGCTAAAGGATACCGTCAAGAGGAGGGTATTGACTTTGAAGAATCTTTTGCTCCAGTTGCTCGAATCGAGGCAATCGAATCTTTTGGCTAATCTTGCTAGTAAGAACATGGTAGTCTATCGGATGGATGTAAAGCGGCATTTCGAGCGGAGATCTTAAGGAAGTCGTCTCGTCGGTAACTGAAGGATTTGTGAATCAAGAGCATCCTACTCACGTTTATCGTTTGAAGAAGGCTCTTTACGGTTTAAAGCAAGCTCCAGGGCATGGTATGATACATCATCAAAGTTTCTTCTATCTACGGATTTAGCAAAGGAGCAATTGATCCAACATTGTTCACCGGAAGTCGATCTTGATCATGCAGGTGTCAAGATACTCGTCGAAGTACATCCGGAGGTGCTCGGTTTTTCGGTGATAAGCTTGTGAGTGGTCTTCAAAGAAGCAAATGAGTACTTCTATTTCCTCTACGAGGTGAATACATAGCCATGTCATCTTGTTGTGCTCAAATCTTATGGATGAGATCTCAATTATCGACTATGGATTTGAATTCAACAAAATCCTCTACATCTTGTGATAATAAAGTGCTATTGCTCTTTCATGCAACAACGTTCAACACTCAAGAGCAAAGCATATTGACATTCGACATCATTTCATCAAGGAACAAGTGGAAAAAGGTGTGGTGGAACTCTATTTTGTGAGGTCTCGAATATCGGTTAGCGACATCTTCACCAAAGCTCTTCCAAGAGAACGTTTTGAGTTCATACTTCCACGACTAGGCTTGAAAAGCCTTCAACCGAAAACACTCAAACATCTTCGAGGAGGAAGGCGAGGAGTAAAGGTCTATGCTCATCTATCTCTTGTATATATCTATTCGAAAAACAAAAATACAAAATTATAAAACCCTCAAAAATCAAATAGAAAAATATAAAAATTTCAAAAAAAAAAAAAAAAACTGGAAAATTCAAAAATCTTCAAAAATATTGTCAATTTGTCATGTTTTTCTCGGTTCGAAAATATCTACGGTCTTTGTGTTGTCATTCAAAGAATGACACGGGACTTTAGATGTTGCTCGAATTTATTAAAAATATATATATATATATTTTTGGGAGAAAGAGAAATAAATGGTTTATTGTCATTTCAGGCAGTAACCCGTTTTTCAAAGAAAGAACAGAGCCATACTTTATCATGTTTTCAAAATTCCGTGCTCTGATTCTATAAACCTTTATCTGATGAAAACTAACTATGTTGAAAAATAACTCGGACTCTATTTTTGATAATCATCGGGACTTATTTGTCAAAATATCAATCTCTCAATCAACAACCTATGTCATTGATTGAGGGAGAATGATTTCAATTAAATTAAAAGTTATTTGGCATTAAATTGTTTTCAAAAGATATTCATGCATGTTTTACCAATGGAGTTTAAAGTCTTTAAATCCGATCCTTATCGATTAAAACGCTTTCATAATCAAGTCACAATTCCCTTAAAAGCCCTCAAAATCAATTTAAATCAATAAGAGATCACAAATCTCAAATGATTTGATAATTGTGATCGGGGAGAATGTGTGATTTAAACTGGATTTAAAGCGATAATTGGTAAATGGTTTTATAAGGATGTACATGCTATCCTTCCCACATGTGACAAACGATTTCAAATTTTCCATGCACATGTTGAGGGAGCATCTATCTTAAACCTATGATTTAAAGCGTGATCACTTATCTCAATGTGCAGGTTCCCTCTAGTATGTGCAAAACTCTTTTCAAATCTAGAAGCACATATTGAGGGGGAGCAAAATCACGAAAATCTCATCCTTCCCCAAAATGTTTTATCTACTTGATTCGTTTTGGGAAATGATGTTGATATCTTTTAGAAAATGGTAATCAAAGAAGTTAATTCTTCCTCTTGCCTCCGTGTGCAAAACGATTTCAAACATTTGATGCACATGTTGAGGGGGAGCACTTGTTCTAAAAATATCAACAACAATTCAGGTACAAAATATTTTGATAATATATCACAAGTATCTGGATTGATTTTCAAATGGTTTTTCAATTGGTTCCAATGGCAGATGAACAATACCAAATAGACCGACCAACGTTACTTTATGTACGGTGATATAAGGATGATAAGGTTAGGTATGTGTTCCCATGATCCGCCGTAACGGAAGGATCTACTCGGGGACTATCCACTAGTTAGTGTAGAGTTCTTAGGTATGATGATAAAGGAGAAAAATGAGATATGGGAAGAGTGCGGATGAGACCGAGCTAGTCTTGGAATAAACCCAACAAGGTTCTTGCTATGAAGTCTCGGTAAGCTTGAAGGGTTGAAGAATTAAAAGGAATTGAATGAGAAAAGGGTGAAAACAAATAGCCCTCCATATATTCAACCTTAGGCGTAAACCGGGTTCAATTCATATACTCTGATGGTAACATCGGTATTGAAGACAAGGCGTCATGGACCCGGTGGCCTTGCACCTCAACTTTCCAAACCACTCAAGTTCCTCTTAAAAGGACTTGTTTCATTCTCACGGGAACCGACATTATCTATCGACTTTCTCTTAGAGATTGTTGATATTGAAGAGGAGACCCTCTCCTAGTCTCCCAAGACAGAACCAAATATGCACATATTGAGTCTAGAGCCACGAGATCATCTATAAATCTCATTAGGACACTTTCAATGAAGACTCTGCTTCACACAATGTGGAAAGAGATTATATCTTGAGTCCCACGCATTATCCTTGTGGTATTGCCGAACATCCGAGTGATGTGTATACATATTCACAATGAAGATGGAAAGCCTTCGAGCCAACATCAAACAAGCTCACGGTAGGTGGCATGTGAGATCTATTATATAGATCAACCATGTGACAATGAACGTAAACAATGGGCGATTCAATCTCTTGAATCAATCACGGTTCGAGTTAAGGATTGACGGACACCTTTGAAAAACAGGTCTTTGTGCTTAAAAACTCTTTTCTTTAGCACATCGAAAGTGTACTAATTTTTCAAATCAAAGGTGTTTTATGATTGATAATTGATTTTCAATAAAACCTTCGTTGTATTGCAAAAACAATTTCTATTGAGCAATACACGATTGTTTTCAAATCTCTTTTCATCAATCGGTGGACTTAAATTATTTGGTTCACTCACTCCGTGTTGTCTTCTTTGAGACATTCGGTTTGAGAACGACTAGAGCATTGCGAAACCCCGTCAAGGAAATTCTTGAATTATACGATCACAGTAAGTACATGTCTCGATCAACGGGAACCGTGGGCGTGTACCTCAATTCAACTAACGTGATCAAAGACACTTTTGTACGCATTATTGCTAACTGTTGTATGTAGGTGCGCCCGACGTTTGTAGGTGATCGAATGAAGCGGTCAATCCATAGCCGCATGCTCACTTAACACATTCATCTCAAAAGAAATCATGATTAGTGCATCAATGACTCGATATTTTCACTCCATGCTTCGCTACTGCTGCGCCAATATCATGAATCAACTAAAGCTTCCACTACTCGATGAGAAGATTTCATGATCCGAATGTGAGCATGTCGGTCCGAATGTCACAACATCACATAATACCAACACCACAATGGATATCTCGAGATTTTAAGTAGTCGATGATCTCAAAAGCGGCTCAAAATTATTATCACGTGGATCGGTAAAGACCTCCGTGGATTAACCAAACATGCATTGAGAAGAATCAATGACTACGAGCTTGAGCAAAGTACTACATCATGAATGCAAGAACAATCTTTAATGTAATATCGGTTTGTATTCTATTTAATTTTAGTGCATGATTGAGGTGACCTCCTTAGGGGAGATTGTTAGGAATTAGAAATTCCGGTATTAAAGAGTCGGTCACCTCAAGTATATGTAAGCGTTAGAAAGCTCGTAGTCGTAGTTATTTTAAGTTAAGTAGTATTTAGTTTTGTAACACCGTGGAGGACGGACGGGTCTTTACCCACCGTATGCCCGATCCACGACCCGTTGTGTGGCGTTTCATGTAAGACTATAAATACTCTCTACCTCCCAAGGTAGAGAGTTGGAGCTCATAATAATATTTTCTTTCTCTCACTATAGTTCCCAACTCTCTTCCTTTCTCTCACTAGAACTTTCTCTCTCTAACATACTTATACGCCTACTTTGATCATGGTTTAGAGTATTTGTGAAATCCAATATCTTACAGGCACCTTAAGATGCTCAAATGGATTAGCCCCAGTAGAAGTAGTAGCATCCACTGTCACGGCTGGTTTTAATGGTTGCCCATCGTCACCCACAAGAACAAGTTTACCCTCAAAGATTTTTTTTTCAATAGCATGAATTTTCAATAAAGTATCATGACCCTCAGGCGTGTCATGACTAGGTGCGTCATGACTAGGGCTTGAAACAAGTGAAACCGGCTCCACTTGTCCATCGAGCGAGAACCGGAAGCAATACCAAAGAACTCATCATTCCTACTATTAGGGTTCATTGTCGATTGAAGAATCGACTCACCAAGACTAATAGTAGGCTCATTCACATCAACGTTTAATTCATCAACCTTGTCCATAATAACAAACAAGAAAGTAAAACAACCCTAAAAAACGAAAAACAGAAAAGTAATAACCGAAACCCTAAGAAAAACGAAACATCAGGAAAGCAAGAAGATCCACGTCAATCTTCAGTCACGATAACCTTAGTAGAACTAAGGCATGATTATAAGCACAAGATACTATCCAACATCAACCATGATAGATTAAATATTAAGATATACTGAAAAGCATGCAAATCTACGATTGAGTGATATGTAAAGAATTGCCTAACCGACCCACTATATGATCAATATTATGAATGAATAAGATTGACCAATAATATAAATCGGTAGGTTACAATGAACATAGATGCCACGTTAATGATTATTGAAGGAGAAGAATGATTGGAATGATCGAATATTATCCTTCAAAAAATCGCCACAAAGAGAATCGCTTTTAGGGTATTGAAAGTTGGATCCCGCCAACAAATTTATTAAGTTACACACTGCGCACACTGCAAAGTTGGATCCCGCCAACAAATTAAACGTTGCAATATAAAGGAAATGACGAGAATGAAAATTAAACGTTACACACTGCGCACATTTGTAAAAAGAGTTGAACTTTGTGCATATGCCGTTCAACGTTTTCCACTTGCTTGACATCATATCCTTGTTGCGCCGTTGAAAGTTGAGTCTATTGAACTCATTTGTGAGCCGATACCAAAATGTATCTTTGGGTTGGCGCCACCCAACTTTCGGATCCTCCGTAACAGCTATGTAACACCTTGCAAGTAATTCTTCCTCTACTGGAGTCCAACGCCCAGTAGCGAAAACTTCCTCTTCATCATCATCGATTGGTTCGGGCTCGGGGTCTTTGGATTTTTTTGATTTTCGTTTAACACGACCTTTAGATTTTTTTGGAGGAGACCTGGGTGTCTCAGCAACATCATGTGTTTCAGTCTGTGAATGTTGTGAGTGTTGTGTGAATTGTAGATTTTGAAAGTTGGAGTTTAAGGTGCTTTGTTGGTTTTGTTGTTGCCAATACATATATGCTTGATGTTGTTGCCACATTTCTTGGCTCGAGAAGCCTAGTGGGTTGGGAAGAGACATGTTGGGGTTTGAAGATGAACCCGAGTTCGGGTTAGATGATGAACCCGGGTTTGAGGTATTCCACCCACCACCGATAAGATTGAAGAATGTATCATCGTTGCCTCCCGACATTTTTTTTTCAGTGAATAAAAGATTGAAGATTGAGATGATTGAGTAGTGGAAGTGTGAAAAAATGGTATTTTAGTTGGGTATTTATAGTGGTAAAAAAATATTTTTGAATTTTTTTTTATATTAGAACTAGCCGTTTAGGGGGTCAAAGTGTACATTTTTTAATTTTTTTAAAATATAACGGTACCTTTTTATTTTTATTTTGATTTTTTTTTTATTTTTTTATTTATTTATACCTTTAACGGGCGTTGCCCTTTTAACGCTAGTCCTCCAATGCCATTTTAACGCGAGTCCTCCAACGGCCTAACGCCCAGTAACGGCGTTAAACCCACCATAACGCCCGTTATGGCGTTACCAATGTGTGTGCTCTAATAACGAACCAAAATAACGTTTAAACTTTTATAATCAAATGTGTCAATTAAACAAATGTTTGATGGCAAATACTAAAAAACCATGATATCCTTTTTCATTTCATAATAATACATAATGACCCAACAAAACTAATAAATTGTCATAAAATGTTCAATTTAATCTCAACCATTAATATATTTTGCATTAATACATCCTATGGATACAAACCCTTCCTATCCTTTTTACCACTAACGGCTTCTTACAATAAACACACTCTATATATATACTAGCAGGGTACTCGTGCATTGCTAAAATAAATTTTTTTGATGAATAAAGTATTTTAGTTTATTATGTTCTTTTTAACAATAAATTTACGGATATCAAGAATTTCGTATAACCCGTGCCCGTTCGGGCTCGAACCCGTTGGCTGCGTGTCCGCCGGGCTCGAGCTCGTTGGTCCGCCCGTTCGGGCTCAAGCCAATTTGGCTCGTTGCCCGTTCGGGCTTGAATATTTGTATAATGTGCTTTATTATTTGTAGTAGTGAAATTTAATGCAGGAATTGTGTTTTATTTGGTTGTACAATATGCTTGATAATTTGTATTTCTTATATAAGGGGTGTTTTAATAACTGTATTAATTGTATTTATTGACCAATTAAATAATTGACTATATTAAATAGCATTAATGTGGTGTTTTGTTGTACATTATGCTTCTTGTCTTGTACGTCTGAAAATTATGTGCATTAAAGTGTTGTACACTATGTTTCTTTCCTTGTAAGTAGTAGTCATTATAGTCATTAATAACATTGATCACTTTAATAACATTAATATTGTAAGTCTGAAAATTACATCATGCTTATTTTGTTGTACACTATGCTTATTTTGTTGTAAATCTGAAAATTGGTTGCAGCTATTGTACATTGTGCTTAAATGCTTGTAATTTTTTGTGAAGGGGTGTTTTTAATAGCGTTAATGTTGTTTGATAGAATTTTGGTCTTAAAATGACAACACGCTTTATTTTGTTGTAAAATATGCTTACTTTGTTGTAATTCTGAAAATTGGGTGCATTAAAGTGTTGTAAATCATGCTTAATTTTTTGTACGTCTTAAAATTAAAAGAGAGGTGCCTTCGTGCATTATATATATATATATATATATATATATATATATATATATATATATATATATATATATATATATATATATATATATATATATATATATATATATATAGAGAGAGAGAGAGAGAGTTAGGATCAAATAAGAAGATTACTTAAAATAAGAAGGAATAAGAAGAATTATAACCGCAAATCCGAGATGCACCGACCTAAACTAGATGCATCCCTATAATCTTAGATGCATTATAACGCACCATAGTGTGACTTCTATCTTTTAATCAGATGCATATACGTATATTAGATGCATTTCCTGATTTCTCTTGTTTTTTGTTCCTCTGCACGTGCCGAAACCATGAAAATCAATTTGCACCATCTATACCTCAAATTAACTTTCGAAACTCAAGATGTTGCATCTATATGAATAGTAATGCATCTAATGCAAGTCGTTGCATCTCAAATGCGTGGTTTTGGTCACTTCTCACCACTTCTTATTTTAATTTACTTCACCTGGATCCTACTCTATATATATATATATATATATATATATATATATATATATAAATTCGGTTTTGGTTCGGTTTTCGGTTCAGATAGTCAAAACCGAATCCAAACCACCGAATATTTAGTTCGGTTCGGTTCGGTTTTGACAAATTCGGTTCGGTTATAAGTTCGATTTGATTTTTACGGTTCGGTTTGGATTCGGTTTACGGTTTATTTCGTTATTACCCGACCCATGAACACCTCTAGTTTGTCTTGTTTAATAAATGAAACATTTACAAAATGGCATCCCAAACTATATAACGAGTTATGAAAATTATCTTAAACTTTTTACTATTTACGATTTTTGTATATAGCAAACTTTATTTATCAAATATCTAACAAATATTTAGTGATTTCTTTAATAAAAAATATAATGAAAATTCGTGATGTGGCACGTCACCATATCAACATTTTACCTGCTTTGATATAGAAAGCCACTTATATACATTGGCTACAGAATAAAAGTTGGTTCTCAGATAAACATTTTCAAATAAGCAACTTTCTACATGCTAACAACCCTCGAGAATCTACCTTAGTTTGATTTTGTATGATGGTGGGCTCAAGCCTATGTGATTTAGAATACAAATATACAATTTGATTTTGGTGAAATTTTACATAGTAATAATAGGAAGATCGTTTGGAGCTAGTATCAAATAACTGGAGATGAAAAACAGAAATGATACCTAGTGATACGTGTTTAGTAACCGCAATTGAAAATGTATGTTAAGGAAAATAAACATATTCTAAACATGTTTATGGAGGATTATAGAAGCTTATAGTTAGTCAAATTATTTAAATATCTTTAAATATAATTGATTAACATGCAAAAGCTCGAATTATACAAGAATTTAATTTGATGTATATTTACAATAATAAGTTTCAGCTTCAACTAATTCGCTAAACAACTTCATTAAAAAATAAACTCAAGCTCGCCCTCAACTTATAATATAAGCTCCAGCTCTAGCCCCAACACCAGCTCTAGTTCGGTTTGGCAAATATACCAATATAAGATCCAACAAACACCTATTTAACTTTCACTTTGCGTTTCTTAAGCTTTCGCATCAATTACCTTAACGGCTTAACACGAATATGCAACAAAAACTCAAACAAATTATCTTATGCTTTTGAGACCCTCATCGTCACCTCCTTCGCGAATTGTTTATCGTTCTCGCATATAGGACTATAGTTTGGGGTTATATTTGGTCTAGGCATAAGTCTCGGTGATGATCAATGCCAAATCAAGCCAAAATCTTATCCAATTCTAATTACATACTTTTATTAAACCGCAATACAATCAAAGAAATTGTCGTTTCTATGATACCAACATACTCACGTAGGTTACCCTAACACCCATTCTCGAAACTGATGAATAGTGTACCAAGGTTTAAACACAAAACTAAACTTATAAACCAAAACACAAGTATACAATTTATACATAAATCAACAATTAAAGCCATGATGCATTAAAAATTAATTAAATCACCAATTAAACCCCTAAAATCCAAAAATCAAAGATAAAATCAAACATATATATACATATGAAAATTAAATAACCAAATCAGAACCACCAATCCTGTTATACTCTCCGATCTGTATTAATCAAATTAGACAATCAAATACTAATTATTTCCCCCCAAAATTGAAACAAAATTAATAGCAAAATGCAAAAAAAATTAGAATTTAACAAAAAAACACTATATCAATTTTAGACAACATCAAGAAATTATATATTAAAAATCATGCATTTAGGCCATTAAAGGAGTTTATGTTATTTCCAAATAAATTGAAGATTGTATTTGAAATCACTTCAACAACAACTATATTGAAACATATTGTGGAAAACTAGGCGGGGGTTGAATAATTTTTCCGATTAAAACTTCGTTTTAAAGTATTTAGATCGACTTATGTCAATCCATTTAGATCGTGTGTTGGATATTGATAGATGGACATATACATAAATAATGCAAAGAGATAAAGAGTAAAGGAACACAAAACCACGACACAAGTATTTATAGCGGTTCGGCTACAAGGACACCTTCCTTACCCTACTCTACTCCCCGAGTACCCAAATCGAGAGTTTCTAAGCACTACACAACACAAGCTCCTTAATGTGGCGGAGAAGCTTTCACAACGTCTCCTACACTTTATCCGGTACAAGGCTAGACGCCGAGTTTTTTCACGAGGTAGAACCAAACCTATCACAACGTCTCCTGCACTTTATCCGGTACAAGGCTAGATACCGAGTTCCATTGCAAAGGAAGAACTACTACCCAAAACTACTACCCAAAGGAGACAAACTCCTTTTTACAACACTTGAAAGGATATCAATATCCTTTAACCCAAACTACACAAATATACATCGACCCCCCCATATCGAATGTACACCTTTGGCACTATACACCAACGCCTTCAATACGACACACTATTGGAGGGAGAGAAGAACTATCAACAAGATTCACTTCAATGGTCTTGATGATGATGAAGTTTAGAAACTCATGACCTTGAGCTTGCATGTCTTCAAGAGGTTGTGATCTCGCCTTTAAGAGGAACCTAAAGAATCACACAAAGAGAAAACTACATAGAATGATCCTTTAGATATGAGGTTAGAGAGGTTATAACATAGAGATAAGATATGCCTAAAAGGGTTAGTGAGTAAGAGAGAAATGACTCACTATTTATAGGCAAAACTGCCTACTGTTCCACGGTTCTGGCGAATCCCTTACCCAAGGGATTCGGCCAGTGCAAATCAAGGGATTCGGCTGCTAGGTCAGATTAATATGGATTTTGGGTTGCAAACCGGGTTATGGGTTATGGGTTATGGACCATGGGTCATGGACATTAGATCATGAATACCCAACAAGATACAATGTACCTAGTCAATGGGTTCTGGATCTTGGGTCATGGGTCATGGACATTGGGTCATGGATCATGGATAATATCCAACATGACTTCATGCATGATGTCATGCAATGGGTCATGGGTTATGGATCAAGCTTCATGGGTATCGGTTATGGAGTTTGGTTTTTACCCAACAAGATTCATTGTATCTAGTCAATAGATCATGGGTTATGGACTTTGGTATTTACCCATTATTTACCCATTACAAGTTATACTATGCACATGTACATTTTTATAAAATATAAGTAAACAACATTACTTGTAAGTGGTTTATAAAAATGGTTTCGGTTTTATATAACTTATTTAACTAAACATGTTTTGATGGTTTTATATGTTTAGTAAAAGCGTGTTAGTAAACTATTGGCTCAAAGCTTTTACGTATCTTATTTATTTCGTTAGAATAATTTTACGTTTGTTATCGATAAAACATTAGAAGATCGTAAAATATAAATAAATGTTTTTATGGTTTATTTGTATTAACAACATCCCCTTTTTTGTTGATGACAAAACATAAAATTATTTTAAGTAAAAAATAAAATTCGTAAAATTTTGAATTGGAGTTTTTACTTTCTTCTCCCCCTTTTTGTCGAAACAAAAAGAGCGTCGAAAAGAAACTACCACATAGTAGAAGAAAAAGATTTAGAAAGAGTTTTGAGAAAAACTTATAGAAAGTAAGAAGTTTAGAGGAGAAAGATTTAGAGAAAGAAGTGTAGAGAGAAGAAGTAGTAAGGTAAGAAAAAGGGTCTCGTTTTAGCTCCCCCTTGACAGATGCTTCCCTTTGGTGAGGGTGTCAAGTAATTAGAAAGACTAAACGAGTGTATTGCAAGTAATTTGCAACATTTTTTCTTTGACAAAAAGCTCCCCTTTGACGAATGCTCCCTTTGGATGAGGGCGTCAAGTAGTTAGGAAGACTAAGTGAATGTATTGCAAGTATTTTGCAATGTTTTGTTTTGATGAAAAGCTCCCTCTTGTTGAGGGCGTCAAAGTCTTCATGTGTATTATGAAAATCTACAAAACAAAGGTTAGAAAACAAATAAGCTTTAAATTTAGCTCAAAAAATGTTTTATGTCCACTCGGTTCTACCGGATCCTTCACTTGAGGGATCCGTCAAGACCAATTTGAGGGATCCGTCAAGACCAATTTGAGGGATCCAGGTACCTGCAACTTAGTAGCAGCAACATAGACACAAATAATGATGTAAACGTCCAAGTAAGTCAGGTATTGTTGCACCAAACATGTTCACATAACTATATAACATACAAACATGTAGGTTTATTTAATAAAATGAGAGAAATCATACACATATCTCAATTCTCTAAAACTAAGAAAATGATTCAAACATGTAATAAAATAAAAATCCTAACAACCTAAGTTGCGCCTAAGAAAAGAAGGAACGCCACTTGTGCTTGCATTCCAAGGTTTAGGAAAGGTTAGGTTTTTTGACTTCATTAAAACGTTCAAGAAGGTGATAGAATATGAAACGTATTTCATCACGTACTTCATGGACTAACCCTTGGACATGTTGACAATGATAGCAATCATTGTCATGACTAGGAAATGGCGGTGGTAAGAATGGAGAAGTTTGTGGAGGTAAGTTTGATGAAGTAGGTGGTGGTTCCACCAAGGATGAAAGTGGTGGCATATGTGTTAGTGGTGGAGGTAAAGAAGTATCTACATCCATATGATCCGGTTGTTAAGGTTGGAGATTCCACATAATCCAAAATAGACCATTTGAGGGTGAAGGAGAGAAAGACACGGGTGCTAGTGAAGTTACAACACCGAGGTTTTAGTGAGAAGGTTGTTGTGGTACCATTTTCTCAATTGATGAGAATATGGGCAATGGTGGTGGATGAGAAGGCCTAGGTGGCAAATCTTCTAGAGAGTATAGATTTGGAGATGATTGAGGTGTGGTGAAGGAAAGAACTCTAGGTTCTAGATGTGAGGGTTTGGTTGTTTTAGTGGATATGGGAGTGTTTGGTTTTGAAGGTATGGTAGTGTTTGGCAAAGGTTGTTTGGTGGGAACAAATCTTTGAGGAGTTCGTTTGATTGGTAGAGTTGTTTGGGGAGGAACTCTAGTGTTTGGAGCTTTGTTGGGTGATGACTCGGTTGATGAAATTTCATGAATAACACGAGGAATTTTCTTTGGAGGGCATTTGGTTGATGAGTTTGCACTAGGTGCTTTTCTCATGGTGAAATGGTAAAAGATGAGAATTGGAATATGAAGTTTAGCTACTGAGAATGAGTGTTTGAATGGTGGTTTGGAAGTACAAACACAAGTGGTTTATAAAGGAAGAAATTAGGCAAGTGAATTAAAGCCTAAACCACTAAAGTTATTCAAATTGTAATGATTTGCATGCACAAGAGTCAACTAAAGGGTTGCTCTATTCTAGGGAGTCATTTAAGACAATGTGGAGTGTTTAGATTAACAAAGAGGGTTTGAAATGATTATATCGTGATAATAACTTTTCTGTGCATCCGGTTCCAACGGATCCCTCCCTAGAGGGATCCGGTTAGCTTTAAGCTAGGGATCCGGCTCTTAAAAGCTAAGAAAAAGGGTGATTGGGTTCTAGCAAGGTCTAGTATCTATACATCCTGAGTGATTTGGTCCACTAAGGTATCTTAGATGATAGAAGACTTAAATGACCAAGTATAATGAGTAAGAATAGCCAATGATGACTTTTATGAAGAGAATGGAGTTTTTAGAACCACCAATAAGTGATCATGGATGACACTAAGAGTTTTGAGTTTGACAAATAATTATAGAAACCAAATGGTGATTAAGGAAATTTTTTAAAAATTCCTTAAAAATCTCAAGAAACGAAACACAAGATTTTAGAGCATTTAAAGGTCAAAATGAGTAAAATCAATTTGTTAAAATTAAGAGAAATATCGAATTAGGTGTTTTGAGATGAGAGAAACAATGTGTAAACATTGGAGCGGAAAGATGGTGAGTTTTGAAGTAATGACAAATCAAAAATACATTGAATGTGATCCTAACTCATCCATGAGTGAATGTGGGATCAACTGAGCCTAAGGAAAGCTTAAGTGATCCTAATGTAGCATGTTCAACTAGTCCAATAAGGTCTGGAAGGTTGGATTGATACAAAAAGGTCTAAATTAAACTTCTATTTACCCGGATCCCACTTGTCACAATTCTCAATTTCCGGTCATTTTTCAAATTTTACTATTCATTTCCGGAGAAAAATTTATATTTCATTAACGTATATTTTTCTTATTAAATAAACGCTATCGTACGATCATTTATTTTGAACAATTGATCCGACACTTCCCAAAAACTTATCCTAATATATTTTTATACTCAATTTAAGACCATAAAAATTATATTATTGTTTACCCGGTGTTTTAAATTTATTTTGTAAATAAATTGTTATATATAAATATTTACTGACGGTTTTAAGTAAATTCTACACGATAATTATTGTTTCACTCAATTTTGTAAGAAATGTATTTTATAATTTTTATGACTTCAATATATTTTATCTTGACCCGTGAAAATTTATTTTAACTAACGCTACCTTAAATACTCAAATGTTTGTACAAGTTACCACTTAACTTCAATTAACTTACACATTTAATTATACTTATACAATAAAATAAAATGTATTTGTAATGACTATACCTCCCTTGTCGACAAAGGGAGGGTGAGTCATTGAGTTTTTGGCAAATATCTACTTGAGTTATTGTATTAAACTAATTAACCAAACATTTCACTTCATTATTTCACAAAGTAAAGATCAAAATCTCTCTTCATTTCTCTCTTGCTAGAACCGTCCAACCAAGGACCAAGAAGAAGATCATCATAAAAATTTTCAAGACAAGGTTTTTAACACACTAGTATCACTCTTTGTTTAAGGTTTTGCAATATAAATCTTGGGTGATTAGGAAATCCTTTGTTCTCATAAACCTCATCAAGTTACTAGTAAGCATTCATATTCATCATAATATTTCATATTCATTGTTATGGTCATTTCATTTTTATTTGAGAAAACATGCAAGTCTCATGAGGTTTATACCACTTTTTCATTGATTTTAAGAGTTATGTATATATAGGTCATCCTATAATTACTCCTTGTTATATATTATTTTTGGTGATGTCTAGGAACCCATGACACCCTAAGAAGGTGTATGGTAGGATTAGAATAGCTTCGGAGTTGTTTTGAATGGGTTAGAATAGGTTTGGCACGAGAAAAACTCATTTCGACAAGTTTGCAAAAGGGTCTGTCCTTATTTTCAAAATCTGGAAAATCCGACAGTAGGTAAAAATTTTTGGCCTAGATATTTAGAAAATATACTTTAAAACTAAACCGTGGCCGCTTGAACGGATTAAAACGGAGCTATAACGAAGAAGTTATGAATTTTTCAAGTTGGCGACGAAAACTATAATTTTCTGGAAATTTCAGCATGTATTGTTTATTTTGTACGAGTCAAAAATGAAACTTAGGTGTTATAAATTATGTCGACTTGTCAAAAATATGTTAGTATACTTTGATACAAAGCTAAGGACCTTTAAAACGTAGAAAACAGATTTGTAACGATTAAATTATACACGTTTACAAAAGTTGTCGTAACTTTAATATATAAGAAAAACTATATAATTTCTAATAGGCAATTTTTACGGCAAACAAAGAGACCAAATTGAAGGTTGTTTTTAACATTGATGTAGAACTTTTTATAAAGTGATGTCTTCTAGTAAAAGTAAGTTCGCCAAGTATATTTATCAAAATGACTGACCGTTTGATTAGCGGAGTTGTAATGAATTAAATACGTTTACTCAAACTTTGCCGAAAACCAACTTTAAACTATACTTTGGACTAAGGTACTATACTTAACCTCTATTTTTCTTTGCGATCGAGACCTCTAGGATGAAAACTTAAATGCTAAAACTTTGATATAATGATACAAGCTTCCCAAAACCGTTGAGTTTGCTTCCTAACACTCGATGTGCACCATTTTACGACTAGTTTTTCAAGGACGTTTAGTCACTTTCATGGAAATTTCAACGACATTATTTTACGACGAAAAGTTATAATTTCTTAATAAATCACTAAATGATTATCGTCGGATATCATTTCAACATAAATACATGTAAAGTAATTTAAAAATGGTCAAGACGTTATAAGATTATTCTTCGACGATAAATTTTATATTTCAAAAGTGTACAAGTGGTATGGATATCATATGAGTTTGCATGCACGTCATTGTTTCATGACTTATATTAGAGCATATCATTTCTAATAGGTCGTGGTTAGAGTGTTGCGTCTCATTTCTGTGCATCCACTCTGTCATCATAACTATTGCAACGGGTGAGTAATCACACCCCTTTTTACCGTTTTGCTATATTTTTGGGGCGAAATGCATGAACCAAACTTGAATTGAATTGATTCTTACTTTTGTGAACTCTTTTGACTTGAACATTTGAACTTGAAACAAATCCTTGAAATTAAATACAAACTTATGACTTGTTTGGACTTATTGAACCATACGTGTTATGACCTTGACCTAAAGTCTCCCATGTTCGGAGCATCACTATAAAGTCTCCCATGTTCAGAGCATCACTATAAAGTCTCCCTTGTTCGGAGCAACCTAAAGCCTCCCCGGTCCGGAGCAGAGTGTCTCACTATGTTACGGAGCGTTCTCAAAAATTCTCGCCTTATTGGTGGAGTGTGCAAATTCTCCTTGTTCGGAGTGTTCTTAATTGTATATAATAGTTGTATGATGTACCGTTCGTACATTCGCATTGTTAGTCTCCTATTAGTAGGTAGTATGGATAGCGCTATTAGAGGTCGGCCAACATCTCGTCCACTATGTTACGGACGATATTATTTATTCTAGGGCTTTGCCTGGCATACATTATTATATACGTGGTACTATATTGTGAACTATTATGACCACTTATACTTGACTATTAGACATACTACTTTTGGCAGTGGGTTGTGAACATACAGGTTGCAAGTTTTGTATGGGCGGAACTTGGAACTGAGTGGATTTACAATGCCTTTTGCTTTGTGAACTCATTTGACAACGTGTGCATGAACATAAACTAGACATATTTTGGCAGTGGGTTGTGAACACACAGGTTGCAAGTTTTGTATGGGCGGAACTTGGAACTGAGTGGATTTACGATGCCTTTGCTTTGTGGACTATTTTCGATGACCGAAACCTTTGAATATTTCTTACGAGTTTTTCTTATTTTACGAAATGTGTATACTCACCAACTATTTTCATAGTTGACCCGTTTTTCTCTAATGCATTTCAGGTGATCGTTAGTAAGCTTTTTCTACCAGGTCTTGCATAATGAAGTTTTCACTTGTCACTACAAATCGTTATGTAATAAAACGAAATATTTTGGAATCTAAACTTTGTAATATATTTGCCGATGATGGCTAAACTGGTATTGTAATGGTGTACTCTTTCTTTTAAATCTTAACGTTGGTATGTTCTATTATCTTGTGCTTATGTTCCTTCCATTACACTCGTGTTTCGCCTCCCATGGTGTGACAGATTGGTATCGAGACAAAGGTTATAGAGAATGCCGATTTTTCAAAATAAAAATCACAGCTATAACCGAATAAAGTTTTATTAAACACCGAACATCATCTCGAGTCAACTAGTCCTATCGTTGCATCGTTACTCATAAATTATACATAGCACGATCAACTATGTCTAGTTTATGAAGAACCATGCAATGATAAGAGTGGTAGTTTTAAATCATGTTTAGTCGAGTCTTTAGAGTCCGGTCACCGAATTTGCATTGGTCGGGTGGGTATGCATAGCATGTTTTACGCTCACGTCTACATTACCGTATCTTATTTATACCCTCTCTTTTCCATCTTTCGACTTGTTAGACATAGCATGTCTCTGTTCTGTCATATTTCGATCACTATAACACAATACCACCGTTCTAAACCTCATTTGCCTTCGTCCAAAGTGTCATTTACTCAACCCGATATTTTGGTCCATTGCGGGATCATGGTGCCGCGAAACACACGCCAGAGTCAACAACAACGGCAACCCAAACAAAATGACAATCCAAACAACAACGCGATCGAATAGCGGATCTACTCACCCAAATTATGACGCACCTTGATGCTAGACGAACCAACAACGGAGAAGGTACTTCAAACACCGGTCATGGATGCGGCTACAAGACTTTCATGACATGCAAGCCGATGGAATTTTATGGTACCGAGGGTGCCATTGACCGTTAACTGGTTCGAGAATGTTGAGTCGAAACTTAGTATCACGAAGTGTCTTGAAGGAAACAAGGTTGAGTTCTCTGTTGGTCTACTACAAGGTCGAGAATTGACTGGTGGAACAACCAACCGCAGACTAGAGGAAGAGGGGCGCAAATGCGTTATCTTGGGAAGCATTTAAGAAACTACTAACCGATGAGTACCGCAGAAAAGATGAAGTGCAAAAGTCGGAAGCGGAATTTTGGAATCACTTGATGGTAGGAGTAGAGGTCGACAAGTACACGATCCGCTTCCACGAGTTAACTAGGATGGTTCCTCACATGGTTTCCATTGTGAGAAGTTGATCGACCGATATATATGGGGATTGATACCGGAAATTAGGAGGACGTCACCTCGTCGAACCCAACCACTTTGCAAGCCGCGTGGGTATGGCGTATCGCTTGACAAATGATGTGATCAGTCGGAGAACTAACAAAAGCAAACGACAATGGACGGAAGGCGGCGGGAGGATCGCCAGGAAGTCGAGACCGGATCGGCAAAACAAGAGCGCGAATAACCGGGAACTATGGGCGACCACTCGGGAGCGCAAAGGATATCAGTCCACATCCTATGTGTACTCGATGTAATTATCATCACCGAGATCGCTCAAAGTGCCACAAATGTGGACAGACGGGCCACATCGCGGAATTGCTCAAACAGGAATGGGAACCAAGGACAAAGAAAAGCATGTTACGAGTGTGGAAGTCTGGATCACCTTCGGAACACCTGTCCAAAGTTGAAAAGAACACCCAATCAAGGAGGTTATCGTCCAAACCTGGCTTTGGCAATAGAAGGCCCACAAGATCAGAACATTGAAGTTCCCCCCGCACGTGGTCGAGCATTCTATCTGGGTACCGAGGAAGCCCGCAACGCATAACGGGTACATTTTTCGAACAACTACCTTATTTCTGTACGACATGATTTTGAGTGCATAACTTCCTTCCAATTTTTTTTCCACGTTCACGACATTGATTAATTTGAGGCCTATCGATATTGACTTTAGTTGTAAATTATGTTGTTGATTTGATTTGTGTAAGCAAATCCAAGAACGAACGGATCTTTCAAAAGACTTCATTCAAGGATGTTGAATCCTATCATACTAACAACTTGTTTCCTAGCTTGATGTAGTGACAGTTCTTGTTTGATGAGTTGCGAAAATCAAGCTAAGAGTCAAGTTTTTACTCAAAGGTCTTTTGAGGGATACATTCGGTGTTGGGTAAGTTTACCCTATCAAATCTAATCGCGGGCATGTATTTAGTTGGATGAGGAACCCATATGCATGAGCATTGACATGATCATTTAGACTATTCGTACGAGCATGAACTTTTAGAACCTTTGTCGCGGTTCGGACTATAGTATCATTAATTGAATCACGAGGACGTGATTCCGCTGACATGGGAAGAATGTCACAATTCTCAATTTCCGGTCATTTTTCAAATTTTACTATTCATTTCGGAGAAAAATTATATTTCATTAACGATATTTTTCTTATTAAATAAACGCTATCGTACGAATCATTTATTTTGAACAATTGATCCGACACTTCCCAAAACTTATCCTAATATATTTTTATACTCAATTTAAGACCATAAAAATTATATTATTGTTTACCCGGTGTTTTAAATTTATTTTGTAAATAAATTGTTATATATAAATATTTACGACGGTTTTCGTAAATTCTACACGATAATTATTATTTCACTCAATTTTTGTAAGAAATGTATTTTTATAATTTTTTATGACTTCAATATATTTTATCTTGACCCGTGAAAATTTATTTTTAACTAACGCTACCTTAAATACTCAAATGTTTGTACAAGTTACCACTTAACTTCAATTAACTTACACATTTAATTATACTTATACAATAAAATAAAATAAAAAATGTATTTGTAATGACTATACCTCCCTTGTCGACAAAGGGAGGGTGAGTCATTGAGTTTTTGGCAAATATCTACTTGAGTTATTGTATTAAACTAATTAACCAAACATTTCACTTCATTATTTCACAAAGTAAAGATCAAAATCTCTTCCTTTCTCTCTTGCTAGAACCGCCAACCAAGGACCAAGAAGAAGATCATCATAAAAATTTCAAGACAAGGTTTTAACACACTAGTATCACTCTTTGTTTAAGGTTTTGCAATATAAATCTTGGGTGATTAGGAAATCCTTTGTTCTCATAAACCTCATCAAGTTACTAGTAAGCATTCATATTCATCATAATATTTCATATTCATTGTTATGGTCATTTCATTTTTATTTGAGAAAACATGCAAGTCTCATGAGGTTTATACCACTTTTTCATTAATTTTAAGAGTTATGTATATATAGGTCATCCTATAATTACTCCTTGTTATATATTATTTTTGGTGATGTCTAGGAACCCATGACACCCTAACAAGGTGTATGGTAGGATTAGAATAGCTCGGAGTTGTTTTGAATGGGTTAGAATAGGTTTGGCGCGAAAAACTCATTTCGACAAGTTTGCAAAAGGGTCTGTCCTTATTTTCAAAATCTGGAAAATCGGACTGTAGGTAAAAATTTTGGCCTAGATATTTAGAAAATATACTTTAAAACGAAACCGTGGCGCTTGAACGGATTAAACGAGCTATAACGAAGAAGTTATGAATTTTTCAATTTGGCGACGAAAACTATAATTTTGAAATTTCAGCATGTATTGTTTATTTTGTACGAGTCAAAAATGAAACTTAGGTGTTATAAATTATGTCGACTTGTCAAAAATATGTTAGTATACTTTGATACAAAGCTAAGGACCTTTAAAACGTAGAAAACGGATTTGTAACGATTAAATTATACACGTTTACAAAAGTTGTCGTAACTTTAATATATAAGAAAAACTATATAATTTCTAATAGGCAAGTTTTACGGCAAACAAATTGACCAAATTGAAGGTTGTTTTTTAACATTGATGTAGAACTTTTTATAAAGTGATGTCTTCTAGTAAAAGTAAGTTCGCCAAGTAGATTTATCAAAATGACCGACCGTTTGATTAGCGGAGTTGTAATGCATTAAATACGTTTACTCAAACTTTGCCGAAAACCAACTTTAAACTATACTTTGGACTAAGGTACTATACTTAACCTCTATTTTTCTTTGCGATCGAGACCTCTAGGATGAAAACTTAAATGCTAAAACTTTGAGATAATGATACAAGCTTCCCAAAACCGTTGAGTTTGCTTCCTAACACTCGATGTGCACCATTTTACGACTAGCTTTTCAAGGACGTTTAGTCACTTTCATGGAAATTTCAACGACATTATTTTACGACGAAAAGTTATAATTTCTTAATAAATCACTAAATGATTATCGTCGGATATCATTTCAACATAAATACATGTAAAGTAATTTAAAAATGGTCAAGACGTTATAAGATTATTCTTCGATGATAAATTTTATATTTCAAAAGTGTACAAGTGGTATGGATATCATATGAGTTTGCATGCACGACATTGTTTCATGACTTATATTAGAGCATATCATTTCTAATAGGTCTCGGTTAGAGTGTTGCGTCTCATTTCTGTGCATCCACTCTGTCATCATAACTATTGCAACAGGTGAGTAATCACACCCCCTTTTTACCGTTTTGCTATATTTTTGGGGCGAAATGCATGAACCATACTTGAATTGAATTGATTCTTACTTTTGTGAACTCTTTTGACTTGAATCCTTGAACTTAAATACAAACTTATGACTTGTTTGGACTTATACGTGTTATGACCTTGACCTAAAGTCTCCCATGTTCGGAGCATCACTATAAAGTCTCCCATGTTCGAGCATCACTATAAAGTCTCCCTTGTTCGAGCAACCTAAAGCCTCCCGGTCCGGAGGAGAGTGTCTCACTATGTTACGGAGCGTTCTCAAAATTCTCGCCTTATTGGTGGGTGTGCAAATTCTCCCTTGTTCGGAGTGTTCTTAATTGTATATAATAGTTGTATGATGTACCGTTCGTACATTCGCATTGTTAGTCTCCTATTAGTAGGTAGTATGGATAGCGCTATTAGAGGTCGGCCAACATCTCGTCCACTATGTTACGGGACGCATATTATTTATTCTAGGGGCTTTGCCTGGCATACATTATTATATACGTGGTACTATATTGTGAATTATTATGACCACTTATACTTGACTAGTAGACATACTACTTTTGGCAGTGGGTTGTGAACACACAGGTTGCAAGTTTTGCATGGGCGGAACTTGGAACTGAGTGGATTTACAATGCCTTTGCTTTGTGAACTCATTTGACAACATGTGCATGAACATAAACTAGACATATTTTGGCAGTGGGTTGTGAACACACAGGTTGCAAGTTTTGTATGGGCGGAACTTGGAACTGAGTGGATTTACGATGCCTTTGCTTTGTGGACTATTTTCGATGACCGAAACCTTTGAATATTTCTTACGAGTTTTCTTATTTTACGAAATGTGTATACTCACCAACTATTTTCATAGTTGACCCGTTTTTCTCTCATGCATTTCAGGTGATCGTTAGTAAGCTTTTTCTACCAGGTCTTGCATAATGAAGTTTTCACTTGTCACTACAAATCGTTATGTAATAAAACGAAATATTTTGGAATCTAAACTTTGTAATATATTTGCCGATGACGGCAAAACTGGTATTGTAATGGTGTACTCTTTCTTTTAAATCTTAACGTTGGTATGTTCTATTATCTTGTGCTTATGTTCCCTTCCGTTACACCTCGTGTTTCTGCCTCCGGCGAGGGTGTGACACCACGGATCCTTCCTTTGAGGGATCCGGCTAGTTATAGCCAAGGGATCCGGCATCTGAGACAGATTCCTTAACAGAAAGGCTGCGAAATTTAGTTCCATCTATCAAATTTTGAAACCAATGATCTCTACAGCAAGCATATATGTATACTAGTAAAACATAGTAAGTATAGCATGTAGAAATGACATACGATCAAGTACATAGGTACCAAAAACTATTTTATAGTCATAATCAAGTTACAATGGTGAATAAGAGAAAAGCTAAAAATTGATTCTCAAATGAGTAGGAAATCGTTTATTCATAAACTAACTTTTATCATTCATTGTTTTTGTTTGATGGAAAACCCAGTGGGTCTTGGGCAGTTGATGATTCATGAATGAAGAATGAGGCAATGAGATATGCATTCAGAGGTTCCATCATTTTATTCACAAGTGAACATTAAGGACTTTGAAATTGTGGATGATAGTACATGATGTGATGATAGAGGCGTGTCAAGAACATCCCATAAGGTATTAGTTTGTTCTTGTTGCCTTGGAGGTTTAAAATTCGCCTAGCGAAGAAGTAGGCAAGATTGTATGGTTGTTGAGTTAGGAGACAGTAGATCATGTGAGCAAAACATGCGAGAAGTATCTCACGATTTCCTGTACGACTCCAAACATTCTCACGTAGGATGACTGCAAGAGGTTTTAGTTCATCTCGGAGTTCACGTGTATGAATTATGTTTGGATTTGAATAGTTTGAGCGTTGAGGAATACGCAGAAGATGAGTGATTTCTTGTGCAGAGGGTATATATGAATAATATGGACTAGGTTCTTCACGATAGTTGAAGAGAGATTCAAGCGACGAATCTTTAGTGAAAGCACATTGTCCATAATTTGGAATTCGGAGAATGTGAGCAAACTGCTCAAGAGTCTGAACAAACTTTTGGTTTTTTATCCAAAACCATAGTGATAGAGAACAATCCTCTTTACGAACGAGCTCAACTTGACGGAAGAATTCCAAAACAAACCGCGAACAATTTTTCTCGCTGATGCCGAGAAGACCTTCTAGTCCTATGGTGCCGAATGAAGTATTGATACCTTCTTGGAAGATTAAAGGTGAGTCAACAATACGTCCTTCGTAAAAGAAACGAGTTTCAAGATTATTGAACCCACAAACATGATTACCGGGGGTGTTTAGTTCAAGAGAGATGTTTGGAATGTAGACATAAGTGAGTTGATGATCGAAGTCATACTCATGAGACATGTTGTGACCTATAGACATGGAACACATGTTTTACATAATTATATTAATACATAGTAAAGCTTCGAGAATACGAGTGTTTTTTATTGGTGACACTTTTAAGAATTTAATCATAGTTTTAGATTATAGCAAAGTGATAGAATAGGATCTCCTAACGTTTTTATTGTCTGTTCTATTTTATTAACAATGACACTCCTATACTTTTAACTCACTCCTTTTTAACACTTAGTGAAACTACTTCTTATAGCCAGTTTTCATGAAATGATTTTTAGGGTGGTTTTAAATTGTTGTGTAGGAAAAGGAAAAGAGTGAATGAGTTTCTCTCATTTGTTCTTCCGGTTCCACCGGTTCCTTTTGAAAAGTGATCCGGCCTGTTAAGATCAAGGGATCCGGGAGATCTACAAAAATGATAGAAATTTGTTTTGACGTACGTTCTATTTTTATAACTGATAGTTTCATGTGTTACAAGATAAATGTGTTTTAGCCAATGTCAATTCTTTAACTCACATTAATGGTTTTAAACACGTCGAGATTTTGAACGCTCGATGAGAAAAATAAAAAGAAAGCATATTACGCGAAAATGAAATGAGATAACTAAGACATCATTTATATCTCATTTCAATGCTCAAAGCAATACAAAGGATCGGACAGATGATACAAATGTAGATCAACAAAACAAAGAACATGTCTCCATGCGAGAATTTGATCGTGGGATAAACGAGGGCGATGAGCGAGATGCCAATGATCACGAGAGCGATGCAGACCATGATGACGAAGTTCTTCCTTGGTTTGGATTTCTCGAAATGAGATGATGAAGAAGATGAAGTAGATAATTTTGAAAGTGGAAGATTTGAAAAACGGGATTTGTTGGAGAGAGGGTTTGACGTTCGAAATCTTTTATGGGGAAGGAGGAGTTTTTGATATTTGTTTTTTGTTTTATTTGTGTTTAGAAGGATTAGATTTTTATAGATTGGGTTTAGACAACACATATTGACACACCTAGGTTTAGACGGACGACGACACGTAAACACGAAGCTCTCTAAGGACACCACGTATATCATATAAACATATTTAGATATTTATATGACAAAAAAAATAGACACATTATTTCCAATTAGTGACATGTAAGCATACACATGTTTACTAATATTACTTAGAGATAAGTCTAATGAAAGTCATACCTCTATTGCAATTTGAGTGTCCTTTTGAAGAGACTTATCAATGGAAAACTCCAGGTTCTTCGAGATCTACTAGGTAATAGGTTTGGGCAACTTTTTGGGGAAAGTTATCTTATTACCGAAGAATCTTGATGGCCTACTTATTTTGGGATCTACTAAACAAAATGACAAGTAAGATTAGTGCATTTTGTAACAAAATAAGATGTAAGATAAAATAGGTGTTAACATCTAATCAACATCCAACGATATAAAAAACATTCTTGAAACATAGTTTCTGTTCTAAGAAATTTCCTTCTTTGTAGTTTTCAAAATATACGCGGATCGTATCAAGTTTTTAAAGTACAATATACTATAAGAAACTTGGTAACGAAGCTCTTATGCCAATTGTGAAAAACTAGAAGGGGGGGTTTTGCCAATTAAAACTTCGTTTTAAAGTATTTAGATCGACTTATGTCAATCCATTTAGATCGTGTGTTGAATATTGATAGATGAACATATACATAAATAATGCAAAGAGATAAACAGTAAAGGAACACAAAACAATGACACAAGTATTTATAGTGGTTCGGCTACAAGGACACCTTCCTTGCCCTACTCCACTCGCCGAGTACCCAACTCGAGAGTTTCTAAGCACTACACAACACAAGCTCCTTAATGCGGCGGAGAAGCCTTTACAACATCCCCTACACTTTATCCGGTCCAAGGCTAGACACCGAATTCTTTCACGAGGTTGAACCAAACCTATCACAACGTCGCCTAAACTTTATCTGGTACAAGGCTAGATACCGAGTTCCATTACAAAGGAGGAACTAATACCCAACACTACTACCCAAAGGAGAAAAACTCCTTTTTACAACACTTGAAAGGATATCAATATCCTTTAACCCAAACTACAAAAATATACATCGACGCCCCATATTGAATGTACACCTTCGGCACTATACACCAATGCCTTCAACACGACACACTATTGGAGGGAGAGAAGAACTATCAATAAGATGCACTTCAGTGGTCTTGATGATGACGAAGCTTAGCAACTCATGACCTTGAGCTTGCATGTCTTCAAGAGGTTGTGATCTCGCCTTTAAAAAGAACCTAGAGAATCACACAAAGAAACAACTGCATAGAATGATCCTTTGAATCTGAGGTTAGAGAGGTTAGAACATAAAGAGAAGATATGTCGAAAAGGGTTAGTGAGCAAGAGAGAAATGACTCACTATTTATAGGCAAAACTGCCTATTGTTCCCCGGTTCCGGAAGATCCCTTACCTAAGGGATTCGGCCAGTGCAAATCAAGGGATCCGGCTGCTAGGTCAGATTAATCCGGATTTTGGGTTGCAAACCGGGTTATGGGTTATGGGTTATGGACCATGGGTTATAGACTTTGGATCATGAATACCCAACAAGATACATTGTACCTAGTCAATGGGTTATGGATCTTAGGTCATGGGTCATGAAACTTGGGTCATGGATCATGGATAATATCCAACATGACTTCATGCATGATGTCATGCAATGGGTCATGGGTTATGGATCAAGCTCCATGGGTATGGGTTATGGACTTTGGTTTTTATCCAACAAGATTCATTGTACCTAGTCAATGGATCATGGATCTTGGGTCATGGGTTATGGACTTTGGTTTTTACCCATTATTTACCCATTACAAGTTATACTATGCACATGTACATTTTTATAAAATATAAGTAAACAACATTACTTGTAAGTGTTTTATAAAAATGGTTTTGGTTTTATATAACTTATTTAACTAAACATGTTTTGATGGTTTTATATGTTTAGTAAAAGCGTGTTAGTAAACTATTGGCTCAAAGCTTTTATGTATTTTATTTATTTCATTAAAATGGATTTAAATTAGGTATCGAAAAAACATTAAAAGACCGTAAAATATAAATAAACGTTTTTATGGTTTATTTGTATTAACATATATTTTCTTCAATTTATTTTAAGATCGCTCATTTTTTTAATTCAGGGTTCGAATTAGAACAATGGGTTGGAACTCTAGGTCGAATTATTGTGTGGTTTTGTATTTAAAGATTTTAGTTTTCACCATTAAGTTTTTGTAGATCACCACCGCTTTTTTAAGGTTTTATTTTTTCATTCTTTTCACACATAGATTTGTGTACTAAATTTTTTATAGAAACCGAATTTATAAATAATATTGTAAAACAAGAAATTTTTTTTTTGATTAAACATATTTAAGAAAAATTAATAATGATTGAGTTTTTTAAAATGTCAAAACCTCCAGTTAGGGTTTCCTTTTATTATATAAGAGATTTATCTATTAAATATTTAATAGATATTAGTAATTTCTATAGAAAAAAAATACCGATGAAAAGGTCTTTAATTGCGAATAAAATGAGCTCAAACCTGAAATACTTTTGACTTACGTATGATTTTATAAAACCTTGAACTTTAGTATTTGTTAAAAACAAAATTACAAACCGCCCCGCACTATGTGGCATCCTACGAAAATTATCCCGTGTTATTAACTATTTACCATTTTTTACATAACAAGCTTCATTTATTAAATATCTAACAGATATTTGGCATTTTTGTTATAAAAAATACCGATGAAAAGGTTTTTAAAGTGAAAATAAAATGAGTCTAGTATTGTAATACTTCTAACCAACGTACGATTTCTTAAAAACATTGAATTATAATATATGTTTATGCATTATCTATTTAGATTGTTTGAATTAAACTCCGCACAACGCGCGGGGAACAACTCGTTTTACGTAACTAGCTGGTACCCATACGTTGCAGTTGCGGGTACCTTACAATTAAATTTATTTGTGTTTAATGTTATGCGAAGAATAGTTACGACATCAATATAAATGCATGCTTTGACTACTAACAAATGTGTTGATTATCTTCTAGTAGTTCTTTAGAAACATGAAGAGATTTACTTGAGTAACACGAAAGCCGTTGGTTGGCATAAAAGTACCATGATGATCGAACCATGTGACAAGTATATGTAAAAAGGTACTCCGTACAAAGATGTAAATTGTAATATATACAAAATATGCGATTGTTGTAAGATGACATCAAGTTCGTCATTTCGACTTGATGTGTCTTGAAAGCTTTAAATTTATATAACTAGTTCTACCATTTTCTCTTAATTCAAAATACACAGGTAAAAGTATAACCCTCGTTTATAGTAAAGAATTTAGGCAAGACCAGGTCGTTCCACAAGGACTGAGATTATTCTATATATCAATAAAACTACTTATGTTGATTTATAAAGCAATTAAGCGATTACGCAAAATAACTAAAACTTAATGTAATTCAAATATGGGACGAGTATGTTACTTGGATAGTCTTTATAACTAAGTGGTAGGCTAATGATCATGATCTCAGATGGTATGTTAGGAATTGGAAATTCTATAAGTTAAAGAGTCGGTCACCCCAAGTGATATCTAGCCTATGTTAGCTCGTAGACTTGTCATTATTTACGTTATTTAGTAGTTAATTAGTAGCATAGAATAGTTTAGTGCATCACCGTGGAGGAAGGACGGGTCTTTACCCATTGTATACCTGATCCACAGGCCGTCAGGAGGTCGTTTAGTTTGTAACCTATAAATACCCTCTACCTTGCAAGGTACAGGGTTGGATGTTCTTTGGTAATCTAATATTCCACAAGTTTCTCTTTCTAGAATATCCCACTTTCTCTCTCTCTCTAAAATCATCTATATGCTTAAAGTGTTATTGTTATGATATGTAAGTGAAATCCAATATCCAACAATTGGTATCAAGAGCCATGGTTAGATCATATCTCACATATCTTTGGATTTCTAGTGGTTTTTAGGTGGTTTTTGAGTTTGAAAACGTTTAGTGGTTTTTGCATCATTTGGTTGATTTCTAGTGTTAAAGTTTGGATTTTGGTTGTACTTTTGTGTTTAGAATCATCTCAAGTGTTTAGGGTTTGATTTAGAAGGTTTGAATCATCTTGGTTGGATTGTTTTTGGATTGAAAAGTGATGTTTGTGAAGTTTTCTAGCTAGCGACTTGACCTACGGATAGCTTTTCTTGCTAGCGACTTGCTTTACAATTTGGTAGCGAGTTGCAGTTTGTGTTGGTAGCGATTTAGTCTTAGCGACTTGTCTAGTGAGACAAGCCGAAAAACAGTACAACTAGTGGATTCTCCACTACGGGTAGTGTGACAACTCGTATTTTCAGGTCATATTTCAAAACATTATTCATGCTTCATCATTTATCGTTTATCGTAAACTAGGTTTACGAGTATCAAATTCACGTAACCGTAATGGTTTAGCTGTGAATTCATGATCATATCATCGAGGACATTTCATATAGACTAAGTTTAGTCTACATTTCATTAACATCATTTCATATCAATATTATGCATGGGTTTGCATTTTTCATTAAATGTATATTCTCATATTAAATAAACGTTATCGCGTAAGTAATTATTTTGAACAATTGATCCGTTACTTCCAAAAATTATCCCGATATATTTTTATACTCATATTAAGTTTATAAAAATAATATTATGAGTTTACCCAGTGTTTTAAATTTATTTTGTATATAAATTGTTATATTTATATAATTACGACGGTTTCCTTAAATTCTACACGATAATTAATATTTCACTCAAATTTTGCAAGAAATGTATTTTTATAATTTTTATGACCTAAATATATTTTATCTTGACCCGTGAAAATTTATTTTTATCTAACGTTACCTTAAATATTCAAATGAGTACACAATTTACCACAAGTCTTCAATTTAATTACATTTAATCATACATGTACATTTTCCACCCCGTTCTAAAAATTTTATTTCGAATACAATCCCCGTATTGAGTTTGTTTTGTTCTTGCTAATCGAAGCCGGAAAAGGGGGAATTTCGGTGAAAAGAATCTATCCCGAATCGCGTTTTTGATGACTTTATCGACAACATGCCTCTCTTTCAGTGAGATCACCATGATACACAATCTTGTTGATTTGGCGAATAACCTGCCTTAAGCTTCTATCAACGCTATTTATCTAAGCTAAAAATTTTCAGTCAAAAAAATACATAAAAGAGATGACTACACCTCCCTTGTCGACAAGGGAGGGCGAGTCACAAGGATTTTGCAAATATCTACTCAATTCTTTGTATTATACTATTATCTCAAACACAAAACATTTCACTTCATTTGCAAAAAGAAAAAAAAAGATCATACTCTCTTGCTCTTTCTCTTCCAAAACCGGCCAAACCAAGGATCAAGAAGGAAGCATCATAAAATTTTCAAGACAAGGTTTTATTACACTCTAGTATCACTTGTTGTAAAGGTTTTGCAATAAAACCTAAAGTGATTAGGAAAACCCTTTGTTCTATTAACCTCATCAAGTTACTTGTAAGCTTTTTATTTTCATCATCTTATTTCATATTCATTCTCATATTCATTTCATCATTATTGAGAAAACATGCAAGTTATGTGATGTTTATACCACTTTTTAAAGTTTTTAAGTGTTAAATATATATAATCCATCCTATAATTATTCCTTGTTATATATTAGTTTTGGTGATGTCTAGGAAACCATGACACCCTAAGAAGGTGTATGGTAGGATTGGAATAGCTTCGGAGTTGTTTTGAATGGGTTAGAATAGGTTTGGCGCGAGAAAAACTCATTTCGACAAGTTTGCAAAAGGGTCTGTCCTTATTTTCAAAATCTGGAAAATCCGACAGTAGGTAAAAATTTTTGGCCTAGATATTTAGAAAATATACTTTAAAATGAAAACGTGGCCGCTTGAACGGATTAAAACGGAGCTATAACGAAGAAGTTATAAATTTTTCAAGTTGGCGACGAAAACTATAAATTTTCTGGAATTTCAGCAAGTATTGTTTAATTTGTACGAGTCAAAAATGAAGCTTGGGCATTGTAAATTATGTCGACTTGTCAAAAATATGTTAGTATACTTCGATACAAAGCTAAGGACCTTTAAAACGTAGAAAACGGATTTGTAACGATTAAATTACAAGCGATAAACCAAGTTGCCGTAACTTTATTCTATTAGCAAAATTAATCTATTTTCAATTAAACACATACTACGGCAACGAGGGACCATGTTGAAGGTTTTTTTTAACATTGATTTAGAACTTTTTATAAAGTAATGTCTTCTAGTAAAAGTGAGATCGCCAAGTATATTTATCAAAATGTCCGACCGTTTGTTTAGCGGAGTTGTAATGAATTAATTATGGTCGCTTAAACTTTGCCGAAAAACCATCCTTAAACTATATTTTGGGACATAAGTACCATACTTAACCTCTATTTTTCTTTATGTTCGAGACCTCTAGGATAGAAACTCATGTACTAAAACTTTGAGATTATGATACGAGCTTCCCAAAACCGTTGAGTTCGTTTCCTAACGCTCGGCGTGCACCATTTTACGACTAGATTTTAGAGGCCGTTTAGTCACTTTCATGGAAATTTCAACGACATTATTTTACTGACGAAAGTTATAATTTCACAATAAATCACTAAACGACTATCGTAGGAGGTTGTTTCAACGTAAATACTTGTAAAGTATTTTATAAAATGACGATATGTTGTAAACATATATTTCGACGATAAACATTATCTTCAAAAATTTACAAGTGGTATAAATATCATCCAAATTGCATGCATAACATTACATCATGACTTATTACATATCATATCATTCATAATAGATCAGTTTCGAGATTCACGCTACATTTCGGTGTATTCACTTTTGTCATCGCAACAATTCATCAAGTGAGTTCATAGCCCCACTTTCTATTACTTATTTGTTTTACAAACTCTTGGGGGAGATACGTGCTCAACTATTTTTAATCGAACACAAATGCTTTGAACTGTACGTTATATCCAAATGCTTTATTGTCACTAAGTATACTATTGTCATGTTTGAAGTCCCTACATCATGCACCATTAGTCACTTGCGAGTGAGCGCGAATATTGTGAATAGGCCTATTGGAATTAACACTCCCGTTCTTATTGACCCAGCTAGGGGAAATCGAACGCACTATATTTGAATCATTAAGGTAAATTGGCAAGTTTACCTATTAGGGCTGCGATGAAACGATTTTTACCAATTTCTATTGGTACGAGGTTATGCTTTGGTTGTCATGAACTTAGTGAAATAAATGTTGTTTTGTTTTCAACGATGAGTGTGAAACAACGTAACTCACACTACGAATATTGTGTTCAAACGAATTAATTAAACCTATGAATTTCACTCAACCTTTGTGTTGACAGTTTTAAGCATGTTTTATCTTAGGTATCTAAGGCATTCACTTCATGGCATGCATGTGGACTTATCATAGAGTCGTGGTGACGACGCGTTTCACTTGGGTTTTATATACTTTAAAACATCATTTGAATTGTAACAAATTTATTTCCGCACAAGTTGATTTTTATTTGGAACCTACACTTTGTAAACTCTGATTATTTTATTAAATCAAACAATGTGTTTTCCAAACGACACTTTAGGTCGTTCAATATAACTGTCATTGTGATGCTATGATGATCGACCCCGAATTCCATTCACGCAAAGCAGTAATTTAGGGTGTGACAGATTGGCATCGAGCTTGATTATAGAGAACTAGGTTGCATCATTGACCCTAGACTATAACTACATCATCATAGCATCTCATCATTTAACCATAAGTGCATGTTCACTTTACATGCGGTTTATATGCACATTTTCGAGTTATTTACTTTCACTTCAAAACGATTGTCACATGGATGCCTTTAATTACCCATTCCATTATCATTTCCTCATACTCTAATGTGGAGAATGCTTTGTCATTCCTATCGTAATTTTAATATCGGTGATTCATCACCGATAACGTCAAATGCCGAGATAAAACCTTTAAGTAGGGCGAAGTCACTCTCACTTCTTTGTTTCATCACTAACATGTCGAGTTACACGCTATTCACATATTAAGTCACTAAACCATCATACATTTGAAGCACTTACGACATCTCATAACCCATTTCTTAGGAAACCATCGATTATTTTGAAAAATAACCTCAAACTTATCACCTCATATCATATCTCTTTGGAGCGTTTATTATTAACATCAGACTTTGCTACGTCTCACCTTTCCTCTTATTTTGAAGAAGTTATGGCACCGAAGAAAGCTCCATAAGTTTTGACTCAAGAGGCTATGCAAAAGTTTGTGAGGGATAGTATAGCTAATGCATTAAGGATTGAAAGGACATGATGGCGGTGCTGCCGTGAGGTCTGACTCTTCGCCAAGCCACTAGACTTGCCAATCTTGAGGTTGCGACCCTTCTTGAAGTCGCTAGACTCGCCAACGCCACCGAGGTGTAGCTAATCTTGTTGCCGACTTGCTAATGCCGCTTGGCCATGCATATTCTTGAAGCTACTAGAATTGCGAGGAAGGCTGAAGCCGCTAGACTTCTTCTGCTGCAGGAATTGCAGGAGGGTGCAGGGTTAGAAGTTGTTCGTATAAGGATTTTAAAGTGGAGATCCTACTAAATTCAAAGGGTACTTGAAGGGCAACTGCTATGGTTAGATGGTTCGAGAAAATGGAGTCGTGTTTACATTATGTAATTGCCACGAGGATAGCAAGGTTAAGTTTGCTACGAGTACACTCCTGGATGGGGCAATGTCTTGGTGGAATTCGTATGCTCAGCCAATGGGTATGGAAAATGCTTTTAAGCTCACTTGGGAGCAATTCAAAGGGTTGTTAACGAAGAAGTATTGTCCGCGTACGAAGGTGAAAAAGTTAGAGACCGAATTCTATGAACTGGTAACTATTGGGTATGACATTGATACTTACATTCGAAGGTTTCAAGAATTGGCCGTGTTATGCCCATTTATGGTTTCGGATAACGAGAAACTACTAGAGGCTTTCATTGGAGGACTTCCCGAGATTATTCAAGGTGATGTGATTTCCTCTGATCCGCAAACAATTGAAGAATCTGTTCGAGTATCCCAAAAGCTCATGGCACAAGTAGTAAAGAGAGGCAACATCACCAACACTAACCATAACAACAATACCAACAACAGCATCAACTACAACAATAACCAAAACAACAACAATAACGACGATAACCAAATCAACAACAACAAAAGGAAATGGGAAAACGACCAAGGAGGTTATAACAACAACAACCAAAACCGTAACACTAACCATCATCAACAACTAAATAGAAGGCAAGAAGTCGCAATGGTTTATGTCACGCACCAATAGAAGGCGAGAGGTTATCTTTGGAACACACCCACTATGTAATCGATGTAATTTTCATCACTCGGGTCCTTGCCCTGCCAAGTGCCACAAATGCCAAAAATCGGGACACCTAGCCAGGGATTGTAGAGGTAAGGCCGTAGTCACATGCTTCGGATGTGGGGAACAAGGACACTATCGGAATCAATGTCCTCAAAACCAAGGTCAACAAGTTGAAGGAGCTCATGGGAATGCATACATGTTAGAAGGAGGTGAAGCTCAACAGGATTTCAACAACGCGGAAGACTGAAGAAGTTCGGAAACTAACAGTCTTATTTGTCTTTATGTACTATGTCGTACTAAGTTTATGTCTCCCATCGTATCCGAATCTTTATAACTTAAGATGTCTTACTGTTTGATAAACCACTCGTTGTAAAATATTCTCATCTATCGTACTTTATGTTCTTTTTTATTTGTTATAACTTACGAGAATTTTACTTCCTTTTTCTTTAACGACCAGTTTAACGACACGGTTTAAATCTTTGTAAACATTGAGAGTTATAACAACTAAACCGAACGTCACATTATCGTTCCTTAATTATACATAGCCTAGCTAACTATGTCTAATTCGGAGGATCATGTTATGTTGGGAGCGATTATTTATAAATCTTAGTGCAAGCAAAATTATCACATATTCCAAAGTCAAAGTGTTACTCATGGAGATTCATCCAATATTTTCTTTACTATGATGTTTTATACACTCTCAATCATCGACAACCGTAACGACACTTCTCCATGTCTTCTTTCCTCGATATTCATCACAAACTCAAAATTCGATAGACTAACACGAGCTGAATTCGGGATGAATTCCTTTTTAATTAGTGAATGTGACAACTCGTATTTTCAGGTCATATTTCAAAACATTATTCATGCTTCATCATTTATCGTTTATCGTAAACTAGGTTTACGAGTATCAAATTCACGTAACCGTAATGGTTTAGCTGTGAATTCATGATCATATCATCGAGGACATTTCATATAGACTAAGTTTAGTCTACATTTCATTAACATCATTTCATATCAATATTATGCATGGGTTTGCATTTTTCATTAAACGTATATTCTCATATTAAATAAACGTTATCGCGTAAGTAATTATTTTGAACAATTGATCCGTTACTTCCAAAAATTATCCCGATATATTTTTATACTCATATTAAGTTTATAAAAATAATATTATGAGTTTACCCAATGTTTTAAATTTATTTTGTATATAAATTGTTATATTTATATAATTACTGACGGTTTCCTTAAATTCTACACGATAATTAATATTTCACTCAAATTTTGCAAGAAATGTATTTTTATAATTTTATGACCTAAATATATTTTATCTTGACCGTGAAAATTTATTTTTATCTAACGCTACCTTAAATATTCAAATGAGTACACAATTTACCACAAGTCTTCAATTTAATTACATTTAATCATACATGTACATTTAAAAAAAAATACATAAAAGAGATGACTACACCTCCCTTGTAGACAAGGGAGGGCGAGTCACAAGGATTTTGCAAATATCTACTCAATTCTTTGTATTATACTATTATCTCAAACACAAAACATTTCACTTCATTTGCAAAAAGAAAAAGAAAAGATCATACTCTCTTGCTCTTTCTCTTCCAAAACCGGCCAAACCAAGGATCAAGAAGGAAGCATCATAAAATTTTTCAAGACAAGGTTTTATTACACTCTAGTATCACTTGTTGTAAAGGTTTTGCAATAAAAACCTAAAGTGATTAGGAAAAACCCTTTGTTCTATTAACCTCATCAAGTTACTTGTAAGCTTTTTATTTTCATCATCTTATTTCATATTCATTCTCATATTCATTTCATCATTATTGAGAAAACATGCAAGTTATGTGATGTTTATACCACTTTTTAAGGTTTTTAAGTGTTAAATATATATAATCCATCCTATAATTATTCCTTGTTATATATTAGTTTTGGTGATGTCTAGGAAACCATGATGTTGGAAAATTTAGTGCACTTGTGGGATTAGTTCACACCTTGTAATGGGTTAGGAGGTACGGAGTGTACACCCATAAGGTCCATGAACACCCTGACTCTTATAGTGGTTTGTATTGGTAGTCTTGGTGAAATCTTGCTAGGTGAAAATCTTGCTTGAGGAAAGTCTTGCTTGTGAAAAGTACCGCTTGTGGTTTCCCGATAAGCGGTGTTTCCATCGATAAGCGGTGTTTCCAAGTAGTGTATCCATCGCTAGTACTATGAAAATCTTGATAAGTAGTGTTTCCATCGATAGGTTGTATTTCGGTGCAAGTGGAAAATGCGCTAGTGGAAAGTCTCGCTTATTGAAATCTTGCTAAATGGCGATTACAAGCGCATTATGACCACGTTTAATTGGTCATGTAACCACTAACGGCTATAATGGGGATAGTTATGAGGTGATTAATGAGCGATTAATCCTCATAATTCCATTTGAGCGGTTGAGAGTAATGTCCTATAAATAGGATATCGATTATGCATGAAAAAAAAACACGAAAACACTAAACACTTATAAGCGCAAGGGTTAAAGAATTGTGCCTAATTCTCTAAGCGCATTTGGTCTTATCCCAGTAGATATTCGTGATACCCGGGCATTAGGGTCGAATAGTTTACTTTGGAAAGTGATCACACGATTCAAGTGATATCCGGTAACCACTGGTGGTATCTCATTCTGCGACCATTGTTTGTTTCTTTGAAACAGGTTGATCGTTCTCTTGAAGTTGATTATCTACACCCGATTTGGGACGAATAACCACCAAAATCAAAGTAAACTATTTTTGATAATCAATGGCAAGCCGCCGTAATGAAACACATGGCTTCAAACTTTGCTAAGTGGACAAGTTTGAAGGGGTGGACTTAGGAGGTGGCGAAGAAGATGCACTTCTTTGTCAAGCATGAGTGTGGTCTATGTCTTGACTACTCCAATTCACGATGATGGTGATGATGCTCTTGTGGAGCGGATCGGGAGGAGGAGCAAGTGGGAGAATGATGACTACATATCAGAGGTCTTATTACGAATTGTATGTCGATTCTTTGTTTGATATTTATCGAACTTTGAATCTTCAAAGAAGCGTAGGATTCCTTGGATGCCAAATATATGGCTAAGGATGCATCAAGTAAGAAGTTCCTTGTTAGTAATTTCACAAATTACAAAATGGTGATTCAAGACCGGTTATGGAACAATACAATAAACTTCTTGGAATACTTGGAAGGTTTACACAACACTAAATGAACATGGATGAGGCTATCAAAGTCTCTTGTGTCATTGACAAACTCCTCCTTCATGGAAAGATTTCAAGCATACCTTGAAACATATGAAGGAGGAGTTAACTCTTGTTGAGTTAGGCGGTCATCGCACATTGAGGAATCTCTAAAGGTGCGGGATAATGACAAGCCAAAGAGTAGCAATCTTCTTGGACCATCATTTTCAATATGGTGGAGCATAACAACTCCACCGTGTACAATGACAACAAAGGCAAGCGCAAATATCATGATAACACAAGGCGAGATCCTAACAAGAAGGCAACACCTACTTGTTGGAAATGTGGCAAGACCGGTCACATTAAAGGGATTGCAAAGGTGTTAAAGTTGGTGGTAAAGCCAATGGATCGAGCACTAATGGTTCGGGGGTGGTGGTTGACCAACTCACCGAAAGGTCGAATATGTTTAATAAGTCTTTTCGGATTTATTATGTTACATATGTATCTGAATCTTTTATGTGCGAGGATGATGATGTTGCGTGGTGGGTTGACTCGGTGCAACAGTTCATGTGTGTAAAGATAGAAGGCGGTTCAAGACTTATGAGTCAACGAATGATGGTTCTATTCTTCACATGGGAAATGATTCAACGACCTTGGTGCATGGTCGTGGTTGTGTAGATCTTAGGTTTAGTTCGGAAAGATTGTAACTTTGTTTAATGTTATTCATGTTCACGATATCGGGAAGAACTTGGTTTCAAGTAGTGTTTTGAATAATCATGGATATAAACAAGTTATTGAATCGATAAATTTGTTCTTTCTAAATGTGGTGTTTTATTGGTTTTGGTTATTTATGTAATCAAATGTTCGGGGCTTAATATTACCACCGGTGTTATTTCGGTTTTGTAACCACATATGATCGATTGATTCTACCCTTTGGCATGCTAGACTTGGTCATGTTCACTATAAAAGGATGCAAGATATGTCTAGGGATAGTTTAATCCTCGCTTTTGACATGGACACTTTGAAAAGTGTAAACTTGCATGTTGACCAAGATAACCAAGAAACCCTTTCGGGGTGTTAGTCGTGAGACTAAGATCTTGGAGCTTATTCACGATGACTGTGTGATTTGCATGCCACTCCTTCTTTGGGGAATAAGAAGTACTTTGTGACATTTATTGATGATGCTTCTAGATTTTGTTATGTCTATCTGTTACATACCAAGGATGAAGCATTAGATAAATTCAAAGTGTTTAAAGCGAAGTTGAATTACAACTTGGGTCTTTAATCAAAAGATTAAGGACCGATAGGGAGGTGAGTACATGGATACTCGGTACTTTCGATCTGTTGGAATAATCCATGAAACGATCGCCCTTATACTCCTCGGCAAAATGGTATTTCTAAAAGGAAAAACGGTCTTGAAGGAGATGGTTAATTCCATGTTGTCCTATTCGGGATGAGTCAAGGGTTCAGGGTGAATCTATGTTCTGACTTGCTATTTGCTAAATAGGGTTCCCAACAAAAGGAACAAGGTTACCCTTATGAACTCGGACTAAAAGGAAACCCAACTGAATTATCTCAAGGTTTGGGGTTGTAGGGGTGTTGTAAGACTCCACGATCTAAAGTTGAAAACTTTGGGTGAAAGAGGCATTGATTGCATCTTTGTTGGATATCTTGAGCATTCCAAGGCTTTTAGGTTCTATGTTATTGAACCTAATGAATATGTTTCAATTAACTCCATTATTGAATCAAGGGATGCGAGACTTTGATGAGAATAGATTCTCATTAGTTCCTAGACCAAGTCGAGGATTCCTAATGAAACTCATGACTTTGGTGTATCGAGGTACGATGATGAACCATCGGTGGTCCCCGATGAGGTTGTGGTTCGACAACACGAAGCGTGCTCGGGAAGAGCAAAAGGGTCGAGGACTCCAAAGTCATTTGGACTCGAGTTTCAACTATACTTAGTTGAAGGTACTAGGGATGAGGTCTCATACCAATACTCCTATTGCTTCATTGTTGAGGATGACCCCAAAACATTTGAAGAAGCAATAAAGTCCCGAGATATTGCTTTACGGAAAGAAGCAATCAATGATGAGATGGATTCCATCATGGGCAACAACACTTAGGTGTTGGTTGATCTACCTCACAGTTGCAAACCTCGGGTTGCAAATGGATTTTCAAAAGGAAAATGAAGGTAGATGGAACTATTGAAAAGTTCAAGGCTAGACTAGTCATTCGGGGCTTTAAACAAAAGTCGAGGAATAGACTATTTTGATACTTATGCCCACGTGGCTCGTGTCGATTACCATAAGGCTGGCGATTGCTATGGCATCTATTCACAATCGGTTATTCATCGGATGGATGTGAAAGCGACTTTCTTGAATGGTGAATTGGAAGAGGAGGTTTATATGAACCAACCTCGGGGCTTCATCATGCTTGGCAATGAAAACAAGGTGTATGGCGATTAAGTCTCTTTATGGACTTAAGCGGGCACCTAACAATGGCATCAAAAATTTGATGAAGTGGTTTTGTCTAGTGGTTATGTTCTTAACCAAGTCGACAAATGTGTATATAGCAAATTTGATGAATGCAGTAAAGGAGTCATCATTTGTCTATATGTTGATGACATGTTGATCTTTGGTGACCAAAATCGAGTTGACGACAAAGGAATTTTGTCATCAAGGTTCTCCATGAAAGACATGGGGAGGCGATGTTATCCTTGGTATAAGGATTAAACATGAAAGTAATAGAATTTCTATCTCTCGGTCTCATTATATTGAGAAGGTCTTGAGGAAATTCAATTACTTTGATTGTACTCGATAAGTACACCTATGGATACTTGTGAGAAGCTAATGCCTAATCATGGCAAGGTCGTATCTCAACTTGAGTATTCTAGGGTAATTGGCTGCACGATGTATGCCATGACTTGTACAAGGCACGATATTGGTTTTGCGGTGGGAAAATTGAGCGGTATACTAGTAATCCTAGTGCTCATCAACGCAAGCGATTCGAGGTTAATGAAGTATTTGAAGAGAACTATGGATTATAGTCTCTCATATCTTGGTTACCCATCGATGTTGGAAGGTTACACCGATGCAAGTTGGATCGATAATCGAAGACAATTCATCTACCGGTGGTCGGGTATTCCTACTTGGTGGAGGTGCAATTTCTTGGGCATCCAAGAAGCAAACTTGCATCACCGGTTTAACAATGGAATCGAATTTGTAGCTTTAGCATTTGGCGGTAAAGAAGTGAATGGTTGAAAAACTTGCTTCTTGAGATTCCATTGTGGCTAAACCTATAGCACCTATTTCTATCCGGTGTGATAGTGCGACTACATTGGCTAAGGCTTATAGCCGGATGTACAATGGTAAGTCTAGACACTTGGGTGTCGAGACATAGCATGATTCGTGAGCTTATCATGAATGGGGTGGTATCTATAGAGTTTGTGAGATCTCAGCGAACTTAGGCGATCACTTGACGAAGGTGCGGCTAGAGACTTGGTTATAAAGTGCGCTAAAGGGATGGGTTTAAGTCCAACTTAGTCACTTTGAATGCTAGGACACCCAACTCCTCCTAAGGAAACTTGGGAGTGAGTTCAATGTGGAAAGTCGAACATTCGGTGGTGGAGCACATGTTTTATTTACATCCCAAGGTTGTGCTCGAACTCTTTGAAAGGAGGATGAAGTCTTTACTTCTTAATGGTTATATTTTCTTTGAAAAGTGCTTGGCGGGAGCATGACTAAAGAGGAACCACCTATGTAAATGTTGAAGTTTTGCCGCTTAAAGCTTTGGACTTTTAGCTTTTACAACATTTATGAATTTGGATATGGACACACGGCTTGTATAGTGTCGGGAGTCATTAAGTGTTTGAAAACTTGTGTGTATTTTATCTTGGTATTCAAATGGGTTGAAGGGTTCAATTCTTAGAACACCACGATTCTCGAATATTTGAGCGTGTAATTTACTAAGATGGAAATTCAATCCTCGGGACATTTTCGTTTATGCACATGTTTTGCTTGATGTTTATTTTTCATGCAAAGGAAGTGAACTAGATTTGGGGAGGATTGTTGGAAAATTTAGTGCACTTGTGGGATTAGTTCACACCTTGTAATGGGTTAGGAGGTGCGGAGTGTACACCCATAAGGTCCATGAACACCCGACTCTTATAGTGGTTTGTATTGGTAGTCTTGGTGAAAGTCTTGCTTGGTGAAAATCTTGCTGAGGAAAGTATCGCTTGTGAAAATCTTGCTTGTGGTTTCCACGATAAGCGATGTTTCCATCGATAAGCGATGTTTCCACTAATAGGCGATGTTTCCATCAAGTAGTGTATCCACCGCTAGTACTATGAAATCTTGATAAGTAGTGTTTCCAACGATAGGTTGTATTTCGATGCAAGTGGAAAGCATCGCTTATTGAAATCTTGCTAAATGGCGATTACAAGCGCATTATGACCACGTTTAATTGGTCATGTAACCACTAACGGCTATAATGGGGATAGTTATGAGGTGATTAATGGGCGATTAATCCTCATAATTCCATTTGAGCGGTTGAGAGTAATGTCCTATAAATAGGATATCGATTATGCATGAAAAAAAAACACACGAAAACACTAAACACTTATAAGCGCAAGGGTTAAAGAATTGTGCCTAATTCTCTAACGCATTTGGTCTTATCCCAAGTAGATATTCGTGATACCGGGCATTAGGGTCGAATAGTTTACTTTGGAAAGTGATCACACGATTCAAGTGATATCCGGTAACCACCGGTGGTATCATTATCACGACCATTGTTTGTTTCTGTGAAGCAGTTGATCGTTCTCTTGAAGTTGATTATCTACACCCGATTTGGGACGAATAACCACCAACCCTAAGAAGGTGTATGGTAGGATTGGAATAGCCGGAGTTGTTTTGAATGGGTTAGAATAGGTTTGGCGAGAAAAACTCATTTCGACAAGTTTGCAAAGGGTCTGTCCTTATTTTCAAAATCTGGAAAATCCGACAAGAGGTAAAAATTTTGGCCTAGATATTTAGAAAATATACTTTAAAATGAAAGCGTGGCGCTTGAGCGGATTAAAGCGGAGCTATAACGAAGAAGTTATAAATTTTTCAAGTTGGCGGCGAAAACTATAAATTTTCGGAATTTCAGCAAGTATTGTTTAATTTATGCGAGTCAAAAATGAAGCTTGGGCATTGTAAATTATGTCGACTTATCAAAAATATGTTAGTATACTTGATACAAAGCTAAGGACCTTTAAAAGCGTGAAAGCGGTTTGTAACGATTAAATTACAAGCGATAAACCAAGTTGCCGTAACTTTATTCTATTAGCAAAATTAATCTATTTTCTATTAAACACATACTACGGCAACGAGGGACCATGTTGAAGGTTGTTTTTAACATTGATTTAGAACTTTTTATAAAGTAATGTCTTCTAGTAAAAGTGAGATCGCCAAGTATATTTATCAAAATGTCCGACCGTTTGTTTAGCGGAGTTGTAATGAATTAATTACGGTCGCTTAAACTTTGCCGAAAAACCATCCTTAAACTATATTTTGGGACATAAGTACCATACTTAACCTCTATTTTTCTTTATGTTCGAGACCTCTAGGATATAAACTCATGTACTAAAACTTTGAGATTATGATACGAGCTTCCCAAAACCGTTGAGTTCGTTTCCTAACGCTCGACGTGCACCATTTTACGACTAGCTTTTAGAGGCCGTTTTAGTCACTTTCATGGAAATTTCAACGACATTATTTTACGACGAAAAGTTATAATTTCACAATAAATCACTAAACGACTATCATAGGAGGTTGTTTCAACGTAAATACTTGTAAAGTATTTTATAAAATGACGATATGTTGTAAACATATATTTCGACGATAAACATTATCTTCAAAAATTTACAAGTGGTATAAATATCATCCGAATTGCATGCATAACATTACATCATGACTTATTACATATCATATCATTCATAATAGGTCGGTTTGAGATTCACGCTACATTTCGTGTATTCACTTTTGTCATCGCGAACAATTCATCAAGTGAGTTCATAGCCCCACTTTCTATTACTTATTTGTTTTACAAACTCTTGGGGAGATACGTGCTCAACTATTTTTAATCGAACACAAATGCTTTGAACATGACGTTATATCCAAATGCTTTATTGTCACTAAGTATACTATTGTCATGTTTGAAGTCCCTACATCATGCACCATTAGTCACTTGCGGTGGCGCGAATATTGTGAATAGGCCTATTGGAATTAACACTCCCGTTCTTATTGACCCGATTAGGGAAATCGAGCGACTATATTTGAATCATTAAGGTAAATTGGCAAGTTTACCTATTAGGGCTGCGATGAAACGATTTTTACCAATTTCTATTGGTGCGAGGTTATGCTTTGGTTGTCATGAACTTAGTGAAATAAATGTTGTTTTGTTTTCAACGATGAGTGTGAAACAACGTAACTCACACTACGTATATTGTGTTCAAACGAATTAATTAAACCTATGAATTTCACTCAACCTTTGTGTTGTGATTTTAAGCATGTTTTATCTCGGTATCTAAGGCATTCACTTCATGGCATGCATGTGGACTTATCATAGAGTCGTGGGACGACACGTTTCACTGGGTTTTATATACTTTAAAACATCGTTTGAATTGTAACAAATTTATTTCCGCACAAGTTGATTTTTATTTGGGACCTACACTTTGTAAACTCGATTATTTTATTAAATCAAACGATGTGTTTTCCAAACGACACTTTAGGTCGTTCAATATAATCGTGATTGTGATGCTATGATGATCAACCCCGTGAATTCCATTCACGCAAAAGCAGTAATTTGGGGTGTGACGGTGGCGACTTGTACTTGTGTTCGTTAGCGACTTGGTGTTAGCGACTTGGTACATAGCGAGTTGCTATTTAGCGACTTGACTCATTAGCGACTTGGATCTTAGCAAATTGCTGTCAAAATTTTGCTAGCGACTAGAAGCTTAGCGAGTTGCTATTTAGCGACTTAGTTGTTGGTTTAGCGACTTGGGAGTATAGCGACTTAATAGTTAGCGAGTTGGTTCTAAATTCCTAGCGACTTGGGTGTTAGCGACTTGCTACTAAAATCTTAGATACTTGGTATTTAGCGACTTGGATTGTTAATACATTGGTGTAGTGAAGCAAGATACTTAAACACAATGTCTTACATCACTGATCCTTTAATCACCAAAGTACTTGCTCTCTATGATACCACACAGAATATTGAAACAGGATGCTTCCCTAATTGCTCTACATTTAATGATTCAGCAACGTTTAATCAAAACAACTCAGATGAGTCACTCTTATTGTTGACAAATGATGCAAAGAAAATGGAATGCACCGGTGAGCCCTTTCAACATCTCCATCGACTTCTCAAACCATCATTATCTACAACTATGGATCGAACAAGCGATTGCTATCCTTCGTCGATTTTCCCACTTTGACAAGAAGCGTGTTACTTAACTTAGAACAACCGAGGGTTCAAATTACCAAAGAAAAGTTCTCAATCGAAGATTCTAATGCGACTCTTCAAACTATCTTCAATCAATTTCACCACTTATCCGGGGAATATTCCTCGATTTTGATGATGACATGGTGGAATCTCATTCAAGAAACACTTTGGAATGGAAATTCATGAGTTGAGAAACTCATTTATTCAACTTATGAGTAATATGGAAATATACATCAAGGAAGCTGCAAAAGAGAATTATAAGCTGAATGAAATGAATGAGTGTCAAGAGACACTATGGAACGATTGTGACAGGTCATTCAATAGACCAGTAGAACCAGTGAATGATACCGAATGCAGAAATTCAGTCTTAATGAAAGAAGATGAAGACAACAGCACTGATCTCAAAGACTCAGAGTCAGAAAAGGTTTCAAGTGATAAGGTACACTTAACTAATCACATTAATTCTTATGTAAAGGTACCTGACTCTTACTCTAAACATAACACCATGAAATCGATCTTGGTTGAGCCTGAATCGAAAGCTATTAAAGCTAATAACATGATTGAAAAAAGGGTATATGATGAACTTTCAAACAAATACTCAATTCTTGAAAACATTGTATTTCTTTGCAAATTGAAATACAACAAAAGGATGAAATCTTTTATGCAAAAAAAACTTGTATTAATCGGGAACTTCGAATTTGAGAATTTTTGAAATTAATCAATTAATAACCCATATTCAGGGCAAAGATTCGATCATAGGCGATGCGAAATTACTACTTTCGGATGTGCGTAAATATGATTGTCATGAGATGAGTGATACACTTGAATCTAGAAATCTTGAACTAGCTCTATGTGTGTCCAACCTATTAAGAGAAAATGAGTCATTAAGGAAGAACCTTGAGGAGACCAATTCTAAGTTGGTCAATCAATCTAACCTCTTCTTTGAAAGACATTGATGACCTCAAAGCCCAAATTCGGATAAGATCTTCAATATTGTTGCCCTAAAAATGAGCTTAGGAAATCTATTGGAATTAGGAAGAACACTAAGTTTGCAAAACCTTCAACTTTGGGAAAGTCAATTGTTCGAACCACTCTAAGCGTCTGATGGTTAAGCGACCTAATGCCTTTAGAGCGTAAAGAGTTAAACCATCGAAATCTAGGCTTGCCTCCCAAGTTGATAATAATGCTATTTTGACAAAACCGGTCACTTCATCGCCTAGTTCGATATGATGAACCTCAAACTTCGGGATAATGTTCAATGCTCCAAGATCGAAATACTAGAAGTACAACTAGCTCTTATACAAAACATCATTTGGTGATCAATCCCTAAGAAATATTCTAATCACACAAGGACCAATAGTCAAAACAAGGTCAGCACACATACAAATCGCCTAGCAATTGTTTCAAATGGATTCCCACCTGGCGATTATTTAAGTTTACGTGAGTCAAACGGACTTACATATCCAGATCTTGCCTCAAGTGGATCCCAGGAAAACTCTTCAAGAATCTGAATCTAATGAGATCCCTAATAATGATACGTCGTATTATCTTGTGATGCATCCAAGTGTGAGATTAATCATGTCACTAACCCACCCATTTGCAATTCTACATGTGCTTCAAGTACAATGTGCTCTCGATCTTTTGTGTACAATGCTCAACTCAATCAGGAACCTCATGACTTGGTTTCCATCAGAAATGAATATGGCTCATTCAGGAGCTATAGCATGCCAGAATTAATGCACCCATTACTTTGACTCCTATTCACCTTGAATCAGGACTCGCTCTTTTATATCTGAGTACAAATTAGTTTAAAAAAAAATGCTCCCCCTAATAAAAGATTTACTTGTTGTTATTGATAACATCTACGATCCTAGAAATATCATTCAATAATGATACGGGATCATAGACGAAGTTCGAACAACTGATATACTCTTATTTTAAAACGGGTTGGTTAAAGTCAATCAATGGTCTTTGTTGACATTGATTGAGGGGGAGATTTTTTTTTGAAGCTTTCTTGGTTATATTTGCTTCAGTGCTGGTTATGGTGCTTGCTCAGTTGTAGGCTGTTGTCGTGTCTTGCTTTTGAGACTATCTGTGTGTGCCCATGTATTGAGTGTTTTGCATTGAATGTTTATTTGATTCATGGTTATCATTGTGATTGTGTGCTTATACGGGTTAATATGCTATCACATTAATTATGTTATGGCCATGTATTATAAATGTCTAATATGCGAATTTGATTAGATTGCAACTTTTCATGACCATGTTGACAACTTCTTCGTGTAAAACACTAGCGACTTAGTTAAAAATCTTTGATAGCGAGTTGCCTCACTAGCCACTAAACCACAGGGACCGAAAGTGACAATTAGGCTTTCTTGAAAATCCTCCTCTACTTACCCCCTAGCGACTTAGTTTTTCTTTTCTTTTCAAAAATCTTAAACGTTTTTTTTTCTTCTCTCTTTCTTCCTCGTTAAGCTTTCGATCTAGCGACTTAGAAGTGGTATGACTTGAATCTTTCTCTACTTGTTTTCCAATACATGTCTTTGATGATTGTCTAACATATCCTTTTTACCCAGATCTCATCGAGTTTTCTTTTGATCCGTGACATTTGATTCCCACATAGGTTCGAATTCCAATGGAATCATGTTTTGTTTTAATGATGTTTTGCAAGTGTGTTAAAGGCTTTGCTGTAACCGTTCTTGATTGTTTGTTTAAGTGTGTCCATGTAATGGTGTTGGTTTGGGATGATTATCTGTTGCGTAAAAAGTGTTCTTGATGGCGACTTAGTATTGTTCTTGGTAGCGAGTTAGTTGACTTGTTCATCGTGGCGAGTTATTACTTTTATGTCTGCTCAAGTTAGCGACTAAGTTGCGGTGGCGACTTAATGAACTGATTATTAGCGACTTTTGTAGCGACTTAGTAGTATTGCTGATTGGTGGCGACTTGTTTTTACAAGCTAGCGAGTTAGTAAAGTTAGCGACTTAGTAAAACTGATTTGTAGCGAATTAGCAGTATTGCTGTTGGTGGCGACTTGTCTTTACAAGTTAGCGAGTTAGTAAAGTTAGCGACTTAGTGAAACTGTTTTGCAGCGACTTAGCAGAATTACTGTTGATGGCAACTTGTATTTTACAAGTTAGCATCTTAGTAAGTTTTCATGCAACGACTTAGCCTTAGTTAGCGACTTGTGCATTTATGTCTAGCGACTTATTTGGTTTATCTTTCATATGGCGACTAGGGTTATTAAAATGTTTTAAGGCAACTTGCTAGGATAATCTCATGCTTACAATCTAGATTCAGGATTTCCTGTAGCAACTTGTATTGACAACTTACTCTTTGTAACCTGCTATAACATTTTGTTTAAGCAAGTTGTACTTGGACTCCCTTGTGACAACTTAATGTTACAACTTGTTTCATACAATCTTCTATATCACTTCTACATTTGTATCTTGTTTCATGACATTATTTCTTTGCAAATGTGCGTTTTAACCTTTTAATTCCAAAACAACTCGTCTCGTGAAAACTGTATCAAATGGAGTCTTTATCCTTTATGTCTCGCTAATGTCACTCATTCTATCTCTATATGCTTATGGGAACCTTGTCTGAGCTTCTAAAGTCTTGTGTGTTTATAACATAAGGGTGTATTCAATGATGTCTAACTATACATTTACAATCTAACATGTTCCCAATCATTGTTGTTGGTTGTATTTCTCATTTAGATCTTCAATGGGAAACACAACCTCTGCTGAGAACATTGCATCTTCTGCTCCATCCATAGTCCTTTCAGATGACGAAATCCTTCCAAAAAGTCAATGGGAAGAAATTGGAAAAAGTAACTGTTATTTAGACCTACAAAAGTTGCAACAAAATCCTATCCTCAAAGTGTCTATTGATATCCTCAAGAACACAAACTTCTTGATTGCCATTACCAAGCAATGCACAATTCCCACCATTTACATACAACAATTCGGAACACCATTCAATGGGACAAAATCACGCCTAAATACTCCGCAAAGCGGATGATAGGGAATTTGTGATTGATTTGGATATTCTTAGCAAGGCTCTAGAAATCACTCCTGTAACCCCAACATACGTTCGAACCTCCACCGTGTCTTGACGATCTAATTGTCTTTCTAATTGGTTTGGGATATCGACTAGCATATCAAGGGCTTCCGACATCATCACTGGACACATGTATCAACCCTGGAGAGCAATGACGACAGTTCTCAACTTGTGCTTATCTGGCAAAACATCAGGGTTCGATAAAGTGAGAATTCCCATCTTGCAAATCCTATGGGGTATCGTTAATAGGGTGAATGTGAATGTCACAGATCGTATATGGGAAGAATTTTCATTATCAATGCACACATTCATATCTGATAGAACAAATTTTCAGAATAAAGCTCAGGGTCGAAAGAAACTGAACAAGCTTGTGATTCCCAGCATCAGATTTTCCAAGCTTGTTATCCAGTACTTGCAGCAAACTCACAACTTCAACCCCAGGATTGGATCAGATCTTCACAATGCAGAAAATGAATTTGTTTTAGGTAACCTTAAATATGTTCCTAGAGGTATGGATAAAGAATCTTTGGATTGCCAATTCCTGATATCCTACTCACGGACGATATCAAGAAAAAGGACTACTTCAAACAATACAAGAAAAGTGTTGCCAGATCCTCTGATAATGTCACACCCATTCCTCCACAACCCAATGCTCCCAAGTCCACCTCGGGATCACTGGCGTCTTATGCCTCTCTTCCAAAAAGAGACGCGAAAGGTCACAACATTCGGACCCACATCCAAGAAGCGAAAGGAAAGAAGAAGAAAGTGGAAAAGGATAATGTTGAGGAAACCGAGGTTTCGTGGGTAATATGAAGTTGATGATGAAGATGATCTTTGCTCGCAACTTGGAATCCAATAAAGCCTAGAAAGTCATAATGTGAGAACGCCATTTGGAGGAGTAGTGTTAAGAGAACACGATCAATTGCCACGACAAACAACCTCAATAACACAAGACAAAGGAAAAGGATTGTTAGTGCCGATCTTGAACAAGCCGCTCAAATGCTTCTAACAATCTCTTCTTCCCCTTAAGAACCTCAAATCAATATGAATCAAGAGAAGAATCGAATCCTCTTCAACTAAGGAACAATATGAATTTGGAAAAAGTGTCTCGAAACATTAAAAGAACCTCCAAAGATCAAGTGTTTCTCGATCGATCGAATGTTGATAACTTGGTGCATAAAGACTCACGGAGAATCTTGAGTCAAGATCGATGAGACCATGCACATGGAAGAACCAAATCTATCTACCGGTCTCTATCTTCACTAAAGAACCTAGATATGAGACTTCACCTTCGGTGATCAATTCTTAAATGACAAACCCATTGATCCCGAGTCTTCCAAGCAAGATAATGACAAGGAGGATGCACAATCCATGTTTAATGTCGACATTCAAGAAGACACATCATCTATTCCTCCCATGTCAAGCACCTTCTCTCACAACCGCACTTCCACCTCCCAAACTCTTTGAATCAACTGTACTAACACCACCTACATCTTCACTTTCCCCAGGCGGTCATTACGAGCTTCTTGATATGGTTGCTTCACTGCGCCACCACCTCAAATCCTTACTTGGATCAACCGCTGACAGAAGCGGAAAAGGATAAGCTCTTGAAAGGCAACTTCAAATCATTGATTCACTGAGGATCGTGTCTATAGATTGGAGCACCTCAACTTCGATGAAGGGTTGCGGCCGCCATTGAAGGGAAGTTAAGGATCTTGTGGAATGGGCAATGGAAGCTCCACTTAGATGATTCAAGGACCTACCTATTGCCGATATGAGAGCTGCTCTTTTAGAAAAGATGTATGATGCTGAAGAGGACAAGCATGAGGTCCACAAGAAGCTATATGAGGCACTTGAAGAATCAATTAAGTACGACAATTATGAATAGTACTTGATTGACATCAGGGAAAAGGAAGCTAAGAAGAAAAGGAGGGCCATTGTGTTGGAAACATTGCGGAAAGACCATAAATATCCTCCTCCACCTCCACCTCCAACGGGGGGTGCTGGAACTTCTGGAGCTGGTGAATCTTCTAAGACAACCAACACACCTCCACCACCACCACCATCATCACCGCCAAAACCTTCCAATCAATCAAGTTCTACAAGTGAACAGGGTACTTAGAAGAAATCTGCTGCTTGGACGACGATTGGTTCAAGGTTCACATCCACATCCACCTCTATTCCTGATGATCAAATGGTTCACGAAGAGTCGCATGTCATGGCAGATTCGGAATCTGATGAAGATGATGCATCAACCAAGCATATTCCTAAGCCATCAGAAGAAGATTGGTTTGATGCTTACATGGCAGGTAATTGCACTAGCACATCCAGAGTAGCACCTTCAAGGGACACAATTCAAAGTTGCATTGTTGAAGATAGACCTCCTACTCCAGAACCTACATGGTCCATCCCAGAGTCTGACTCGATTATTCTTGACAACAATTGGGTATCAACTATCACCAATAATTATGAAGTTCCAGCTGAAGACTCTCTTCTGCACTTCATTGGTGATATGGGAAGCTTCATTAGATGGTTTTGTGAATGGAAGAGTATCTCATCCATAACTCCAAGAGATCTTGAAGGACAAGCTTATGAAATTGTCAAGGTCTTTCACTCAGATGCCAATCAACTTCAATACCAGATGGAAGAATGCCATAAGATGCTTAATGACCTAGTCAGTGAGCAAATTAGTCGCTTCAATGTTAACAAATCTCTTTCTCTTGGTGGTGAACCTGGTTAGATGACCATTCAGGCTGAATTCTTCTTCAATCATGACTTGGACTATCTTTGTGCTCGCTCTGCTGAAAGAAGACCGCTCTATCAATATCAAAGATGAAAGTCGCAACCTACTCGATCGGGGCTTGAGCGGATGGTTCCCGATCAATTCGGGCCGATGAAGAACGAAAGTATGACATTGCCGCTTCATATGGTATTTCTCACTTGGTGGTACAAAAGAAGAACTTCTACATCGAAAGACATGGTGTCGATAAAAGACGCAATAATGTTCGATCCAAGCTGAAAATCTTAAGTGTGGTTCGTAGAGATCTTCCCAATCTATGGATATGAGTATTTGAAGAAGATAGTCCTTAAAAGAGCAGACTTGAAAGAGTATACTATTGAAGAAAATGACTTCAAACATCTTCGCGAATGATTTCAAGATCTCTATCTCTTGAATCTCCAAGGACACCTTGAGCATTTGCTCGTCCGTGAGAAAAGGCCCTCTCTGTCTTTGTCACTCTTTGGATCAAGGGCTTAGTCATTCGAAACGAGTTGAGGACTTTCATTTCGGCATGGAAAGCTACCAAACCGGGATCAAACTTACAAGTCCACAATGGAATGCTACAGGCATGAATTTCATCGCGAATACAAAGTCCTTGACACCCCTAGAGCCGCCATCTTCACCGACAGATATGGGACTCGCATGCTTATGCGACTATGTGAGCTCTACAAGTTTAGTGACGGTACTCTCAAATTGGTTGAAGAAGAACTTGACACCAGAGTGAAAGAAATCAAAATTGATATGAAATCTTGGGTAAAGACTACTTTTTGGACTGATGATGACTTAAAGCGGTGTGAAGATTTCATTGCTGCAATCAGGCGAAGACTCAAGACTCGAAGGATCTTCCGCAGCCTTGAACGTTTTGTTGGTGGTAGGCTTCGGGATGGTCATTACAAACTTCTTCAAAGAACTGAATGAAGACATCTTCGGAAGCGACACATTATGTATTAAATTTGTGTAATATGTGGTGTACAAACTTTGAACAAGCTGTAATGCATGTAATAGTGCTAGGTTATGTATGTGGTTTCCCTTGTATAAAAAGGGAACATCGTGTTGTCCACTTCGATCATATAAAACCGGACACATTTTCTCCAACAAATATTTTGTCTCATACATATTTAAATCACTTGAGATCCAAAATCTCAAAGGATTTGAAATTTTTGATCGGGGGAGAAAATGTGATATAAATATGAAAGATGTTAAAAGATGACCATTTTTTGTGCATACTGCTCTCTAATATGTGCTAAACAATTTTCGAATCTCGAAGCATATATTAAGGGGGGACATTTTTTTTAGCAAATTCAAGACTTCAGGGTACACAATTTTCCATTTTTCTAAGGTACCTTGATTGTATGTTAAATGGCTTCTAATCGTTTGGTGATCATGTCTGCAATTCAAAAAAGGTTCCCTCTAGTATGTGCAAAACCCTTTTCAAACCTAGAAGCACATATTAAGGGGGAGCAAAATCATGAAAACCTCATCCTTCCCCAAAATGCTTTATCTACTTGATTCGATTAGGGAAGTGATGTTGATATCTTTTAGAAAATAGTAATCAAAGAAGTTAATTCTTTCTCTTGCCTCCGTGTGCAAAACTATTTCAAATACTTGATGCACATGTTGAGGGGGAGTTCTTCTTCTAAAAATATCAAAAACAATTCAGATGCAAAATGCTTTGATAATATATCACAAGCACCTGGATTGATTTTCAAATGGTTTTCAATTGGTTCCAAATGGCAGAAGAACAATACCAATTAGACCGACCAACTTTACTTTATGTACGGTGATATAAGGATGATAAGGTTAGGTATTTGTTCCCATGATCCACCAGAACCGGAGGGATCTACCCATGGACTATCCACTAGTTAATGTAGTGATCTTAGGTATGATGATAAAAGGAGAAAAATGAGATATGGGAAGAGTGCGGACTGAGACTGAGCGAGTATTGGAACAAACCCAACAAGGTTCTTGCTATGAAGTCTCGGTAAGAATCAAGGGGTTGAAGAATGAAAAGAATTGAATGAGAAAGGGTGAAAAGAAATAGCCTCCATTTATTCAACCATAGGCGTAAACCGGTACAATTCATATGCTACCGATGGTAACATTGGTATTGAAGACAAGACGTCATAGACCCGGTGACGCACTGCACTACAACTTCCCAAACCACTCAAGTTCCTCTTAAAAGGGCTTGTTTCATTCTCACGGGAACCGACATTATCTATCGACTTTCTCTTAGAGATTGTTGATATTGAAGAAGGAGACCCTCTCCCTAGTCTCCAAGACAGATCCAAATATGCAAAATTGAGTCTAGAGCCACGAGATCATCTATAAATCTCATTAGGACACTTTCAATGAAGACTCTCTTTTCACACAATGTGAAAAGAGAGATTATATCTTGAGTCCTACTCATTATCCTTGTGGTATCGCTGAACATCCGAGTGATATGCAAACATATTCACAATGAAGATGGAAAGCCTTCGAGCCAACATCAAACAAGCTCCTTGTAGGTGGCATGTGAGATCTATTCAATAGATCAACCATGTGACAACCGAATGAAAGAATAGAGCGATTCAATCTTTTGAATCAATCTCGGTTCAGTTATGGATTGACGGATACCTTTGAAAACCGGTCATTGTGCTTAAAACTCTTTTCTTTAGCACATCGACCGTGTATGAATATTTTAAATCAAAAGGTGTTTATGATTGATAATTGATTTTCATTAAAACCTTTGTTGTATTACAAAAACAATTTCTATTGTGCGATACACAATTTTCTTCAAATCTCTTTTCATCAACCAGTGAATCTCTATTCGCTGGTTCACTCACTCCGCGTTGTCTTCTTTGAGACGTTCGGTTTGAGAACGACTAGAGCATTGCGAAACCCGTCAAGGAAATTCTTGAATTATACCGATCACAGCAAGACTTGATCGATCAACGGAAACCGTGGGCGTGTACCTCAATTCAACGAAAGTGTTCAAAGACACTTTAGTGCGATTTATTGCTAATCGTTGTATGCGGTCGCCCTACGGTTGCGACTAGTCGAATGAAGCGGTAAATCCATAGCCGCATGCTCACTTAACACATTCATCTCAAAAGAAATCATGATAAGTGCATCAATGTCTCGATATTTTCACTCCATGATTACGCTTCGTTCCGCCAATATCATGAATCAACGAATGCTTCCTCTACTCGATGAGAAGATTTCATGATCCGTAATGTGAGCATGTCGGTCCGATTTGTCATTTTATCATATCCGGCAACACTTCAATGTATGATGCCGAGCTTTCTTGTGGTCGATGATCTCTTATAATGCTCAAAGGTTATCATAGTGGATCAGACACTCAACTTCCATGATTTATTCATTTTAGTTGTTCAATTATGTACTCTCCACAGATGCACTTTGTTTGATTACTTTGTTGAAGAGAAGTCTACGAGCTCAAGAATGAATATTTATTAAAAAGCTAGGATTCACAATGTAATTTATGGGGTGACCTCCCTTATGGGGAGATTGTTAGGAATTGGAAATTCCATAAGTTAAAGAGTCGGTCACCCCAAGTGATATCTAGCCTATGTTAGCTCGTAGACTTGTCATTATTTACGTTATTTAGTAGTTAATTAGTAGCATAGAATAGTTTAGTGCATCACCGTGGAGGAAGGACGGTCTTTACCCATTGTATACCGATCCACAGCCGTCAGAGGTCGTTTAGTTTGTAACCTATAAATACCCTCTACCTTGCAAGGTAGAGGTTGGATGTTCTTTGGTAATCTAATATTCCACAAGTTTCTCTTTCTAGAATATCCCACTTTCTCTCTCTCTAAAATCATCTATATGCTTAAAGTGTTATTGTTATGATATGTAAGTGAAATCCAATATCCAACATGGTAAAGCAAGTTCAATTCAAAAACTGGCTATTTTCGTCAAAATGGCGTTTCCATAGATTAACCGTTTTGATTCAAGATTTATGTTTCTTTGTCAAATGAATATGGTTTCACAAGTTCACACAGAAAATTACAATATTTAAAACTTACTTGTTTATTACTTAACAAGAGTGGATTTCTACAACCAATTGATCAAAGCACATAGACATGTTTTGAGAATTATATAATGTTAACAAGTTCTTTCGACCTATACCAATTAACAAGTATAACCAGAAGGGATGGACAATTGAAAAGAGTTTCTAACACAATAAAGTCACAATATAAACAAGAAATCAAACGAGATCATATAATAGCCAAATCACTTTATTATATTAACATGTCCAAGTAATCATAATGAGTTTAGCCTAACAAAGCTATAGTAATCATGCTTACAGTGATGAATTCAAATGAAAAGATAGACATACGCCTTGAATTGAATACAATGATTTAGCTACCATCAAGAGTGATCAATTATACGAATATCGAGGTCGTACTTCAACGTATACCACACATCTGCTTCACACGCCCAATCCAATTGATGTTATTTGACTGAGAATTGATATTAAAAAGTTTTGTAATAGTTGGAAATTGGAGGTGAGGATTTATGCCAGATTGGGGTGCTATTTATAGGCTGGTTGTGATTGATCATCTTCTGAAGTACGTCGTACTTGCAAGAAGATCGACAAATTTCATCCACGATACCAGCGAACATTGTTCTTAACACCGGCATGCTTCATAATTTTTCTTGGCGCCAAAGGGTCATAATTTAATTGAAGATCAACGCAATTTATACTTTAGATCGCCGTACTTCACGATGCTGACTCGGATTATAGGACTGATTATATCTCTCGTAACCGACGTACTTTGGGGGAAAGACCGACGCTTTTTAGTGTTCTTTAGACTTTTCTTTGCTTTAGCTCAGGTTTAATTCAAATGCATATGACTTATCTTGATAATAGAGATTCTTTATCGATTGGACCTGAAATGTATTTTCATGCGATTAAGTAACGAAAGTCCATAGAATTCATTAAGAAACTAACAAATAATGCTAAATTAAATATTTATAATTCGAGCGTCATCAAATTCCTCCACACTTAGCTATTGCTTGCCCCCAAGCAATGTAAGCGAACAAAAATAGATTAAGACTTGAAAGATTAATTTTGGAAGAGATATACTTGTTAGTACAAAGACATAAATATTTTATAGGATTAATTTCATATATCACCCTACTTTCATGGTTAATTTCATATATACCCAAAGTGCAAACATTGAATGCATAATGTACAATGTTTTTAATGCATGTTTGGGTATATATGAAATTTTCAATTAAAAGGAGGGGAGATATGAAATTGCCCCTATTTTATATTAGGCATCAATACATAACTCGATCACCTCACAAAGGAATTATTTAGATTCATACAATTTCACTCAAATAAGGGTAATTATATGGAAATACTCAATTTGCATAGACCATAATCCATAAAGCTACCATATGCTTGTACAAGATATTTAAACATAACCGTTGCGGCGTGAGCACCAGAAAAATATATCAAAAGAGGGCGAAATACAGGGTTTCTGGAATATAATGGAGTTTAGGGATAATTTGAGAGATACAAGTAGCAAAAGGACATGAGAGCTTATGGTGCTAGCCATTACTATTCATAACTTTTTCTCTTCACTTTTTGGTAGGCTATACTTTTTCCTTTATCTATCACTTAACTTAACGGATATTGAGATTTTTTGGTGCTTTACATAACTTTTTCTTCATACATTAGTGACTAGCAAGCAATTGGGACTTTGCTTTTGAATGGCTATTTTTCCCTCATTTTAGTGGATTGATAGGGGTGATATGGGTTTTATTGGATGGCTTTTTAGCGACCAGTGTAGTTGGCTAAAATATCAGGAGATAGGCTTAGGGTTGATTTGGTTTGTATATTGCCTCTTTATCACATATATTCGACTATAAATTGACCTCTCTACGGTTTAATGAACGATATACATGTACAAGTTCTAGAGGTAAAATAGACTACCGGCACACTCATATCTGAATGAAACAGGAAGTGCAGAAATTATACACTTCAAGAAGGCTAAGAATGTTCTTACAATTTAGTAGGTTTTAAAATGTGTTGATTATGTATTGAATGGCCCTGCTAAACCGTGTTTTTAGATCCTATTTTATTTCAAAATAACTAATATTAATACCTAAAATTTTTGAAAAAGTATGGAACAAGCAATAGTGTAGAGTTGCGCTCGATTTTTACCTATTTATCCCCCATCCACACTTAAGCTGAACATTGACCTCAATGTGAAAAGACTGATAAAATAAGAAATAGGTAAAAACGAGACAAAAGGAATGAAACTTCCCGGGGCAATATTCGGAAGTTGATGTTGGAGTTCCATCTTCCTTGCATCCATAATAACTATAGCTGAAACTTGTAAACAACAATTAGATCGGTATTACAATTCTTGAGTGCCTAATATGTACGATGTTCAATTTTGAATGGCAGATGGCATGTTTTACCATAGATGAGTATGTATGGTGTGGTTCTAGTGGGTGTTTTGTAAGCTGTTCGAAAGGCCCATAGAGCATCATCTAAATTTCTTGACCATACAGCTGGATTGTGTTTCACGGTTTTTCAAGAATTATTTTTAAGGCCCTGTTTGTGTTTTCTACTTGACCACTCGTTTAAGGGTGATATGAGGTAAAAAATTATGGTTTACACCATATTTCTTCATTGATTTTTCCATTGGATGATTACAAAAGTGTGTTCCTCTGTCACTAATTAATGCTTTCAAGATTTCAAAACAACAAAACAGTTTCTTTAGGAAAGTGAGGACAACTCTTGCATCGTTAGTTTAAAGAGCTTGGGCTTTTGCCCATTTTGAGACATAATCCACTGCAACTAGTATGTATTCGAACTTGTGGGGTTTCGGGAAGGATCCCATGAAATCCATTCCTCAAATGTCGAATATCTCACTGATATGAAGGGTTCGGGGTCGAAAAGACTTCCTTTTCTACGAGAAATTTTTTCAACCCTCTAGGCAGTGTACTTAATCATTGTAGTGTAGTATGGGGTAAGCCTAGGGGATTGATTCGTTCTCTAATGGAATAGAGATGCTAGAAAGAGATGTATGATGAGAAGGTAAGGTTGAGGGAGATTCTTTTTAGTCTTTTTATATTTTTTAGAAAACAAGGTAAATATCTCGGGGTATAGTAGTGGGGGTGGTACTTCTACCAATTTTAACTACTTTTAATTAAATTACTTAACTAATTAACTACTTGAACTATGGATTGATTATGCCAATTGAAGTGTGCTCGTATGATGATTAAAGGTGTGTTTACTTAGATGTTCTTACTCCCTAGTTATCTCTTATTGGTCAGTTGAATTGTCGAATCATCATCTTAATTGGTGCGTTGTATTCCGTTTGGTCATAGGGGTGCCTAATTCCCTAGTTCTATGAATTGTAACTCTCCTCTAGACTATCCGAGATCGGCAAGTACAATAGTATCTCTGTTAGCCTTAATAATAATTAATAGAAGTGATGGTCATTCACGTTTAGGAACTTTGTAACGTGTGTTAGATATCGTACTAGGATAGTCAACGGGCTCGTGGATTGGGCTAAGCTAAATGGCTAATAATTATGTTAAGCTATCCTTATGTAAGTTATTATCCAATCCAACCTAATCCAAGCCCATTAGGGTGTTTTGTATGAGAGTATAAATACCCCTCAAATGTGTCATTTGAGGGGTGTGCTTGAATGTGTAAGTGTGTGTTTTCTTTGAAATAAAACATCTCTTGTTTTCATCTTTCTCTCTAAAACATACGCATAACATAACATCATCAAGTCACCAACTTTCTTAATCTTTCTTCTTAATCTTTACGTATAAGCTTAGTGTTTGTGTTTTACGTGTATACTTGTGTGGTAAGGTTGGTATACGTGACAAGGTTGAGAAAAACAAGGTCCTACAATTGGTATCAATCGCCTAACAATGGTTTAGGAGTGTTGTGTTACGTTTTTTTGTTAGAACTTTATAAAAAAGTTGCGTTTTTTTCCTATAAAACGTGGGCTTTTCTCATAAAGTTTTGATTTTTACGTGTTGTTAAAGCTTAAAGTTGTAGTTTTTATTGATCATTAAGTGTTTTGGAAGAAGTTTGTGCAAAAGAAATCATTTGGAAATGTGTTTTTTGGTGAAAAAATCGTGTTTTTGCATCTAACTGTGCATTTTACGCGTAAGGAAACCAAGTACAGGAAAGTCAAAAGCCTATTCTTACGCATAAGAAAAGTCAAAACCCTAGTTTTACTCGTAAGGATTTCTACGCGTAAGAAGTTAAACCTACGCTTAAGCTTTTGGTGAACCATCTTCGTGCAACAACGGTTACTTAGTGCTTCCCTCACTTGGATAAGTTTGTGGAACACTTCGACTTTGGATATCTTTTACACTGGTATAAGTGTAAAGGATTTTTGGGTAAAGCCCTAAGTTTACGCATAAGCATAAAAGCTTACGAGTAACACTCTACCCCTAAGCTAACACTTACGCGTAAGGTTTCTTACTTATAAGCATTTAAGTTTACGCATAAGCTTACGCTTAAGCCTAAAGGTTACGCGTAAGATAGTGTTTACGCATACGGAATCCTACGCATAAGCAGTCTACGCATAAGCATCCTACGCCTAAGGAAGTCTACGCCGAAGCAAATCCTACGCCTAAGCACCAATTCCTACGCCTAAGCACCAATTCCTACGCCTAAGAATAAGTTTACGAGTAAGATCTTCATCAAAACTTCAAACGGCCATAACTTTTGAACCGTAACTCCGTTTTCAGCGTTCTACCCATCAAAACGACCGTGAGAATGAGGAGATTGGCACACCGAACAGAAGCTCATTCGGGTCAACTTTCGAGTCCTAAAAGCGCTCCGAACAGAAGTTATTAAGGTTTTTAAGTTTTCAGACCAAATTTTCACTACAACAACCGAGCTTAATCTTCATCAAACACAACTCCTTTATTGTTGAATCAATCCTACATCAACTTTATCATCAAATACCTTCATCAATGGCTACTCAACAAGACATTCATGCTGCCGGTGCCGAAAACCATCCTCCTATGCTGGAAAAAGGTGGATATCTTCAATGGACAAGTCGTATGCTCCGCTACATCAAGATCAAACCTAATGGAAAACTCATGATTCAATCCATTACGAATGGACCCTTCAAGCCTCGACAAGTCCAAGACCCTAGAAATCCTGATGCAACACCTCCCGTCCCACCATCTTTTCGTGTTCAATATGAATCAGAATACAATGAAGAGGATAACAAGCAGGTTGAAGCAGATGACATGGCAATACACATTGTCCAACTGGGTTTACCAAGAGACATCTTGGCTGCTGTAGATAGCTGTGAAACTGCTTTCGATATGTGGGAACGTGTTAGACGGCTATGTTATGGAACATAAATTGGTCAACAAGACATGGAGAACAAGCTGCTAACTGAATGGGAGAGGTTTACATCAACTCCAGGAGAATCCATTGAATCCTACTATGGAAGGTTTTGCACTTTAATGAATGAGCTTATCAGAAACAAATTGGCACCCAGAACTATCTTGAGTAACATCAAATTTCTCAACAATCTTCGAGAAGAATGGGGACGATATGTCACTATTGTCAACCTAACAAAGGACTTACATAAGGTGAACTTTGATCAACTCTACGATTTTCTGAAACAAAACCAAACTGAAGTCAATGAAGTTAGGAAAGAAAAATTGGCAAAGAATCATGATCCCTTAGCACTAATTGCACAGTCACCAACTCTAGTGAGCACACAACAAAACCGTCATAATCTTCCAATAACAACAACTTGCAGCAATATATTCCGCAACAACAAGCTGTTATCCCTCAACAACAATTCTACCCACCAGAACAACAAGTCAATCAACAACAACAATATCCACAATACCAGGATGCAGGTATCACCGACCTTGAACCTGAACAATCAGAGGCTTTGTCAAATGCATTTGCTTATTTGACTAAAGTATTCAAAGGACGCTATTCCACACCAACTAACAACAACCAACGGATTTCATCAAACACTCGCAACAGGCAAATTGCACAGCCGGGTGTGAATATGGGTCATCAAGGACAAATGGTTGGAGTTATTGGAAATCAGCAGGGATATGATACTCGATTTCACATGGGTAATCAGGTGGTTTCGAATCATGGTCATCAGTTGGGTCAGAATGTTGGAAATCAGTTGGGTCAGAATGTTGGGAATAGAACAGTGGGTAATCCGAATGGGAATGTTACAGCTGCAGTCGTTGGGAATTATGGAAATGTGAATCAGGGTAATCAAGTTAAGTGTTACAACTGTCAAGGAGTGGGTCACATTGCAAGCAATTGTCCCACTAAGCCAAACAAGAAGAATTATGCGTATCTTCAGAAAGAAATGCTGTTGGCACAGAAGTCTGAAGTAGGGATGCAGTTGAGTGCTGAGGAACATGACTTTTTTGCTATAATTGATGAATTCGAAGACCAAGAGGAACTCAATGCGAACTGAATTTTCATGGAAAATCTTCAGGAAGCTAAGTACGACACTGATTCTGACGCACCTCCTATTTATGACGCCAATGCAGTCTCTGAGGTACCAATCATTGATCCATGCTATAACAATGTCATATTTGATGTGTTTACTCATGACGAACAGCATTCTGTGACGCCAGCACCTACTTATGATACATGCCTGGACGATCCGAGTAGTAGTAATATTCACTCTGAAACTCCAGATGTGGATCCTAGTGGAGGCTGTGTCGCACAAAATACTGAGACTGATGAGGAAACACGTGCCTTATTTGAATCATTAATCAATAATTGTGGCATTGAAATTGAGAAAGTTAAAAAGGTCAATCACGATGTTAAGGCCGCGAATGATAAATTGACCGCTGAGCTTGAGAGGTACAAGGAGAATGCAAAAGCCTTTGAATTTCACAAAAACAAAGAGTCAGAACTAGAAGTTGGTTATCGAAACTCCGTTTTAAAAGAAAAACAATTGCAAATCAAGTATAACACACTTGATGTTAATTTGAACTTGAAAATAAAATCTTTAAACGTAGAAATTTATGATCTTAAAAACCAACTTTCTAAACAACAAGCAACCTATTCTGATCTTGAAAAAGAGAAGAAAAAGTTGATTGCTGATTTTTCAAAACTAGAAGATTCTCTTCTTGATGAAATTCTTGATAAAAAATAAAAAATTAAAAAATTGGAAAATTTGCTTGTTACAACGGGTCATTCAGCCAAATCAACCAATATGATGATTAATCAAACAAATCCGTATTTTCATACCACTCAAAAAATGGCTCTTGGTAACAAACCTCCCTGTTTCCTCAAGAAAGCTCAGAATGAACGGAATGTTTTGAAAAATGGAAAAGCTTTGCATGAACCCATAATTGTTCGTGATTCTCTTGAAACGTTAGAACTATCTGATGAGAGTAGATCAAAAATGCAACAAAAGAACCCAGATCTAAAACCAATTGATTATAACAAACTTAACAAAATTTCTGCCATTTCTTTTGTTCCTCAAAAAGAAAAATCATAGTTTTCCATAACGCCCAGTGTTTCAAACAGTGTGTCCACACCAGTTTCAAAACCTGTTGTTGTCTCACAATCTCTTTCAAAAATCGAACAAATGTCTTCAAACAATCATTTTAACACAAGTGATGCTAGAAGCATTTTAGATGACATTAAAACTAGAATTGGGGGACTTCAAGCGACTGTTAAATCTAAAACCAATATTACAAATAATATCTAGTTTTCTAGTTTTGATGATGAAATGAAAAAGTTTTTTGAAACTCAAATTGCCCCTCCGCTGAATAACATCAGTGCAAGGGTAATTCATTTTGAACAAGCCTTTTTGAAAGAAACATTTGACTTTGTCAAGGACCATAAATCCCTGGTTAAGAAAGCTAATGAAAGTGTTGAACACATCAAAGTCTTGGAAACTTTAAATGATTCTCTCTTCGAATATGTTATAACTACCGATATCATGTCCATTGTTTTACAAACATATTCTGTTGAAGATCATGAAAGACTCCAGTCTGAGACCTACGAAATTGTTTCAAAATATGAAAATGCTCTTGCAAAACTTGAAAAAGAAAATGTCTCATATTTTAAACAACTTGATCGAAAAATGGAGGAATGCAAGTATGACAAACTATCGTATGAGCGTGCCTAAAAAGACATGAAAGAACAAAATGATCTTTTGAGGGCTCAGCTGGAATGTCAAAAAGGAAAGGCTATGGATACTAAGATTGCAAAACCATTGACTGAGGAGAAAGCAAATGTTCCCAAACAGGTTCTTAAACCAAAAATGTCTATTTCTCTGCCTCCTCCAAAAGTCAATAAGCAAAATGATTTGTCAAAACCAGTCACTCCACCTGCCTTGCCTAAGCAAAATGAAAAAATTGTTGAAAATGAAAAAGCGGTTATCGAGAAACCAAAAGTTTTAGCACCTGGCCTTTTTAAGATGAGTACCACTAATGCGTCTGCCTCCACATCTAAACCATATGGAACAAACGACATAAGTTTAAACAAGCACTCTAAAGAGACTAGGAAAGCCGAAACCAATTCTCTTGATAAAAAAGTGAATCCTAATGCATGTGCCTTACCTTCTACAGGACTAGAAAGCACCTCTAGGAGCAGAAGACTAAAGCCTAAGAGCAATACAAAGAACAATAGAGTCTCGCCTGCATCTAAGAGTAGTAGCTTGAATAAAGAGAAGAAAGTAGAAGAACACCCTAGGAATTTACCGCTTTATAATGAATCTGTTGAATCTGTTTGTTTAACTTGCAAGAAATCTTTAAGTAATGTTCATGATGATTGTGTTTCTAAGAAAGAGACTGTTAAGCCTGATCAGAATAACGTTCCAAAAAGAACTTATGCCAAACCAATAAGAAGTCTAGTTGCAAGATTTAGGTCTTACACTACTGATAGGAAGCATAGTCTTTACTATAGGGATGATATTTGGAAACCAATGGGTAAAATTTTCACACTCCAGAATGGTAGAATGGTAGAATGAGTAGAATAAGTAGAATTCTATAGCATAGTCTTTACTATAGAATGGTAGAATGAGTGATAAATCAGTATACCCTAAAGAAAACTTCTATGATTGTGATCAGGATTTTACCTCTAACCCAAAGGAACCAAAATCAAAACGGTTTCCAAAAACATCTTCTTCTGTATTTGGCAGGTATCGAAATATGTCTTTGGATCATCGACTCAGGTTGCTCCAAGCACATGACCGGGAATCGAAGTCACGATCAATTTCGTTTGAAATTCATGGGAACCGCTCATTTTGGAAATGATCATGTAGCGACTATCATGGGTTATGGAGATCTCCTTTCGAAAACTATTTGATCACTCGGGTTTACTATGTCGAAGGGTTGGGACACAATTTGTTTTCGATCGGGCGATTCGTGATGCGATTTAGAGGTTGCTTTTAGGAAAAATGCTTGCTTCATTAGAAACTTGGATGGCACTAATCTCTTAACTGGGAATCGTGATACAAACTTGTATGCTATCGACATAAACCAAATGGCCTCTTCATCACCCATATGTCTTATGACAAGAGCATCTGGAACAAAGTCCTGGTTGTAGCATAGATGATTATCCCATCTCAATTTCGACACCATCAACAAACTTTCCAAAGACAACATCGTCAACGGACTTCCAAAGTTCAAATACACCAAAGAACACTTATGTCCATCATGCGAACAAGGAAAAAGCAAAAAACAATCATATAAACCCAAATCCGTACCTAGTTCGGAAGCAAAGTTGCATATGTTGCACATGGACTTATGTGGCCCAATGAGAGTTGAAAGCATTAATGGGAAATAGTATATTCTTGTTATCGTTGATGACTATTCACGATATACATGGGTTAGGTTTCTGAGATCAAAAGACGAAGCACCAGGCATCATCATCACCTTTCTGAAACGTATTCAAGTACTTCTTCAAGCTCCAGTAAGGGTTGTAAGAATGCATAACAACGACACGTAATTTACAAATCGTGAGTTAAGAACTTATTTTGAAGATGTTGGAATAACACATCAGACATCAGTTGTTAGAACTCCACAGCAGAATGGGGTAGTTGAAGAAGAAATTGAACTCTTGTTGAAGCTGCTCGTACAATGCTAATCTATTCTAGTGCACCGTTATTTCTATGGTCTGATGTTGTTGCCACTGCTTGTTTCACTCAGAACCGATCCCTAATCCATCCAAGATTCAATAAAACCCCCTGATATCTCTTACTTTCACGTGTTTGGCGCTTTGTGCTATCCAACAAACGACAGAGAAGATCTAGGAAAACTGAAAGCTAAAGGTGATATTGGAATCTTCATTGGATATTCAGATAACTCGAGGGCATCTGTGGTGTATAACAGAGAACTAGGAGGATCATGGAGACGATGAATGTGAATTTTGATGAACTTTCACGGATGGCTTCGAGAGACTCGCCTAGAACCCGCGCTTAATCCAATGGCTTCGAGAGACTCGCTCTAGAACCCGCTAAATCCAATGGCTTCGAGAGACTCGCTCTAGAACCCGCTTAATCCAATGGCTTTAATCAAACAGATTAGAACCCGCACCAAACCTGCAGACTGGACACATCGATTCAGACTTATACAACAAAGAGCTCCATCAACTTTTGCCGACACCTCATGAACAAGAATGGGAGAATTTCTTCGAGTTAATGTTTGATGAATACTATGGTGGAACTTCGACAAATGCATCAAACCATCATTCCGCTGCACCCGCTCAAAATCATCCACCACCACCAACAGAAGATGCATCTACCACGGTCAAAACCGATGCACCAACTTCATCAACGTCATCTACATCAACTTTTGCAAATCCTATTCTTGAAACAGTTTTATTAGCAGTTGATGAGCAAAACCAAAACATATCATTTCAAGAAGAACCTTCACAAAACCAGAACGATGCAACGTTAGATGAAGACTTATTTGAAAACCCGTTTGCTACGGAATCAGCTGAATCATCTTCAAGCTTACGAGAACTATCTAACTCGCATACGTTTAACCAACGGTATCCTTCTACTCTGAAGTGGACAAAAGACCATCCAATTGAACAAGTTATTGGTGAACCTTCACGGCCAATTCAGACGATACGCCAACTTGCCACAAACTGCGACTTGTGCATTTACCTTTTCTCAATTAACACTATTGAACCAAAGAACATTCGGGAGGCAATGGTAGAAAACGCTTGGATAGAAGCGATGCAGGAGGAACTTCTCCAATTCCGTCTCCATGACTCTTGGGATTTGGTTCCAAGACCAATTGACATTCGCGTCATTGATCTCAAATGGTTATGGAAGAACAAAAGGGATGAAGAAATGACTGTAATTCGCAACAAAGCTCGCCTCGTGGCCAAAGGATACGACGGGGAAGAAGGGATAGACTTTGAAGAGTCATTTGCACGGTAGCTAGACTTGAAGCGATCAGATATTCTTAGCCTATGCACTCACAAAACATCACGGTTTATCGATGGACATTAAGACCGCATTCTTGAATGGAACTCTGAAAGAAGAAGTGTACGTGAGTCAGCCAGAAGGCTTCATAGACATGGAACATCCAGACTACATCTACAAACTCAAAAAGGCAATCTATGGTTTGAAACAAGCTCCGAGAGCGTGGTATGACGAACTGGCCTCTTTCTTGATCAAAAACAATTTCACCAAAGGAACAGTTGATCCTACCTTGTTTACAAGAAAATACAACGATGACATTTTGATTGTTCATATTTACGTGGACGACATCATTTTTGGGTCCACTAATCCGAATCTTTCAAAACATTTTGAAAATCTCATGAAAAGCAAATTTGAAATGTCCATGATGGGGGAACTAAAAAATTTTCTTGGTTTACAAATACATCAGTCCCCTCGTGGAATTTTTAGCAATCAATCTAAATATACAACTGAGATTTTGAAAAATCATGGTATGGATAATTGTGATTCGGTCGGTACACCAATGGTAACTTCACCAAAAATTGGAGCCGATTTATTTGGGAAACCTAGCGATCCGAAGAATTATCAGAGCATGATTGGTTCTCTCATGTACCTCACTGCTAGTCGACCCGATATTCACTTTGCTGTTTGCTTATTAGCACGGTTTCAGGCAAAGCCTACCGAACTGCACCTCAAAGTGGTTAAAAGGAACTTTCGGTACCTGAATACATCCATCCACATGGGACTTTGGTATCCGAAGGAATCTGGATTTGATCTAATCGCCTTTTCAGATGCGGACCACGCAGGTGATCAAGTTACATCAAAAAGTACATCAGGAGGAGCACAATTTTTGGGTGAAAAGTTAGTCAGCTGGTCTTCAAAGAAACAAGATTATACTGCACTTTCAACCGCTGAAGCCGAGTATGTGTCTCTATCTGCGTGTTGTGCTCAAGTTCTATGGATGAGAACACAACTCACAGATTATGGCTTTACTTTCGATAAAATACCTATGTATTGTGACTCGAAAAGTGCCATAGCCATATCATGCAATCCTGTTCATCACTCAAAGACTAAGCACATTCATGTCCGCTACAACTTCATCAAAGAACACGTAGAAGAGGGTAATGTTGAATTATTTTTCGTTAAGACAGATTACCAACTCGCCGATCTATTTACTAAAGCCCTTCCTAAAGAAAGGTTTAACGATTTAGTTCGACGAATTGGAATGCAAAGCCTAACCCCTGAGGAGTTAGAACGTCTTCTCGAATCTTCTTGAAAATGATTTTCAAAAAAGCCTCGTTGTAAATATCTTTGAAAAACCAAATACAAAATTTGAAAAACCAACAAAAGCAAAATATAAAAATATAAAACTTTCAAAAAATACAAAAACAATATAAAATCAAAAATCCAAAAATATTTTCTCACGACATGTCTCGTATAATCGATATTCAGACGTTTCTAGAAATGTCATTCAACAATGATACAGACATGTACAGATGCTTGAACGAGAGTTCTTTAAATGTTTTCTAAAACATGTCGTTTCTCAAAATTTCTTCAAAAAAAATGGCTTTCGTATACTTCAGTACGAAGCCCGGACAAAAATGATGACTTTTGATTATTTTCAAATCAAAACTCGTGTTTTTAAAAGAAAAAATCTAGTGTACGCTTCAGTGCACTACATTTAAAACAGGTGAGAAATCATCATCATCTTGAGCACCTTTTTCAAGATTGTTCAAAAAGATTTTTAAAATCTTTCAAAATATTTTGTGCTCAAGATAACTCCCTCTAAAACCCTTTAATTGATTATGCTTTATTAAAAGGGGAAGTATAAAACCAAAATGTTCCAAATTCATGCTTAAATCAAATCCGTTTGTCTCCCCAAAAGATTCTAAAAATGATGTTTAATCCGTTGATATCAAAAATATCACGAATATGATATTTTTGAGGGGGAGAAGACATGATTAAAATGTGATCAAAAAGTTTAATGATTGTTGTTTGAATCTCAAAAGAGCTCGACTCAGTCGTAACCATTGAATTGACGAGGAATCAAAGTCAGTAAATGTACCATTTCGAGAAACTCGTGATAGACACGCACTTTCATGGGTCTAACCTTCTTTTCAAGAAGAGTTTACAACTTCAAGGTAGTTAATTGAGCTAGTTGTCACCTAAAAACTGATAATGGAACTCTTTAACTAAGCTACGTAACCGTGTCTCGTGGGGAATTGTCTATCATGAGCCGATCAATTCAAAAAATGCAAACTCTACCCTCTATGTGCATATTTAAGTTAAAACAATATAAGCACATGTGAAGGGGGAGTATTTCTGAAAATTCAAAACTCTCAAGGTGTTAACAAAATGTTTTACAATCATAAAGATTTTGAGAGATTTTCAAGAAAATGGTTTTATGGCAACAATAGGATAGTCATGGAGTTATAAGGTGACTAGGGATAGGAAAATCCGTCCTATGATCCGCCAGAGCCGGAGGGATCTACCCAAGGACAATACCCATAGTTAGTATTAGAAGTCCTTAGGTATGATTGAAAAAAGAAAGTAATGTGAGAAAGGAGAAAGAAGGGGTTGAAGAATTAAAAAGAAAAGTAAAGAAATGGTGAAAAGAAATAGCCCTCCATAATCAACCTTAAGGCAGAAACCGGGTTCAATTCATCTGCTACTGGTTGTCAGTAGATGACACTGCAAATCACTTGCAATACTAGGTTTACATTTCATGACATCCCCTTACAATATTTCAATCATCAAGGGGGAGTACATTCGTCACTTAGACGAAATCTTTTGCAAACTTACTTGCAAAAAAACTAGATTAGTATCACTTTCTTGATGCCCTTACATAGGGATGGACTCGTCAAGGGGGAGTAAAGACGAGATCCGTTCCCGTTACTTGCTCTCTATTTTTTTTAATTTTATTTCTTTCACATGTTTTTCTTAAAACGATGTGTTGCTTTCTTTTTCAAACACTTTTGTTTCGACAAAAGGGAGAAGAAAGTAAAACTAAATTCAAACTTTACAATTTTAGCTTTTCCTTAAAATAATTTTATGTTTTGTCGACAACAAAAGGGGAGATTGTTAATACAAATAAGCCGTAAAAACGTTTATTTATATTTTACGATCTTCTAATGTTTTGTCGATAACAAACGTAAAATCATTTTAACGAAACAAATAAAATACGTAAATTGTTTGAACTAATAGTTTCTAACATATTCACACTTTCACATAAAACACTAAAACAAGTATAAGTGATTTAATGATTTAGTAATACATATGTATAACAACTAGTGTTTACATAATTGGGTATAATATACACATAATTAGTATGTAGTATATTGGGTAATATAAATGGGTAGAAACTTACGTATCACAACCCATTGGGCAAATACATTGAATGTAGTTGGGTACAACCCAAAGCCCATAACCCATGGATCTTGACCCATAACCCATTGCATGACATCATGCTTATATCATACATGGATAATATCCATAACCCATGGATCAACCCATACCCAAGTGACCAAGTTCATTGCACTCAAAGATACATTGTATCTATCCAAAGATCCATGGTTCAACCCATGACCCATGACCCATAACTAAAATACCCATGGGTAAAGGGCGTCCATGGATCCCTAGCTTAACGCTAGACGGATCCCTTGTGGAAGTGATCCGGGATCCGGAACATGAGGATTTTTCCTCTATAAATAGTGAGCCATTTCTTCATTATTTCTCACCCTTTCTAACACACTTTCTCCCCGAGTTAAAACTCACTAACCTTAGATCCAAGAGATCTATGTTTGTAGTTTTGTTTTTATGTGATCTTTTAGGTTCCTCTTAAAGGCAAGATCACCACCTTTGAAGTCGAGCAAGCTCAAGTCCATGAGTTGCCATACTTTCTCATCATCAAGGCTACTGAAGTCTTCTTGTTGATGATTCCTTTCTTTCTTCAAAGAAGTGTAGTGTTGAAGACATTAGTGAAAGATGTCTCAAGTATCAAGACGAAGATATTAGTGAAGGGTATCTATCGTCTATAGCATAAGCACTTGTGGTAGGTACTTAGAAGTCAAGACAAGAAGCATTAGTGAAAGGTGCTTAGAAGTCAAGACTTGAAGCATTAGTGAAAGGTGCTTAGAAGTGAAGACACAAGACATTAGTGAAAGGTGTCTTGTAGATCTAGTCAAAGGCATTAGTGAAAGGTGCCTTAGATGTACATTCGATATGGTGTGTTTTGGTGTACAAGATAGACTAGTATTAGATCCAAGGATATTGATATCCTTGATGATGTTGTAAAGGAGTAGATCTCCTTTGGGATTAGTCGTTGGTGTTGTGTGGTAGTAGTTCCTCCATTGCAATGGAACTAGGTGCTTAGCCTAGTACCTAATAAAGGGTAGGCGATGTTGTGTAGGTTTGGTTCACCTTGGAGTGAAAGAACCCGGTGGTTAGCCTAGCACCAAAAAAAGGGTAGGCGACGTTGTGAAGGCTTCTCCGCCATAAGGAGATTGGTGTAGTGTTTACGAACTCTCGATTAGGTGACTCGGGGAGTGGAGTAGGGCAAGGAAGGTGTCCTTGTAGCCGAACCACTATAAATACTCGCGTTGTGGTTTTGTGCTTCTTACTCTTATCTTTTCATTACATATCTTTATATGCTTGTTTATCAACATCCAACACACACAACCAAATAGATTGACATAAGTCGATCTAAATAGTTTAAAAGGAAGTTTTAATTGGTAAAACTATTCAACCCCCCCTTCTAGTTTTCCACAATTGGTATCAGAGCTTCGTTACCAAGTTTCTTGAAGTATATTGTACTTTAAAAACTTGATACGATCCATGGTTAATTGAAAACTACAAAGAAGGTTTTTCATAAAAACAAACACCATTTCTTTTAAAACTATACGTTTAGATGTTGATTTGATAACAACATTTTTTATTTATTTTTTTTTATTTAATTGCACTAATCTTCTTTGTCATGTTGATTAGTCAAAGCTCATACCCACCAAGCTTTAGGAGTCGCTTGGTAACAAGAATACCTTCCTTAAGAAGGTATCTTAAACGCAAAGGAGCGGGAATAGTGATAACGCCACATTTGCGACATTCTAAGTGCGGTGATAGGAAACTTCCTCGGGGTTTCGTCGAGCAAGTTTTATAACACCCTAGGCGATGAACCTAATCGTTGTAGTGTAGTAATTAGGGTAAGCCACGGTATTGATATCATTCTCAGGGAATAGGAATGCTAGTGAGAAGTTACTACGCTAAGGTTGAGGTTGAGGAAGATTATTTTTATATTTTTATGTTTTTAGAAAATGAAAAGGTACGAATCTCGGGTATTGGATTTGGGGGTTGGTATTGCTACCGATTACTCTACTATTATCTAATTATCTAAACTAAGGTTGTGATAGTCTATGTCTAATTGATGTGTACTCGTATGATAGTTTAAAATGTGTTTACTTAGGTTTTACTACTCCTTAATTATCTCCTATTGATGGTTGATTTGTCACGTCCTTATTCCTAGTTGCGTTGTGATTCTAAGGCTATAGGGCGTGCTTATTTCCTAACTCTTTGAAATTACCAAAGGGTCTTGTTTACAAATCCTCTAGTGATTTATAACGCCTACTCTACGGTTGTCCTTGAATACTTTATCCTACAATTACCTAGATAATTATATTCTAAAGTTCACAAAGAAATTTCAAGCATTAAGTACACAACGAATAATCTAGCGCACTCTAGATCATTAGTCAACTAAGATAAGTATCAACCAATCAATATTCAATAATTAAGTTTCATATTTCCTAAGCAAACACACAAATAAATTAGCGGGACATGGAGAACATGCAAGCATACACACAAATAATCAAAGACATAATTGAATTAATGAAGTAAATACTTATCTTGATGTATAATAGGGTTTAGAACCCTAAAATCTTGCACAAGAAAGCCTTGGTTCGGTTTAGGTTTTACTCCAAAAGACTACACACAAAACCGAAAAATTCGGATTCTATATATAAGATTACATCTGCGACGGCGCCACCTTATGTTTCGTGACGCCGCCGTGTCGCCGTCATTAGGGTTTCGTCTTGGCCACGTAAACCTTTCGACGGCGTCACCTTATGACCGTGACGCCGTCCTCTTGACTCGACGTCGTCTTGGATTGCATCTAGGCCGTCCCGAGTAACGACGGCCTACCTTTAGAACCCGACGTCGTCCTTGAAAACATGTAATTTTTCCTCGAGCCGTCACAAAATGCCTTCCGACGGCGTCGCAGATAACACATGACGCCGTCGCCTTATGTTTCAATGACTTTGAGTGTCTCGATTCGACTTTGGCCATTTTCTTCAGATATTCGCGCCTTTTCGTCCAAATAAGCATCATTCCAAGCATTTTGCCTTCAAGAGACCTAAAAGTGAAAAGGAACGATATTAAGCAATAACGGATACAAAAGTGATCGAATAAGGGCTTAAATGACCCTCAAAAGGTACCTTTTAAAACCTTATCAAATATCCCTACACTTGGTATTTGCTTGTCCTCAAGCAAATGTGCTTTTAGCCAATTAATTTATAAGTTGGGGTCATGAAGCATTCATTCAAAACGGTCCACAACACATATAAGCCCGAAAAGTCATAACAAGCACGGAATTACATACTAGCACCTCACATGGGGTGTTTGGATACTCACATCTCTCTCGGTGTATATATGAAATATAACAAATTGGAAATGGAAGATAAACACTCATTAACCGGTCCTAGTACATAGATTACCATAGGCTTGAGAATAGATCAAACCTCCATCGCTTTGGCGTAAGCACCTAGGAAAGACTATCAAAGAGGTCTTTAAAGGGTTGTAATGTTAGGCTTACGGTAGGAAATAAGGGTTTGGTGGGATAGGCTATATAGTGGTGGATAGTCAAAATCTCTATGTTGCAAGTATACGAAGAATGGCGTTGCTAAGCCAAGACTCGACACTCTAAAACTCTAGCAACGAAAATAAACAAACATAATTTAAAAGATAGATGTAGGATGGTAGCCCGTTTTTTTTTTTTTTTTTTTTTTTAATCAATTTTTTTTTTTTTTTTTTTTTTTCGAATTTTTTTTTTTTTTTTACATACACTTTTACTCTACCATCCTCTACGGTACATCAAAATGATAGGGATTTATAGACACATCCCTACACTTGAGTTTTTATTACTCTAACACTAATTTGACCCGAATTGAAAAGATCAAAACACTTGGAGTACATTATTATGCAAACAAAGGAATTTGAGTTTAACGTTCTCTTCCTATGTTTCATAAACTTTAACTTTTCCCATGAATCCCAATCATCCCAAAGCGTTATACAAAGGATATGACTCGACTTAGCAACTCATGCAAGCAACTAGATAATTGAACTAAGGGTTTTGGGTGATAACATAAATTGCACTAAAAGTGAGTGCAATAAAGGTAGGCTAAGGCGATTTGGGTGTATATTTGGGGTGGGGTGTAAACAATGCTCTTCATTGATATTCGGAAAACCGAAACATCACGAGAACCGCGAAAAGGATAGGCTCGAGGGGTTAACTAGGGTATCGTGTACTAAAGATGAGTACATCGCAAAGGGTGTGGGGAATTACTCAACCGAGATGGAAGAAGTAATTATATTACGGTATCAAACAAGGGTTTATCCTAATGCCTCTTATCATTTAGTTATTCCTAACTACACAAGTGTAGTCTCACTAGCGATCTCGAAATGCATCACAAAACAAGTTCTAGAATCTAATATACTACCGGTTCACACTCTAAGCATTAAAGATGAATGCTTTAATTCCTACTAATCTAAGGCGATCCTCACATTTTGGGTGGAATTTAGGTGGTAAAGGTTTTGTGCTAGTCATGCAACTTCCTATCCATGAGACGCTTTTGTTAAGACTAATGGCCCACTCTTATACGTCATGAAAAATTTTAAATTTGGCTAAAATTACCCTAACCTACATTTTCTCATGGTTTATTACACAAATACACTTGGACAAAGCAAATAGTCAAGGATAAGCATAGTTTCAAAGTTCCGTTTATTTTCCCTCCTACACTTAAACCGAACATTGTCCCCAATGTTCCCGAAAGTATCAAAGTTATGATAATAGAAGGTAATTAAAACAAAAGAAACTAATACTCCCCGATTAGCTCGGTAGGATCCGTAAAAGTGGTGGTTAAATCTTTTCCAAGAAGAGTTTTTTGCGTGAAAGGCTCCTTCCAAACTTGTGTAACTTCTTCTTGACAAACTAAACCCGCACACTAGAAGAAAACAAACGAAACCTTCGTAAAATCGCGGTAATAATATACATAAGACTCGATTTAAACTAGGATATAATGCTTGTGGAATGGATGTTTACAATTTGTTTTGAAAGTTAAGCGTGGAAAATTCCAAAATTTTACAAGTAGCTCGAAAACGAGAAAAAGTAAGTGAAGTTTTATTCCTTCCCGACGCCGTCAGTTGCAATCTGACGCCGTCGGTTATCCCGACAAAACCGGTCTGCGATTTTACGGAAAAATTCTAGAAAATGTACATCTTTAGAATCTGGAAAACTTCAAAAACATCCATTATGACTCGATACAAGCATTTGACTCGAACAAACAAACATATATATCTTTTAGTTAATTGTTATTCTCATGTTCACGTTTCTTATGAAACGTGTGTAATCCTCCCTACACTTATCCTTTATGTAAAATACCTTTATATGTAATTAAGACGAGGTTAAAACAAAATAAAGCATTTTACAAATTTAAACATGAGGACAAACAATTAATAAAAGATATATGACACTAACAAGCAAACAATTAAGCATGGGTTGCCTCCCACGAAGCGCTTTTCTTTATTTAAGAGTCTTGTAGCTAGACTCGTAGTCCTACTCCTACGTTGCCTCGTGCACGCTCGCGTGCTCATACCTAAGCCACTCCAACTCTCTTTCATTCTTTTTATAATCATCTCCTAATTCAAGGCATTTTTTGTAATACCGCTTTGTTTTCTCATATGGGTACCTAAGCCCACTTTGCTTATCTCTTTCACTAAGCAATGAAATAGGGTCATTCTATTACAAGCCTTAATGTCCCTATGTTTAAACCTAGGATGGCGTGGCATTTGATAGACAAAATCTTCGACTTCATCAGAGAAAGTGATTAGACCGTCAATCATTCGTTCATTCAACCTAGTCAAATTCTTGAAAGGTTTCCCAAAAATTACTTGAGTGAGGTCCTTGTCGATAAATTCTCCCAGGTTTTCTAAGACCATGAATTCTACCAAGTAGGCAAAACTTCCAACAAACACGTGCAAATGAGTGACTGCTTTAACAACGTTGTTCCCATGATAGGTTAACTCATTGACCTTGATTTTATTGTATAGATCCTTTGAGATTAAGTTTAAAGGCAAGAATGAATTCAAATAAGCATCGAACCCTTCTAGTCCTATTTTGCATGGGAATTGCATGTTAAATGGGCCATCTTTCTCAATCCTACATCTAGGGTCAAAGTATTGGGAGGATCTTCCTTAATTTCAAAGCTATCCTTATTGATGACCTTCCGCCATCAAGTTCTTCATCATGATCGAGTTCCTCATCGAATCGAGTAATAGAAAGGACTTTGTTGTTGCCAATTCACCTCGTTATGCCCTGGGTGGTTATCAAAATGGTGAGTGGGTGAAGGGTTTTGTGGGATTGTGTTCTCAACCTCGGGGTTGGGAATGGGTAGGGTGAAGAATCTTCGGTGGAAGATACGGATCATGGTGAGTAATGGTTTTTACGAACGAAGGTCACGAAGAAGGGGATAGACTAAGAGAAAGCTAAAAAATGAGAAAAATTTACTTGATAGGAATCAAGCAAAGAAACCTAAACGAGGTGGACTACTAACTAGCTATTCTATTCCCCGTGGCGTAAAAAACTTGATAACGCTACACGCGTCGTTCGGGTCAAGGAAACTTCCTTTTCTCGAGCAAGTTTTATAACACCCCAGGCGGTGAACCTAATCGTTGTAGTGTAGTAATTAGGGTAAGCCACGGGTATTGATATCGTTCTCTGGGGAATAGGAATGCTAGTGAGAAGTTACTACGCTAAGGTTGAGGTTGAGGAAGATTATTTTTATCTTTTATGTTTTTAGAAAATGAAAAGGTACGAATCTCGGTATTGGATTTGGGGGTTGGTATTGCTACCGATTACTCTACTATTATCTAATTATCTAAACTAAGGTTGTGATAGTCTATGTCTAATTGATGTGTACTCGTATGATAGTTTAAAAATGTGTTTACTTAGGTTTTACTACTCCTTAATTATCTCCTATTGATGGTTGATTTGTCACGTCCTTATTCCTAGTTGCGTTGTGATTCTAAGGCTATAGGGTGCTTATTTCCTAACTCTTTGAAATTACCAAAGGGTCTTGTTTACAAATCCTCTAGTGATTTATGAACGCCTACTCTACGGTTGTCCTTGAATACTTTATCCTACAATTACCTAGATAATTATATTCTAAAGTTCACAAAGAAATTTCAAGCATTAAGTACACAACGAATAATCTAGCGCACTCTAGATCATTAGTCAACTAAGATAAGTATCAACCAATCAATATTCAATAATTAAGTTTCATATTTCCTAAGCAAACACACAAATAAATTAGCCGGACATGGAGAACATGCAAGCATACACACAAATAATCAAAGACATAATTGAATTAATGAAGTAAATACTTATCTTGATGTATAATAGGGTTTAGAACCCTAAAATCTGCACAAGAAAGCCTTGGTTCGGTTTTAGGTTTTACTCCAAAAGACTACACAAAAAACCGAAAAATTCGGATTCTATATATAAGATTACATATCGCGACGGCGTCACCTTATGTTTCGTGCGCCGTCGTGTCGCCATCATTAGGGTTTCGTCTTGGCCACGTAAACCTTCGACGGCGTCACCTTATGCTTGTGACGCCGTCCCTTGACTCGACGCCGTCTTGGATTGCATCTAGGCCGCCCGAGTAACGACGGCCTACTCCTTTAGAACCGACGTCGTCCTTGAAAACATGTAATTTTTCCTCCGAGCCGTCGCAAAATGCCTTCCGACGGCGTCGCAGATATAACATGGCGCCGCCGCCTTATGTTTCAAAGACTTTGAGTGTCTCGATTCGACTTTGGCCATTTTCTTCGTATATTCGCGCCTTTTCGTCCAAATAAGCATCATTCCACATTTTGCCTTCAAGAGACCTAAAAGTGAAAAGGAACGATATTAAGCAATAACGGATACAAAAGTGATCGAATAAGGGCTTAAATGACCCTCAAAAAGGTACCTTTTAAAACCTTATCAAATAGTCTAAGTGACATTTGCTGTGTCATTTGTAAAGACATTCCTAAGTGCGCTAGAGGTATGATTTTCTTTTTACTTTGCTTGATAATTAAGTATACCTATTTAGGTATTTATATGATTATCTTTTGTGAAAATTACATGTTTTACATGAAGCTTCATTAGGAAGCCTTTTTCTCACATACGTGTCTTATTTCTCGTCTAAAATCGTGGTATATAAAACTTATGTTTTGTTTCTTTTAATCCAATAATAAAAAAAAAACACGAATTTCAAAAATTCCTCCTTCCCTGTAAATAACCTCACCGTCGACCACTCTACCAAATCCTCACTTTTTCAAATCTTCTAATTTTAAAAATTTCCTCTCATTCAAAAATTTCATCTTCCTCCTCATTCCATCTCAACCGAAACCTAGAAGATTCATCATCATCATGGTTTACATCCCACTCGTGCTCATCGCCTTAACAGTCATTGCACTTGTGTTCCCTATGATGAAGTTCACATATGGAGACATTTACTTCGTGTTGTTAATCTACATTGGGATCATATACCCAATCCTTTGTATCATCCTTAGTATTGAAATGCAATATTACTAATAATCTAGTTATCTAGGTCATTATTATCATAATGTGTTTGTCTTTTCCTTTGTTTTATTTGTTTCTTTTTCTTTCGTGATACATTAGAAGTCATATATGCATGTTAAAAGAAAATGTAGGTTAAAACATATATCTTGGTATAAAACTATGAGATCTAAAACCTATGCTTTTATATAATCTGTTTCATTAATACGAGATCTACGGATCCCGAAAGTTATACTAGCCGGATCCTTTTGAAAAGGAACCGTGGGATCCGATCTTGAAAACAGAGTTTTCATGCAAATTAAAAATCACTATCCTTCTAAATGTAATAATCCACTAGAAAGTCAAAACCTTGAGTGAGTTAAAGTGTTAAATATTGTTATTAATAAAAATCTAGTAAAAACATTAGATAATCATAGGTTGACCACAAACATCACCTCCTATTAACCCATCACTTCTATAGGTTCAACAATGACACATGAATACGAGTTTGATTTTTCACTCACTAGCGTCTACACTCCTAACATCTCTCTTGAGCCCAACACACCTGTCAATCATGTCCGTGGGTTCAACAATCTCGAAACCCGTCACTTCCATGAAGGACGTATTGTAGACACCTCTCTACAATTCGAAGAAGGTATCAATACCTCCTTCCGAGCCATAGGAATACAATGTCTTCTTGAAATCAACGAGAAGATATGTCCAAGGTTCATAATGGAATTCTTCCGTCAAGTCGAACTCGTTCGTAACGAGGATCGCTCTCTATCTCTTTGGTTTTATATCAAAAACCAAAAGTTCACTCTAACCCTTGGGCATTTTGCTCACATCCTCCGGATTCCAAATCATGGACAATGTGCCTTCACCGAAGATTGGTCTCTTGATTCTCTCTTCAACTTTCGTGAAGAAAATTGCCCATATTGTTCACACATACCCTCTCCAGAAGATTTAAATCGTATAATATGCAAACCTCGACCATATTACTCCGATCCAAACATTATCTTTACAAGGGATATCCGAGAAGAGTACAAGCCTCTTGCACTCATCCTACGTGAAAATGTTTGGAGCCTTAGGGGAAATCGAGAAATTCTTCCCGCTTGTTGTGCTCACATGTTGTACTGTTTGCTAACACAACAACCATACAATCTCACCTACTTCTTCGCAAGGCGAATTGCAAATCTTCAAGGATCCAAGAATAAACTCATCCCTTATGTAATGTTCTTGACACGCCTCTATCATAATGTTATGCACTTCCATCCTCAATTTCAAAGTCCGTTGTACGTACTTGTGAACAAGATGATGGAACCGCTAAACATATCTCTCATGAAGACTTTCTTCATTCTTGATTCAACCAACACTCATCAATCACATAATGATTCTCCTAGCAAAAACACTCAAGGAACCTAGTAGTATTCCAAAATAGGATCAATTCTATTATACTCGTGCTTTATCAATGTAATCTAATTTCCTTCATGAAATAAAACATCTTACATTTGATATCTTAGTATTAGAACTCTTTTTAGACTATCCTTGAGATATAATGCATTGTCAAGATCATTGCATACCTTTAGTAAAGGTCCTGCTGAGCAGATGGGCGGATCCCAAACATTGTGCTAGACGGATCCCTACACTTAGGGAACCGTGGGATCCGACAAACAGAAAATGCAATTGCAAGCATTATATTTCAAACATATCCTTAGAACACCTCACACTAAGCTAAACATAGTGTCTTAAGGCAAATTAAGTCCTTATCAAGATAGGATGATCCTTCCTACTCACACACCTAGATCACACTCTAAAACGCTTGTAGATCTACCATTTCATTTTAATCCATTATTCTTCCACTCTCAAACTCACACTTCATTTTCTACTTAGTCTTTAAAATCTTTCGATTATGAAAAAATTGATCATAAATCATCCTCACCTCAAAATTGATCAAAGTTGATCAAATTCTAATTTTCTCATCTCAAAGCCTCTAGGATATTATCATAAGTCACAACCTGATCTCTAGGATCATTTAGCTTAAATTTACACTCTCACCTTTAGTGTCATCCTTGCTCATCCATTGGTACTCTTTGAAAGTTCCAAATCCTTCCATAAAAGACAATCATTAGCTACATCACTCATTACCTTCAAGTAGTTAAGCACCCCTTCATTTAAGACATTTAGGAAGACTGAAACACTCAAGATGTTATAGGTCTTAGATCTTAGAAACATCATTTCCACTCTTTCATAACTGCTAAATTGCCGGATCCCTAGGATTAGCCTAGACGGATCCCTCTTAGGAAGGAACCGTGGGATCCGGATGACAGTTTATGTCAAATCTTGCTAAAACAATCATTTCAACTCATCTTCCTAACTCAAACACTCCATCTCACCTTAAATGAATTCCTAGATCAATGCAACCTCTGAAGTTGACTCTTGTGCATGTTAATCATCACATTCCAATGAATCCTAATGGCTTAAGGCTTAAATGCACTTGCCAAATCTCTTGGTTTATAAACCACCTTGTTAGGACCTCCATAGTCATCACTCTCATCCTAACTTTAACTTTGAAATCTTTGCAAACCTCTTGAAATCATCTCATCATGAGGAAAACCCCAGTAGTAACTTATCCACCAAAGAACCACCCATGAAAAAGGCGCATGTTATACGAAATCTCTTCAACCGAATCATCTCCGGTCAAGCCAACAAATGATAGGATCCTTCATCATCCAATCAAACCAATTCCTAAAAGGATAGTACCTACAAAACTACCAATGCCAAACACCACCATACCTCCTAGGCCAAACAATATCATCTCCACTAAACCATCACCATTAGTTCCTAGAGCTATTTCGTTTACATCCCCACTATCATCACCACACCTCTACAATTTAGAGGAATTGCCTCCTAGGCCGTCTCATCCGCTTCCGCCGACAACATTTTCCTCATTAGGAGGAATAATGGTACAAAATCAAAGTTTTGAGTCAACACTTGCTCCGGCTTCCTTTTCGCCATTTCCATCATATAATCCCATTTGGATTATGAAAAATCATCAAAGTCAACCACCCGACCATATGGAAGTTGACACTTCTCTACCATCACCGTCATTCTTGGTCGAGCCATTCTCAAATGTGCCTCCACCAGTCCCTCCATCGTTTGAAGCTCCACAAGCCGCTTCACTTGATCCTTCGCATCAAGCCATCTCATTTCTTCCACCACCACTACCTAGCCATGACAAAGATTGCTATCATTGTCAACATGTTGAAAGTTTGATACATGAAGTACGAGAAGACCAATGTTTCATGTTCTATCATCTCCTCGAACGTTTCGACGAGATCAAACCTAAATAAAACTTGAGCTAGAAGATTTTAGTGGTGTCCTATCATCAAGCGATAATTGGTTTAGAAATTCCTAGCCATGTATTTTCTTATTTTCTTAGTTTTTAGAGTCATGTATATCATAACTCTAGTTTTATTAAAATGGAATTACATGCTACTTGTTATGTTTCTGAGCATATGATTACTTTGTAATCATATCTCATTTTTGTGATAACATTGCTTGTTATATCACCTTTGCTGAAATTAATCAGCTAATACGGATCCCTACTAGGAGGGAACCGTGGGATCCGTGAGACAGAAAGCTTTCTTTCTACAAACTTGAACCACATTTGCAAGAAATTGTGAATTATACTTGCTTTCTAACCTTTGTTTTGTAGTTATTCAATTTACACATGAAGACTTTGACATCCTAAAGCTAGGGGAGCTTTATGTCAAAGCAATACATTGCAAATCACTTGCAATACTAGGTTTACATTTCATGACATCCTCTTGCAATATTGCAATCATCAAGGGGGAGTACATTCCTCACTTAGACAAAATCTTTTGCAAACAAACTAGATTAGTATCACTTTCTTGATGCCCTTACATAGGGATGGACTCGTCAAGAGGGAGTAAAGACGAGATCCGTTCCCGTTACTTGCTCTCTATTTTTTTTAATTTTATTTCTTTCACATGTTTTTCTTAAAAACGATGTGTTGCTTTCCTTCAAACACTTTTTGTTTCGACAAAAAAGGGGAGAAGAAAGTAAAAACTACAAATTTAAACTTTACAATTTTAGCTTTTCCTTAAAATAATTTTATGTTTTGTCATCAACAAAAAAGGGGAGATTGTTAATACAAATAAGCTGTAAAAACGTTTATTTATATTTTACGATCTTCTAATGTTTTGTCGATAATAAACGTAAAATCATTTTAACGAAACAAATAAAATACGTAAATTGTTTGAACTAATAGTTTCTAACATATTCACACTTTCACATAAAACACTAAAACAAGTATAAGTGATTTTATGATTTAGTAATACATATGTACAACAAATAGTGTTTACATAATTGGGTATAATATACACATAACTAGTATGTAGTATATTGGGTAATATAAATGGGTAGAAACTAAAGTATCACAACCCATTGGGCAAATACATTGAATGTAGTTGGGTACAACCCAAAGCCCATAACCCATGGATCTTGACCCATAACCCATTGCATGACATCATGCTTATATCATACATGGATAATATCCATAACCCATGGATCAACCCATACCCAGTGACCAAGTGCATTGCACTCAAAGATACATTGTATCTAGCCAAAGATCCATGGTTCAACCCATGACCCATGACCCATAACCAAAACACCCATGGGTAAAGGGAGCGCCCCACGGATCCCTAGCTTTGTGCTAGCGGATCCCTTGTGGAAGGGATCCGTGGGATCCGGGAAACATGGGATTTTTCCTCTATAAATAGTGAAACATTTCTTCATTATTTCTCACCCTTTCTAACACACTTTCTCCCCGAGTTAAAACTCACTAACCTTAGATCCAAGAGATCTATGTTTGTAGTTTTGTTTTGTGTGATCTTTTAGGTTCCTCTTAAAGGCAAGATCACCATCTTTGAAGTCGAGCAAGCTCAAGTCCATGAGTTGCCATACTTTCTCATCATCAAGGCTACTGAAGTCTTCTTGTTGATGATTCCTTTCTTTCTTCAAAGAAGTGTAGTGTTGAAGACATTAGTGAAAGATGTCTCAAGTATCAAGACGAAGATATTAGTGAAGGGTATCTATCGTCTATAGCATAAGCACTTGTGGTAGGTGCTTAGAAGTCAAGACTTGAAGCATTAGTGAAAGGTGCTTAGAAGTGAAGACACAAGACATTAGTGAAAGGTGTCTTGTAGATCTATTCAGAGGCATTAGTGAAAGGTGCCTTAGATGTACATTCGATATGGTATGTTTCGATGTAAAAGATAGACTAGTATTAGATCCAAGGATATTGATATCCTTGATGATGTTGTAAAGGAGTAGATCTCCTTTGGGATTAGTCGTTGGTATAGTGTGGTAGTAGTTCCTCCATTGCAATGGAACTAGGTGCTTAGCCTAGTACCTAATAAAGGGTAGGCGACGTTGTGAAGGTGTAGTTCACCTTGGAGTGAAAGAACTAGGTACTTAGCCTAGTACCTTATAAAGGGTAGGCGACGTTGTGTAGGTTTGGTTCACCTTGGGTGAAAGAACACGGTGGTTAGCCTAGCACCGAAAAAGGGTAAGCGACGTTGTGAAGGCTTCTCCGCCATAAGGAGATTGGTGTAGTGTTCTGAACTCTCGAGTAGGTGACTCGGGGAATGGAGTAGGGCAAGGAAGGTGTCCTTGTAGCGAACCACTATAAATACTTGCGTTGTGGTTTTGTGCTTCTTACTCTTATCTTTTCATTACATATCTTTATATGCTTGTTTATCAACATCCAACACACACAACCAAATAGATTGACATAAGTCGATCTAAATAGTTTAAAAGGAAGTTTTAATTGGTAAAACTATTCAACCCCCCTTCTAGTTTTCCACAGAGAGGATTTACAATTGTGATCCTCAGTGATTGAATGGAAACTCCTGCCAGGGTCAACATCAAGCGACCACAGCGGCAGTCACTTGTAATTCTTATGGATTACGCTTAGTTTGTCTCAAACGGTCTACAGTCGTGAAGTGATGCTTTGGTGTACTTCAGCGACTCACCTGAACTGTAGATGTACCTCGGTACATCGTGTTAGCCTTCTTGAGGGCCTCCAGTTTCAGGAACAACCTTTGCTAGATTTAGAGATGTGTTTTCACAATATGTTGTTAACACCCTCGACATTCGAACTTGTAAGTGCTCGAAATCCCGCTAAGGAGATTCCTTTCATGAATCGAACCCTGAAGACGTGGGTCGTTACTTGGATTTATTCAATGTAATCCCAACTGTCCCTTATGGGATTAGGACGGCTGATTCGCCCGACCAAGGTGAATGGAATCAAGACATTCATCAGTAGAACAATTGTAGTAATCAATTCTTTAAGAAAAGATTACAATGATCAATTGGTGTTCGTGGATTGTACACAGGAAGTCATGATCGATGGATGCTCGCGGGAGGAAGAGATCGTGCAGATTCTCCACATGCTCATACCAACAACATCACAAATGAAGTTCTCATCAAATTCAAAGGCAACACAAAGTTAAAGATGATTATTCATCAATGTCCAAAAATCTTCAAAGTTTAAAGACTCGAGAACTTCATCATTGGAAACTCAAAGTCAAAAAGAAGTGTGAGCATGGTGGAGAATGACGTGGAGACACCTAACCAAAGAAGTTGACAAATGGCAGAATACCACATTATCTGATCACAAAGCATGAAGGAACAAAAATCAAGACTATTCAATATCGACACACAAACTTCAAGCTCAATAAAAGTAAAGACCTAATCAAGTGGAGCATATTTTGAATGACTACCCCTTAGGGGGAGATTGTTAGCCTTAATAATAATTAATAGAAGTGATGGTCATTCATATTTATGAACTTTGTAACGTGTGTTAGATATCGTACTAGGATAGTCAACGGGCTCGTGGATTGGGCTAAGCTAAATGGCTAATAGTTATGTTAAGCTAGCCTTATGTAAGTTATTATCTAATCCAACCCAATCCAAGCCCATGCCAAGCCCATTAGGGTGTTTTGTATGAGAGTATATGTTGGAATCACTCCTAAACAGTATTTCAAGTATTTATATTTCATATGTAATAGGTAGCTTTATTATGGCCTTTATGTTTGTTTAAGGTCAAGCTTATGTAGAAGGCCCATAAGCTTAGGCCCAAGCCCATATAAGAAAGGATGGGAACTAGGGTGTTGCCTAGCTTCCTCCTATAAATCTCTTGTAAACCCTCATTTGAGGTTGGTTGTTCAAGTTGTTTTCTTTCACTCATGCCTCACGCCTAAACCGTATTATTACTATTGTGTGTGTGTGATAACTTGTTCATCCGCCTTTATCTCTTTCTCTATAACTTGTGTTTGTAAAATTAGTGACCTAACAGTGGTATCAATCGCCTACTAGTTGGGTGAATCGTTTTGTTTTTGAAGTAGGTTTTGGTCCCTGGCGTAAAACTAACAGTGATACTTTGGTTCGCTTAATAACTTGTTTTTACACTTTTAATCCAAGATTCTTGTACTTTCAATGTTTTAAGGTGTTAAAATACTTGTTTTGGCAAAAGTTTCAACCTTTACGCGTGGATTTCGTTTTAAGCTTGTTTTGTTCTTGGGTGTCGTTTCACGCGTAACCCGTTTAGCGATTTTGGTACATCAAGTTTCACACTTTTGTGTTCTTTTGGTACTATTGAAGCTATTCCATAACAAAAATCTGGTTTAGAAACACATTTGGGCAAAATCAACATTACGAGTAATCCTACGCGTATTGAAACCCTAAATTTACGCGTAAGATTTTCCTTGGTTTGATTTTCATTTTCCTGGTTTATTCCGTGTTTTCTTACTTGGATAAGTCTGAAAACACGTCGACTTTGGATATCTTTTGCACCGTGATAGTGTAAAGATCATTTGAGCAAAACCCTAAACTTACGCATAAGCACAAGCTTACGCGAGAAATCCCACGCATAAGATTCACTTTACGCGTAAACTTAAGTCTCGCATAAGGTAATCCTCGCCTAAATTTTCTACGCCTAACTTTTGTCTCACGCATAACTTTAGTGCTTTTATCCTACTTACGCGTAAGCTAAATCTACGCGTAACTCCTTATTGTTACGCCGTAACTTTTGGTGTTTTTACGCATAAGTGCTACTTGGTTTCTTGTCTTTCCTACGCCTAAGGACACTTCATCAACAAAGGTTCATTCGACTACAAAGATCCATTTTTACTACACAAGTTTAACAACATGTCTCAACCACCATACTCTAACTATTTTCCTCACACTTATAATCATCAACAACAACAACAATTAACTCCACAACATCAATAATGGAATCAACAACAAGCTATTTATCAACAACAATTTAATCAGCAACATACTCTACAACTTGGTGCAATTCCACAACCACAAATGGTTCAACCAACACCAAGCCTTCAAGCTCAACCCTACACAAACGATTTCAATCAACATCCATCAAGGAACACTATGAAGGAACCCACTTGGTTTGCAAAGATGTGTGAAGCTTTAAGCAGCCAACAATCAATTCAGGAAGCTGGATCACTTGATAGACCTCCAATGCTCACTCCAGGAAACTACGATCAATGGGTGATAAGGTTCTTTCGGTTTTGTGATCTGAAGAAGCCACATGGAAAGTTCTTAAAGAAGGTTATCTTGGAAGGTCATTTGAGATGCCTCTTGTCATTGTGCAGGAGATCAGCTGCATTCCACCAAGAGATGAACAAACCAACATTGCTCTTTGTTGCGAGATCTAAATGCTACGAGAACTTCTACACTATGAAGTCGATGAACTTGCAATGGAATACATCCTCTTAGGATTACCAAACCCAATTCTTCGTAGTGTTGATGCTCAAAAGACCGCACAAACAATGTGGGATCATATTCGTCTTCTTATGGAAGGATACGTACTCAATCGGGAGGATTTGGAATCCAAAATTTACTTGGCTTATGAACACTTCATGATTGAACACGAGAGACACTAGAATCCTATCATCATCGATTTTCGGACATCATCAATGATTTGGATAAACACAACATCATCATGCCAAGAATTGCGGTGAATACAAAGTTCACGAGTAGTCTTGGTCACGAATGGGAGAAGTATGTCATTTTTCTCCGTCAAGCGAAGAATATGCATCATTCTACTTATGGATTGTTGTACGATTACTTGAAGCCTCATGAAAAGGAAGTTGATCGGGAAAGGATTCTCCGTGCTCAACTAGCTAAACAATCACAACCGGATAATCAACAACTTGCCTTGTATGCTCAATGAATTATCCTCTCAACCAAAGAACTCAACTAAGCGCTTCAAACACACCTTTACGGCAACAACCTCAACAAAATCAATTGGTTCCATACAACAACAATGCTCAAGCATATGTCGTTGAAGAAGGCGAGGAAATCGATCCATTCAAGCATTGCAACAAGGATTTGTGATGATTGCTAATGCTTTTGGCGTTACACCAACAAATCCAACAATCGTATTCGTTCCTCATCTAACACACGGACTCAAGTTGTGAACAATGGACGTGTTGAAGTTCGAATCGTGATTATGGTCGTCGGATGGGCGGTGGTCAAGGGTTTAATCTTTGGGGTAGGAATAACAACGAGCTCAAGTGGTGGAGCAGGAAATGCTCGAGAATCGGTTAAATGGTCTTAGATGCTACAACCGCAATGAGAAAGGACACACAGCTAATGCATGCCCAAAGCCAAGGACTAGGGGCGGTGCTTATTTCAAGGAGGCTTTACTTTTGGCTCTTAAGGATGAAGCGGTGGATCTCTCACGGACAAAGAACGAGCTTTATGGTAGATGCAGACTCGGATGATGATATGGAGGACTTGCAGGCCAATGCATTTATTATGTTGATGGCTAATATGCAAGAGTTACACATGAGTGAAACAGGCCCGATGTATGACGATGGCTTGTCTCGGTGCCGAACAAACCATCATCATATCTAAACTAATATCTCCGTCAATATCTCGAATCAGCACGGCTCGGAATGTTCAAAATGAGTCATCTACATCGCATTCGGCGATTTTCAAATAAACCCGTAGTTACATTTGACGATCGAGATGACCTTATGGTTTCCTTGATAATCAAATTGACTCCGTGGTTATACTTGAGGATCTAAATAATGATCATGTTGTGACTCACGTTGAACACGATGAACCTTGCCTCATCCGGATCTTGTTACATTTAAAGACCAACAATCCCAAATTCTTTGAATGTGTTGCATTAAATCAAAACTTAAAAAGTAAAAATGCCTTTATTAACCAAGGATTTTGAATGCTTACAAATGCAACTCAATTTTTCAAAACTCAAGAAAACCAGTGAAAAAGGTTTTGAAGCCGCTTTCAAAATCTCATCAAAGCGAAAATATTTAGAGACGGATCGTGATCTAGCCGCCTCGAAGAATGCTTTGTTGTGCGAATTAGAACAAGCGAAACACGAACATAAAAAGCAAATTAACGCCTCACCTTGGAAAATCAAAAACTAAAAGGTTGAGTTGTTAAATTGTCAAAAACAGTTCTTCAGATACAAAAAGCATTCAACGAATCGGGTAGATGACCTTCTTGAATAAATTCTCGGCTTGCAAAACAAACTTAATGAGTTTAAACTGTTGTTTACAAACATGGTGAATCGATATGACTATTGAAAAGTTTACCTTAAAACCCAATCCAAAAGGATATTGAAAAATCTAGGCGATTACAAACCAAAGCTTTCACTAAAAACATTCAAACCAACTCTTGAAGTTTCCGATGTAGAATACAAAATTGATAATCTTGTCATGAGTGTTGTTGAATATCATCGTCAAGAGGAATTAGATGCGTAAGACGAGAGTCGATCAAAATTAAAAACGTTGTTTACAACAAACCTTTTAATTATAAAACGCGGTCACTTTCACACCAAGGGTTATCATCAAAACACCTAAGTCTTCTAATGTTAATCCCAAAGCAATTTGCACAAACTTATGGTCCTTTACCTTCCATTAGTGAAGTAAACTCAAAACCCGAAAATCGAAAAATTCTTGATATTTTGACATTTTCATGGTCGACCTCAAAATTTTACAACATGAGATAGAATATCGCTCCGAAATCAAAGTTGAACATTTTCAATCGCCTCAGCGCGAGAACAAAGAGACATTTTTCGAAAAATCTTTTACCTAATGTTAAAAACTTGAAAAGTTGTGCAATTTCTGGAAAACGATTTTCATAAGGAACTTGGGGTAATGAAAACGCCGAGAAAGCGAAACATCTATTTCTAATACTAAGCGTAAAAAGAAACTCTTGAGAAAAGATGTTGATCGACTCTTGGAAGATGTTATCGTCTTGATATCCATAATGTTGTGTTATTCTATTCTTTGCCATATGCATCGATTATACCTCTGCGATATTGTTGAAAATGTTGTAACTATTGAGAACACCGATAATGTGCTTGGATCGAGTCTTTAAAAGTCGAAAATAAACGATTACTCACCTGAAATTTACAATGCAAAACGTCGTCTTCATTGGTGTGAAAAGATATTCACAATCATCAACTTAGTTTTCAAAAGAAAATCGCTCAGTTGAGTGCAAAATCTTCGATCCTAAAATTGAGCAACTGGATGATCAAAACGTGTCTTTGAAAAGTCAAATCTCAAAATATGAACAAGAACTTTCAAAAGTTAAATAGGAATATGGTGTCATATTTGATTTACTCAATAAGACTCGTCATGAAGCATCTACCGAACTTGATCACTATCTTGCTCACACTAGAGAAGTCATGAATTTTGCGGGTAATATTCGTTCTGAAAATCAAGATTTGATTCACACTATCTCCAAGTTAAGGGAAATGTTAGGAAAGTATGAACAACTTCCGCCTACCGTGATTAAGAGATTAGCACCAGTCACACTTAGTAATCATGAACCTAGAATCCCTACCGCCAAATCACAAGTTACTAATGTGTTTCCCTCTCTTGAAACAGAATAGTTGCGTCTTTTCCAAGCGTCCGCACTTCACGGACTAGAGCACTCAATCGAAGAATAGGAAGTTGCGACCTAAGAAAAGATCAATAAGGAATGCTAAAGTAGAAGAACACCCTAGGACTCGAATAAAACTCATGTTGCTTCCACTATAGATGTTACGTCCGCAAATGTAATAGAAATAGTGATGTAACAAATGATAAACCGTTAAGTACTTTTGATATTGATCGATGCACCTTGTGTTATTTGTCGAAAGAGTATGAATTCGATTGTCATGACAAATGTGTTGCTAAAGCTATAATCTCGATTACGGAATCCTAAGAATCATAATACCTCTAGGCCCACTAATCATTCTAAGTCGTGCTTGGTAAACCACCTTCTTTAGATTCTAAGGCAACCATTGCTATCACGGTAGCTCGGCTTCACCTCCTAAGAATGTAGTACCACCTAGTGCATTCACTAAGACTAAAGCAAAAGTAGTTATAGATGGCGAAATGGATATATAACACACTAGGATTTAAATGGATGCCTAAACTTATTAATGTGTGTATATCTAATATACATGCTTGAACCCTCTAACATTTCGGGTTCCACATCTACTTCTATTCCATACGTGTGTAAATGTGTGTAATGTCACGGTGATCTGATCATTCTCGAGATTGTTGATAGCGGATGTTCCCGACATATGACGAGCAATCTTAAAGCATTATCAAACTTTATTGCAAAGTTCATTGGCTTCGTCGGGTTCGAAGCGATCACTCGCGACCATCATGGGCTACGGAGATTATGTCAATGGGAACATCGAAATCGGCAGGGTTTACTATGTGGAAGGCCTCGGTCACAATCTGTTTCGATGAGGTCAATTTTGTGATGGAGATTTGGAGGTTGCATTCAGGGAGAAAACTTGTTTCATTCGTGATCTACAAGGAAATGACCTTATGTCTGGCTCGCGTAATTCTAGTCTCTACACTATCTCTATGCAAGACATGGTTGCTTCCTCTCCCATTTGCTTACTTTCAAAGGCAACATCTACAAAATCCTGGCTATGGCACCGTCGTCTCTCACATCTAAACTTTCAAACCATCACCAACCTTGCTAGACACAAACTAGTTGAAGGACTCCCACGATTCCGGTATTCAAAAGATCGCCTTTGCTCAGCCTATGAACAAGGGAAAAGCACTCGTGCTCATTTTCCTTCAAAGGTGGAACACAGCTCTCAACATGTGCTTCATCTTCTTCACATGGATTTGTGTGGCCCGATGTGCGTGCAAACGATCAATGGCAAACGCTACATCTTAGTAATTGTTGATGACTACTCACGATGGACTTGGGTCTACTTTCTTCGAAGCAAAGACCAAGCTCCACAAATGATCATCACCTTTCTCACAAAAATACGAGTTCACTCCGCAACACCGTCGGGATAATCGTAATGCACAAAGGCTGAATTTTTAACAACACCCTTCATGAATTCTATGAGAAAGTGGAATTCGTAATCAAACATCTATTGCACGTACACCGAACAAAACGGAGTTGTTGAAAGACGAAACCGAGCGTTAGTGGAAGCGCAAGAACAATGTTAATCAATGCTAAACTTCAGATTACTTATGGGCGGTTGTATTCATCGCATGCTATACTCAAAACCGTTCTATGATCACAAAGCGCCACAACAAAACACCTTTCGAGCTTTTCCACAACTACAAACCGAACCTCAAACACTTTCATGTATTTGGATCCTTTGCTATCCAAATAATGATCGTGATGATTTTGGAAAGCTCAAAGCCAAAGTCGATATTGGAGTTTTATTGGATCTTGTGACAATTCTAAAGGTTTCGAACTGGAATCGTCGCACAAAGGAGGTAATGGAAGCGATTCATGCTCATTTTGATGAACTCACGAAATGGCTTTTAGTATAATGACTTAGAACCCGGTCACACCCGTTTAAACTTCCTCAACCCCATCATCACCGAACAAAGCCCCCTACTAACGTCAACAAATGTAAAGGTTATTTGCTCCTACGCTTGCGTGACGATATTGATGAACGTGCTCGTGTGTATCCGTTGTTTCCATTGCACAACCCGATAATATTCCTATACCGATACACTGCTACAACAACTCTTGTTGAAGATGCACCTACACCGATTGACTCAACACAACAGTTGAACACACCGCTTCCAACAATGATGAACCGGTGATGATATTTCAATGAAGTACCCCACTGCAGATTTTGATCCAAATCGTTCTTCAACCCGTTTGCTAATGAGATCGCCGCACGGATGTCGCGGAATCTTCAACAAACCATTTGAATTCTCGAGAATCGCACAATGTATACCAACATCAACCTCTACACACCGATGGACAAAAGACCATCCTCCGCAAATATTATTGGCAACCCAAATCAACCATCGTTACGAGACAACGTCTTCACACAGATGGTGAACATTGCATTTATGCACTCACCGTCCGCTAATCTCGAGCCTAAAAACATTAAAGACGCAATGACAAAGACAACTGGATTGAATCCATGCGGGAAGAACTCAACCAATTCAAACGTCTTGAAGTATGGAATCGGTTGAAAGACCAACAGGGTCTACGTCATTGGTCTAAAATGGATTTGGAAAACAAATTGGATCTTTGAAGGAATGTCATCCGAAACAAGTCACGTCTAGTTGCTAAGGGTTATCGCCGGGAAGAGGTATAGACTTTGAAGAATCTTTTGCTCCGGTTGCTCGTCTTGAGGTCGCTCGGATATTTCGCGTTCGCGACTCATATGAATATGACGGTCTATCGATGGATGTCAAAGCGGCGTTTCTCAATGGACAACTTAAAGAAGCAGTCTATGTCACCAACCGGATGGATTCGTTGATCCCGAGTTCCCGAACCATGTCTACAAACCGAACAAAGCTCTTTATAGTCTCAAACAAGCCCCCGGGCATGGTACGATAAGCTATCATCTTTCCTCATTGCTAATAATTTCACCAAAGGCTCGGTTGACCCAACTCTTTTATACAATATCACGGGCACACATCTTAATTGTTCAAATTTACGTGGATGACATCATTTTGGGTCTACACATAAAAAGTTTTCAATCGCTTTGCAAAACTCATGAAGAAAAATTTTGAAATGTCCATGATGGGTGAACTTACGTTCTTTCTAGGACCGCAAGTTCATCAATCACCCGTGGTATTTTCTTGAGTCACCCAAATATGCCCTTGAATTGTTAAACAAATTTGGAATGAAAACTGTGATACTTATGCCACACCAATGACTCATACCAAGAAGCTTGACGATTTACATGGGAAATTAGTTGACCCTACCAAATACCAAGTATTATTGGGTCCCTCATGTATCTAACGACTAGCGGACTGATATTGTCTTTGTCGTTTATCTATGCTCCGTTATCGGTCGCGACCAACTGAAACCCACCTCTCGAGGCTAAAAGAATCTCCGATACATCAAGGGAACCATTAACTTGGGGATCCGTATCCGAAGGATTCGGTTTTGAACTAATCGCCAGACGCCGATCACGCAGGATGCTTAGACTCAAGGAAAAGTACTTCAGAGCACTACAATTTCTTGGCGACAAACCGGTGTCTTGGCAATCAAAGAAGCGAGGATTGTACATCGCTGTCATCAACCAAGCGAGTATGTAGCCATGTCCGCGTGTTGTGCTCAAGTCATTTGGATGAGAACACAACTCAAAGACTATGGTTACGTATTTGATGAATCCGATGTATGCGACAATCGAGTGCCATTGCAATCTCGTGCAACTCGATTCAAAGACTCGAAATCAAAGCACATCGATCTTCGCTATCATTTCATCAAGGACCACGTGGAGTGGTACCGTTGAATTATACTTTATGGGTACAGAATACCAATTGGCGGATCTTCTCACCAAAGCCTTGCCACCGCTAGGTTTAATGAGTTGGTCCACGGATTGGTATGAGGTGTTTGACTCAAGAGGAATTGGATGACCTCTTAAAAACAGTCTTAAAACCCGTCAAACACCAAAACATCTTTTGTAAATAAATTTTTCAAAAACAAAATACAAAAATATAAAATCTTATAAAACAACAAAAATATTCTTCTTATCTATAATCTTTCAACATGGCAAGTACATGTCCTCCTTCAACACTATAATCTCTCAAAATTCAGTAATCTTTACGATCAAGTGTTGAGGGGGAGAAAACTTTCACTTAACTGTTTCAAAACATCAGTGTACTTGCATGTTTTCATATCTCGGTTGTTTCATTTTACAATGGTGGTGAATATTCTGGTTGAATGACACTCCTCGGACTTAAATTAATAACCTTTCACTATTTTTCTCAAGTCGAGGGGGAGTGTCGTCATGTTTCTTTCCTAAAAATCTTTGTTTGGTAACCAAAATGGAAGTTAAAAGGCTTTGTTTGAAAAAGAAAAGTGGAGGGACCAAAGCTGTCAAAACCTTAAAGATATTTTGAATAAAATATCCTCCACCTAACATTTCACTTCTCATTTATTACTCAAAACACTAATACATCCTACGCCTAAGAATCGTTCGTCAAAACCGTGTTTAAGATCGTCAATTTGTAAGTGATTTCATGTTCCTAACAAGATTCTAAACAATGGTTTTAAATTTTACACGAATCCAACGGTTAAAACATCGTGTAATCTTGATTTAGTGGTCTACGCGTAAACGTATGAACACCCAATCAAGAATGGGTGTTTATGGTTAAAAAGAATGTGTCAAAATGTTTTAACAACATCTATGATATCGTTTCTAAGCTCAAAACAAACCCAGTAACACGTATTAAAGATGTTTGAAAATTAGGGTTCTTGTGTCGAATTGGGTGTTTTCGAATATGAAGTGTTTTGGTCAAAAAGATTGTTGGGTTATGTTCTTATGATGTTGAATTGATGATTTCCTTGCTTTATAACCACCCAGAAACTCTAAATCATTAACAATTTGGAATTAGGGTTTAAAGTTCTTAAGTTTGGGTATTTTTGATTCACCATGAATTGGGTGTTATAACTTGGTATATAGACTTCCTCAACACTCTTAAACTACCGTAAAAGTTTGGTGCATATTCCATGGCTAGATCTCATACGCGTAGATTTAGGGTTTAGACTACGCATTATGTATTTCTACGCATAACTTGTTTGACAAGTGTTCTTGCCATAAATTGTTGTTAAAATGATATTCGTGATAGTGTTAATGATTTGATGAACTTATTTCGAGATTTGTTACGCTTAAAATTCGTAATCAAGGTCATTTGCATTTCTACGCATAAGGATTACCCTACGCCGTAGTCGGTTATGCCTACGCGTAAGGTTCTACAGTGGGACCACGCGTATCCCGTGAAGGATATGCGAAGCGATGCTTCACGCATAAGGTCTACTCTTACGAGTAAACCTTACGCGTAAGGTTTTATACGCCCACGCGTAAGATCTACGCATAAGGTCCCCTTTTCCCACGCATAACTTTTTCTACGCCAGAAGATAGGATCCTACGCGTAAGCTTACAAACACGGCGTATAAAACACTTGCTTACGATAACCTTGTCATTGCTACGCATAAGCCTGGATGGACCTTCATTATGAATTGTTACGTGTACAAACTTGTTAATAAACTTATCACATCGTCACGAATCCAATAATGTCACTAATAAACTTAATCGTTTGATATGTGGTGAACAATAAGTGATAACATAAACTTTAAAACTTAAAGTTAACTAACTCACGAAACATTTCACGACGTCATTAGACTATTGAACAAACACGTGACTTAGGACTCGTAACAATCATTGACACTGTACATTCAATAACTAGACAATAAGACCTTCGTTGACTAACATTATGTCTTTCGATATGTTGGTTCTTTTGGCTAATGTTATTTCGATCACGACATGGTCGAACAAATGAATGTGGATGCATCGAAGCTCTCTCCATTGTTGATATCTATCCTTATGGCTATCCAATGAAGATAGGAAAGAATAATCTCCGTGTTGACTTTGACACCCTCACTTGCTCGTAATCTTTGTGTTTAATTGCTATTGACATTCGAGGACTCATCCGTATCGTAATATGCCGACTCACCTGCAACTATTCACGAGATCTATATCCAACAGCCGGAACACTATGGAAAGGGTCAAAGGACTAATCGCTGTGACGGTGACTCGAATCACAAACAAGTCACCATTACACTGCAGACTTAAGGTCATTCTCCTAATTCTCAAGTCGATCCAACCAAACTATATGCCACACCGTCAAGAGCTCACTCTCCAATTCTTAATCGATATCGGTTATGACGAGGCTACAGGAGTAATCACCAAGCATTCTCACGTAGAGCTTAAGAGTATTCCTCACCATGGAGAACTCTCTACATGATCATCACCAAGTCTGCTTCGGTCGTGGCGGTGGCTATGAGCATCCTAAGCTCATGGAACCGCAAATATTTTGGGCATTGGTCAACATGAAACACATCGCTATCGAAGCTCTTATTTGGGATGACATGATGTCATTTCTCAACAAGCTTGGCTCAAAGATTCCCTACATCGATATACTAAGCTGTTGATCCGAGAGCACTTGGACTTCATCCCGATATTCCCAAGAGGCTCAATGACCCCGACAATCACGATATGTTGACGGAACCTATTCTATCGTCGTAATTAAGGAATCGTCTACAAAGAAACAAGGTGTTTGTGTTGCCGATTTCCTTCTAAGCGAAGATGTCGAAAGGTCGAAACGCATAAAAGGTATCCGGAAGCAGTTAGACAAGGCAAAGTTGGTCATCTCGACGAAAAATCTTCGGAACACCCGTAAGAAGAACCGTAAGAGGAAGTGCAGGAAGCGCAACAAGTATTGTGAGTCAAAGGAAGTTTCCTAAAGGAATCCTCCTTCTAAAAGGATTGTTCCCGTAAAGGAAGCCGAACCTATTCCACACTTGAACCACAAAGAAAACTTAGGACGAGAGCTCAAGATACCGACATGATGAAGAGTTTCATTACTCAGAATCGCAACCAAGCACCGCCTCAAGAGCAAAACCTCCAAGTCCTCCATTTGTCCAAGAAAAGGGAAGACTCAAAGAATTGTACCCTATGATGAGAGCTCAAGAAGAAGAAGAGCAACTGGATAAATCATACGGGAAGAAGTTTAAAACCGCCGACACCTTCAAAAAGTCAAGAATTTGCTAAAGATCAAATGGGTGGCCCGGAGGATCAAGTGGTCTCGCCCACCTCTCCGGATCTCGATGCGGTTAATCGACCCGATAAGGGATCCGTACCACCACTCTTCCGCAACAACAACGACTTGTGGAGGATACTATCGATATGACTTTGAGGAACCGAAACCAAGAAGTCTCGAGAAAGAAAAGTCTAGAGATGACGATGATGATTATACGAAGTTTCTTACGGATAGTCCTACACGCTCACGAAGGAAACTTCAACCACCAAAGGACCGGAATCTCCTCACATCTCATCATCATCGGATTCTTCGTCTCATTCATCACAACCACCATCTAAGAAATCAACCAAATCATCATCCAAATCCGTGAAGAAACCACCTAAATCTTGGATTTCTCGGACTCATGAAAGAATTGTGAAAGTGTCCAACAAGTCGAGAAAGAAGGACATACTTTATAGAAAAGCGAATTGGTTTCTTGACCAAATACTGACTTAAATGATGAAAAGACAAGATGCGTAAAGAAAGGGAATTTGTTCGAAGTTCATGAAGAATCATCGTAAAGAGGAACTCGAACGAAATGATCGAAGGTTACACTAACAAGTACCTTCGGGATATCGTTCCTAAAGTCCAAAAGAATCGATCTCGAATCGTCCCGGTGTGACTAGAGAAATATTTTCCGGACAACTCACCCCTAACATCGCCGCATTGGTTAAACATACAATGGCCAAAGAAGTCGATCTCTCGAATGAAAGTTAATCGCTAAACTAGTGATGCAAATGTCAAAGCGATCCGAACGCTTACTCGGATGAAGCTAAATTTTTCAAGGTCTACTTGATTTTCAACTCGGATCATCATGCAAGGAGTCACCGATCAACCCAAACGCCAAGAGATGATGATGATAAGGATAAAGACTCGCACCAAAACGCCGAAGCGGCCGGTGAATCTTCTTGATGCCACCTCCTCTACAACGGACTTCTTCTCTCAGAAGTCTCCTCCACCTCGGTCTTCATCGATAAACCTCGGGACGATTCGAGTTACCACCAATGACTCAAAAACAGTGATTACTTTGAGTATACGGTGGTGACGATGAAGAGGTCCTTGAGCCCCAACAACAACCCACCTCTCCCAAACAAGGACAGAAACCAAGATCATCATCTAAGCCTTCAAAAAGAAGAAGAAGACGCTTCATAACCGACGTCGTATCATGGCTAGATGACGATAAAAGCAAGAATTTGAATGGTTTGCTACACTTGTTAACAACACTCCTTACCCCAAGAAGGTCAAGAATTGGTAGACGGTAGTACCTTGGAGCATGCAAAGATTATGCAAGAAAGGTTCCGTGTGAAGAAGATGACGAAATCGAGTTGAAGCGCATCAAGAATGACGATTCCTACTTTTGAAAAACAGCTCGGAAAGTGCAATCGAGGTTGAATATCACCTTGACAACATTGCTCGAGCCATGTCTAACAACATGGATTGGCTCAACCCGAAGCAAACATCGACTTCACCAAACGGGACAATCCTCCATATTACACCGATCGGTCTCGACCTCTACCTACCATTGGCCAACCCGATCGACCTAGGATTCCTTTCGGACATTTTTTCAACAAAGACTTAGATTTTCTTCAACACGGTGGCGATGGTTCAAGGAAATACGCTACATCTCGACACTTCCATTCCCTGCCGCAATATACTCGATTGTATAGCCATCGAGGAATGTGCTACCCACATGTTCTCGACAAAGTGGTAGCGTATGACCAAGATGCAATGTATGGGATTCACCATTGGCCGAACGTCAAGAATCTACTACGTGTCGCTTGGTCCGAAGTATCAACATGCGGTGTTCAAGACTAAAAGTATCGTGGCCATCCAACATGTTGGTCTATCGTCTAAATGGGACTACACTTTTCTCAAGAAAATCGTGGTTAAAAGACAAGACGAAAGGGACTATGCATTCTCTCAAGGCGACTTTGAGAATTTGAACATTAACGATATTGAAGACATGTACCTTGCCAAAGTTCAAGGTCGATGAGACAATTTCAACCAAGTACAACGTGAATTCATCAACTCAACGCTCATCTTCATCGACGCGTTGTCATCAAAGAACGTGTTGAAGATCTTCACTTGCCGTTGAATCATATCGAAACGTGTCAACTTCACTCCACCACACTTGATCTTCCGATATCAACCCACTATCACAATTAACGCCATCGAGAAACCATTCGGAGTTGTTTACCGTAGTGAACTTCAAAGAAACCGCTTAATGGCGTAGTGAACTTCGTAAATTCGGGATCATACCTTGAAGCGGTTAGGGATGGATTGGCGTCACAGTTGAAGGATATACATCCGAAAATGGGTCTTCTAAGCTACTGGAATTCTCGTGAAAGGAGGGATGAGAAGGATCATCACCATGATTGATGAACGGTTGTTCGAAGGGATCGATTCGTAATGTTGGAAAGTTTTGTTGGTGGTCGACCAGGATCAACATCACCGCTATCAACGCCTGCTCGTACTCCCGGGAACATCACCGCACTTCCGGTACTCCTTGAATTGTTTCCTTCATATAATTTTGGATGTGTGATTATATATGTCAATGGCTTGTGCACACATAACAAATGTACAACCCGTAATTGTCAAGAAAGGACCCCGTGGTACGCCTCGGTGCCACAATCCTTATAAAAGGAGCGAAAGCTTCTTATTTTTGAGTAAACCCTATCAAACCTTTCATTTTCAAGGTTTTGCTCAAAAGACAAGTACTTCCCATATGATTTTTTTCAAAACCTCAACCGCTTATATCACTAGTTGAGGGGAGTATTTGAATTAAAACTTTGTTCACAAATTGTTCACAGTGATCACTCTTCCCAACACTCGAAATGGTCATATTTATTGTCAACCGCTCAAAAATAACATTCTTTATGCCATTTTGAGGGGAGAAAATTTGTGTGATAAGAAATATGTTGTGCAAAATGCAAATGAATCTATGTACCTCGACTTAACCAACGAATTGACGGTACTAAACTGCATTTGTAACTCGAAAAGACTTGTCTCGGACGGGTAATAATTTCAAGCTAGTTCGCTAGTAATGTAAACGTGTCTCGAAAGGACTTGTCCAAGTAGAAAGTACCATTCGAGAAACTCTTGATAGACATGAACTCGACGGGTATGACAACCTTCGAGGTTTGTCTACACCTTCAAGGTAGTTATTAGAGCTAGTTGTCACCTAAAAGTCGACAATGTAACTCTTTAACTATGCAACGAACCGTGTCTCATGGGGATTGTCTATCTTCGATGGATCAATTCAAAAGTGCGCTCTTTCCTCTTTGTGCATTTAACCATTAAAACTATTAAGCACATGTGGGGGAGTATTTATGCAAACTTCATCTCTCACGATGGTTCAAACATGTTTGTCATTTACAAACCCTTTGAGAGATATTTTCACATACGGTGGTTTTAATGGCAACATAGGTTAGTCATGGAGTTATAAGGTGACTAAGGTTAGGAATAACCGTCCTATGATCCGCCAGAGTGGAGGGATCTACCCAAGGACACTACCATTAGTTAGTGTTAGAAGTCCTTAGGAATGATTATAAAAGGAGAAAATGAGAATCGGAGAAAGAAGGAGTTGAAGAATCAAAAGAAATGTAAAGTAAAGGGTGAAAAGAAATAGCCCTCCGATTATTCAACTTAGGGCGCATAACGGGTTCAATTCATATACTCGATTGTCACTTAGTGACACCGGTATTGAAGATTAAAGTCGTCATGGACCCAAAGGACGCATGCACTAAACCTTCTTAGCCACTCAAGTTTTTCTCAATGAAGCTTGTTTCTTTCTCACGTGGAACCCTACGTAAACTATTGGCTTTCTCTTAGAGATCGCTGGTATTGAAGAAGGAGACCCTCTCCTAGTCTCCGCCAGAAAACCAAACGCACTCATCGAGTCTAGAGCCACGAGATTCATCAAAAGATCTCTTAGAACACTTGACATTTAATCACTTGATGATCAACAAATAAGATTATCGATGGTTCATATCGACTCCTTCACGGATCTTAGCAACTGTCGAGAACATTTATGAGAGGTTCACATTTGTGATCCTCGGTGATTGAATGGAAACTCGCCGTGGTCAACATCAAACACCGACAACAGTCACTTCGGTAACTCCCGTGGATTACGCGGAGTGTGTCTCAAACGGTCTGATCGTGAGGTGATGCTTCGTGTACCTCGGCGACTCATCTCGAATCGTAGATGTACTTGGTTACATCGCATTATCTCACTTGTGGGACTCGGTTCGAGAACGGCCCTTGTAAGAATCGAGTTGTGTTTTCACACTATGTCTTTAACACTCTCAAGTTCAAACTTGTAAGTCGGAAACCGCTTATTACTAACCGCTTGAAATGTTTTTTCTTATGGAAGCTCGAGCGGAATGATCGTCTTGATTCTTCTCATGCTCACGCCAACATCATCACTAATGGAAGTTCTATTCAACAAGAACACAACCGTCGAATGATTCTTCGTCAAACCAAAGAATCTACAAAGTCAAAACTTAAAGAACTTCATCAAGATTGAATTCCAACGTCAAAGAGCGTGTGAGCATGTTGAAGAATGACGTGGAGACACCGAGCAATGAAATGCACTGGAGGCGGATCGATGCGCACAACAACATACTATCACTTTCACCACAAAGAACAATGATCAAAGAACAAAGTTAAAGATGACGTCAAGCATAACTGCTCAAAGATAACTATCTCTACACCGGGAGATTGTTCGAATCAAGGCAATTCCTCTCACAAGAAAGAAGAATGTCGAAAACGCCGAGCTTCTATTACAAAGAACGCCTTCACCGCTTACATTCATATATACTTGAGGGAGATTGTTGGAATCACTCCTAAACAAGATTTCAAGTATTTATATTTCATATGTAATAGGTAGCTTTATTATGGCCTTTATGTTTGTTTAAGGTCAAGCTTATGTAGAAGGCCCATAAGCTTAGGCCCAAGCCCATATAAGAAAGGATGGGAACCAGGAGTGTTGCCTAGCTTCCTCCTATAAATACTCTTGTAAACCCTCATTTGAGGGTTGGTTGTTCAAGTTGTTTTCTTTCACTCATGCCTCACGCCTAAACCGTATTATTACTATTGTGTGTGTGTGTGATAACTTGTTCATCCGCCTTTATCTCTTTCTCTATAACTTGTGTTTGTAAAACTAGTGACCTAACAGTATAAATACCCCTCAAATGTTTCATTTGAGGGGTGTGCTTGAATGTGTAAGTGTGTGTTTTCTTTGAAATAAAACATCTCTTGTTTTTATCTTTCTCTCTAAAACATACGCATAACATAACATCATCAACTCACCAACTTTCTTAATCTTTCTTCTTAATCTTTACGTATAAGCTTAGTGTTTGTGTTTTACGTGTATACTTGTGTGGTAAGGTTGGTATACGTGATAAGGTTGAGAAAAACAAGGTCCTACAATCTCCCCCAAATACTCTACTATCCTTAAGCTACAACTCACGCAATAAACACAATGAATGGCCTAGGTGCACTCCTAAGCTTTTTTGCTATTTAGGACGTTCAAGCTTACAACAATTAAAGAAGAAGCCAGTTTTCTTTCCTCTAGCGTCTACCAACTAAGATAAGAGACAACCTAACAATAATTAACAGCTAGGTTTCATAGATCTAAGCAAACACAAGGATAATTCAGCTACTCATGTTAAACAAGCAAGCATACACACATACAATTGAATATGGGGTAGACATAATGATAATATGGATAAACAAACTTATCTTATGATGTAAAATAGGGTATGGAACCCTAGAATACTGTCCAAGTCGGACTACAAATGAATTAGGATTTGCTCTCCAAAGTTCTACCCCTTTTATAATAGAAAATCGAATTATATATATATTTACAAATGCGACGGCGTCCCCTTTTGCTAGTGACGTCGTCAGGTCGCCGTCATTAGGGTTTCGTTTGGGCCAAGTCATCGTTGGGACGATGTCAGTTGAGAAGCGTGACGCCGTCAGTCTTCATGAAGGACGTCGCCTGAGATTGGTTCTTGGGCGTCTGGTGTGGAAATTGAGGGAGACGCCTTCCAGAGTTTAGGCGTGAAACCGTCAGGTTGTAGAACCAAAATTTGTTTTGAGTCGTCATGTGTATTTTGATCAAAACTTCTATATAGGGACTGCTTCGCCCTTTGTTTGGGATGCCGTCAGGTCAGTTGGGGGGCCTTTGATCTTGACTTTGCCATTTTCTTCATGTTTTCGCTCCTTTTCTTCCAAATATGCTTTATTCCAGCATTTTGCTTCCAAAAGACCTAAAATGTGAAAAGGAACGATTTTAAGTAGTAACGGATATAAAATGTGTCAATTTAGGGATTAAATGACCTCCTGAAAATGTATGTTTTAAATCCTTATCACTCACATACTTGAATGCTGTTTAAGGGCATTTCATCCCTTTTTGATATATTTCCGGTTTTTTGACAAGCTTCGCACATGAGAACTAGAGTATGAGCTTCTTTGAATATTGTAGGCCAATAGAAACCATATTCGAACACTTTTCAGGCCATTGTTGACGGTCTATAGGATCCACCAATAAGTCCATTATGACATTCGTCTAAAATGGTTCGAGTTTTTGGTCCTACCACACATCTTCTTATAATCCCGTCAGGACACATTTTAAAGAGACGAGGTTCTTCCCAAAAGAAATTTTTGAGGTCCGAGAAGAATTTGTTCATTTGTTGGTATGTCATCCCTTTTCTTAATAATTTTCCAACCAAATAGTTTGCGAAGTTGGCGTGTAACACCTCAACCCGACACGGGTCAAAATGTCACATTATGGTGTCATACAAAGCATATAAACGCAAGTGAAAGTCTTATTAAATAAAATACCAAGTCATATAAACGAATGACTTCAAAAGGAAATACATAATCTAACATGTCTAAAAGAAATGAAGTATCAAAACAAATGATCTTCAAAATGAGTCCAAAATGATAAGGGAAACTAGGGTCGGTTCACTCAAATGCTCCTACTCTCAGCCCATCAAAGCCCAGTATCCTACTTGGTACCTGCCGCATGGAAAAGAAAATGAGGCTGAGCTTAAAAAGCCCAGTGAACATATATAACAAAACAATAGCTAAACATAATCAAAAATACAAAAATGAATCAAAGTAGACTGATAACAAAGTCGTAACGAATGAACACAATGAGTTAATGAGGAACCTGCATCACACAATATTTACAGATATCCAGAAGATAAGCACATATCAATATCCCAAGCATACAAGTACAGAAACATAATCAAATAAGAGTTAATGCACATTATCATAATTAAAACAAGTAACCAAATAGTGTACAAGCATATCAGGTAGCAGAACAACTAACATAAAACATGGTAAAACAAACAAATCAGATAATCAGATATATATAAGCTAAATTGAATTCTATAAGCAAGTGGAAGCAACTTAATATAATGTAAACATGGCAATCACTCAAATCAGATCATTGACAATTGATAAGCTGAACAAATATCATATCAAGCCATAATATCAGTGGAAGTAACTAAACAAGAATATAGCATGGCAACTAAACAAGTCAACTAAACATATAACATAAGTTGAATCCAATTCCATAATTAAATGGTAGCATGAACAGAAGTGTAAGCATTGCAGATCAACAAGTCATGTAAACATCAATTACTACGCCGAAACAACATCATAATCAATGGAGAATACCAACCAGAAGTACAAGCATGGTAGTCACAAATAGAAAATAGCAATACTAAATGATAATCATAGCCTACGGAAATAACTGAACGAAGGTATAACATGGTAAACGGATGAGTCAAATAACTACATACTAGCATGGCAAACGGATGAATCAATTAGTCACATAATAGCATGATAAACATATAATCACATATTAGCATGGTGACAGATGAATCAGATAATCACATAATAGTATGGTAAACAGATGGATCAATAATCATGTAATAAATATCATGGTAAACGGATAAAGTGGTAATCTGAAGTATAAGCTTGGTAGTCAAACGAAATGGAATAAGAGTATGGCAATTCAAATGAACTCGAGTATAGTATGGTATTCGGATGAATCACATAAGGATACTGAGTGAATGAGTAATCAAATGGAGAACTTAATAAAGTATGACATAGCAACCAAATGAATAAGGATGCCAGAAGTTACATAGTCACAAAATCAGAATACTGCCTACGAGCTCAAATACTAAAGGAGATACTCCAATAGCCACATATCAAATCATATATCATAATCAGAATATTGCCCACGAGCTCAAGTACTAAAGGAGATACTCCAATAGCCACATATCAAATCATATATCATAATCCGTCGAATCATAAGTGCACAAGGATGGGAGACCTAGGGGTGAAAACGAGCCGAATCGATCCCGAGCCTGCCAGAGCTCGAGCTCGGCTCGTTTCGAGCCTTAACTTTTAAGCTCGAGCTCGGCTCGTGGTATGTTATATAGGCTTAGGCTCGGCTCGTTTATACGATTTGGAAATGAGAAATTAAAGCTTGGCTCGAGCTCGAGCTCGGCTCGTAATATATATTTTTGAACTCGTTAACAAGCTCGAGCTCGGCTCATATATATATATATATATATATATATATATATATATATATAACTTAAAAATCTTAATATTTTTAGGCTCGTTTAGGCTCACGAGCCCAAACAAGCTTTGTATGTAAAGCTCGGGCTCGAGCTCGATTAATAATTGAGCTGCAACTTAGGCTCAAGCTCGAGCTCGTTTAGGCTCGGCTCGTTCAAGATTTTTCCCGATCTGATCCTGAGCTTTTTACGAGCGGCTCGGCTCATTTCCACCCCTAGGGAGACCTCTCAAGTACCAAATGGAGTAGCTAGCTCACAAATGTGAGGGGGTGTATTGCACACACTCACCACATCACCAAAACTGAACACAATACCTAGGATGCATCCATACGCTCCCTACAAAATAAATCAAATATACATATGCCAGTTCGAGATTGTACATACGTATTCATAATGGCCACGTGATCACATATATCTCATCATATCAAAAGGGAACGTCGTGGACTAATCACACTGCAACAGATAGTGTCATGCCACTGGTGCATCAGTGACATGGTCATGGTACCTCCATGACTAGTTAGCTCGGGCAACTGAACAGAATGAATCATATCAAAGCATATCCATAATCATATCATATACAAACCAATCATATCAATAGAACTAAATCATATCATAGCAAACGGATAGTAACGAACATCATAACAAATGTCATAACAAATGGATAACAGATTGAATATCATAACGGATGGAATCATATCAACTGAATCATATCAAGGGAATCATAACAAATGGAATCATATAAAAGAGGTCATATCAGACGGATCATATCAAACATAATCATATCAAAGAAAAGGAATCATAGTCAAGAATCGAGAAGTCATGAGAATAAACCCTTACTAAGAAAGGGTAGAATATATGTACCTCAAAGTGTGTGCAAGAGGAAAAGCACACAAAGAAAATCACCTCTCCCTCTTCACAATATCTATAGTAAGATATGATCACCAATCACAAATATGTCCAATACATAATCTTTTCTTACTTTTATAGGTTTTATACTTCTTATTATACTTATAATATCTTTTATTCTTAATACTTCAAATCTGGACCAGTTTTGTATGAATTTTCATGCCCACCAAATGAACTCCAATAATTTTGGGAAAAATCCCAGGTGTTCCCACATTAGTTAGGTAATTCCAAAAAAAATTAGATTTTATTTTAAAGCTTTGGTATGGTCTAAAAATCATCTTTTCAGACCTGTCCAAAAAGTGCACAGGAGGGTATACCCCAAAATTTTAGACCTAACAAACCCACTAAATCACTTTAATAAATTCCACCAAAAATCAAAGAGGTCACACATATCCTAAATATCAAGACTGAAGAAGGATAGGTCTAAACTCTTAATAGTTTGTTCATGAAAAATCAAATACCACAACATAATTTTTGACTTAGCTTTCTCAGATTTGACAACCTAACTTGTAAAATGTAAAAATCACACTATCATGTCTCCAAATGCTACGAATCCTACATATTCAGAAATAACACATAAAATGCTTACATTTAGGCTTAAGAATAATGCAAAAACACTTAGGCATCATCAAAATACACCTGTAGCAAAGTGACCTAAAATTTGGACAGCCTAGCATGCAAAATATACCACATAGTAAACATGTCCAAACACATCTTTCCATAAACCCATTCTTCACCACACTTCAAATAATTCATGCTTAGGTTATAATATCATCCAAACATCAGTAGGTATAGCCATTCATACAAAGACTTACAAACAAGATCATTTATAGCAAAACAACATCATAATTTCAAGGAATTCCAAAGTTACAAGCCCTAATTGTTTCATACTCATAATCCTTTAAACACCATTTCATACAAACATGTAAGCAAGATTTTTAAGACCATATGTACTTGTATTTTAATCCCTTTAATAATGCATACACCCAAGTATATCAATACAAATTAGCAAAACAAGGCATGACAAGCATTCATGAATTCATAATTACCATTCACACATCAAGTCATATAATCCAAGTCCCTTAATCTTTCTAATTTCATAGTTACTTATCTGGTTCATGTGAACATGGTTACAAGCACATCAAGACTATAATTATACATGTTCATATAACTCACATCACATAGCATTCAATCACACATATACCAAACACTCACTTGATTACATGAAATCACTAAAAACCTTACCTTCAAGTAAAAATCCGGTTTTAGCATAATCTAACCCTCAATTTACAAATTTTCAATCCATATCAGGACTCCAATTCAGAGGCTATAATAATTCACACAAGTACTTATATGTATTATGAGCATACATGAATTTTTCCAGAATTTATTACCAAGTAAAAACACCATTGCAAAAATCATTTATCTTAACATGTCCAGAAAGTAAACTGCACAAACACCCCAAAAGTTTTCATCTAATAGGCCTATCAAAACAATTCAAAAAATTCACAAAAATTCCTTAAGTTCACACATATCTTATACATCACTCCTATAGATTGTACATGAAAAATTCCTGATGTCATAATGCCTTATAGATTGTACATGAAAAATTCATGATGTCATAATGCCTTATAGATCCCTGTAGAAAGTACATGAAGTTCACACATATCTTATACATCACTCCTGTAGATTGTACATGAAGTTCACAAAAATTCCTAATGTCATAATGCCTTATAGATTGTACATGAAAAATTGTGGAACCAAGCTGAATTTAAGGTCTCAAAACTCAGCTTTAACACATGATCCCATAAAATTCAAAAACATGACCAATACAACTCCAATTCACTCAAAAACAATTGGAAAACTTAAATAAAACAATAAACTAAGTTTTCATGCAAAAACCCAGGATAAACACTTATGGAACTTGAGCTATAATGCATACATATTCAGCTTACAAATTTGTCCCGAGCCAAGACCCACCCAAACAAAACCCTAACCGAACCATGTTTGGTTTTTCACCACCAATCCGATTAATAACATATTTTATTTAGGTTTTTTTACTGAATTTAATCAACTCTTAGTACACATATAATTATATTATACATCCATTACATTCGGTTTCATGTATGAACACAATATGTCGAATTACAAATCAAAGAAACAAAAGAGATTAAGAGGTACCAAGAAATGAATTTAAAGGAAGACAAACACCGACGAGGTACACCAATCACCACTGAATTTCTCCTTCTTGATCTTCAGCCGACCACCACCTTTTAATTAGGGCTTAATTTGGAAGGATTTTGGATGAAAGTATTTATATATATATATATATATATATATATATATATATATATATATATATATATATATATATATATATATATATATATATATATATATATATATATATATATATATATATATATATTTTGGGTTTGAAAAAATCATTTTGGGAGGAAAGTGGGAAGCCGGTGTTTGGTTATTAGGTAGGGGAGTGTTATAGGCTAAAATTTTGGGCTTTAGTAGTTAGTAAATTTTCATAAGTCTAAATTTATGTAAAGGGTCCAAACAATATAATTAACGTGTGATAATATGTACTTAAGTTATAGGTTTAGCCGAAATATATATACCTAGGTTATAGGATTTCATATATTAGTGGGATTAATTTCATAACGTACAGTTCACTTAAAATTTTAATTAGTTCACATAACATAAGTTTAATTTAATTAATATAACTAGAATAAAAATTTTAATTTGATGAAAGTTTCATGATTCCGGATTTGAGGGTTTTACACGGCGAACCATGGTTCACTTTCTGAGTTTATTTCCATTAGTATTTCATCTGGAAAATTATCATTTATTTCAATTTCTTGATCATCATCTTCGTTATTTTTTATTCATGATAAATGATCGGCTGCAACGTTTTTAGTACCTTTTTTGTCTTTAATATATATATTCAATTCTTGCAAGAGCAATATCCAATGTATGAGATGTGGTTTATCGTCCTTCTTCTTAAAGTGATATTGTAAGGTTGCATAATCCGTATAGACAATAGTCTTGGATAGAACACGATATTCCTAAAATTTATCAAATGCAAATACAACAGTCATAAGTTCTTTTCTGTGACTGTGTGATTTTGTTGAGCTACATTCAATGTTTTACTTGCAAAGTATATCGGGTGAAAATGTTTTCGCGCTGATGGCACTGTCACTTGCATCATACATTAACTCAAATGGGAGATTCCAATTTGGTCTTGCGATGATGGGTGTACAGGTACGTTTTTCTTTCAATATTTTAAATGTCATGTGACATTCGTCATTGAATTCGAATAGAGTATCTTTTTCGAGAAGTTTAGTTAGAGGTTTTGTTATTTTAGAGAAATCCTTAATGAGTCGTCGGTAAAAACCGACGTGACCTAGAAAACTTCTAATATCTTTGATATTAGTAGAGGGTGGAAGTTTGGATAAAACATCGATCTTGGCTTTGTCAACTTCTAGTCCTGCTCCAGACACCTTCTGTCCGAGCACAATTCCATCTTTAAACATGAAGTGACACTTTTACCAACTAAGAACTAAGTTAGCTTTTTCACATCGCTTAAGCATTTTACCCAAATTGACGAGACAATTTTCAAAAGAATTTCTAAAGATAGAAAAATCATCCATGAAAACTTCCATGGACTCTTCAATCATATCATGGAATATGGCAATCATGCATCTCTGAAAAGTGGCAGGTACATTACATAAGCCAAAAGGCATTCGTCGATAAGTGTATGTTCTGAATGGACATGTAAATGTTGCCTTTTCTTGATCCATTGGATCGATAGGTATTTTAAAACATCCGGAAAAAACCATCGAGGAAACAAAAGTACTCATTTCCTATGAGTCTTTCTAGCATTTGATCCATGAAGGGCAAGGGAAAGTAATCTTTGGCAGTTGCCTCATTGAGTTTTCTGTAATCGATATAGACGCGCCAAACAATGATGGTTCTTGTTAGGAACACGTTATTATTATGAAGTGTCGGTCATTATATTTGTAATAGGTCATTAGATAATATGGTTTGTAATTGTTTGTAATTAAATATCTGGCTCATGTAGTAAGCCCATGGGCCGTGATGAAAGGTTCTTCTAGAACCTAGGGCAACACCCTTTATTGTGTAAACACTATAAATACCCCTCCCTTCAAGGTTGAGGGTGTTGGTTCTTTGAGAAATAACATTACTTATCATTTTTATAAGTTCCTTCCACTATCTCTCTCTCTCTTACTTTCTCTCTCTAAGTTTATGATTGTTATGTGATAGAATGGTTACCTAACAAGTGGTATCATAGATTCTAATATCTACAGTGCCATGGAAGATTGTGACCCTTCTGGGCCACTTATGGTCAACATTACCAAATTGTATCCCAAATCATACTGTAGTGTTTTGATGCTTTTGGAAGGGTCTATAGTGGTGACATCCATACAGGGCAGATTGTTCGTGTACTTAGAGAAGGTTTTTCACTAGGTGATGAAAAAGATATGACAATAAAATAAGTAAACTATGGGTTTATCAATCTCGTTACAGGATACCTGTCAGCAAGGCCCTTCCTGGTTCTTGGGTTCTTATAGAAGGTGTTGACGCTTCAATAATGAAAACTGCCACACTTTGTAATTCTGAATATGATGAAGATGTTTACATATTTAGGCCTCTTCAGTTCAATGCTCTTCTGGTGGTGAAAAGAGGGCAATACACAGGATAAAAATGTGGAAGATGTTTTGGAGAATGTAAATGCAGTTGCTCAGTGTTTGACAGCTGATTTGCTTAGTGGTGGTAGCACAACTGTTCTAAATTGACAGTTGTTTTTTCTTTATACTTTTTTATGGATTTTAAAATTGCATCATGGAATATTAGGAGTATGAATCAAGTCAAAGAGCAGGATGAAATTGCTCAGTTAATAAGGGAGGAAACAATTGATGTTTGTGCTATGTTGGAAACTCATGTAAAAGTAAAGAAGTTAGATAGTGTGTCTTGTAAAGTCTTTGGAAGATGGGATTGGTGCTCTAATAGTCTATATAGCTGATGCAGGTTTTACTGACCAGGTTTTATAATGTCTCGTTATACCTATGGTCTACCCTAATGCACTAACGGGTAGTGTACCCGGTCGTGTATAGTGTAGTATTCGATAAAACTGAGGTCGTCCCAAGAGCTACGTGGATCGAAAATTAACTTAAGTCTATGTGTCACAGATTTTAATAATATTTCGATAGGGAATTAATTAATTAACTACTAAAGCAAATAAAGGCAAAGATATGATCAATGGAGGAGAGTGGTGCTAACCTAGTTACACATCCTAGCTAGTAATGTCTTCATCTAATTACTTCCAATTACTTCAGGTGGGGTCAAATTTGAGAGGATGACATTTGGTCGATTCGCCTAACCTATCAACAAAGATGCCACCACTAGAGAAGTCGGTGTCCCTCATAAGTCCAGCTTGTTCTGGTCCCTGCCGAGTTATTAAGTTCCGCTACATGCTAGACTTATAATAGTGAGTGCTCGGGCACTAGCATCTTAGACACTCACCCCCTAATTCTTAAGTTCATCCAAACGGTAGGTGATCAGTTGGTCAAATCGCACAAGTAGAAAGGGTCGTCAGTTGGTCATATCTTACCCTTCCCGTCTCAGTCTACTCACTTAGGGTCAGTTGGTCATTGTTGGGTTCAGTCCCAGATAGATCTTATGAGCCTAGAAAGATTATAGTTGTCATGTGTAATCACAAAACAACTAAGGAGAACCTTTGCAAGAATTGTATTCACGCGGAAAATAAATACAAGACTAAAGAAGACGATAAACACAATAACTTGATCCTCTATGGGTCTATATGAATTCACTATTAATGTTTTTCAAGACATGCATCAAAACCCTAGCCACATGTTTCTTTTATAGCACCAGAAACCCTAATGCAGCTTGCTAAGCACTCAAAAGATATGCTCTATCTATTCCTATTTTAACTCAAGCATATCACAACTAATAAACTAAGAAAACGGAAACTACATATCCGTAGAAACATATTAACTATCATAGGAAACTGCACACTATCAGCAGAAACCTTTCTATCAGTGGAAATAAAATAACTATCAGCGGGAACCAACTGTTTACATAATTCCTAACAATCCTCCCCTAAACTTGAATTTGACTTCGTTAACTTCAAGTTTCCAGATAGATCTTTAGTAAACAAGAGGATTGAACAAAACCAGCAACTGAAATAATAGTACGCCCCAGCAGAACACCTAGAACCACCAAAGCAACAATGAAGCCCAAGATTCCATTAGCAACCTCTAGAACAGCAGCATCAAGAACCTCCACAGCAGCAGTAACCTGAGTAGATTTGATGAGCCTTTACCAAGTAGCTACTCACTCTTGGGCTAGCTAGTTCTTGAGTGGAATCATGGCATCACACTGGTGAACTAGTAACCAGTCCAACACTTAGAACGTGAATCAATGGTGTGTTGGAGGACCCTAATGGTTTTTGGCAAACCATCACAGCCATCAACGGATTTGACTTGTCTTTACCTGAAGCCGTTTAACTCAGGACTAGTCATGGTGTTCCACTGCCTTTACCACAAGCCATGAACATGTGGGCTAGCCAACTCTTCATCTATGAGGACATGGTGAGTTGAACACCATACAACTTATTGGCAAGTTGTCAACCTTCCAATGGATTTGACATCTCTTTACCAGAGCCGTTTGCTAATGGAGTAGCCAATGTTTGGTGTGTAAGACCAGGGTACATTGATAACCCTCTAATTTTGATCAAATCAGCAGCTATCAACAGATTTGAGAATACTTACCAGAGCTGTACCCCCATAGTAATTTAACCCTTTGTCCCATAAGACATGGTGAGTTAAAACCATATGTAACCAAAATATACAACATGATCCTCAAAAAATGAAAGTGTAAAACAAACAATATATGTTCAAAGATTTTTTTTTTTTTAACACAAACATAAACAAAATAAATAATATACAAATACCAGACATATCACATAGAAGAGTCAGCAGATGCAGCAAGTAACCTATCCTTGAACCTCTTGATAAGTTGCTTTGCATTGGTCATATCATTTCCAACTGGAGCCGTAGAAAAGACTAACTGATTGGATAACATTTGTGCCATTAACCTCCCAGAAAGTGGATAATCCAAATCAGTAAACATGTAAATATATACCCCATCCCAACTCTGCATCACATGAACACTTGACAAAGGATAAAATGTCCACTGATAGACCTCCCAGTCATGTTGACCCTCCCAAATTCTATAACCCTTCCCATTCTCAGAAGCTGAATCAAATAACACTTGTAAATCACCAAGTAAGAACATTCCAGCTTCAGAAATATCATGAGACGCAAAATAGGTAGACACCATATCATATAACCTAAGAATATCATTTCTATCCAAAAAGTTAAGAATCTCAGTAAGAAATGTGAAATTCCTGACTGTGCCATCCTCCCTATAGACAGAATTGAAGTGTCCCAAACCTCCAAGTCCTGTTGGAACTCGCTCCCATTTGACCAACTTTGACCAAACAACCAATTCCTCATCTATATCATCTTCTTCAAAAATATTTGATGAAAGTGCTATCTGAAGCTTGAAGATCTAGAGGCCTAGCCTTCCTTCTTTTAACTATAGTCTTCTTTCTACCACCAGGTGTGGAAGAAGGAGAAACTACAGAGATATCCTGAACACTGGAGGCAGGCAATGAAGAAGGAGTAGAAGGTTTCTCGCTATCAGTGTCAACATTAGAAAACCCAGAGGAATGTAAACCAATATCAGCATCTGGTACCCCCTTTGTCTCATGTGCTGAAGACTCCTGTATCTCAGACAATGGCACATCAGAAGGATCTTTATCAGTAGAAGTACCAACATCAGAGGCATCAGTAAATTTTAACCTCTTTATCTCAGAACCTTCCAAAGTGGGTGGATAACTCTTCATTCTTTGGTAAGGATTAATACCATCTTTCAGAAGCCTTTCCATAATTTTGTTATATTCTGCCACCAACACTTCATCAGAGAAAGACTTTACCTTAGACATAGGCCATCCTGAGTTATAAACAATAGAGCTCATGTTTTTCACCATCTCCCTCATATGCAATCTCTGTTGTGCCTGAGAAGGAGGTTTTTCTCTTCTAGCTTTAGCCTTCATCTCTGCAGCAGCCTTCTTCTTTTGATTTACTAATGTCCTTATGTCATGAACATAGTTATCAGAAGTGAATGCACCACCTAATATTGATTGAGAAAGAGTGGGATTGCTAGCAACATCATCACCAAGCTGAGACCAATCCTCATCTGAAAGTCCCATAGCCAACTCATTCAATTCCTTTACCCTTGCAGGTGTAATCTCAGTACCACTTTCAGCCAAGTACTCAGCATTGAAGATGGCCTGAGTCTGTTCTGCAACAACTCTATCCTTCATTGATATCTCATGTAGTTTAAACAATCTTTCCTGTTCAGCCTTATCTACCCCCAAAGCTACTGCTTCTTCCACAACCATTTTCCCTTTTCCTTTATCCTCAGAAGAAGTAGGCACAAGAACATCAAGCTTATCTGAAGAAACATACGTATCCGAGGGAACACATTTAGAAGCATCAGAAGCAACAGTATCCGAGGGAACACATTTAGAAGCATCAAAAGCAACAGTATCCGAGGGAACACATTTAGAAGCATCAGAAGCAACAGTATCCGAGGGAACACTCTTAGAAGCATCAGAAGCAACAGGCTTATCAGCAGAAAGAGCAGATTCCTTATTCATCAATTTCTCTGCAGGAATCACCACATCAGAAGGAACAACCTCTTCATTAGCTGCATTAGTTATCACATCAGCATCCACTAACCTAGACTTTAGAGTCATTTTACTCAGATAATTTCTCTTCCTCTTCTGAAATACTTTGACTGCCTTATCTTTTGAGGACTGAGTTTCTCTTAATGAAACTGAGGCTAGTACATTAAGAGCATCAAGATTTAGATGAACACTTGCTTGACCTTGTTCCTCCTCATCATCAGACACCACCAGCCTTGTCCTCCTTTTATTCAATCTCACCTCCAAATCAGTCACCCTTTTTAATAATTTTACCAAAACACCACCCATAGTATGCTTAGTTTCCTTGAGCTCCTCCTTAGAATCCTTCAGTTGTAGCTCCAAGGCATCAACTTTCTGCACATACCTGCTAAGCAAACTAGACATATTCATCAGCATATTAGGATCCTCAGCTCCACCAGCAGGAATACTTGTGGTTTGAGGAGCTTCATTGGACCTAGGAGGAGACACAATAAAATCATCACCAAAAGCAGTGTCATCCTCAAAAGGTTGTCTAGGTGGACTATGTTGCTGATCACTAACAGGAGTAGGATTAATCTCAGTCTCAATAGGATTTTGGTCCTGTGAGATAAAGACAATAACTGGCTCCTCAATACCAACAAGCCTTGGTGAAGGTGGATGTTGTGGGTCATCAGGGGCAACTGATGCAGAGGCATCAGTAGCAACATTGACACTAGGCAACATGGTTGGTAGTAAAGGTCTATGTTTTCTAGTAAAACCAGTTTTCATTGTTGCAAATAACTTGGTTGTTAGCTTAGTAATGACCCTAAGAGACTTATTAGAGGTTTCAATGCTCGGTATCATTTGTAAAAACCTAGGATACATCAAAAATTTATGTTTGGTATCCTTCACATTCTTAAGCATTTCCTCAAAAATATATTTTGAAAAATTATATTGTCTCCCATGAGCCAAACAAATAATGGCATTTGCAATAGAACTAGAGAACTGATCCCACCCACCTGATTTGGGACTAAAACACTGAAGCAGGGTATGAACCAAAAACCTCCACTTAGGGCAAAAATTATTTTTAAACCAAATTATTTTCCCATCACAGGGATACCCTAAGCTGGTTAAACCAAAGATGATCTCCTTTTTATCATTCTCAAAAAGACCATCTGCATCATCAAGCTGTAACTGAGTCCTAATGAGAGACTCAGTTATCACATATTCTCTACCATCAATGGTGGCCACAATCTCCTTGACAGAGTCAGTAAGAGATCGCTCCTTAGCAGTGGCCTAAAATTGTTTGACTAGAGAGTCATAAACAACAGATGGAGAGTGTGTAAGCGTATACCTTATTTTAGACCTTAAGAGAAAATCAATCATCTCATCATAAAGAGTGCTTCCTTTTGTATGTTCCAGAAATGCAGTCTTGTTGTGATCCACTTTGTATTCGAGCGATGCCATAGAGATTGATTGAGAAGATTGAAGATGAGTGAGATTCAAATTCATTGGGAATTGGGGTAAGGGTTTCTTCTGATTGACTATTTAAAAGAGCTTCCCAAAATAGTCATTTAAATTGAAACTAAATCTTTGACCAATTTTGACTTAAAATAACCCCGAACATAAATCCCCAGATTATATCAAAATCAGCAGCAATGAAAAGTCAAACAGCGGAAACCAAGCAGTCAATCGGAGGAAACCAATTAACTTTTGTCCGTACTAACAAATCAAAGTTATCCGCAGAATCCACAGCACATCAGAGGAATCCAGAACAATATCAGTGGCAATGAGAAGAGAATCAAATCAAATCTTTGACCTATAACAGTGCCGAAACTGTCTCCATACAGAACTTTTAGTGATCCAAATTCCAACCATCAATATTTACCATATCTTTTACTAACCAAAGATTCCAAAACCTCCTATAAAACCAACACCTTAAACCATAATCATATACACACAACTCATAACTCTAAACACAAGAACCAAAACATGAGTGTTAGGATTTAGTAAATCCAGAATATAAAGAGTCGGTCACCTCAAGTATATGTAATCGTTAGAAAGCTCGTAGCCGTAGATTATTATAAGTTAAGTTGTATTTAGTTTAAGTAACACCTTGGAGGACGGACGGGTCTTTACCCACTGTATGCCTGATCCACAGCCCGTTAGGTGGCGATTTATGTAAAGACTATAAATACTCTCTACCTTTCAAGGTAGAGAGTTGGAGCTTATAATAAGATTTTTCTTTCTCTCACTAAAGTTCCCAAACCTCTAACTTTATCTCTCTAGAATCATCTTGTACGCCTACTTTGTGTTTGGTTTGATGTGTTTGTGAAATCCAATATGTTACAAATGGTATCAAGAGCCATGGTTTGATCATCTCTTACATATCTTTGGATTTCTAGTGACTTTTAGGTGGTTTTAGAGTTTGAAAAAGTTTAGTGGTTTTTGCATCATTTGGATCATTTCTAGTGTTAAAGCTTGAAACTTGAGTGTAGTTTTGTGTTTAGAATCATTGTATGTGCTTGGGTTTTGATTTGTTAAGCTTGAATCATCGTGGTTGGGTTGTTTTTGGATTGAAAAGTGGTGTTTATGTGTTTTTCTTGCTAGCGACTTAAGCCACAGATAAGTTATCTTGTTAGCGACTTGCTTTGTAATTTGGTAGCGAGTTGTAGTTGAAGGCCTTAGCGAGTTGAGCTAGCGACTTGTCTATTGAGACATGCCGACAAACAGTACACTTAGTGGAGTCTCCACTACGGGTAGCGACTTGGTGAAAGTTAGCGACTTGTACTTAAGTTTGTTAGCGACTTGGTGTTAGCGATTTGGTGCTTAGCGAGTTGCTCTTTAGCAACTTGACAACTTAGCGACTTGGTGCTTAGCGACTTGCTGTCAAAATTTTGCTAGCGATTTGGTGCTTAGCGAGTTGCTCTTTAGCGACTTGACAACTTAGCGACTTGGTGCTTATCGACTTGCTGTCAAAATTTTACTAGCAACTTGGTGCTTAGCGACTTGGTTCAGTTTTCTTAGCGACTTGGTTGACTCGTCATGCATGTCTGGTTTCTCTTGATTTAGTAAAATCCGTGAAAGAATCTATTTCCGATTTAATCGAGAGTTATAAAATCCCGTTTAACTGTCATCATGTCTACCAACGTTCCTACAATCATCTCCATCGCATTGCCGAGGATGTTCAAGCGGTTGGTTGGATACTAAATCCACCCATGCTTGATGTAACTAACTACGACTCTTGGGCTCAACGAATCGATTATCTTGTCTTGGAAAGGACAATGGAGTCAAAATTCTCAAATCCATTGATGAAGGACCGTATCGGGTTGAGACTACTAGAGACCTAATTGATACAAATGAAGATGGAACAATGATCTATGGAATAGACGGACCAAAGACATATGATGAGCTCGATGATAAGGAGAAAAGAGATTCGATGTCGATATCGGGGCTTCTAACATCGTACTTCAAGGTCTTCCAAAAGATATCTACAAGTCGATCAATCACAACACGAAGCCAAGGCGGTGTGGGATAATGTCAAGATGCTTCTCTCGGGTTCGAATTAACTATGGAAGACAGAGAATCACAACTCTATGATGAATTTGAACACTTCAAGATGAAACCAGATGATAATGTCTATGAGTATTATGTGGATTCAACAAGCTTGTTAATGATATGAGGAACATCAAAATGACTATGCCTAACATTCAGCTGAACTCAAAATTTGTGAACAACATGAATCCCGAATGGCACAAGTTTGTCACTTTTGTGAAGCTCACTAAAGGATTGAAGAATACAAACTATGAGCAATCGTATGCCTTCCTTCTCCGAATGAGAGACATGCTATGTTTGAAAAAGGATTCGGAGCGGTTCAAAACCAATCGGGAGAAACAAGTTCATCAAATGATTCAACTGCATTTTTCACCAATGATGGAACCACTACCAAAGCATCTCAAGTCATTCAAGACCCATACTTCAAACAGCCTGATGCCAATGATGTCATGGAACACTCTATCAATAAGTTGGCTTATATGGTTAAACAAAACTTAACCTTCTCTCCACATTCCAACAAACTTCACACTAACAATGAAATCGGATCGCATCCAATCTACACAACCATGCTTTGGTCGAGATGGAAAGGTTACAGTACAACCAACTCAAGGAAGACAATATGAACAAACAAGAGGTGGAGTAGGAGAAGGGTATGTGGAAAATCGAATAGAGGAAGGAATGGAAATCAAGGACAAGTAAAGCCGATCAAGTGTTACAAGCGTGGAGGTGAGGACACATTGCAAGGCGCACATCACCTAAACGCCTCGAGAATGCGAGTACTTGTGGATAAGATGTTGCTTGTGCAAGCTCGGGATAATGGTGCGACTTTGAATGAAGAGGAGTTGTTGTTCTTGGTGAGGAAAATGCTAAGACATATGATGCGAGATGTGGATGAGCAACCAATTCGGGAGATAGGCCATAATCATCGAATGCCTTTCAAGTAGTCGATTGTGATGCATACGACTCGATGTTGATGAAGAACCCATTGCACAAACCATTTTCATGGCTAGCATTTCTCCAATGGTCTCTCCTAAAGTCTCCTCATCACCACAAGTGGTCCATCCAAAGACAAAATCATTTCGAGGTATTAAAATTATACGATGAAGTTGATGAGCAAAGATGCATAACAGTACAATCAACTGTAATTATTGAGTCAGATATTGAAAATATGGGTAATATCAATGTTGTCCCATATGATCAATATGTGAAACAAAGTGAAAGTGAGATTGTACCAAGTGATGTATCTTATGCAGTCAATGATGACTATGCTTTTGATGAATACACTGCTCGTGCCCCTGATGATTCTGTTATTTCTAAACTTAATGCTTATAAAGAACGTGTTGCTATTTATGAACAACGTGCTAAGTTTGAATTAACCACCCGTGAGTAGGAAATGGATGACTAAATGCGTACAACTATTAGAAAAAGTAAGTTTAGAGAAGAAGTATTAAAACAAGAGTTAAACTCCTTACAAGAAAAGCTTTCTAAAAGTGCTAAGCAAAAACAAGAACTTCAAGAAAATGTTAAAATACTTAAGCAAGAATTAGGTGCTAAGGAATCAAAACTTTTGAATGATTTTCTAATCTAAAACCTTGAAAACAAGCTTGAAAATAAGTTGTGCGTATAAGGAAATACCATTGATCGCTCACTTAATCACTAAGCATAGAGTCTTAGCGATAAGCATAGCATTCCCCTTATTGAGGAACCAAATCCAGAGGTCATTAAGAAGGCTAGAAATGCTCATAAGGTTATTTATGATGGCAATGAAATCCTTAAGCCTAGCAGAAACCTAGTTGCGTTGAATGCCGAGGAAGATAAGAAATCGATGAAGTCACTAGGAAAAGATGAACAAGAAACTAGATGATCCTAAATGTAAAGAGAAGAAAATAAATATCACACCCCATGATTACAAGAAGGAGAATTAGATTTCCTTGAACATGTTTAAGCCTCAGACGTTGTTAACACCGAACAAGTGTTCGGAAAAAGGATTTAGATAAGCAAAAGCGTAGAATCTTGTTGTAACAAACCTCCCTTTAGGAAAATGCCTTTGATTGTGTATCCTCCCAATACACCAATGCATTTAGTTCCTAGGACTATTGCCACTAAAAGCAAGACCTTAATCGGTCAATATGTTATCTTTCAACTATTTGTTGATTTTGAGAAAACTTGTAAGAAAAGGATCACACCCACTGGTATAATCGAAGGGAAAGGGTTTTGAGCAAGCGAAAGAATGTTATTTAACTGAAGTCGTGCCTTTCTTTAAACAACTAAAAGATCATTTTGAAAGTCTTAAAAAGGGAATGAACTTAGACATTAAAGAAATGGAAAAGGATTTTGATGCTATGATAGTTGAGGTTAGTGACTATGAGCGAGCACTAAAATATAATGAGATTGAGAGGAAGAACTTGCATGCATTGAATGAGACTCTTATTTCTGAATGTATTACTCAAGATGTGTTTTTCACTGCTACAAACTGTTCCATTAATGCTTCTCAATTTCATGAATTATCTGTTGCCCTGAAAGTCTCCCATGATCGTGTCATTGAACTTGAAAAGACTAATTCTAAACTAAATGAGAAAATTGAATTGGATGATCACGACAATTTGGTTAAACATTTTTCTAAACTAGAGGTTAAGCATTTTAATTTACAACTAAAATATCAACATCTTAAAGAAAATGTCAAAAATTCAAATATCAAGTGATGAGGAACCATCCGTATACTACCTTCTTTATTTTTGACTCTTTAGTTTCCTAATGTATTTAATTTTATTCTCAAATTTACAAATTCCTTGTCATAAATCACAACTATAAATGGGACCTAGACCTTGTTGCTAATCAAGATGATCAATATATGAAAGTCATTTTCTCCTACCACAAGTGTGTGTGTTAGTGTGTGAATTTACCTAATTATCGGTATTCTTTTGAATCAACGATAGTTGGAAGATTGTTTCTGGTATTCATTTGAATCAACAGACTCAATTTGTTATCTTGTTATTTCGCTACATCAGTTGGTATCAGAGCCAAATTTCCTTATCATGATGCCTCCTAGTAACGATATAATCTATGATCATCCACCCGTGTTTGATGAATACGGAGATGAAGAATGGTATTCTTGGATGACCGATATCGGGATTACGTGTGATCGAACCGGGTATGTCGCTGATAATTCGAATAAGAATTTTTCGGGTTCTAAAAATTGGGCTATGAATACTGGTGGTGAAAAACTTGTTTTGAAAGTTCCAATCACATTGGAAGGTGATATTGGAGTTGCCAAAGATGATGACATATCCATGTTCTTGGAAGATTATGTTTTCGAGTGTAGTATCTCATCATACCATTTGTTTGAAAGAATCAAGGTTTTTTCATGGATGTTGGAAGCTGTAGATTGTGTTTTGAATGGAAAAGCATCTTTTTCTTTGTCCACCGTGTTTGCAACATCGAGTTTAATGGTTTCAACCCAACGATCTAATATCCCATTCAACCCAGGTGGTTTGATCCGAAGGAACACTCGAGGACGAGTTTTTTTTTAAAAGAAGGGGAGAATGATGAGGAACCATCCGTATACTACCTTCTTTATTTTTGACTCTTTAGTTTCCTAATGTATTTAATTTTATTCTCAACTTTACAAATTCCTTGTCATAAATCACAACTATAAATGGGACCTAGACCTTGTTGCTAATCAGATGATCAATATATGAAAGTCATTTTCTCCCTACCACAAGTGTGTGTGTTAGTGTGTGAATTTACCTAATTATCGGTATTCTTTTGAATCAACGATAGTTGGAAGATTGTTTCTGGTATTCATTTGAATCAACAGGCTCAATTTGTTATCTTGTTATTTCGCTACATCATCAAGACATCCTCAGATGCTCCAGAATTTGATGCAGTTTTTCAAATTAACAAACGTGATGAACAGATTCAAGCTCATTGTAACACGATCAGAAAGTTGAAAGCCCAAATCTCTCATTTAAAGGGTCAAAAGAACAATGTGACAGGCTCCCAAATGCCTCCTCCTTTAGATTCTCAGAATTTTCAAACGTTTCATCTTCAAAACTTAGTAAATGCATTACAAAAGGAAAATGAAAGTTTTCTAGAAGAAAATGAAAAGGTAAACGTCATTCAAATGAGTTATTTGAATCAATAAAGGTCACTCGTAACAAAAATAACGAACAAATATCTTCATTGCAAAAAGAAATTGAGAATCTGAAGAGCCAGGTAAAAGGGAAAATGCCAATGACCAATGGGGAGAATGGTGTATCAAAGGTTCACTCTTGTAATAAATATGTTGTGTTTGTGAAATATATTCCCCCTCATCTTACGAATAACAAACTTGCAATTCAAACATATTTCCCATACCTTAAGGATTGTCTAGAATGTCTCCGTGAGATTGTTGAAGAGGATAAGTTAGAGAAACCACTTGATAATGCAATTGGGCATGCATGCTTATATGCCAAACGATCTCAAGAACTTCTAGAATGCTTAATCACAATATGCCCTAAGTCCTTAGGTGAGAGAGTTAATCCTTTGATTCCTTGTTCTATGCCTAGTGCCAAGCATGAAATCCATTCAATGCCCAAGGTTATGAATGTGAACCTTAGTGTGCCTTCAAGTAGTTCGATTCGGATCCGTTAGTGCTAAGAAAGTGAATTCTAGTGTGCCTTCTAGGAGTACAAATCCCGGCACTTCTTGTGTTAAGAAAGTGAACCTTAGTGTGCTGCATGTAGTTCAGATCCCAAGACATCTAAGCAGGAGATGCAAAGAGTAGCAAAACCAACTAATGTTCCCATTCCTCTACAAGAGTAATCGGTGACATTAAAGCAAGCGGTCAAAGTCTCAAGACAATACAAGGAATTATAGGACCTCAAGCTAAGAATGTGCATTAGAAGAGTAGAAGACCAACCTAGGAACTTTAAGTTTGAGCGAATAAAATGAATCGTGTTGATTCTAGTATTTGCCATAGGCGTCTTGTAATTAATTCAATTCGATACTATTTGCAAACCTTGTAATGATGTGCGCTTGAATTACATTACTAATCATGAATGTGGTGTGAATGTTTTGTCTAAAGTCATCAAATCTCCGTTAACATTGTTAAAGCAAAATATCATGCTAAGAAGGAAAAAGGCAAAGGCTAAAGAAAGTTAGAAAACATTGGAAGCCCACGGGAAGAACATTTAGTAAGATAGGTTATCAATGGATACTTGTTGGCCATAAGGTTAATCGACAATGCCCACTAGAAAATGGATGCCTCTTGGTAGAACTATTCCTTAAGAAGTGAACATACTTTAAATAGGGCAAATACGGACACTAGTACTACATCTATTCATAATAACTCCATTGATTCAATTTTCGATATGAATGTTTCTATTTACGATGTGGGTGTTCCAATCTCATTACTAACCGAATGGAACCCATTCTTGCATGGGGATCCCAATTATCCGATTATCCATTTTGTGCGTGTTCAACTGCAGATCGTTCAAATCGCTCGTGGTACCGGACTCAGTTGTTCCAAGCATATATTTGGAGACCGGTCATGCTCATGAACTTCGTGAGTAAATTCATTGGGACGATTAGATTCGGGAACGACCATTTTGGAGCTATTATGGGATATGGAGATTATGTGGTTGGTAAAGTGTGATTTCGGGGTATATTATGTGGAAGGTCTTGGTCACAATCATTCTCTGTTGGTCAATTTTGTGATTCCGATCTAGAAGTGGCTTTTAGAAAACATACTTGCTTCGTTAGAGAACTTGATGGTGTAGAATTATTAAGAGGAACTCGAGGTTCTAACCTATACACCATCTCTATCGATGACATGATGAAGTCCTCTTTAATCTGCTTACTATCAAAGGCTTCTAAAACAAAGTCTTGGTTATGGCATCGTCGTCTCAATCACTTGAACCGCCACCATAAACAATCTTTCCGAGAAAGGATCTTGTCATAGGCTTACCCAGTTAAAATATGAAAATATCATCTTTGTTCGACTTGCCAATTGGGTAAAAGCACGAAATATGCCCACAAACCAAAACCCACAAATTTTGTAATGGAAGTTCTTCATACCCTTCATATGGATCTGTGCGGACCAATGAGAGTGCAAACTATAAATGGGAAGAAATACATTTTAGTAGTTGTTGATGACTACTCTCGATTTACTTGGGTAAAGTTTTTGAGGACAAAGGATGAAACTCCAGATGTCATCATCAAACTAATCAAACAGCTTCAGGTTCGACTCAACAATACGAATTTGTGATTTAAATTGGATTTAATCTGATAATTCGGTAAATGGTTTTATAAGGATGTACAAGCTCTCCTTCCCACATGTGCCAAACGATTTCAAATTTTCCATGCACATGTTGAGGGGGAGCATCTATCTTAAACCACAAAGATCTGAAACGTGATCAATTTATTTCAATGTGCAGTTCCTCTTGTATGTGCAAAACTATTTCAAACCTCAAGGCACATATTGAGGGAGCAAGTTTATGAAAACCTCATCCTTCCTTATATGCTTTATCTACTTGTTTTGATCGTGGAAGTGATTTTGATATCTTTTAGAAAATGGTAATAAAATAAGTTAATTCTTTCTCTTGCCTCCGTGTGCAAAACGATTTCAAACACTTGATGCACATGTTGAGGGGAGCTCTTGTTCTAAAAATATCAAAACAATTCGGTACAAAATGCTTTGATAATATATCATAAGTATCCGGATTGATTTTCAAATGGTTTTCAATTGGTTCCAATGGCGGATGAACAATACCAAATAGATGACCAACTTTACTTTATGTATGGTGATATAAGGATGATAAGGTTAGGTATTTGTTCCCATGATCCGCGTAACCGGAGGGATCTACCAGGACAATCCACTAGATAGTGTAGAAGTCCTTAGGTATATTGAAAAAGGAGAAAAATGAGATATGGGAAGAGTGCGGATGAGGACCGAGCTAGTACTTGAATAAACCCAACAAGGTTCTAGCTATGAAGTCTCGGTAAGCTTGAAGGGGTTGAATAATGAAAAGAATTGAATGAGATAAGGGTGAAAACGAATAGCCCTCCAATTATTCAACCTTAGGGCGATACCGGGTTCAATTCATATGCTACTAGTGGTTACCAAGGTAACATCGGTATTGAAGACAAGACGTCATGGACCCAAAGGACGACCGCACTTCAACATCTCAAACCACTCAAGTTCCTCTTAAAAGGTCTTGTTTCATTCTCACGGGAACCAACATAATCTATCGACTTTCTCTTAGAGATTGTTGATATTGAAGAAGGAGACCCTCCCTAGTCTCCCGAGACAGGATCCAAATATGCACAAATTGAGTCTAGAGCCACGAGATCATCAATAAATATCATTAGGACACTTTCAATGAAGACTCTGTTTCACACAATATGGAAAGAGATTATATCTTGAGTCCTACGCATTATCCTTGTGGTATTGCTGAACATCCGAGTGATATGCAAACATATTCACAATGAAGATGGTAAGCCTTCTGGAGCCAACATCAAACAAGCTCCTTGTAGGTGGCATGTGAGATCTATTCTATAGATCAACCATGTGACAACTGAACAGAAACAATAGGGCGATTCAATCTTTTGAATCAATCCTGGTTCAGGTTATGGATTGACGGATACCTTTGAAAAACCCGTTAGGTGGCGATTTATGTAAAGACTATAAATACTCTCTACCTTTCAAGGTAGAGAGTTGGAGCTTATAATAAGATTTTTCTTTCTCTCACTAAAGTTCCCAAACCTCTAACTTTCTCTCTCTAGAATCATCTTGTACGCCTACTTTGTGTTTGGTTTGATGTGTTTGTGAAATCCAATATGTTACAATGAGCACTTCTCCCAATCACCCAATTGAACTCTCTTCATCAGAAAGTGAGCCAAACTGGTTGAACTACTTTCCTCCTGGAGCTTCCAACAACATTACCTACATCTCAAGACCATCTCCTTACCAATCCCCCTTCTACCATACTTCTTCAGAGGAAGAAGTTCCACACCCTCCTCAGAATGAGGTTGAGGTGTCAAGTGTTGAGCTCAGAGATAGGCATGAAGACTCTGATGATGAAGTGAATGATCCAACTTACAGACCTCGCAATCTCAGATCCATGACAGTTGCTCCTCTTGTTGTGCTACCACCAAGTGCACCAATTCCAGACCCCCTACCCTCCGCATTCAATCCCACCAGAAGAACCACAGTCATGGGTCTTGCTGTACGCCCAGTGTGGGAATGGATGGATAGGAGGGGAAGAGAGCATCACAGGATGCCACAGTGGGGACACCAAAAGCCAGTGAGAAGGCCTTGAAGAGAGAAGCTTTGATCTGAAGAGGATGAAGGGATGTAGAGTCTTGGTCTTTTAGTCATGTTCAGTGTCTGTAATGATGTCCATGCATCTAAGAATGCAGTTTGTTTAAATGAATAAAAGCTTGTACCTCCTGACTTAGACATCTGATTCCCATGATTGTGTGTTTGAAACTAGATCTGCAAAAAGGTTAGTAGAACACAAAGTATGCAAAAAAAAATATACAGAGATATACACAAAATCAAGAAAAAAAATATATACATCAAAACAAACATTATATACAGATATATACAAGAAATATACATCAAAGAGACTTCCCCTCAAACCATAATCCTCCCCTTAGGCCACAATCCTCCCCTCAACCATAACAATCAGGGGTTGATCATGTCTATATTGACAATAAAATATTGAAATCTGGGTCCTTCAAAAGCTTTTGTTAATAAATCAGCAACATTTTCATCTGTATGAATTTTAACCACTTGAATAAGGTGTTTTTCATTAGCATCTCTAATAAAGTGGTGTCGAATTTCTATGTGCTTAGTTCTTTGATGAAAAACAGGATTTTTGACAATACAAATAGTACTTTGATTATCTATAAAGATTTTAGTGTTCATGAAATTGAACCCATAATCCAATAATTGGTTTTGAATCCAAAGTACCTGACCACAACAACTAGCAGCAGCAACATATTCAGCTTCAGTAGAAGATGTAGCCACAATGGTCTACTTCTTACATTGCCAAGAAATCAATCTCCTTCCCAAGAACTGACAACCCCCAGTGGTAGACTTGTGATCAAAATTAGCACCAGCATAGTCACTATCACTATAAGCTTCCAAATCAAATGGAGATTCTCTAGGATACCAAAGACCCAATTTTGGTTGGCCTTTAGATACTTGAAAATCTTCTTGATCGATCAAATGGGAAGTCAAAGGTGTGACTTGATGCCTAGAACAAGCACCGATCGCAAACATGATGTCGAGCCTAGAGCGATCAAATACATGAGAGACCCAATCATTGATCTCAGAGATGCACATTATGACGGGATCTCGGGTCATTGTTGGACTTAGCCTTAGGAGCCTCATATGGTGTAGTAGCAGTCCTAACAAGTTCCATATCAAATTTCTTGAGGATATCATGCACATACTTCTATTGATGAATGAAGATGCCCTCAGATTTCTGTTGCACTTGTAGGCCCAAAAAGAAAGTAAGCTCACCCATGGCACTCATCTCAAACTCGATTTTCATCAAATCTTCAAATTCTCTGCACCAGGCTTCTTTGGTAGAACCAAAGATAATATCATCCACATATACTTGCACCAGAATGATATCCTTGGTGCTCTTCTTGATAAAGAGATTCTTATCAATAGCACCTCTTCTATGACCATGTTTCAATAGGAATGAAAAAAGCCTAGCATACCAAGCCCTAGGTGCCTGATGTAAACCATATAGTGCCTTTACCACCTTGTAGACCATATCTGGATGATGAGGGTCCACAAATCCTTTAGACTGAGTGACATACACTTCTTCCTCAATTTCACCATACAAAAATGCACTCTTCACATCCATCTGATAAACCATAAAACCTATGAAGGAGGCAAAGGCTAAGAAAAGTCTTATGGCTTCTACTCTAGCAACAGGAGCAAAAACCTCATCATAATCTATACCCTCCTCTTGTCTGTGACCCTGAGCAACTAACCTAGCCTTGTTCCTAACCACAATACCCCTAGCATCCCTTTTACATTTAAGAATCCACTTAGTTCCAATAGCATATTTACCAGGAGGCAAATCAACAAGTTCCCATACATTTTGATTAAAAAATTGTTGCATTTCCTCCTGCATAGCAGCTACCCAATCCTCATCACCTAATGCCTGTGAAATACTGGTAGGTTCGATCTGAGATAAGAAACAAGCAAATAGACAATGTTGGTAGTCTATATGATTGGTCCTATGTTGAACCCTTATGTAACTGAGAAAAGCGGATTCACCATATGATGTCTTCTTAACCCTGCTTCTAGTTTGAACAGTGGAAGTAGGATCACCAAGAATAAGAGATTCAGGATGTATTGTATTAATCCTTTTTATGACTTGAGGACTAAAATCTACAGTTGTGTCCAGATTAGTAAGTGTTGCTCCAAAGTCATCATCATAAGAGGAAGAGTCAAAAATGCCAGTTCTTGACTGATGATGAATGTCATCCAATTCAGAGGTAGAGTGTTGTGAATTGGCTAAATCAGATGGAGTGTCAAATCTGGTGGGAGTCTCGTGAGGCTGCATCAGTGACATCATGTCCATTATCGGGGCGATTGCATGCTGGGGAAACAGATACATTGCCAGTGGCATCAAAGTTCCTGCGAGCCTCATCAGTTGCCTGTTTTAAAAGTTCCACTGTTTCCTTGGAGAACTCATAACCAAATTTTTTAGCATCTTCTGTAGCTGCATGTTCTTGGCGTTGGAGCTTTACAAGTTCCTCTGCATACCCCATATCACTGGAAGACACATCATGAGCAGCTGAGTTCTTGGTACCTGAAAAGTGGTTAGAGGGAAAAGAGGGAACAAGTATAACTTGTTCATCTGTTTCTGAATCTGACTCATCATCTGAAGAACCTGCAATGTTAGTGGAAACTTACGGTAGTTACGTTGAAGTTCATGTGCTCGGTTGGTGCAAGTTTTAAAATTTATAATCACGAATTAACCGTATAACCTATTAACACATACGAGCAAGTATACTCGTCCATAATAGCAAAGTTTGGTAAGTCGAGATCGTCCCAAGGATTTTTGTTTTGAAATAGATCTTATTAAAAGTTTCTAACAAGAAAGCTTGTCAAGGCTTCCTCGAATAAGTGTTCTAGTGAAAATCTGAATCAAGAATAAAAATATATACTTGTGTGAAGTCTCATAATCAACCATAGATAATGTTCATAAAGGTTTGGTGTATACTCTTAGTATGATGCACAAATCATAAGCAAATGATTCCCCAACCATGGTATTTGTTTGTAAAAATCATTCTAAGAACAAAAACATTTAGGTAATCCTTTCGGTCCTTATCCCAATGATTATCCTATAAAAGTTCCATTTGTTTGCAACATGTTCTCATTAAATTTGTTCTTACGAATCTTTCGACCCTTCGTGATGAAAACGTTCCTAGTCTTGTTTTAATAAGCAAAACATGGTGGTTGTCAATCACCATATCCCCATACTAGTTTGTCACTACACTTTTGGAATAAAACACAAGAGAAATCCTTTCGGTCCTTTTCTTAAAACATGTTTTATTGACAAATCAATCCAAGACTAGTATTTTTCCAACAAACTCATTTAAACAAGATCATATATACATGCATCACATTTTGAGAACATTATTATGATTAATCACATTCCAACACACAAGTATATCACAAACTACTCCATGAAAACAATCATATCTAAACACAAGTCATAACAAGGTAATTCAAACAATTCAAGAGAATAGATTTCCATAACAAAGTTCATAGAATACCTAATCTTTTGTGATTACAAGAATTAGAAATCGTGGAATGTAGCAACCACGCGCCTCCAATCACCTAGGATCACCGCACAACTCAAACTACGAAACAATGGACAAGAATGGTTCCTTCCTTGCTTACGGGCGTTTTCCGGTAACTACTAAGCTTTTGGGTTGAAATAAATGGGTAAGTATGAGTTTTGGTGTAAACTAATACTCTTTTGGTTGTGTCACACTTAGTATACAAGTACTAGGTCCTTTAAATAGCCAAAGCACTTGCTTAGCGCCCAAAAACGTTCTCTCAAGTTAATATCAAGAAATGATCGGACTCAATGATTATGGGAGTTAAGACAACAATAAATGCGAATTGTGTAGCTGCGGTGCGAACCGGATCGGTTTCTATGTCGACCGAATCGGTCGCGGCTTTGACCATTGCCCGACCGGATCCGGTTGCGGGTTGCGACCGATCGGTGGGTTTTCTCCTTTGACTTTTCTTGACTTTTCCCTTTACGCTTCATTCTTTGCTTCGTTGATGATTTCCAAAGCCAAACTTGATCTTTCCTTCTTTGTAGATGCTTGAAATCACTACGCTTCCATATCATTGAGTCCACAAGCTTCCAATCTCAACTTCCTTCCTTTAGAATCTTCCAAATGTGCATAAAACTTCATTTCTTCAATATTCGCGATACGGCTACATATACATACACAATCGCATCTTTGCACTTTTACCTTGATTATGAGTAAATATAGCGAATATCATGCACAAAGCCGACAATAACGCTACTAAAAACATGTTCATTTTAGGCGTTATCAAATTCCCCACACTTAAGCTCTACTAGCCCTCGAGTAGGTCAAACATTGCAAAGATTGATTTCAATGGTCCATAACACCATGTTTGAGAAAATGTAACAATTACCATAAAGATAATTATTATTTTGCTTATAATATGAGAAAATCTTCTAAAATGAACCAAACACTTTAGATAACATAACTAGGATACCTCACAAATGGCTTTAAGATTTCACTCAACACTCATATATTGGTGGGTATATGTATATCACTCAATGCCTAGTCATGATCAATGCTTTTACCATAAGCTTGTACAAGTATCAAAACAAAGAAAATAAATTCATCAAAGAGGTCTTTTATTCGGGTTATAATGATAAGGTTACGGGTTCATAATAGGTATGGATAAGGCATGGGATAGTTTATGAAATTGGTTTAAAATAAAAATAAAATCAAGTCCAAACCTCCATGGTGCTAGTCATCATACAAACCACGATCCGAAAAATGATTATTACTCCTCTTCTCATATCGATCACCAAAAATATATATATCACGTCTTAGCACATTGGCTAATCGATAACTCAAACATACTTCATCTTCCTTCATCTTCATAATAATATAGCACATTGGCTATAATTGTCATCACATATATATATATTTTTTTTTTTTATATATATTTATATATATATATTACTTCATATATCACAACTCCCCACACCGTATAAGCATCACCACAAAAATACAAATAAGAAGTATGCATCCTTCGTCTTTGTCGAAATGGCACACACGAATGGCAAAGTGTAGCTAACTCATAATCATCAAAAACAATCCAATCATTCCAAACAACTAGCAACAAACCATTAGACTTGATAAGGGTTGGCTAAGGCTTAAAGGTGTAAAATATTTTTGTATTTTTCTGGATTTATCAAAAAGAATGGGATGGCTCAGAAGGTGTAACTAGGGGTATCTAGTGCTAAAAATGAGCACTAACAAAATGGGTCCATGTGGGTGGTTAACTAACCGATGCGGTCAGCTAATATATCATTAGATGTAAAAATGGAAGGCCATTTGGTTATTCCTAAGGTGCCTCTTATCACTTGAAAATATTTAGATCACTCGAAAGTGATTTTAACCGTAATGCATAACTAGTACAAGTTCTAGAATCGACATAATCACCGGCACACTCATAGCAAATATAAAACAAAAGATGTGTTTTATACAAAAAGAAACCTCACAAAAATGTGGGAAAAAGGCTATTATGCATGCTAGAAAATGCTATCGAATCCAAAATGAATTACTTCAGTAATTTGGTTCAAATCTAAAAATTTTCAAAACCTCATTTTACCATTGAAATCCCAAATTATGTATTTTAATTATCAATAACGCGAAAACCATAAGACCATCAAGGCGAATTTCTTCTAATCACTTGCATCCAAAAGTTATCTAAAAAATAAAAATGCATATCATTTTCCTATTTTCTTCCCTCCCCCATACTTAAGTTTTGCATTGTCCTCAATGTAATGAAAAATGAACTTCAAAGTAAAGAAAATGGGAAAAAGATAGTTAAAAGATACCACGGGATAAAATATGCAATAAGCACATTGGGTCATTAGCAAGCCTGTGAGTTATCCAACTCGAAACATTTGACCATCAATAAGCTTCCAACATATCCATCCTGCAAACAAAAACTGCAACACGAAATGCACAAAACAAACAAAACTACAAAAAACTAGATAAAACCAAAATATGCCAAACATCCTAAAGAAAATCGATCAAAAGATAGAAATAGTTTAAAACACATCATGACCATTGTTTTTGAAACCATAATTCACGAATGATCCATAATCACTCGTCATCCTCGCTCATTTCTTCTCCTTCTTCATCATCAAACTCATCATCATCATCACTTTCGGTTACATAGTTTTCGTCTATGATTTACGAGCGAACTCTCCTCTTTTCTTCTTGCCTCCAACTCGATGATGATCCTCCAACTTCATAACTTGTTCCTCCGACTTGGGCAATCGACCATATGGGGTATTGGATCGGAAGCGGTGCGTACCGGGATATGGATACGGATAGGGTCCGAGGATATGAAGTGTAAGGAAAAGGATATGGTGGAACATTTGGTGGATTGTAGGGTGGCAACTCATAATTGGCTTCTCGAGCCATGTGTTGAAAGATAGGCATCGAATAATCATTGATGTAGTTGTTCCTTAACATCATCGAGTCTCTCACACATCCTACATTGAATCTCATCTAGATGTTGGTTCCACTCTCCCATCCCGAATCAAAACTCTACGGGCGTACCCATTTGCACGTTCTCCATTGGTATATTCCCTTCTTTGTTGTGGTGGTTCTTTGTTGTGGTCTTGGTTCAATCCATAACCCTCGGTTCCCAATCTCTGTTCAAAGCATTACCAAAACCTTTCATGATCCACGTTTCACTATACTTTGGCTCTCCACACTTAGCCAATTCCTCATCAACATAATACCCAAGATTCTTCGCCAATCTTGTCACAAAATGTCCTCCACAAATATTCTTGTTGCTCTTGATTCCGGGGCTCTCTAGACAAATATTCGACTATCGCCAAATGGCATTACCGTCCTTAGTTTCTTCCGGCAACTTCATAATCCATAAGTCCGGTTTCGACATTTGTCCACCTTCCAAATCTATTAAATGGCGGTCACAATCAACTTGTGAAGTATCCTCATCAACAGTTCACGATGGTTGAAGCATTCCTCCTAGCACAAGTAGGATCTCCCACTTGATTCCAATAAGCGGGAATACTAGGGTAATCTTTTCAAACCTCAAAGTCTAGAAAAGTGAGTTTCAAATAATCGATGATTAACCTCATGTGGCTCATACAAACCAAGAGCTACACCAAAAGGCGGCAATGTGTAAGCATGATCCCTTCCACAAAGTCTAAACCAAATACAAATCTCGACATCAAATTCGAACATCCACCTTTCTTTCAAAATACATGGTTGAAAAGAATTCCATACACCATTCTCGATAGACTTCTTCATTAACACTTGAATGCTCTTTCCATGACAAATCATTGAGCGAATCTCCATCCCACGGATATACATAAGGCGTTCGCATCATCCTTCTTAACTCATCTTCACACTCACATTCGTTAAATAAATCCCAATCAATCACCCTTGGAACCAAACATTGCCTATGTTGTAACCCGACAATCTTTCTCGAAAAGCATGTTTCTCTCCATCGGTGAGATTTTTGAATTTTAAATTAGCATTTGCTTCCTTCTTCACACTATACTTAACCTTCTTCTTCTCGTTCCTTTCACAAAACTTCGTAACAAGTGGGTTAATTGGAATTTCCTCCCCACTCGAGCTTCCTACAATAATTCTCTGTAGAAATCACAAAAATAAGACCATATAAGAGTGTTAGAACAAACAAGAAGGTTAGAGAACCCTCTAAGATACATTTCAAAATTTCACAAAAAAAAAATCCTCACAGAAACCACAACCGGATTCGGTTGGATCACCAACGAATCGGTTTCAAGCTGTCGAGCAACAACCGTTCGGTTGCAATGCATAACCGAATCGGTTGTCTTGACTACATAAGGCATTTGCCTTCAAATCCTTATAATCTCGAATTTCTAACGCTCAAACCACTCTTAGATCGCATTCTATCATCCTCAATGATTCCCACATCCTAGAATTGCTCTATCTAGCTTCCAAATCATCAAACATCTACATCTTAGAACTCATTCTATATTTTAAAATCATTAGTTCTAATAGTGTAGCATCCATCACTCTTAAAAACATATCATCCATCAAAATGAATCACCAATTGTAACTTATCTCATTTCATAAGCATAACCCAACTAATTCGAAAAATCTTATCATCTAAAATCCATTCTATGGTGAATCAATCAATCAATCTCTTGTTGTAATGCACTCCTATATCAATTACTCACTCAATCCTAAAATATTACCACTTAATTGAATTATAACAAAAACCCCAAATTGGTGACCTAAAATTCAATTCGAATCAAATGTTCTAATAAAACCTTAATTGAGTTAATTGAATGTAAATGCTTACTTGCTTGGGTGCCATGATGTTATCCTATAATTCAAACAACTTCAATCGCTCTCTTGGATGAATTTTGCAAAACCCACTGGAAAATTAGTGTGTGTGTGTGTTTTGGAAAAATGAAAATTTTATACTTTGGTGCAACCGGTTCGATCAAGGACACAACCGTTTGGTATGCTTTTGCCAAATTTGCTTTTTACTTGTTTAACATGTTACTTAGGCATTTACCCTCCAAGCAACATATTTTTTTACTCAAAAATTCCTGCTAAAAATTCACACAACATTCATTCACCAAATGAAATTTTTAACAATCATTCAATCCAAAAAAAAACTCAACTCATCATATAAATGAACTAATCCAAACTCAACTCAAAACTCATAGTCATAATGCATTAAACCAAATTACCTCAATCATAACATGAAAAATAAATAAGAAACAAAAATCCTAATGCATCAAATCAAAATAAAATAAAATAGTTCATGAAATTCAAGCAAATGATTGCTTGTTATTACGGTCTTTGCCTTTCCTCAAAATTCCTCAAAATATTCTTGCCTAAGAATATCCTCGCTTTGAAATTTTCCGGTCAACTCACGGAGCGTTTCAAAGTTTTGAATTTCCTCATAAATCTTCGTCCGTCCGGGCATAATATATCAAACTTAACATGCCATGCTCCATCTCGGTTTGTCTCTTGTAAGTCCCCAATCCTTGGGTTTCCACTCCAAATTCTTAAGTTGCACGGTAAAGATCCTAAAAAGTCGGTCAACTTCTTGTAAACCAATATGTTTTGAATGGGTTATAAAGCTTCTATCGCGAATGCACGTTCCATTTCGTCCTCTATATCGAAATAAGGTGGAGTTAAAGGTCCGTACATTGGATTACCGTGGACATCACGTCCCACTTCAAAACAAGTTAAATCATCATTTGCATCCATCCATTCCAAATCTTCCATACATTCCAAAATTGGTCCTCTTGGTTTTGGGTAGTATGTTTGCCTCGAAATCCATCGTCAATAGTCATGGTGCCTCTTCCCATGTCTATAATTGCTCCACAAGTTCGTAAAATGGCCTCCCCAACAATAGCGGTAAACTCTTGTCCACGGAATATCCAAGACAAGAAAATCGCTAAATCGGTTGATAGCCAATTTGCACTCTTACATTCTTAACTTCTCCCATTGCCTTTGCTTGAGTGTTATCCGCCATAGTGAGCTTAGAATGATTAGGTTGCGGATTACTTAGTCCCAAAGTTTTGAACAATGGATACGGCATCACGTTAACACTCGACCCGTATCGGCTAAAGCATAAAGCGGTGTAGTTCCATTTACTTTGATTGGCAACACAAAATTACCGGATCCTTTTCTTTCCTTGGCATGCCTTTAAACAAAATTCGATCTCGATCCTCATCCGTGAGATTCTTATCTTCCAACCTAGCCCTCGCTAGCATCAATGCATCCAACTTCTTTCGGTAAAGCACATAATCTTGGAGAACTTCAATAACGGTTTCTTTTCATTGAGCTCTAGAAATTTTTGTTCTAGATTTTCTAAGATAGCTTCTTTTGGTTTTCGGTTAAGGGTTTGATAGTAGTGGTAGGTGACGATGGTGTGTAATCATTTTGGTGGTGGAGGTTGTTGTTGGGGTTAATTTATTTGATGATGGTTTCTTTCGGTTTGCTTTCCCATTTTAACCACTTCCACATTTTCTCTTCCATGTTTGCACAAACTTCCACTAGCATCTCGTTGATCCCTTTTCCTTCTTCCAACTCGGTTATGTTAATCCGCATTTCTCCCATACCAAAATCTACTTGACACTTGGTCGTGACAAGAAAATCTCGACCAAAACAAACATTAGGTTCATCCGCATTTCCTTCCTCTAAAACAACAAAATCAGTTTCAAACATATGTCCATGAATATTGACCTTCAGATTTTTCACCATCTTCCTTCCATATGCTTCATAGTCCATACGAACATGACCGATTTCGTCAAGAACCTCTTCCAAGATATAATTCTCTCCATAAGCCATATTAAGTTGTGCATCCCAAGCACGTACTCCTTCCACTTCACAAGGTGTTCCAAATCTCATCATCGGTGAATCATACACCGTTGACGGTGCTTGTGTAAACACTACCACTCTTTTGTTTTGGGTAGTTGAACCTTGTTTTCACATACTTCTTCCATATCACCCGTGTCAATTCCCAATTCTTTCTTGCTTTCCTCCGAATTCCTCCAATCTTTTCTAATGAACTTCCGTATCCTTGAACATGTCATCCAAAGTACGAAGGTATTCGAGATTCCGCTCAAACTATCCATGTTACTAGACAACTTAACAAAGCAAAACAAAACAAATCCCGAATGATTAGCGTTAAAGTTAGTAAAACAAGAACAAACTATAAAAACATATAATAAAACAACTAAGACATCTAACAAAATTAAGAAATCAAATAAAAACTCAAAACCTCAAAATGATAAAACTCGTACGAAACTCCAACGGATTCGGTTGGATCACCAACCGAATCGGTTGGTTGAAAATCTAAGGCAATCTGAACCGGATCAGGTTGCGGGTTGCGACCGATCGGTTTGATCGAAAATATATATATATTTTTTTAAATAATAATAATAATTAAAGCAAATTAAATGTCATAAAGGATGTACTAACTCCATGTAATTAAATAAAACTCTTCATAAACTAATAATTAAATAACTCATTAAATCTAATTAAAACCAAAATTAAAACTAAAACTAAATAAACTACCAATAAATTCTATAATAAAATAAACTATAACTGAAAAATAAAATTACTCCTTACCATTATCATCAACTATTAAAATTAAAATAAATAAAACTAGATTAAATAAATAACAAATGTAAAGAAAAATAAAGTAAAATAAGTAGAAACAATAAATCTAGGCCGATTAAACCACAAAATTACTCTAGAAATCAAAACACAATAAACTAAGAAGATAGATATAAAATTCGAACCAAAAATTTTCACAGAATGTCTAACGGATTCGGTTGGCTAACCAACCGAATCGGTTAGTTTGTAACAAAACTTTTTTTTTTTTTTAGACTAATTTCAAAGAAAATTACGAGAAAAATCCCCGTGGCGCAAAAACTTGATGTGCTCGGTTGGTGCAAGTTTTAAAATTTATAATCACGAATTAACCGTATAACCTATTAACACATACGAGCAAGTATACTCGTCCATAATAGCAAAGTTTGGTAAGTCGAGATCGTCCCAAGGATTTTGTTTTGAAATAGATCTTATTAAAAGTTTCTAACAAGAAAGCTTGTCAAGGCTTCCTCGAATAAGTGTTCTAGTGAAAATCTGAATCAAGAATAAAAATATATACTTGTGTGAAGTCTCATAATCAACCATAGATAATGTTCATAAAGGTTTGGTGTATACTCTTAGTATGATGCACAAATCATAAGCAAATGATTCCCCAACCATGGTATTTGTTTGTAAAAATCATTCTAAGAACAAAAACATTTAGGTAATCCTTTCGGTCCTTATCCCAATGATTATCCTATAAAAGTTCCATTTGTTTGCAACATGTTCTCATTAAATTTGTTCTTACGAATCTTTCGACCCTTCGTGATGAAAGCGTTCCTAGTCTTGTTTTAATAAGCAAAACATGGTGATTGTCAATCACCATATCCCATACTAGTTTGTCACTACACTTTTGGAATAAAACACAAGAGAAATCCTTTCGGTCCTTTTCTTAAAACATGTTTTATTGACAAATCAATCCAAGACTAGTATTTTTCCAACAAACTCATTTAAACAAGATCATATATACATGCATCACATTTTGAGAACATTATTATGATTAATCACATTCCAACACACAAGTATATCACAAACTACTCCATGAAAACAATCATATCTAAACACAAGTCATAACAAGGTAATTCAAACAATTCAAGAGAATAGATTTCCATAACAAAGTTCATAGAATACCTAATCTTTTGTGATTACAAGAATTAGAAATCGTGGAATGTAGCAACCACGCGCCTCAATCACCTAGGATCACCGCACAACTCAAACTACGAAACAATGGACAAGAATGGTTCCTTCCTTGCTTACGGGCGTTTTCCGGTAACTACTAAGCTTTTGGGTTGAAATAAATGGGTAAGTATGAGTTTTGGTGTAAACTAATACTCTTTTGGTTGTGTCACACTTAGTATACAAGTACTAGGTCCTTTAAATAGCCAAAGCACTTGCTTAGCGCCCAAAAACGTTCTCTCAAGTTAATATCAAGAAATGATCGGACTCAATGATTATGGGAGTTAAGACAACAATAAATGCGAATTGTGTAGCTGCGGTGCGAAACCGGATCGGTTTCTATGTCGACCGAATCGGTCACGACTTTGACCATCGCCCGACCGGATCCGGTTGCGGGTTGCGACCGATCGGTGGGTTTCTCCTTTGACTTTTTGCGACTTTTCCTTTACGCTTCATTCTTTGCTTCGTTGATGATTTCCAAAGCCAAACTTGATCTTTCCTTCTTTGTAGATGCTTGAAATCACTACGCTTCCATATCATTGAGTCCACAAGCTTCCAATCTCAACTTCCTTCCTTTAGAATCTTCCAAATGTGCATAAAACTTCATTTCTTCAATATTCGCGATACACGGCTACATATACATACACAATCGCATCTTTGCACTTTTACATGATTATGAGTAAATATAGCGAATATCATGCACAAAGCCGACAATAACGCTACTAAAAACATGTTCATTTTAGGCGTTATCAAAACACTTCCACAAACAAAACATGATTTCTTCTTAAATTGCTTGTTCAAAACAGGAACAGTCTTATCACAAACAAAATTATTCAAACCATAACCAAAATCAGAATTGTTTTTAACAAAATCAACAGAACAAGAAATGTTTCTAGAAAAAGCTGTCTTAAAACGTTGATCTTTGACAGCAACACTTGGGGCTTTTGGAACTTGTAAAGGCTTTGGAGAGGCAGACTTTAAGGACTCTTCATTTGAATCACAGCTGGCATGTTCTTTAGTTTCAGTCTCTGTAGTCCTGGAAGAACAAGAGATAAATGTGTTAGACTCACTGCCAGTGTTTGATAAGTCATTGGACTTTTGACCATAAGACATAAGTGATTCATCTGAGTCAGAGTCTGGATTGGGTGGCTTAACAATACCATTGATAGAAGAAGGAACATTATGCATTTCACCTTGTTTTAAAAATGTAACAGGTCTTCTATATTTCTCTTCTTCTTCATCAGTGACAGGATTAAAAACACTGTATGCATTGGGGTCATACACCTCATCTGGACTGATATAGTCCTTGAATCCTAACCCCATTTTAGTTTTAACAGACATAGAGCTATTCCATAATTTATCTAAGTTTTTAGCCTGTTCTTGCCATTGTTTATACCTAGCCACCTCTGAATCTAAATCAGCTTTAAGACCATCCTTTTCAGCAACAACCTTTACATATTCTTTCTTATTAAATTTCAATTTATTTGTTGTATTATCCAAATCTCTTTGTAAAACATTTATTTTCTCCTCAAGAGCCATTTGGTTTTGGTCATACCAGGCCTTTTGTTTTTCTAAAGCTTTGACAGTTTTCTTATAGGCCTGGACTTGTATAAAAAGCTCTTTATATTTATCATTAACATCATCAAACTCACACTTAAGAGCATCATATTGTGTCTGCAACCAAATATACAAGCTGTGTACACGAAGTGATGCCCATCATAGCAATTTCTCCAGCAGTGTCTGCAACCAGTCCAACTTGAGGCTCTTCATCCTCACCATCATTCACATGATCATCCCAGTCAACTCTGTTCTCCAATGACAGCATGGCTGTAGGCTTCACCTCCTCAGATTCCTTAAGCTTATATGCATTATATTTTCTTCTATTACCTCCCTTCCTGTTAGGACATTCTCTGGCAAAGTGACCAATTTGATTGCATTCAAAGCATCTGACCTTCTTCCTATCAAACCTAGCTGATTCTCTTCCTTTGTAGCCAAACTTCCTCCCAGAGCCCTCTTCAAACCTTTTGACTTTCACAGCAAGCATGGCCATCTGCCACTTAAGATCCATTTCCTCCATATCCCATTTATCCACTTGTTCAAAGTCTTCATAGGTCAACTGCTGTTGATTTTCATATTCAGCAACAAATGAGTAGAGCACATCTTCTATCACAGAATTAGACTTTGACTTTCTTGAAGAAGATTTGTGTGTCCTTGATCTTCTTGATGAAGAAGTGGGGATATCGACATATGTTATCATTGTGTTTCCTTGGTAGCACCAACAAAGGCGAGTGTGATGGAACTTGAGAAAAGTAGAGTGACCTTGATGTCAAGCTCAATAGACTTGACTTGTTATACAGGTCATCAAAGCTTATGTAGTCAAGACCCCTTTTGCCTTGAGAGTAAGGGACACTGATTCAAGAAGGAGGTAGAGCACGAAGGAACTTGAGATTACATTCCTCGATGTCGGTTTAGATTTTAAGCGATTTAGGTGGTGAGGATCTTTTGAAACCTGTCATAGCCCTTATGGACACCCTCTTCTTCAGATATAGAGAACTCCTGAAAGCTTTGTTTGAGCATGGACTTCCTCATTTTCTTGGATTCATCGTTTCCACCAAACCTTGCTTTTATACCTCTCCAAATCTGTTTTGCATCGTCCAGATGATAGAAATCACTCATGTGTTCATCTGGAAGAGCTTGTAGCAAAGTAGTTCTTGCCTTGGTTTCCCTTTGGACTGCAATCTGTTCAGCAGTTGTTGTGGGTGGAAGAATTATAAGATTACCTTCAATATCTCTTCCAGTAGCCTTCTTACTGTTACCTTTAAGAATGATTTGCCAGAGATTGACATCCATGTTTGAGATATAGTTTTCCATCTTCATGGCCCATATCTCATATTCATCCTTTTTAAGGTAAGGGAATTTAGCATTATTGTTGGACATGGTGACCACTTCTTTGAATGGAAGGCGGGTGTTAGGCGCTTTTGATGACTCAGAGTGATCATCACTCTCAGCATCAGAATGTTTTGGTGATGTCATGTTATGGTTTTTTAGAAGAAAAAGGTTGTCTTCTTAGAAAGATTCTCACAAGGCTCTGATACCACTTGTTGGGTTCAGTCTCAGATAGATCTTATGAGCCTAGAAAGATTATAGCTGTCCTGTGTAATCACAAAACAACTAATGAGAACCTTTGCAAGAATTGTATTCACGCGGAAAATAAATACAAGACTAAAGAAGACAATAAACACAATAACTTGATCCTCTATGGATCTATATCAATTCACTATTAATGTTTTTCAAGACATGCATCAAAACCCTAGCCACATGTTTCTTTTATAGCACCAGAAACCCTAATGCAGCTTGCTAAGCACTCAAAAGATATGCTCTATCTATTCCTATTTTAACTCAAGCATATCACAACTAATAAACTAAGAAAACGGAAACTACATATCCGTAGAAACATATTAACTATCATAGGAAACTGCACACTATCAGCAGAAACCTTTCTATCAGTGGAAATAAAATAACTATTAGCGGGAACCCTATCAGCGGGAACCAACTGTTTACATAATTCCTAACAGTCATATCTCCTAAGCAACTAGCCTCTACCGCCATTCAAAACTACTGAAACAAGGGTAGCTACCAATAAAATATGCATGCATACACTTAGAAATAATTATACGGAAGTAATGTAAACGCAAACAAAACAATTAAGGAATCATAACTAGGCCAGCACCAAGAGGTGCTTAACCAATCATATAGTAAATTAATCCAACAATAATGAATAAAACATGAATAGAATTAAACATAATGTTTGATACAAATTACTTGATGTAGAGATAATAATAATGATGATTGCGAAGGAATTCTTCCTTCAAAGATGGCTTGGGCTATTTGAAATTGCCTAGAGTCTTTCTAATCGACCCCTAGGAGAGGGGTGAAGAGAGATACTCAAAAATGCAGATTTGAGGCTGTATTTATAGCCCCAACATGGTTACCGCGTAACCTTAAGGGCAAATTACGCCGTAACTAATGACGGCGCAAAAAAATCCAGATCTCGAATAATTACGTCGTAATTAAATATATTAGTTACGTCGTAACTAAGTTATGTCGTAACTAAAATTGAATTACGACGTAATTTATCAACTTCGTAGTTTTTTATGTCAAATGAATTTCCTCAAACTTTATAAGCCTTGTGTACGCTTTAGGCCCCTGAAGTAGCGCGTGGATTCATATTAAGTTCAAAAGCCTTAATAATACTTATAAGATATTTACGGCTTCAGCCCCTCGTCGTTCTTGATATTTTTATACTTGGTCCTTGAAGTGAATAAAATAAATATTAACTTGCCGCTTCCAATCCTTGGACTTCAAAACTGTAGGACCTCAAATATATCAACCTTATATCACAAATACCACGTTTACCACTTTACGCGTAGACCACGAAACACAAACACAAACTATGCGTAGAAATAAAGAAGGAAAGATTAAGAGAAAGATGGTGACTTGATGTTATAAAACCGTGTATGTGTAGAGAAAGATGAACACAAGATGTTGTATATTCCAAAGAAAAACACACACACACTTTCAAGCACACCCTCAAATGAGACTTTGAGGGTATATATAGTACAAGACATAAGCCTAATGGGCTTTCCATGGGCTTCGTGGATATGGGTTGGACATGGATTGGATGACAACTTATACAAGGCTAGCTTAACATAACTTCTAGCCAATTAGCTTAGTCCAATCCACGAGCCCGTTGACTATTATAATACGATATCTAACACACGTTACAAAGTTCCTAAATGTGAATGACCATCACTTCTAATAAAAACTATTAAGGCTAACAATCTCCCCCTAAGGGGTGGTCATTCAAAAGATGCTCCACTTGATTAGGTCTTTACTTTTCTCGAGCTTGAACTTTGTGTGTAGATATAGAATAGTCTTAATTCTTTGTTCCTTCATGCTTTGTGATCGGTTAATGTGGTATAGAGCCATTAGTCAACTTCGTTGGTTAGGTGTCTCCACGTCTTTCTCCACCATGCTCACACTTCTATTTGTCTTTTGGTTACCAATGATGTAGTTCTCGAGTCTTTAAACTTTGTAGATTCTTTGACATTGAAGAAGAATCATCTTTAACTTGGTGTTGCCTTTGATTTTGATGAGTACTTTTCATGTGTTGTTGGTATGAGCATGTGGAGAATCTGCACGATCAATCCGCTCCGGAGCTTCCATAAGAAGAAAACATAGAAACAGGTTAGTAATAAGCGGATTCCGGCACTTACAAGTTTGAATTTCGAGGTGTTAATGACATAGTGTGAAAACACATCTCTAATTCTTACAAAGGCCATTCTGAACTGGAGTCCCACAAGTGAGATAACGCGATATACCAAAGTACATCTATAATTCGGATGAGTCATTTGAAGTACACCAAGCATCACTCCACGATTGTAGACCGTTTGAGACACACTAAGCGTAATCCACGGGAGTTACGAAGTGACTGCCGTTGTCGAGTGCTTGATGTTGACCCCGGCGGAGTTTCCATTCAATCACCGAGGATCACATGTGAACCTCTCATAAATGTTCTCGACAGTTGCTAAGATCCGTGAAGGACACGATAAAGTATCACTTTTGTCCTTATTGATGAGCAACAAGCGATGTCATGTTAAGTGTTCCTATGAGATCTTTTGATGAATATCATGGCTCTAGACTCAATAGTGCGTTTTGGTTTTCTGGCGGAGACTAGGAGAGGTCTCCTTCTTCAATACCGGCAATCTCTAAGAGAAAGTCGATAGATTATGTAGGGTTCCAGTGAGAATGAAACAAATCCTTTTAAGAGGAATTGAGTGGCTAGAAGGTTTAGTGCGGTCGTCATTGGGTCCATGATGTCTTTGTCTTCAATACCGGTGTCATCTTTGTGACAACCAGTAGCATATGAATTGAACCGGTTTACGCCTAAGGTTGATTATGGAGGGCTATTTCTTTTCACCCTTTTCATTACATTTGTTTTAATTCTTCAACCCTTCTTTCTCCTTTCTCACATTACTCCTTTTTTCAATCATACCTAAGGACTTCTAGTTCTAAACTATTGGTGATGTCCTTGGGTAGATCCCTCCTGCTCTGGCGGATCATAGGACGGATTTCCTATCCTTAGTCACCTTATAACTCCATGACTGTCCTATTGTTGCCATAAAACCATTTTTCTTGAAAATCTCTCAAAGTGTTTATGATTGAAAACATGTTTGGAACACTTCAAGAGTTTTATATTTTCAGAAACACTCCGCCTTCACATGTGCTTATAAGTTTTGACAGAAATCTGCACATAGAGGGTAGAGTTCGCATTTTTTGAATTGATCAACTTTAAATGAACAAGATCGATTCGAGAAACGTTTACATCACTAGAGAACTAGCTTGAAATTATTACCCGTCCTGGTCAAGTCCATAGAAAGTTTCTCGAGATCGTACATTATTCCTTGTCAATTCAATGGTTACGACTGAGTCGAGCTCTTTTAAGAATCAAACAATGATCATTAAAATTTTTGATCACATTTTAATCACGTCTCCTCCCTCTCAAAAATAGCATATTCATGATATTTTTTATATCAACGGATTAAACAACATTTTAGAATATTTTGGGAGACAAAGCGGTTTGATTTAAGCATGAATTTGGAACATTTTGTTTTATACTCCCCTTTAATAAAGCATAATCAATTAAAGGGTTTTAGAGGAGTTATCTTGAGCACAAAATATTTTGAAAGATTTTGAAAATCTTTTGAACAATCTTGAAAAAGGTGCTCAAGATGATGATGATTTCTCACCGATTTTAAATGTAGTGCCTCAAGCGTACACTTGATTTTTCTTTAAAAATATGAGTTTTGATTTGAAATAATCAAAAGTCATCATTTCTTGTCCGGGTTTCGTCTTGAAGTATCGAAAGCCATTTTGAAGAAATTTTGAGAAACGACATGTTTTGGAAAACATTTAAAGAACTCTCGCTCAAGCATCTGTACATGCCCGTATCATTGTTGAATGACATTTCTAGAAACGTCATGAATATCGATTATCGAGAGACATGTCGTGAGAAGAATATTTTGTATTTTGATTTTCTATTGTTTTGTATTTTTGAAAGTTTTATATTTTTATATTTTGCTTTTGTTGGTTTTCAAATTTTGTATTTTTTTTAAATATTTACAGTGAAGCTTTTGGAAAATCATTTTCAAGAAGATTCGAGAAGGCGATCTAACTCCTCGGGGTTAGGCTTCGCATTACAATTCGTCGAACTAAATCGTCAAACCTTTCTTTTGGAAGGGCTTTAGTAAATATATCGTGAGTTGGTAATCGGTCTTCACGAAAAATAATTCATGATACCTTCTTCCACATGTTCTTTTATGAAGTGATAGCGGACTCGATATGCTTAGTCTTTGAGTGATGAACAGATTGCATGATATGGCTATGGCACTTTTCGAGTCACAATACATAGGTATTTTATCGAAAGTAAAGCATAATCTGTGAGTTGTGTTCTCATCCATAGAACTTGAGCACAACACGCAGATAGAGACACATACTCGGCCGGCGGTTGAAAGTGCGGTGCAATCTTGTTTCTTTGAAGACCACCTAACTAACTTTTCACCCAAAATTGTGCTCCTCGGATGTACTTTTTGTAACTTGGTCACTGCGTGGTCCGCATCCGAAAAGGCAATTAGATCAAATCCGGTTCCTTCGGATACCAAAGACCCTTTTGAATGGATGTCTTGGTACCGAAGATCTTTTAACCTCTTTGAGGTGCAGTTCGGTAGGCTTTGCTTGAAACCATGCTAATAAGCAAACAGCAAAATGAATATCGGGTCGACTAGCAGTGAGGTACATGAGAGAACCAATCATGCTCCGATATTTCTTCGGATCAATAGGTTTCCCAAACAAATCGGCTCCAATTTTTTGTGAAGTTACCATTGGTATGCCAACAGAGTCACAATTATCCATACCATGATTTTTCAAAATCTCAGTTGTATATTTCGCTTGATTAATAAAAATTCCACGTGGGGAATGATGTATTTGTAAACCAAGAAAAAACTTTAGTTCCCCCATCATGGACATTTCAAATTTGCTTTTCATGAGATTTTCAAAATGTTTTGAAAGATTCGGATTAGTGGACCCAAAAATGATGTCATTCTGAGGTTTCTGAGCTTTCTTGAGGAACGAAGAAGGGTCGTTACCAAGTGTCATTCTATGATTAGTATGAAAACGCAGATTTACTTGATTAGAAAACATCTTGTTTGTTTGAGCAGAATGATCCGTTTAAAGAAGCAAATTTTCCAAAGTTTGGATTTTTTTCATTTTTATCAAGAATTTCATCAAGAAGAGAATCTTCTCGTTTTGAAAAATCAATAATCAATCGCTTCTTCTCTTTTCAAGATCGAGAAAATTTTTTTTTGTTTAGAAAGTTGGTCATTTAAATCAGAAATTTCCTTGTTTAAAGATTTAATTTTCAAGTTCAAATTCACATCAAGTGTGTTATACTTGATTTGCAATAGTTGTTCTTTAGAAACCAAATTTCGATAACCAATTTCTAATTATGATTCTTTGTTTTTATGAAATTCAAAGGCTTTTGCGTTCTCCTTGTAACTCTCAAGCTCAACGGTCAATTTAGCATTCGCGGCCTTAACTTCGCGGTTGACAGTTCTAACTTTCTCGATTTCAATGCCACAGGTATTGATTAATGATTCAAAATAAGCATGTGTTTCCTCATCGGTCTCGTGATTTTGTGCCACACGGTCTCCACTAGGATCCACATCTAGAGTCTCGAGTTAGTATTGCTACAACTCGGATTGTCCGGTATGTATCATAAGTAGGTGCCGATGTCACGAGAATGATGTTCGTCATGAGTAAACACATCAAATATGACATTGTTATAGCATGGATCAATGATTGGTACCTCAAATCTTGATGGCGTCATAGGCAGGGAGGTGCGTCGAGAATCGATGTCGTACTTAGTCTCCTCAAGATTTGCCATGAAGATGCGGTTCGCATTGATTTCCTCGAGGTCTTCCAAATCATCCATAGTAGCGAAAAGTCATTTTCCTCAAGACTCAAGCTGTAATCCCGCTTCGTCTTTCTAGCTAACAAGATAACTTTCGAAGATACTCAAGTAGTCTTCTTGTTCGCTTAGTTGGACAATTCCTTGCCATGTGACCCAATCCTTGACGGTTATAACACTTAACTGGATTACCACGATTCACATTTCCATAATTCCCAACGATTGAGCCGCAACATTCCCATTCGATTACCCAACGCTCTATTCCCAACATTCGACCCATCGATTACCCGATTCGAACCGCTGATTACCCATCCGAAATCTAGTAGCATATCCTTGTGGGTTCATAATAACTCCAACCATTTATCTTTGATTACCCATGTTCACACCCGGTGTGCAATTTTCTGTATGAGTGTTTGATGAAATCCTTTGGTTGTTGTTAGTTAGTGTGGAATAGCGACTTCAATGCTTTACCCAAAATGCAAATGCTCTGTAGCAAAGATTGTTCTTGTTCAATTTCAAGATCGGTGATTCCTTGTTCTGGTAATGTTGTTGTTACGGTGGATAGGTTTGTTGTTGAGGATAATGACTTGTTGTTGTGGAATGTATTGTTGCAAGTTGTTGTTAGTGGAAGATGATGAAGCTTGTTGTTGTGTATTCACTAGAGTTTGAGTCTTTGCAATGAGTGCCAATGGATCATGATTCTTTGCTAATCTTTCTTTCGACTTCATTCACTTCATTTTGGTTTTGTTTGAAAATCGTTGAGTTGATCAAAGTTCACTTGATGTAAGTCTTTTGTTTGGTTGACAATAGTGACATATCGCCCCATTCTTACGGTAGATTGTTCGGGAACTTGATGTTGCTCACGATAGTTACGGGTGTCAACTTGTTTCGATCGACTCATTCATTAAAGTGCGTAACCTTCCATAGTAGGATTCAATTGATTCTCCGGATTAGATGTAAACTTCTCCCATGCGTTAGCGACTTGTTCTCCGTATCGTGTTGACCAATTTCTATTCCATGACAAAGCCGTCTATCACGTTCCCACATATCGAAAGCGCTTTTACAACCTGCTCTCTGAACAAAGATGTCTCTTGGTAAACCCAGTTGGACAATATGAATTGCCACGTCATCGCTTCGACTTGTTTCGATCCTCTTGATGTATTCGATTCCTTTTGAACACGAAAAGATGGTGGGACGGGAGGTGTTGCATTGGCATTTCCAGGGTCTTGGACTTGTCGAGGTATGAAGGGTCCATTCGTAATGGATTGAATCATCAATTTTCCATTAGGTTTGGTCTTGATGTAGCGAAGCATACGACTTGTCCATTGAAGATAACCACCTTTTTCCAACATAGGAGGACGGTTTTCGGCACCGGCTGCATGAATGTCTTGTTGAGTTGCCATTGATGAATGTATGTTGTGATAAAGTTGATGTAGGATCGATTCAACGATAAAGGAGTTGTGTTTGATGAAGATTAAGCTCGGTTGTTGTAGTGAAAATTTGGTCTAAAAACTTAAAAACCTCAATAACTTCTTTTTGGAGCGTTTTTAGGACTAGAAGGTTGACCATTCGGAGGTCTATTCTCCTCGTTCTCACGGTCGTTTTGATGGATAGAACGCTGAAAACGGAGTTACGGTTCAAAAGTTATGGCCGTTTGAAGTTTTGCTCAAAATCTTACTCGTAAACCTGTTATTAAGCGTAGAAATTGGTGCTTATGCGTAGGATTGCTTATGCGTAGAAAGCTTAGGCGTAGGATTCCTTATGCGTAAACAAGATATCTTCACGCGTGTCGTTAGGCTTAAGCGTAAGCTTATGCGTAAACAAAATGATTAGTCGTAAAAATCTTACGGCGTAAGTGTTAGCTTATGCGTGAGAGTGTTACCGTAAGCGTTTATGCTTATGCGTAAACTTAGGTTTAAAACCAAAAATCCTTTACACTTTCTCGGTGTAAAAGATATCCACAAGTCGAAGTGTTCCACACTTATCCAAGTGAGGAAGCACCGAGTAACCGTTGAAGCTCGAAGAATCTGCACCAAAATCTTATGCGTAAAATTCAAATCTTACGCGTAAAACCTTACGCGCAGGATTAGGGTTTTGACTTTTCTTACGCGTAAAAAGAGGGTTTTGACCAAAAGTTGCTTACGCGTAAAAACTGCCCACTTTTGCAAAAACACGATTTTTTCACCAAAAACACGTTTCCAAACGATTTGTTTTGCACAAACTTCTTCCAAAACACTTAAAAATCAATAAAGTCTACAACTTTAACCTTAAAACCACGTAAAAATCAAAACTTTATGCAAAAAGCCCACGTTTTATAGGAAAAAACGCAACTTTTCTTGTAAAGCTTTAACAAACAACGAACACAAACACTCCTAAACCATTGTTAGGCGATTGATACCAATTGTAGGACCTCAAATATATCAACCTTATATCACAAATACCACGTTTACCACTTTACGCGTAGACCACGAAACACAAACACAAACTATGCATAGAAATAAAGAAGGAAATATTAAGAGAAAGATGGTGACTTGATGTTATAAAACCGTGTATGTGTAGAGAGAAAGATGAACACAAGATGTTGTATATTCCAAAGAAAAACACACACACACACACTTTCAAGCACACCCCTCAAATGAGACTTTGAGGGGTATATATAGTACAAGACATAATTGCCCAAATGGGCTTTCCATGGGCTTCGTGGATATGGGTTGGACATGGATTGGATGACAACTTATATAAGGCTAGCTTAACATAACTTCTAGCCAATTAGCTTAGTCCAATCCACGAGCCCGTTGACTATTATAATACGATATCTAACACACATTACAAAGTTCCTAAATGTGAATGAACATCACTTCTAATAAAAACTATTAAGGCTAACAAAAACTTTGCGCCCAAGTAATAAATTACGGCGTAACTAATTATCCGAGTTACGCCGTAATACTACATCCGCTTATACTTATCCACTCCGTATTTATCTCTACGGCGTAACTAAATTACTATGTTACGCCGTAACCTTCACAAAAATAATTACGACGTAACCAATCCTTCAAAGCACCATATTTACGCCGTAACATTATTAACGAGTTACAGCGTAATCTTCAGACTGAATTCATAGGCCCTCGTAAATCTATCTTCAGAACATATATTTTGCCTTATGTCACATCTTTTCCGCTTCAACGCCTCATTTATCTTGAAATGCAAATATGAATGAATATGAACGAATTAAGTACCATATTAATACAAATGAGGCCATAAACACGGGAATTTGATATATAAAATATCAGGCTAATTTGATGTTATCAAATATCCCCCCACTTGAATTCTACTTGTCCTCAAGTAGACCCTTTATATAATTCTTAAAAAAATATCTCCCAAGATTAATTGGAATATATGAGTCTAAAAATCACCTAAACTAGAAAATTCCAAACCGAGCACCTCACGAAAAGGGAATTGAAATCATACTCTCTCTCATAATTCACATATTTCTTTTTGGGTGATCACTCAACTGCTCAGTCATGGCGAGTATTCTATCATAAGCTTGGCAAAGATACTAATCTCCACCACTAGAGTCTATAGACGCAGCCATTCTAAAAGGCAATGGGTTGACACAACATAAAGGCTTAGGGATTATTTTGTCATTATTAACGAGCTACGACGAAGGGGACAAAACCAATGATACATGACCAAATCCATGGCCAAGACACCAATGATTGCTCGCTTCCTTACCTAAACTCGATTCATGACTAAGGATTGGATAAGATATGGGAACACATTTAATGGGTGTAAACAAAAAGACACGAAACAAATAGATTCCTAAGTCCACAGTCGCCCCACCACTAGTCGCATTCAATCCCATAGCAAAAATCGAGGGTCAAGAGTCAAGGGGTCTTCAATAATCCAATACACGAGTTAATGCATAAGAAATGTAACGTGGTGCCTCATAAACTCCATAATCTAGGCAAATAAGATGCATTAACTCGGCCATCATCATCAATGAAAAAAAAGTATGTGCTATTAAAATTTGGGTACTTTTAGCACATAATTTTACCAAAATCAACCATTTCTATCTCCCATCCCCCCACTTGAAATGTAAAATGTCCCCATTGTACGAATATTGATTAAAATTTGAAAGGCGAGATAGAAATGTTCGGGTTTCTAATTTTATCCGTAAGACAAAACGGATTTGTAAAAATTTGCGCCAGTTGAAACAAGGCGAGAACACTTATCACAAAACGACACATAAGCTGATTACGATCAGCTATAAACAAACTAATAAACTCTTGCTTGCATTTTTTTCACTTTTATTATTTTTTTTTTATGCAAGACAAGGTATACATGAATCAATATAAAAACAATACGAACATATAAAGCATCCCCCCACTTGAGATCAACTATCATCTAAACCCGATTTTCTTCCAAAACCCTTTATTCAAAACCCGCAACTTTCACTAGTGGAACCAAAATTAACCAACAGCGCCCGGACCATGGACATAAGGAAGCTACATGGTAGGCTAGGTGATAGGTGTAACGAAACATCATATATTGGGTGAACAAAATGAAAGGAATGGCTCTAAAGGGTGTATCTAGGGGTATCTTGCACTAATGGTGAGTGCAAAAAAAAGGGTTTAACAGGGGGATTGACTGATCAATGTGAAAAGCCAATATACACATAACATAAATGATGGGCTATTTGGGTTTAATCCTAAAATTGCCTTATATCCTAGCTGCACCTATCACACCAAGTTACCTCAGTGTAATTCTCATGATAATGGTCTCAAAAAGATATGCAAGGCCAAGTTCTAAAGTCTACTACAGCCACCGGGACACTCATTTTTATGGTATTATGTATAAGGGGAAAACGGAAAGGCTTATCCTCACACAATGGAAATATAGGTTAGGTGTGCTTAGTAAAGATTAATCCAGTTAAGTAATGAAAAACATGTCAAAATTTTACTAATGAAACACTTTTCATCAAAAACTAGAAAAATAAAGGCAAGTAAAATCAAGCGGGTGTCTATGTCTAATCCCTCCCCCCACTTGGGTCATAATTAAGCATATAAATGAAAGATAAGAAGGGTTAGAATTGGAACAGAAAACTCCCCTGGATTTGCTCGGCATGATCGAAGACACACGAGTAAACGTGTCCCGCTTTGAGGTCTATGAGCAAACTTTAATAACCTGAATTCACTTAAGACAACCAAATGCATCATACTAGAAAAACAACAAGTATAAAAAGAAAACGAAAAACCTAACTCACTTTTGTAGGAATCACGGTTGCATTTAGGGTATGCAACAAGCCTTTTAAACCACTTGGTGTCCCAAGTGGACGAGTGTAGTCTCGTGAGGGTTTACAGGGAACACACCCACAAAGTTCATTTAAAACTAATACAAGGTTATTGTGTTATTATAGAAAGAATTTGAACTGGAGGATAATTACGCTGTAACTCATTGAATGAGTTACGTCGTAATTATGGCAGAACCTGGCATAAGCTATTGGAGGGTAGCTACGGCGTAACCATAGCATGGGATTATGCCGTAATCGGTAATGCTCTGGAGAGAATCGCTACTTGTGATGTGTTACGGCGTAATCATTGGGATGAGTTACGCCAGTGGCGATGGACAGTCGGTGCCGTTTAAGTTACTGATGCAATCTTCTCCGATTCCTGCAAAAATGGTTTAAAACACAAAACCCTACTAACAAAATGAAAAAGAAAAGATAGGCATGGGGTGCCTCCCACTAAGCGCTTTTTTGTTCGAGTCACGAGCTTGACTCCACCCTTATTTACTAAGTAAAGGGTGTTCATCCCTCACTTGAAATCAAGTGTGGGTGAAAATAGCAATAAACACCATGAGGGTGTGAATTTGCTATGGGATGGGGAAATGATGAATTATGATCATACCTTACAGGAGATGTCATTTCCCTCCATACCTTACCAGTTTTAGTTGATGGCATTGATGATTGGTTCACCTCATGATGTGGCTGGTTAATTGGCTTAAATGTTACATCTATTCCCTCGTCAACCACTAAAGTGTCCAAGATCTTATCTTCTAATTCCGTTGCAAGCTCATCCAAAACTGGGTCGGTAGTTGGTGCTACAAAACAATCATCAGTAGGTGTAATATGTGATGTCAAGGGTTGCATTACCAGCTCAGGGATAGGTTCATGATGCATGGGAGGTGTTAGAATTTGCCTAAGCCTTTCAACATCCTCAATCGTGATATCCCACATGTCATATAAATTCCATTCATCACATCCCTCCTCGACTTCCTCTTTCTCCTTGGTAGTGTCGATGTCGACATTATCTGTATCCTGTTCACAAACACTAGAAAAAATATTAGAAATAGGGGAAATAGGAGAGTTAAGAAGGTCCTTACTTTCAAGGTTCACATCTCCGAATTGTTCATTAACAGACTCATCATGAGTCTCTTCTTGTTCCATGCGTTGAAGGTTTTCAGCTCCAATTCTGAACAAATCATCAGTATTCTTCCAATGTCATATTATCAAAATCTGGCTCCATTTCCATGATTACCTTAAATGCACTCAAAGAAAATAGTAGAATAGGAGAAAGAAAAACTTAAATTAAAATCTTAAAATAGCTCCCCGGCAGCGGCGCCAAAAACTTGATGCAGGTTTTACTGACCAGGTTTTATAATGTCTCGTTATACCTATGGTCTACCCTAATGCACTAACGGGTAGTGTACCCGGTCGTGTGTAGTGTAGTATTCGGTAAAACCGAGGTCGTCCCAAGAGCTACGTGGATCGGAAATTAACTTAAGTCTATGTGTCACATATTTTAATAAGATTTCGATAGGGAATTAATTAATTAACTACTAAAGCAAATAAAGGCAAAGATGTGATCAATAGAGGAGAGTGGTGCTAACCTAGTTACTCATCCTAGCTAGTAATGTCTTCGTCTAATTACTTCCAATTACTTCAGGTGGGGTCAAAGTCGAGAGGACATCATTTGGTCAGTTCGCTCTAACCTATCAGCAAAGATGCCACCACTGGAGAAGTCAGGTGTCCCCTTATAAGTCCAGTTGTTTCTGGTCCCCTAAGCCGAGTCATTAAGTTCCGCTACATGCTAGACTTATAATAGTGAGTGCCAGGGCGCTAGCATTTTAGACACTCATCCCCTAATTCTTAAGTTCATCCAAACGGTAGGTGATCAGTTGGTCAAATCGCACAAGTAGAAAGGGTCGTCAGTTGGTCATATATTGCCCTTCCCATCTCAGTCTACTCACTTAGGGTCAGTTGGTCATATCTCCTAAGCAACTAGCCTCTACCGCCATTCAAAACTACCGAAACAAGGGTAGCTACCAATAAACTATGCATGCATACACTTAGAAATAATTATACGGAAGTAATGTAAAAGCAAACAAAACAATTAAGGAATCATAACTAGGCCAGCACCAAGAGGTGCTTAGCCAATCATATAGTAAATTAACCCAACAATAATGAATAAAACATGAATAGAATTAAACATAATGTTTGATACAAATTACTTGATGTAGAGCTAATAATAATGATGATTGCGAGTGAATTGTTCCTTCAAAGATGGCTTGGAACTGCTAGAAATTGCCCTGGAGTGCTGCCCTAATCGACCCCTAGGAGAGGGGTGAAGAGAGATACTCAAAAATGCAGATTTGGGCAGTATTTATAGGCCCCGACATGGTTACGGCGTAACCTTAAGGGCAAATTACGCCGTAACTAATAACGGCGCAAAGAAATCCGGATCTCGAATAATTACGTCGTAATTAAATATATTAGTTACGTCGTAACTAAGTTACGCCGTAACTAAAATTGAATTACGACGTAATTTATCAACTTCGTAGTTTTTTATGTCAAATGAATTTCTTGAAACTTTATAAGCCTTGTGTACGCTTTAGGCCCCTGAAGTAGCGCGTGGATTCATATTAAGTCCAAAAGCCTTAATAATACGTATAAGATATTTACGGCTTCAGCCCCTCGTCGTTCTTGATATTTTTATACTTGGTCCTTGAAGTGAATAAAATAAATATTAACTTGCCGATTCCAGTCCCTGGACTTCAAAACTTTGCGCCCAAGTAATAAATTATGGCGTAACTAATTATCCGAGTTACGCCGTAATACTTCATCCGCTTATACTTATCCACTCCGTATTTATCTCTACGGCGTAACTAAATTACTATGTTATGCCGTAACCTTCACAAAAATAATTATGACGTAACCAATCCTTCAAAGCACCATATTTACGCCGTAACATTATTAATGAGTTACGGCGTAATCTTCAGACTGAATTCATTGGCCCTCGTAAATCTATCTTCAGAACATATATTTGGCCTTATGTCACATCTTTTCCGCTTCAACGCCTCATTTATCCTGAAATGCAAATATGAACGAATTAAGTACCATATTAATACAAATGAGGCCATAAACACGGGAATTTGATATATAAAATATCAGGCTAATTTGATGTTATCAATAGCCAGAATAGATGTAGGATTCTGATTGGATGGGATAGTAGCTTGGTTAATCTGATGGTTTTAGGTATGTCTAGACAAATGGTGTTATGTTTAATTGAAGGAATTAATACCAAGATGAAGTGTTTTTGTAGTTTTGTACATGCATCAAATAGTGGTACTGAATGAAAGGGCGTATGGAGGTAATTAAGTGCTGCTAAGTCTATTATCAATGATGATCCATGTGTGCTTCTTGGTGACTTTAATGTGACCTTAAAAGCAGTTGAACACTTTGCTGGGAGTTCTAATATCACTAATGACATGCAAGATTTCAGGGATTGTGTAAATGAGATAGAGGTAGATGATCTTTGTAGTTCAAGCTTGTTCTATACATGGATCAAATCTCCTTCAAAAACAACATCAAGTATTATGAATAAATGGGATAGGGTGATGATTAATGAGGGTTTCATGAGAAATTTTGGAGCTGCTTCTAGTCAGTTTATTCCTTTTGTCACATCAGATCATAGTGTTGCTATTGTGACTATCCCAAACAGTCTAATAAGAAATCTTTTGGCATTTAGGTTTGCTAACTATGTTTTTGATAAACCTAAGTTCCTATCTAATGTGAAAACTGAATGAGATAGAGAGGTGAATGGTTGTCATATGTTTCAAGATGTGAAAAAACTCAAAACTTTGAAAAGTCTTTTGAATAAGCTGAATTGGAGGATTGGGAACTTATGTGATAATGTTGTCAGACTAAAAGAAGAGTTAAAGCATGTTAGGATTTAGTAAATCCAGAATATAAAGAGTCGGTCACCTCAAGTATATGTAATCGTTAGAAAGCTCGTAGTCGTAGATTATTATAAGTTAAGTAGTATTTAGTTTAAGTAACACCGTGGAGGACGGACGGGTCTTTACCCATTGTATGCCCGATCCATGACCCGATAGGTGGCGATTTATGTAATGACTATAAATACTCTACCTCCCAAGGTAGAGTTGGAGCTCATAATAAGACTTTTCTTTCTCTCACTAAAGTTCCCTAAACCTCTAACTTTCTCTCTCTAGAACTCTTTGTACGCCTATTTGATCTTATGGTTTAGTGTGTTTATGAAATCCAATATGTTACAAATGGTATCAAGAGCCATGGTTTGATCATCTCTTACATATCTTTGGATTTCTAGTGACTTTTAGGTGGTTTTAGAGTTTGAAAAGGTTTAGTGGTTTTTGCATCATTTGGATCATTTCTAGTGTTAAATTTTGAAACTTTAGTGTAGTTTTGTGTTTAGAATCATTGTATGTGTTTGGGTTTTGATTTGGTAAGCTTGAATCATCGTGGTTGGGTTGTTTTTGGATTAAAAAGTGGTGTTTGTTTGATTTTCTAGCTAGGGACTTGAGCTACGGATAATTTATCTTCGTAGCGACTTACTTTGTAAGTTGGTAACGAGTTGTAGTAGAAGTTCTTAGCGAGTTGAGCTTAGCGACTTGTCTATTGAGACAAGCCGACAAACAGTACACTTAGTGGATTCTCCACTACGGGCAGCGACTTAGTGAAAGTTAGTGACTTGTACTTAAGTTTGTTAGCGACTTGGTATTAGCGATTTGGTGCTTAGCGAGTTGCTATTTAGCGACTTGACATCTTAGCGACTTGGTACTTAGCGAGTTGCTATTTAGCGACTTGACATATTAGCGACTTGGTGTTTAGCGACTTCTTTGTCAAAATTTGCTAGCGACTTGGTGCTTAGCGACTTGGTTCGTGGTTTCTTAGCGACTTGGTTGATTACGTATGTAATCTGGTTTTCTCTTGATTTAGTAAAATCCCGTGAAAGAATTTGTTTCCGGTTTAATCATAGAGTTATAAAATCTCGTTTAATCTGTTAACATGTCTACCAACGTTCCTACAATCATCTCCATTGTTGTCGAGGATGTTCAAGCAATGGTTCGGATACTTGTCCACCCATGCTTGATGTAACCGACTACGACTCTTGGGCTCAAAGAATCGATTGTCTTGTCTTGGAAAGGAAAATGGGGTCAACATTCTCAAATCCATTGATGAAGGACCGTGTCCGGTTGAGACTACTAGAGACATAATTGATACAAATTGAAGATGGAACAATGATCTATGGAATAGATGGACCAAAGACGTATGATGAGCTCAATGATAAGGAGAAGAAGAGATTCGATGCAGATATCAGGGCTTCTAACATTATACTGCAAGGTCTTCCAAAAGACATTTACAAGCTCATCAATCACAACATTGAAGCAAAGGCTGTATGGGATAATGTCAAGATGCTTCTTTTAGGTTCTGAATTAACCATTGAAGATAGAGAATCACAATTATATGATGAATTTGAGCATTTCAAGATGAAACCAGATGAGAGTGTCTATGAGTACTACGTGAGATTCCATAAGCTTGTGAATGACATGAGGAACATCAGAATGACCATGCCTAACATTCAGCTGAAATCAAAGTTTGTAAACAACATGAATCCAGAATGGCACAAGTTTGTCATACGTGAAGCTCACTAAAGGATTGAAGAATACAAACTATGAGCAACTCTATGCCTTCCTTCTCCGAATGAGAGACATGCTATGTTTGAAAAAGGATTACGGAGCGGTTCAAAACCAATCGGGAGAAACAAGTTCATCAAATGATTCAACCGCATTTTACACCAATGATGGAACTACTACCAAAGCATCTCACGTCATTCAAGATCCATATTTCAAACGACTGATGCCAATGCGGTCATGGAACACTTTATCAATAAGTCGGCTCATATGGTTAAACAAAACTTAACCTTTTCCCCACATACCAACAAACTTCACACCGACAATGAAATCGGGATCGCATCCAATCTACACAACCATGCTTTGGTCGAGATGGAAAGGTTACAAGACAACCATTTCAAGGAAGACAATATGAACAAAGAAGAGGTGGAGTAGGAGGAGGGTATGTGGAAAATCGAATAGGGAAGGAATGGAAATCAAGGACAAGTAAAGCCGATCAACTGTTATAGCTGTGGAGGTAAGGGACACATTGCAAGGACACGACATCGTCAAAACGCCTCGTAATGCCGAGTACTTGTGGATAAGATGTTGCTTTTGCAAGCTCAAGACAATGGTGCGCTTTGGATGAAGAGGAGTTGTTGTTCTTGGTCGAGGGAAATGCTAAGACATATGATGCGATGTGGATGAGCAACCAATTCGGAGATATGCCATAATCATCGAATGCCTTTCAAGTAGGCGATTGTGATGCATACGACTCGATGTTGATGAAGAACCCACCGCACAAACCATTTTCATGGCTAGCATTTCTCCAATGGTCTCTCCTAAAGTCTCTTCATCACCACAAGTGGTCCATCCAAAGACGTAATCATTTCGAGGTATTAAAATTATACGATGAAGTTGATGAGCAAAGATACAAAGCAGTACAATTAAGCGTAATTATTGAGTCGATATTGAAAATATGGGTAATATCAATGTTGTCCCATATGATCAATATGTGAAACAAAGTGAAAGTGAGATTGTACCAAGTGATGTATCTTATGCGATCAATGATGACTATGCTTTTGACGAATACACTTGACGTGCCCTCGATGATTACGTTATTTCTAAACTTAATGCTTATAAAGAACGTGTTGCTATTTATGAACAATGTGCTAAGTTTGAATTAACCTCCCGTGAGCAGGAAATGGATGACCAAATGCGTACAACTATTAGAAAAAGTAGGTTTAGAGAAGAAGTATTGAAACAAGAGTTAAACTCCTTACAAGATAAGCTTTCTAAAACTGTTAAGCAAAAACAAGAACTTCAAGAAAATGTTAAAATGCTTAAGCAAGAATTCAGTGTTAAGGAATCAAAACTTTTGAATGATTTTTCTAATCTAAAAACCTTGAAGAACAAGCTTGAAAATAAGTTATGCGTACAAGGAAATACCATTCGATCGCTCACTTAATCACTAAGCATAGATTCTTAGCGATAAGCATAGCATTCCCTTGTTGAGGAACCAAATCCAGAGGTCATTAAGAAGGCTAGAAATGCTCATAAGGTTTTTATGATGGCAATGAAATCCTTAAGCCTAGACAGAAACCTAGTTGCGTTGAGTGCACCGAGGAAGATAAGAAATCGATGAAGTCACTAGGAAAAGATGAACAAGAAACTAGATGATCCTAAATGTAAAGAGAAGAAAATAAATATCACACCCCATGATTACAAGAAGGAGAATTGGATTTCCTTGAACATGTTTAAGCCTCAGACGTTGTTAACACCGAACAAGTGTTCGGAAAAAGGATTTAGATAAGCAAAAGCGAGAGAATCTTGTTGTAACTAACCCCCCTTTAGGAAAATGCCTTGACAATTGTGTATCCTCCCAATACACCAATGCATTTAGTTCCTAGGACTATTGCCACTAAAAGCAAGACCTTAATCGGTCAATATGTTATTTTTCAACTATTTGTTGATTTTGAGAAAACTTAAGAAAAGGATCACACCCATGGTATAATCAAGGGAAAGGGTTTTGAGCAAACGAAAGAATGTTATTTAATCAAGTCATGCCTTTCTTTAAACAACTAAAAGATCATTTTGAAAGTCTTAAAAGGGAATGAACTTAGACATTAAAGAAATGGTAAAGGAGTTTGATGCAATGATAGCTGAAGTTAGTGACTATGAGCGAGCACTAAAATATAATGAGATTGAGAGGAAGAACTTGCATACATTGAATGAGACTCTTATTTCTGAATGTATTACTCAAGATGTGTTTTTCACTGCTACAAACTGTTCCATTAATGCTTCTCAATTTCATGAATTATCTGTTGCCTTGAAAGTCTCCCATGATCGTGTCATTGAGCTTGAAAAGACTAATTCTAAACTAAATGAGAAAATTGAACTGGATGATCACGACAATTTGGTTAAACATTTTTCTAAACTAGAGGTTGAGCATTTTAATTTACAACTAAAATATCAACATCTTAAAGAAAATGTCAAAACTTCAAATATCAAGACATCCTCGGATGCTCCGAGTTTGATGCGTTTTCAAATTAACAAACGTGATGAATGATTCAAGCTCATTGTAACATGATCAGAAAGTTAAAAGCCCAAATCTCTCAATTAAAGGGTCAAAAGAACAATGTGACAGGCTCCCAAATGCCTCCTCCTTTAGATTCTCAGAATTCTCAAACATTTCATCTTCAAAACTTAGTAAATGCATTACAAAAGGAAAACGAAAGTTTTCTAGAAGAAAATGAAAAGGTTAAACGTCATTTCAATGAGTTATTTGAATCAATAAAGGTCACTCATAACAAAAATAACGAACAAATAGCTTCATTGCAAAAGGAAATTGAGAATCTGAAGAGCCAGGTAAAAGGGAAAATGCCAATGACCAATGGGGAGAATGGTGTATCAAAGGTTCACTCTTGTAATAAATATGTTGTGTCTGTGAAATATGTTCCCCCTCATCTTAGGAATAATAAACTTGCAATTCAAACATATTTCTCATACCTTAAGGATTATCTAGAATGTCTCCGTGAGATTGTTGAAGAGGATAAGTTAGAAAAACCACTTGATAATGTAATTGGGCATGCATGCTTATATGCCGAACGATCTCAAGAACTTCTAGAATTCTTAATCACAATATGCCCTAAGTCCTTAGGTGAGAGAGTTAATCCTTTGATTCCTTGTTCTATGCCTAGTGCCAAGCATGAAATCCATTCAATGCCCAATGTTATGAATGTGAACCTTAGTGTGCCTTCAAGTAGTTCGATTCGGATCATTAGTGCTAAGAAAGCGAATTCTAGTGTGCCTTCTAGGAGAACAAATCCCAATACTTCTTGTGTTAAGAAAGTGAACCTTAGTGTGCTGCATGTAGTTCGGATCCCAAGACATCTAAACGGGAGATGCAAAGAGTAGCAAAACCAACTAATGTTCCCATTCCTCTACAGAGTAATCGGTGACATTAAAACAAGCGTGTCAAAGTCTCAAGACAATACAAGGAATGATAGGACCTCGCAAGCTAAGAATGTGCATTGGAAGAGTAGAAGACCAACCTAGGAACTTTAAGTTTGAGCCGAATAAAACAAATCGTGTTGATTCTAGTATTTGCCATAGGCGCATTGTAATTAATTCAATTCGATACTATTTGCAAACCTTGTAATGATGTCCGCTTGAATTACATTAATAATGAATGTGGTGTGAATGCCTTGTCCGATCATGTCAAATCCCCGTTAATATTGTTAAAGCAAAATATCATGCTAAGAAGGCAAAAGGCAAAGGCTAAAGAAAGTTAGAAAACGGTGGAAGCCCCGGGAAGAACATTTAGTAAGATAGGTTATCAATGGATACCATTGGCCATAAGGTTAATCGACAATGCCCACTAGAAAATGGATACCCTCTTGGTAGAACTACTCCTTAAGAAGTGAACATACTTTAAATACGGCAAATACGGACACTAGTATCGCATCTATTCATAATGATTCCATTGCCTCAATTTACGATATGAATGTTTCTATCTCTCGATGTGGGTGTTCCAATCATCGTTACTAACCAAATGAAACCCATTCTTGCATGGGGATCCCAATTATCCGCTTATCCATTCTTGTTTGTGTTCAACTACAAATCGTTCAAATCGTTATGTGGTACCGGACTCGTGCTTTTCCAAGCATATATTTGGAGACCGGTCATGCTCATGAACTTCGTGAGTAAATTCATCGGGACGCTTAGATTCGGGAACGACCATTTTGGAGCTATTATGGGTTATGGAGATTATGTGGTTGGTAAAGTGTAATTTCGTGGTATATTATGTGGAAGGTCTTGGTCATAATTTGTTCTCTGTTGGTCAATTATGTGATTCGATCTAGAAGTGGCTTTTAGAAAACATACTTGCTTCATTAGAGAACTTGATGGTGTAGAATTATTAAGAGGTACTCGAGGTTCTAACCTATACACCATCTCTATCGATGACATGATGAAGTCCTCTCCAATATGCTTCTTTGTCAAAGGCTTCTAAAACAAAGTCTTGGTTATGGCATCGTTGTCTCAATCACTTGAACTTGGCACCATAAACAACCTCTCCGAAAGGATCTTGTCGAGGCTTACCCATATTAAAATATGAAAAGATCATCTCTGTTCACTTGCCAATTAGGAAAAAGCACTAAATATGCCCACAAACCAAAACCCACTAACTCAGAATGGAAGTTCTTCATACCCTTCATATGGATCATGCGGACCAATGAGAGTGCAAACGATAAATGGGAAGAAATACATTCTAGTAGTTGTTGATGACTACTCTCGATTTACTTGGGTAAAGTTTTTGAGGACAAAGGATGAAGCTCCGATGACATCATCAAACTAATCAAACGACTTGTGTTCGACTCAACAACACAATGTAATTGTTCGAATGCACAATGGCACGAGTTTGTTAACAAAGACTTAATTCAGTTTTATGAAAGTGTTGGAATCAGTCATCAAAGAAGTGTTCCACGAACTCCTCAATAGAACGGTGTAGTTGAAAGACGAAATCGAACTCTTGTAGAAGCCGCAAGAACAATACTTATTTATTCAAAGGTTCCAATGTTTCTATGGGCTGAAGCCATTGCCACTGCTTGCTACACCCAAAATCGTTCCCTTATTCACACCTCTCATGGAAAAACTCCATATGAACTTGTTCATAAACAAAAACCTGATCTCTCCTACCTTCGTGTGTTTGGTGCCTTGTGTTATCCAATGAATGATGGTCAAGACTTAGGAAAATTAAGAGCAAAGGCAGATATTGGAGTTTTTGTTGGTTATGCACCAAACAAGAAGGGTTACAGAATCTACAACAAGAGAACCCGAAATATCATGGAAACAATTCACGTTACGTTCGATGAGTCGCCGGTTAAATGGCTCTGGACAACCCATTACGGACCCGCACTTCAAAACAGTCCCATTGGTTCATCCTTGTACTAAATTCCTCCAAACTATTCCATATGTACCTCCAATCAAGATGATTTGAAGAAATTGTTAGATCCGATGTTTGATGAACTCTATGAGCCAAGTGCTCATATCCACGAGAATGAAGTCAATCCTTCCGCCTCAATATCATTAAGTCAAGAAGCGCCGCTAATAACTCGCCTCATCAACAAATCATCAATCTTGAATGTACATCATGGAACTGCTTCGCATCAATGATGAAGTTAATCCTTTGCTACTCTCGAAGATGCTCCATTTGAAAACATATTTGCTCGAATCATCATCGAACCATCTTCTTTAGGAGACATCGACTCTGCTACTTGATCCTCAACAATGACCACATGAACACCTCGGAAAATGGACTCACGATCATCCATTTGACAACATCATTGGAAATCCTCTCGTCCGGTATCCACACGGAAACAACTTGCAACCGATGCCTTATGGTGCCTCTTCAACTCCGTACTCTCTAAGATCGAACCAAAAGATGTTAAAACCGCCATGAATGAAGATGGTGGTTCAATGCCATGCAAGAAGAAATTCATGAGTTTGATCGACTTGATGTATGGGAATTAGTACCGCTCCGAATGTGCTATGATCATTGCTCTAAAATGGATCTTCAAAGTGAAACTTGATGAGCATGGTGATGTCTTAAAGAACAAGGCTTGATTGGTTGCTAAAGGATACCGTCAAGAGGAGGGTATTGACTTTGAAGAATCATTTGCTCTTGTTGCTCGATCGAGGCAATCGTAATCTTTTGGCTAATCTTGCCAAGAAGAACATGGTAGTCTATCGGATGGATGTAAAGACGGCATTTCGAATGGAGATCTTAAAGAAGTCGCTCACGCCACCCAACCCGAAGGCTTTGTGAATCCGAGCATCCTACTCATGTCTATCGTTTGAAGAAGGCTCAGACGGTTTAAAGCAAGCTCCAAGGGCATGGTATGATACGCTATCAAAGTTTCTTCTATCTACCGGATTCAAAGAAAGGAGCGATTGATCCAACATTGTTCTCCGTGAAGTCGCAAACATTTAATTCATGTTCAAATTTATGTTGATGATATCATCTTTGCCTCGACCGACCCCAATGAGTGTGACCGTTTTCAAATGAAATGGGTTCTAAATTTCAAATGTCAATGATGGGACAAATGTCATTTTCTTGGGATTACAAATTTCACAAAGTCCCGGAGGCATTTTCATAAATCAATCTAAATATGCAAATGAGATTTTAAAGAAATTTGGATTCGATTCTAGTGACCCGATTGACACTCCCATGATTGAGCGTACCAAACTAGATGAGGACCACTCTGGGATCATGGTAGACCAAGCGAAATATCGTAGTATGATTGGATCACGATGTACCTCACGCCTAGTAGACGAGACATCTTGTTCATTGTTTGCATGTGTGCTAGATACCGTGCTAAGCCTACTAAAAGCACCTTGAAGCGGTTAAACGGGTCTTCGGTATCTCCAAGGAACCATCAATATGGGACTTTGGTACCGAAAGACACCGGTATGTCATGACGACCTATGCGAGATCCGATCATGCGGGATGTCAAGATACTCGTCAAGTACTTCGGAGGTGCTCGGTTTTGGGTGATAAGCTTGTGAGTGGTCGTCAAAGAAGCAAATGAGTACTTCTATTTCTCTACGAGGTGGAATACATAGCCATGTCATCTTGTTGTGCTCAAATCCTATGGATGAGATCCCAATTATCGACTATGGCTTTGAATTCAACAAAATCCTCTCAGATCTTGTGATAATAAAGTTCTATTGCTCTCTCATGCAACAACGTACAACACTCAAGAGCAAAGCACATCGACATTCGACATCATTTCATCGGGAGCAAGTTGAAAGCGGTGTGGTGGAACTTTACTTTGTGAGGACCGAATACCGTTAGCGAGACATCTTCACCAAAGCTCTTCCTAGAGAACGTTTTGAGTTTATTCTTCCTCATCGGGTCTTAAGAGCCTACAACCAGAAACTCTCAAACGTCTTCAAGAGGAAGAAGAGGAGTAAAAGGTTTCCTTCATCTATCCCCTATAAACATTTTTTCGAAAAACAAAATAAAAAATTATAAAACCTTAAAAAAATCAAATAGAAAAATATAAAACTTTCAAAATCCATAAAAAAAAATTTGAAAAATTTGAAAAATTTGAAAAATCTTCAAAAAATATTGTCATTTTGTCATGTTTCTCTCGATTCGATAATATATACGGTCTTGATGTTGTCATTCAAAGAATGACACGGGACTTTAGATGTTGTTCGAATCTTAAAAAAAAAAAAAAAAAAAAAAAAAAAAAAATCAAAAATATTTTGGGAGAAAGAAAAAATGGTTTATTGTCATTTCAGGCGATAACCGCTTTTCAAAGATAGAACAAAGCCATACTTTATCTTGGTTTTCAAATTTCTTGCTCGATTCTTTAAACTAATCCTTACTATCTAATGAAAACTAGTTGTTTTGAAAAATAACTCGGACTCTAATTTTTGATTATCATCTGGACTTAAAAGTTTGTCAAACTATCTATCTCTCAATCAACAACTTATGTCATTGATTGAGGGGGAGAATGATTTCAATTAAATCAAAAAGTTATTTGTCATACAATTGTTTTCAAAAGATAATCATGCATGTTTATTCAATGGAGTTTAAAGTCTTAAAATCCGATCCTTATCAGATAAAACGCTTTCATAATCAAGTCACAATTCTCCTTAAAAGCTTTCTAAATCAATTTAAATCTACAGAGATCACAAATCTCAAATGATTTGATAATTGTGATCGGGGGAGAATTTGTGACTCTCCTTCCCACATGTGCCAAACGATTTCAAATTTTCCATGCACATATTGAGGGGGAGCATCTATCTTAAACCACAAAGATCTGAAACGTGATCAATTTATTTTAATGTGCGAGGTTCCTCTTGTATGTGCAAACACTTTCAAACCTCAAGGCACATATTGAGGGGAGCAAACTTTGAAAACCTCATCCTTCTCCAAAATGCTTTATCTACTTGATCCGATTAGGAAGTGATGTTGATATTTTTAGAAAATGGTAATTTAAAGTTAATTCTATCTCTTGCCTCGTGTGCTAAAACAATTTCAAATATATGAAGCACATGTTGAGGGGAGCTCTTGTTCTAAAAATATCAAAAATAATTCAGTACAAAATGCTTTGATAATATATCACAAGTATCCGGATTGATTTTCAAATGGTTTTCAATTGGTTCCAATGGCGGATGAACAATACCAAATAGACCGACCAACTTTACTTTATGTATGGTGATATAAGGATGATAAGGTTAGGTATTTGTTCCCATGATCCGCCAGAATCGAGGGATCTACCCAGGACAATCCACTAGATAGTGTAGAAGTCCTTAGGTATATTGAAAAAGGAGAAAAATGAGATATGGGAAGAGTGCGGATGAGACCGAGCTAGTCTTGGAATAAACCCAACAAGGTTCTAGTTATGAAGTCTCGGTAAGGTGAAGGGTTGAAGAATGAAAAGAATTGAATGAGAAAGGGTGAAAACAAATAGCCTCCAATTATTCAACCTTAGGGCGATCTGGGTTCAATTCATATACTCTTGGTGGTTACCAAGGTAACATCGGTATTGAAGACAAGGCGTCATGGACCCAAAGTGATGCTTGCACTTCAACTTCCCAAACCACTCAAGTTCCTCTTAAAGGTCTTGTTTCATTCTCACGGGAACCAACATAATCTATCGACTTTCTCTTAGAGATTGTTGATATTGAAGAAGGAGACCTCTCCTAGTCTCCAAAGAGAGATTCAAATATGCACAAATTGAGTCTAGAGCCACGAGATCATCAACAAATCTCACTAGGACACTTTCAATGAAGACTCTATGTTTCACAAAATGTGGAAAGAGATTATATCTTGAGTCCTATGCATTATCCTTGTGGTATTGCGGAACATCCAAGTGATATGCTAACATATTCACAATGAAGATGGAAAGCCTCGAGCCAACATCAAACAAGCTCCGGTAGGTGGCATGTGAGTTCTATTCAATAGATCAACCATGTGACAACCGAGCGAAACAATGGGGCGATTCAATCTTTTGAATCAATCTTGGTTCGAGTTATGGATTGACGGATATCTTTGAAAAACGGTCTTTGTGCTTAAAACTCTTTTCTTTAGCACTTGACCGTGTCGAATATTTCAAATCAAAAGGTGTTTATGATTGATAATTGATTTTCATTAAAACCTTCGTTGTATTGCAAAAACAATTTCTATTGTGTGATACACGATTGTTTTTCAAATCTCTTTTCATCAATCGGTGAATCTCTATTCTTTGGTTCACTCACTCCGTGTTGTCTTCTTTGAGGCGTTCGGTTTGAGAACAGCTAGAAGCATTCGAAACCTGTCAAGGAAATTCTTGAATTATACCGATCACAAAGATTTTATCGATCAACGGGAACCGTGGGCGTGTACCTCAATTCAACGAAGTGATCAAAGACACTTTCGTGCGATTTATGCTAAGCGTTGTGTGCGGTCGCCCTACGTTTGCGGTGATCGAATGAAGCGGTCAATCCATAGCCGCATGCTCACTTAACACATTCATCTCAAAAGAAATCATGATTAGTGCATCAATGACTCGATATTTTCACTCCATGCTTCGCTACTGCTGCGCCAATATCATGAATCAACGAAAGCTTCCGCTACTCTGATGAGAATATTTCATGATCCAGAATGTGAGCATGTTGGTCCGAAAGTCACAACATCACATAATACCAACACCACAATGGATATCTCAGAGATTTCTTGTCAGCTGATGATCTCAAAACTCATTATCACGTGGATCAGTAAAAAGACCTCCACTTGGATTAACCTAACATGTAATGTGAAGAATCAATGATTACGAGCTTCAGAGCAAAGTACAACATCAAGAATGCAAGAACAATTTTTTAATGTAATATCTGTTTGTATTCAATATATGTTTAATGTGTGTTTGAGGTGACCTCCTTAGGGGAGATTGTTAGGATTTAGTAAATCCGAATATAAAGAGTCGGTCACCTCAAGTATATGTAATCGTTAGAAAGCTCGTGAGTCGTAGATTATTATAAGTTAAGTAGTATTTAGTTTAAGTAACACTGTGGAGGACGGACGGGTCTTTACCCTTGTATGCCACGATCCAGACCCGATAGGTGGCGATTTATGTAATGACTATAAATACTCTCTACCTCCCAAGGTAAAGAGTTGGAGCTCATGATAAGACTTTTCTTTCTCTCACTAAAGTTCCCTAAACCTCTAACTTTCTCTCTCTAGAACTCTTTGTATGCCTATTTGACCTTATGATTTAGTGTGTTTATGAAATCCAATATGTTACAAAGCAAGCTCAAATTCAAATGGAAAAGCATCCTCATGATTCATATTTAAACTCAAAGAAGCTGAATGTTTGCAGAAGTACAATATTGTTGTTGCAGATGAAGAGAAGTTGCCTTTTCAAAGAGCTAGAATAGATTGGTTGAAATATGGGGATACGAATAGTAAGTTTTTCCACAAGGTAATTAAAAGCAGAAGATAGAGAAATAGAGTCACTAGTATTTGTGATGATGATGGTACTAGATTTGAAGGAAATATGGTTGCTAATAAGTTTGTTGAGCACTTTAAGAATTTCCTTGGGTCAACTGATTCTGTTACTCCTATAGCTGATATGGAGAGCATTTTTAATGCAAAATTAACTGAAGATGAAGCCATAGGTGTGGCTACTGATGAAGAGATTAAAGAAACTATTTTTGATATTGGTGACTCAAAGGCCCTTGGACCATATGGTTTTTCCTCAGTTTTTTTCAAGAAGTCTTAGAGTCTTATGGGTCAGGATGTATGTAAAGCAGTGAATGATTTCTCATCAATGGTAAACTTCTTGGTGAGGTAAATGCCACACTTATTTCCCTTGTTCCTAAGGTACAACAACCTTCCAAAATCACTGAGTTCAGACCAACTGCATGCTGCAATATTATCTATAAGTGCATTAGTAAATCCTTAACCAATAGAAGTAAGTCTGCTCTCCAAAAACTTGTCAATAGTAATCATAGTGGTTTTGTCCCTGGTAGGTTAATTCAAATAATTTGCTTCTATCTCAAGAGCTGCTCAAAGGGTATAATTGCAAAAATGGGGAAAAGATATGTGCACTTAAAGTGGATATTGCAAGGGCCTATGATACAGTTAATTGGAATTTTCTTGAAACTATTCTGAGATTTTTTGGTTTTCATGAGAAAATGGTGAAATCGATAATGACATGTATGTCCACTATTGCTTTCACTATTTGCATTAATGGAGAGAGGCATGGGTACTGTAGACGTATGGTCCGGACTGGGCCAGGAATGGGTCAGGCCCGGCATCAGCGGCCCACTCTACACCTAAACCCTAATCCATGCCTATATATACACACGCAGTTATCTCTAAACCTAACACTTTTGCTATGCCACAAGATACTAACTTGACCGTCGGAGGTGGACCCCGTGGCTACGGCTCGGGTCCACTCTAACGGGTTTTCTTTGTTGACATGTCTACTAGGGCTCGAGAAGGCGACTAACGGCCAAGGAGAGTCGTTGAATCCGCCGCCGCTGATTATGCTTCAACAAGTTGGCGCCATCCGTGGGACCACGAATAAACTATGTTTCGTGTTCTCATATTAAAGCGAGATAAATTCCTAAAGTCGGTAACCCTAAAACTTTGCATTCGCCATGCGTAGATAAGTTCTATTCGACTATCACTACCAAGTCAAACATCACGTTAAATTGCACGTTCAATTATATGTCGGCCTATATCCGTAACAAATGCGCGTTTGATTAAATTGCATTGCATATTGTTATACACATGATCGGATTATTCTTTTATTAAATTGCATATTGTTAAATTGCATATTTTATTCTTTTATTACGACATGTAACAGAAAAGAAAACAGTCCGCACGATCGGACCTATTTTATCTTTTAATCCGCACGATCGGATCTATTTTATCTTTTGATCCGCACGATTGGATCTAAGAAAAGCCCGCACGATCGGAGCTATTTTCTCTTTTAGCCGCGATAAATTCGATGCAGAATCGCTTTTACGGTTGGTACGCTGTTCGCTCAAACACCGCAGATCGTGATAAATCTACCCGCGTAAGACCGTGACGTTCGAGATCTTCGCAGAACGCGTCTGACGCGAAAACCACGATGCTAGTCAATCGCCATGATGCGACCGGACCAAAGGCCGTGGTATAAACATCTGCGATCATCCGTAAACGTTCGAGTCTATGTGGTTACGATAAATCTCTCTGCGTCATTGAGTCGCGGTCACGGTACATCCATCCGAAGTTTTTATTTTATACATTAAAAGAAAAGAAAAAAATCTCACGATAGGTTTTATTTTATACAAACAATTGTTTATGTCGTTTGTACAACCTCACGATAGGTTTTATATTTTTTATGCTATGCGCACTATATTATTCATGCTATGTGTTGTTTAATTTCATTAAGTTTTATATGTTGCGATTCGCGGCATATACTTTAATCTTTGCATTAAGTGTTTTTCGCAGATTAAATAAGTTTAATGCTCTACACCAGTAGCACCATCAAACTTGGGGGCTACCGGTGCATACTACTCTTGTTCCGTATCGTCACGCAGATTATTTGGAAGCGAGCAAGCTCGAGACAAAGGCAATTTAAATATTCGCACCATCTCACCGTAGGGGAGACGTCCTCTGTCGGTTGTAAAGTCGAATGTATGCGCGCACACGGTAGCGAAGCACGTCTTCGTCGCACCTATTTGTCGCAAGACAATACAACACTCTCTCTGTACACGTCTTCGTCGCACATCTTTAGCGCGCACCTATGCGCGCAAGCACGTCTTCCGTCGCACCTCTTTGTCGCGCCTGACAACAAGACACTTATGCGTGAAGCACGTCTTCGTTGCACATCTTTGTCGCGCAAGACAACACGCACTTCTGAAGCACGTCTTCGTCGCACCATGTTGTGTCGCCATCGGTACAAAAGGTACGCCTACCCGGGATGCGACATGCGGGTTCCACTTTCACCCACGCGCCATCGGAACTTAAGTCTAGCATAATATAGCCATGCGCTATCTCATACTAGACTTGGGGGCTTGAGACGTATGGTCCTGACCGGGCCAGAATGGGTCGGGCCCGGCATCGGCGCCCACTCTACACCTAAACCCTAATCCATGCCTATATATACACACGGGTTATCTCTAAACCTAACACTTTTGCTATGCCACAACAAGCATACTAACTTGACCGTCGGAGGTGGACCCGGGCTACGGCTCCGGGTCCACTCCTAACGGGTTTTCTTTGTTGACAGGTCTACTAGGGCTCGAGAAGACGACTAACGGCCAAGGAGAGTCGTTGAATCCTGCCTGCGCCAGATTATGCTTCAACAGGTACTTCAGGAGTGGTAGGGGTTTAAGGCAAGGTGACCCTATCTCTCCTTACTTATTCACCCTCATCATGGAAGTTTTTCATTAATGTTAAAGAGAAGAGTTCAGCAAAATCCTAACTTTAAGTACCATAAGGGTTGCAAGGATATCCAGCTCACTCATCTCTCATTTGTAGATGATTTACTTGTGGTCAGTCATGGGGATCAAGGTTCTGTTGGTGTTATTAGAGATGCATTGATTGAGTTCAGTAATGCCTCTGGGTTGCAGCCTAACATGGGTAAAAGTACCATCTTCTTTGGTAGTGTTAATGAAGTTGAAAAGGATAAAATTTTAGATGTCATGCCTTTTAAAGTTGGTAAATTACCTATGAAATATCTTGGCCTCCCTTTACTTGCAAGAATAATTGGAATTAATGATTATAAAGAGCTGGTTTATAAAGTGAAAACTATAGTGACTAACTAGAAGAACAAAGCTCTGTCTTATGCTGGGAGATTACAACTTATTTCATTTGTACAGGAAGCTATGAAAACATATTGGGCTTTTGTGGTTATGCTTCCAAAAGCCACAGTTAAGGAGATTAATAGTCTCCTGATAAGGATTTAAAACGTACATTTTTAGGGGGTCATTTAAGCCCCTAAACTCGTGTATTTATGATCAAATATTGCCTAAATTCTTTCCTTTTCACCTTTTAGGTACTTTGGAAGCAAAAGCTGAAAATCATGCATATTTGTATGAAAAGGGATGAAAATGTGAAGAAAATGACCAAGTTATGAAAAATTCTGGAAAATAGCTCCAGACGGCGTCACAACCTATAAGGTGATGTCGTCACTTGCAACCGGAGATACCAAAACAACCCAGATTTTACTATAGATGGCTCAGAGCAAAATTGAAGAAGTAACAAGTGACACCATCACTTGTTAGAAGAGCTGGAATATTCTGCCAAATTTATAACGTGATGGTCCATAATAATTAAAGAGGGACGATGTCAGAGATTTCTGGATGACGTCTGGGTTACAAAGCGACCCCGTCACAATGCTGACTTGGAAAAGATGAAGCCCTAATGGCGGCGATCTGATGGCGTCACAACTATAAAGTGACGTCGTCGCAACTGTAATCCTATATATAGTTTTAGAATTTTCTGCATTAGTGTGCAACATTGGAGAGTAACTTTGGTGTACAACTTTTATTCATTTTTTACAATATTTTTAGGGTTTTAACACCCTCTATCCTTAAGAGATAAGTATCTTAATCTCTTCTATCATTTTGTTTGATTTATTCTTGATTATGATTACTTGTTTCTCTATCTTTAACATGTCTAGCTAAATCAACATAGTGTTTGATTAGATGTAATGAAACCTAGTTGTTAACTATTAATTATCGTCTGTTATTTAGGTGGTTGTTACACGTTAGGTTAGAAAAACTTGCTTCTTCCTTTAGTGTTGCGAGCTTGAACGTCCTAAAAAGGTATTTATGTCCTAGAGTGCACTAGTAGACTTTTCGTTGTGTTTATTGCGTGGATTGCGATTGTTGATAATAGGAGATTTGGGGGAGATAACTTAGGTTACTTGGCGATCCAGGTTTTCTAGAGAAGATCAATACATTCATAGAGTTAGGGCATTAGGTACCTCCCTACGACTAATGGAATACAACGCGCCAATTAAAAAAGGATGTGACAATTCGACTAATCAATATGAGATAACTAGGGAATAGTGAAGTCTAAGTAAACACGCTTTTACCTATCATTCAAATCCTTCATTTACTTTATTTGCAATTTAGTTTAATTGTAGTTTTAATTAGTTTAATTAGTAGTTTTAAGTAGTTGATAATAAAAACCCCCAATCCAAATACCGAGATTTTAATTTGATTTCATAGAATATAAAAAGATAAAAAGAATCATCTCTCACCTTAGACCTATTCGTCATACATCTCGACCTTCCCAACACTATTCCCCTAGAGAACGACCAATCCCCTATGTCTTACATATACTACACTACAACGGTTAAGTACACTGCCTAGGATGATTGTATAACTTCTTCGGAGGGTTACATCCATCACATCATCTACTTCAAAGTTTCTTATGGAATCAAAGTAGGAGTATTAGAGGTAAAGCCAAAGTTTCCTGGTCAGTGGTGTGTAGTCCCAAGAGCGAAGGTGGGCTGGGTTTAAAACTGTTGGATCAATGGAATGAGGTTTTACGTATGAGACATATTTGGAAGTTGATTTCTAATAAGGAAAGTCTATGGGTACAATGGGTTAATAGGGTAAAGATAAAACGCAAAAAGTTTTAGGGAGATTGGTGCTGAATATAATGATAGTGGTAGATTGAAGTCTTTGTTAGAATTAAGAGATAAAATTAGGCATGTCATTGTTCATGTCATTGGTAATGGGAGATCTATATCTATGTGGCATGATTGGTGGCATACAACTTGTCCTCTGTAAAAATCATTGATAAAAGAAGTTTATATGATGCTAGATTGGATAATGAGAGTATTATTGCTGATATGATTAACAATAATATGTGGAAGTGGCCCCAGGAGTGGTACAACAGTTATCCAATTTTAAATCAGGTCCATTTGCCCCAGTTGCATGAAGATACAGATGATTCAGTGAGATGGAGAACCAAGAATGGGATGCTTATTGATTTTTCTACAAAAGATGCATGGAAAGATATGAAAACTGATGCCCCTACTGTGGATTGGTGGAAAACTGTTTGGTTTTATCAATGTAATCCAAGATGTGATATTATTTTGTGGATGGCTTTTAAAAGAAGATCGCTTACTCAAGATAGAATGTTGAAGTGGAGTAATGATATTCTACTTTGTTCTTTGTGCAAGAAAACTAATGACTCACACAACCACCTATTCTTCTCATGTGATTTTTCAGCCAAGATTTAGGAAGAGTTAAAAAAGAAGACGAATGTAAGAAATTTGCCAATGGAGTGGGATCAAATTACCCAAACTATTGGTAGTTTGCCCTGTTCAAATTCAGTTTGTAGTGTACTCAAAAGAATTGTACTTGTTAGTGTAGTTTATTATATTTGGAAGGAAAGAAATGAGAGGATTTTCAATACTGCTCATCAAACTGTGGAGTGTGTGTTGCAGTCTATTATTGAGATTATTAGAATGCAATTGTTAAGTCTCACTGTGAAGAAGACTGTCAACACAGTCAGAGTTGCAGAGCTTTGGAATGTGAATCTGCAATACAGAATCACCAAGGGTTGATAGAGTTGGTGTTGCTGGTGGTATAATGTGATGTATGGTAATTTGAATAAGTGTGGAATTAATCTTGGTGATTGTTGGATTTGTTAATGCCCTGCTGTTTCTTAAAAGGGTGTTTGGATATGTCTTTTTCAGTGCAAATGAATGTTTTCAATATCGATATATGCTTAAAATTAAGGTCCATGTACCTATTGTCAGTAGTAACCATTATTACTGAGATGTATTGAAGCTCATTACATCAGAAGGCCTTGTACCTTGGTAACTTTCTCCTTTGATCTCTTTGATGGCTTTCCATTGTAGTTTAGCCATTGGTGGGAACTATTGTGTTAAAGATCACTGAAGTTGTTTCTGTGGGGGTTGTTATCATAAAGTAGGTTGCCTGAGAGGGTAAATGAGCTTGGTGTAAAGTAAGTAGTTTGGAATAGAGAGTCATGAAAGTTGGGGCTTTTTGGTCCAAGCTTTACTCCACTGTGAGGATGTTAGGTTGGTTTCTAAGTGGAGGTGTGTGTTCCCTTGCTAGTGATGCCTAATCCTCTTATCCTTTATGTTTCAATGGTGAGGTTGAGCTGCTTTTTGATATGTAGTGGTTAATGATTAGGAAATGTAGCTAGTGAGGTATAGCTCTTCATCTTAGTGTATGGGGCTATAACATGGATGATGATGCCTAGTAAAAGTGAACTCATTGATCATTGTGGTTTCAAGTTGAATGGTTTTTGGAGTTCTTTTACTTAGGAAATGTAATCATGAGGTTATGGTATTGGTGAAACTAGTGATTGCATGAATGTTCCTAACTGGTACTGGAAGGTTGTATCAGATGTATGCCTTATGTGGTACTTGGGATAGTAGTGTCTGATTGTATTTTTGTGTATGTTATCTAGTGTTTGTATCTGAGATATGAGCATTTTCATCTACATCTTTTATCATTAATCATTGTTTTGGAGGTTAATATATTTTCACGGTTTCACCAAAAAAAATAAAACTCGTATTTAAAGAAATGTTAGGGTGCGTTTAGTATGAGGCGGGTATTGGTTTTGGAATGAGTTTATGATTCCAAAATTATTGTTTGGTTTTAATTATTGAGAATAAAAATCATGAAAAAAATGTGAAGATAACCTCATGTGGGTGGTATGGAGTATAGCTAATAATTTGGTTTAAATCCAATATTTGAAAGTTATACACCCCAACCAAATATCTATAATTAAAATTATTGTATTTCGGGTTATGGTACAAAAAAAATTACTAAAGTTTCTCAAAAATTTGTCATAAATTATTATAATTTTATTTTGTTCACTCAGGTTACTGAACTTTGGGAAGCATGCACTTTGATAAATTCAGTGTTAGTCCGAGTAACCCGAACGTAAATTTTTTGATAATTTCAGTAACTTGGGTGAACAAAGTTTCAAACTTAAGTAATTTGAACTTATATTTTATAAGTTCAGTAACCTGAGTGAACAAAGTTTCAAACTTCAATAATCTGGGTGAACAAAATGAAATTATAGTAACTTAGAACAAATTTTTTGTAAACTTTAATACTCCCTCCGTCCCATAATAATTGTCCATTTTAACTTTTTGAGTCTTTTTTGTTCAACTTTGACCACTAACATTTTTATTTGCATTATATAATACTTGATGAAAATTATACCAAATGCAAATTACACAAATAAAAATATCAAGTATTATATAATGCAAATAAAAATGTTAGTGGTCAAAGTTGAATAAAAAAGACTCAAAAAAATCAAAATGAACAATTATTATAAGACGGATGCAGTAATTTTTTTTACCATAACCCTTATATTTCCTCCATTTCCATTCACCAATGCTAAACACACCCTATATTTTATTCTGAAAAAAATGCAAAAAAAAAAAACATTTTTTTTAACAACTGCCCTAGTAGCTGTGGCCCAGAAAACAAATTATCATCACATAACATTCAATGATTATCATTGGACAAAACTCTAGTAAAAACCCCGAACTCAAAAAAACCAATACTTTATTGTGATAGAATGATTTTCTCTTTCACAATAATGTACAGTAATTAATTAAAAAAAAACAGAATCATTAAATACCTCTGCAAGTATATCTTCTACAACAAAACCCCTCAAATTTACCTTTTTTTACATTTTCACACCACAAAAAACAAAAGACAATAAAAACAAAAAAGTCTTTTGGTTAAATGCTATCTTCCATCACTCCCATTTTCATGCTCCATCTTCTTCCTCCTCCATTTCTCTCTCCATAAAACAAAACCGTTGCTAGTTTTCATGCATTTTCTCTAAACCCCACAAAAAACGGTGTCGTTTTTAGTGCTTTATTCAAATTCTTGATAACCACTATCATTATTGAAAAAACTCAAGTTTAATAAGCAACAGCATTAGCAGCTTATTGGGTATTCAAAAATAACTAAATCTTGATTATCAGGTTAGTATTCTTTTTAATTTGTGGGTTTTTGTTAATTTACAATAAAATGTGATTTTTTTAGTTGGATATGTTTTGTTTTCTAATATGATGCTATTTATGTGTTTTTTAGTTAATGTAGCTAAATTGTTGTTGGTTTTTGTTGTGTTGTTGTTTTAGGACTAAAAGATGTAATTTTTAGGCTAATTTTTTGTTGGGAATAAGGCATTTTTATGACAATATGCTAATTTGTGTTATTTGCAGGCATATAAATTCTAATTTGAATTTGACATTTTTTGTAGTATTGTTTTTTATTGGTAATTCATTTGACAATGCGTCGATATCCAACGGTAGGATTTGAACTTAGAGGGTGTTTGGGATTGCTTATTTTTCTGCTTATGCTTGTGCTTAAAAAATAAGTAGTTTTAACTAATAAGTAACCCCAAACACCCCGTGAGGTTTTTGGAATAGCTAATTATTAAGTGATTTTTACTTGTTAAGTTATTATACTCTAAAGCTAGTAAGTACACAGTTTATCTATACGCAACAAGTTTTAATGAGGTTAAAGTTATGTTCTTTTGACTGTTTTGTTTCTTTTCTTCGAGAACCAATTAGAGTTTGTTTTGGGCAAGATTTGGTACTTTATGTGTTTTAAGGATTGTATGTCGATATCTGGTAAAATGTGGAATCTGCTTTTTATTTTTTTCTCCTTTATATTTAGAGCACAATGAGAGTGTCATTATCAAGTTTATGAAAAACATCTTAACAACTTTTGTGAATATTTCAAAAAGAAATATTCTGGTCTGCTCTTTATTTTTCTTCTTTGATTTAATTATGCAAATTATTAACATGAACTGATTCTCATTGTCTCCATGCTTTAATCAAGTACACTTGATACTATGAATCTCTTTGTCTTTGACCTTTTAGAATCTTGTTAAGTTTTTCTAGCAATATACGTGCCTATGAGGATTATCGAGGGCGTTTGGATGTTTGGATATGCCTTTCCAAAGTGATTATAGTGACTCGAAGAATATAATATTTCAAAAGGGACGGAGCCAGGACCAAATATGACCGGGTGCACAAAATCTTTTGAACCGTAATTCTGGAAACACATTTCGAAGGACCGGTTTCATTTAAGATGCATTTAGGAAAAAATGGTGTTTTTTTCAAAAATTAACACTACATCGAAAAAATCCATGGGGTTCCCGGGCACCCGCGGGAACCCCCTAGTTCCGTCCCTGATTTTAATTGTTTAAATTTAGGGGTAGTTTTGCATTCGATATATTTTTTAAAGAATTTTTTGGTAGAGTAAATATAAAGAAATATAAAATATATGTAATGGCAAACCTCTACGGTTTATGAGTTATGGTTCTGTAATATAAGTGCCTACAATAGTAGGATTTCTACTGTTGCTAAGAATCATTAGTATAAGGACACACCAAAGATTATCTTTTGACTTGATTTTTTTGTTCCTAATTAAGGTTAAATTATGCTAATGTTGTCATACTTATTTAGGTATTCCGTGAAAGGAACTCCTTTGATGGAGACACTATCATCATCTCCTTCAATGCCTTTTCCAAGAGAACCAGCCAATTATGATGAGATCGCTATGCACCAAAGCCTGCTATTTTCCGACAGTCTAAAGGCATTTTTCTTCTCTTCTTCATGTTTATTAACTAGAGTAATCATTAGAGGTGCAAAATGGGTTGGTTGGGTAAAGGTTCACATGGATTTGGGTCAAAGCAGGTAATAATGTAGTACAGGTCAAGTGGGTCGGGCTGGGCCAACTACGGATCACTTTCATCCACTTTTAAATTTTATGTAAATTATTAGTGTGCTAATCATGAGCACAAAAAATGATGTTATTGCAAATATCTACCTTTTTGTAGTTAAATGTTTTTATGAGGCCTTTTATACATTTGATTTGAATACACTTCGGATGAGTTGTGACCCGTCTGACCCGATTTTATTTTAGTTATAACTATTTAGCTTAACCATTTGAACCAAAGGTAAACAAGTCAAAAGTGCCACCTCTACATATTATAAATAAATGTGATTAAACTCTGTTTGTTGCATTTCTTTTCAGGATTTAAAGAATCTAAGAAAACAATTATACTCAGCTGCTGAATATTTTGAAGTATCATACACCAACGACGACCAAAAGCAAATGTGAGCAAAGTTTCATTATGTCATTTTGAATAAATAAGTATTGGATTCGACCTCAAAGTTCAACATATATAGTTTCTCTTTGGGGGTTGTCATTTACGCATTTTTCCTCAAATTGGTCAACAGAGTGGTTGACACATTAAAAGACTATGCCATCAAGGCTGTTGTTAATACGGTTGACCATTTGGGTGCTGTTTCCTACAAAGTCAACAATATAATAGAAGAAAAGGTTGACGAAGTTTCTGAAACAGAGATTCGGGTATCATGCATTGAACAGGTAAGCTCTAAATTCCTCACTTTTCAGGGTCGATATTACCTTTATACATTCTTGCCAATATTTCGTTCTTTTTGTGCAAAATAAGTAAAGGGCTAGGTCGGCGGGAAAGATTGTATTTTGTTATATATCTAATCAGCGTATAATATGACTATAAATAATTTAGTAGATTGTATTCAAAGTGCTCTCCATACCCCGCTCCGGCTGGATTGGGTATGCTGTTGTATTCAAAGTGCACATCGGGTGACTTTTGACCCGTTTCCCATCTTTTCAATTTAAATATTTTATTAGGCTTATTTGACTCGTTAGGGATAGAGCATATCCCGATTCAGCCAGTACAAAAATAGGTTAAAAGTGCCACCTTTAAAAATCAACTTTATTTTCTGGTCTAATGTTGACTTTATTTCTTTGACTATGCAGCGGCTAAGAACATGCCAGGGGTATTTTGATCACCAAGGCATCTCCCAACAGTCGTTGCTAATTAAAATTCCGAAGTACCATACAAGATACGACTTGCCCACTGCTCCAAGCTGTATGAATATTCATCGACTATATGTTAAGAAATATCTAAGATAACTCTCAAGAAAGAGAAAATAAAAGAATTGTTTTTGACCCGGGCCCAAATAAGCAGTTTTTACTTAAAATCTTAGAACTGGAAACATTTCAATTTTCATGGGATGGAGGGAGTACATATTTTCGTTATCTTTCCACTTTGATTCATCTCTTGTAGTCATAATGGCTGATACTTTTTTTTATTAATGTTCAGTTGAGGAGATGATGCATGGCCACACCGGAGCTAAATTAAAGCATCAAAAATTCGTTGTGGTTGATGAAGATGATAGGCACGAATATAAAAATGGTTAGAACTGTTGTCAACTTGATGATTCACATGAATAGTGGTAAACATACATGGGTTGGGTAAACCGGTCAAAACGGGTTCGAGTTGCAGCACTAACATTTATTTGTTCCTTTTTACTAATAAAAAAATGAATTCCCTGATTATGATCTGGGGACTATTAATCCGTTTGACCCATTCTTCGTTTAGCTAAGTTTTTTAATTTGATCTATATACGTGTTTCAGATACAACACAGCCAAAACTGACCCATTCTTTAATAAATGGATTAATCCTCAGTTCACATTCTTGGTTATGAACTATGGTGACACTTGACAACGGCTGATGGTTTTAATTTAATTTTTTGTGCATACACAGAAGTCAGTCAAGCTATGGTTTGTGTAAAGCCCACAACTTTAGTCAGGTAATGTTTTAATCATAACATTACACACATTTTCTGGGGAATCTTAATGTAACCGTTATTTAGAAAATGCAGAAAAGAGCGACCCTCATCTCCTTCTCCACGCGCTTCCGTGGAATCTATGGAACTTGACCCATTGTCCGTTGCTGGCAGTCCTGTCACAGTGCCGTCAAAAGATATTGGTTCGTATTTGTTATTGTTTGAATTAAATGTAAAAGGGGAATACTCTCAGCCAGTTGATATTGGGTTAATAATGGTTAACTCTTAAACTTTTACCAATTTGGCGGGTTGATAAGATTTTTGGTAATTATGTTATCCATAACTTCTTTTACACATTATTTTCGACCCTTTTAACTTTTATTATTTCGATCAATTATAATATATAAATCAGTAATACTAATAATGTTTCTTAATATACATATGTTTCAGTAAGACAAAATGTTAAGGACTGATACTATGCGAAAAAATTTAAGGATAGAAACATTGCCCAGAGAAGTTGTAGGGTTAAACAGCCAAATCGATTAATGTACGAGAATTACACCATTATTAACCCATTTCTATATTAGGGAACGTACTCTTAAAATAAAAGTGTTAAGGCTTACGTTAAAAGTTTATAATCAAATAAGGGATCCTGTACCTAATACGCAAATTGAGTTTTTGATAATAGGGTCCCTTATTTTAGTATAGACTTTTAAAGTAAACCCTTAAACGCAAGTTCCTTGTAATAGAAACTGATAGAAATTTTAAACTCTCCTAGTTCCGGTGTATGTAAATGCATTTCTTGTTTGTTATTTTGATGCACATACTAATGTTATTTGAATAATTTATTTCATTTTGGTGATTCAGAGAAGAAACCAAGACCAGTTTCACCAAGACAATTTCCTTTACCGAGTGGTGGTTCTTTATCAAGTAGATCAACCCCTACAAACTCAAGACCAGGCTCAAGATCTTCCACCCCAAAGCCCAGTCGATCAACATCCCCAACCTCATTTCCAAAACCAAGGGTAATTTAAGTTAAAATCAGATTTTTTTTTTTTTTTTTTTTTTTAACCAGAAGTGGCAAATTTGGCGGTCTATCTGTCCAGAAACACTTTTATCCAACAACTGCATTTCTTATTAATAAATAGTGTGTCAAACATGACCACAAAGATTATAGTATTTATGTATTGGGATTCAAAAACACACATTGGGCGACTTTCTACATGTTTGACCCATTTTATAAGTTAAATTTACCTTTACCCGTTTGACCCGTTCTACTTTATTAGACGATCCTCTTACATCTAGATGTTCCTTAGGGAATTGCCATTTAAATTCCCTATTTGCCCTTTCGTATATCTACATATTAATGGAGGTATTGATTTGGTTGAAGGGTATAATAGACATTTTACTATCAGGTTTATACTAATTGCTTAATGTGATATAATGGTATTCATGTGCAGCAACAAGAGCCTCGGAAGTCAGTATCAAGGAATAAAAATGGTGATGGAGACGTGTATAAAGAAGACGATCAGATCCCGAGCAAAGGCAAACGTCTCCTCAAGGCACTGCTCAGTCGACGTAAGTCGAAGAAAGATGAAATGCTTTACACTTATTTGGATGAATACTAAAGTGCAAAAGTTGATTCTTGAGTTATTCAAAAGTAGTGAAAGGTATATTGTTTAACAGCTGCATTTTGCACCTTTCCTTTAAGAACGAGTATGTGCAGATGTGATTATAGAAGGAATAGTTATTATATATGTAGTTTTAGATAATTGAGGATTATTGTATTCAAGACAGTTTTATATATTATGAAAATTGCAACAATGTTTTTCAAGAATTTTTTGATTACTACGAAGAAAGGTTTACGATACTGAATTTGGTCAGTAAGGTTCAGTTTTACTTGATTATCATTGATTAAGTTCAATTATTTGTCAACATCTATCTAAATTTCTATTAATGAGACGATGGAAGTTGTCATTTGAAAGTGAAACACTGAATCGCCAATATTGCTTAAAGGTAAAGGTCTCTAGCAAACGATGTTGTTTTAGTGTTTTTTTAGCAATAAGTGTAAGACCAAGCGTAATGGAGGCATGCACCACCCGCGGTGGGCACCCTCCACACGTCGTCCCCCATAACAGCAGTCAAGCACCGCACGCCAAGGTGTGGTTTTGTGTTGGTTTTGTGAGTGTATATTTGGGGTATTTTTATGTGTTTGCTAAGTGATGGGTTAGGTGATGTGCTGAAAAGATGATGTGACGCTAAGGTGAAGGTGGTAGATGTGGTGACCATGACACCCAACCTAAGGTTTCATTTCAAGAACCATATGTTCGTTGTTTGCAAAGATGTAATGAGTAATGACTTAGACCCCAGACATGTCCTATGGTAAAAACTTAATGACTTCAGGTTTGCTTTGTTATGACTAGTTTGTAACTTATTACCAATTTAAGGGCAGGAGCACGAGTCAAGGCCTCAAGGGCCTTAAGTCTATGCCCTCAGCGAAAAACCTGCAAACACACATAACACACAAACATGTACGTAATCACAACAAGCACGCCTGTCCTGCAGTCAAGAAGCAATACTCTACTAATATAGTAAAATGATTTTTGTGTACCAGACAATATTGCTAGTTTTCTTTTGTATAAATAAAAAAGCAAGTATAAGATTCTACAGTAAGACCAGTATCAATCATATGTCCATGTGAATATGCCGTACATAAATAAGACTATAAGAATATTCCAAGACTTGATGGTATATTACCCAAACAAGTAGCACCAACATCTTAAATTTCATAATTTTATCATCTTCACTAATCTGTAGCACTACTACACAAGCAAAGCCAAAGTTTCTAACCACTTACATGCTCAATCATCAGCATGCCAAAATCCCACCAAGGTCATCAGGTAACCTCTCTTTCACTCACTCAGTGTGTTTGTGTAATTAATTGTGCATCTCTTTCATGACATATTACTTTGATCATATGACCAAAAGGCCTCTGGCCTAAAGGTATGCGAGTGGCCATCAACCAAAAGGTTGTGGGTTCAAGGCTGTAGCCTCGTAATCATTCATGTGTGTAATATTATAAGGTATATAGTGGCGTGAATAACTCTTGTCAATTTTACTTGATTGATGATGATATTTAGATCATTAGTTTGCACTTGTCCATTTAACTTGAATGTGCATGTGTATTGTTACTCGATGTACAAAGCTAGTAATATGTTGTATACATGGCATTTTCTCGACATTTGATTTACCAGTCGGTGAAACATACACGAAAAACACATTGAAAGAGCCAGTGTTTGATATTACAATTGAAAGTTATTATCTAACAGTTGTGTTTTTAAGTTGTATATAATCAGTTTCTGTGTGCAACTAGTTTTAAGTGTCCAACTTGGTTAGTGGTTAGGTAATTGATTTTCGACTAATGTAGCAGTTGTGAATTGTGATATATTGGTTATTCAGATACTTAAAGAGGGTCCTTATAGATCCTTAAATAATCAAATTTTGCAACACTTACATCTCATCATCACAACTATAAAGTTCAAACCTAGAGGCATATCCAGACGCCGTCCTTTACCTTTAGAGCTCGTTTTATAACAACCACCAAAGAGGAATAAAATCCTAAAATTTCATTTGAGCCCGGCAGTATACAGCATGATCTTGAAAGTAAGCAACTATGCATGGATAACGGGGCAGATTTTCTGAACATAGATGTCACAGCATATACTTTGTAGTCGGTAATCACAAGAAAAGAAATATTGTTAGGAGTAAAATTATACTAAAAATGCATCATCTTTTGCATCTTTAGATTCTATAAGAACTTGATGTGAACATTATGTTTCAATATCACTTTCGCAAGCACAGAATATCCAAGTATAATCAGGAAAAAGAAAACTGATAGCATCAGGCTTTGCCTTCGGCTCCATAGGTTTCCCTTCGACTAGATTATATTGTATCCTTGCACTTTCGTTGTATGTGAAATAGTGTATAAAATTATATGCTTTATAGGTTGACTTCCATTGTCACTTAACGGCTCCCGTCATCAACCTCTGTTTTTGTTTCTACGTGTTACAATGTTATGCCGTTCATGCTTCTTGCATTTGGTGAGCCTCACATCAACATTCGTATGATATATGTTTATAAAATTACCTGCAGGGTAATTTGCTTTCTGATGGTTAGATTAGGCCCCCTTAAACAAATATTAGTCTTGAAAATAAATGGCTTACCATAAGACAGGTTTGTATCCATTAATCATGTGTGGCCACTGCTCACTCTAACTGGTCTTATCCGTCTTGGAACTCTTCGAATGTATCCAAAAGCTAATACAAAAATGCTAAATATGTATAACATCATGCGTCTAAATTTTTCAGCAATATCAATCATGACCGACCCATTGTTACTTTCTCCTTCTAGTTTTGATTTGTTAGAGGGACTCCAGCTCATTGACCAGAAGCCTATATTAAAAATATGCACAATTAGTCATATGAAATACTTTGCCTAATTTGAAAATAGGTTTTTTATTTTGATTTTATTAATTTTACCGGTGCTCTTTTCGGGCAGATTCGTCCAGTCATGTGGGCTTGTCTTGTTTTCTGCTGCACTTATCAAGTCAAGTAGAGCTTCATTGACCTGAATTTGGAGCATTTGACTAGCATCAGTGAAACAACACGAGCTTTGACTTCATATACGGATATGTAAGCTTCTTGATTCTGTTTTCTTACATGTACTTTATTTTATGGGATGTATAAAGAGACCACCCAAGGGCCGCTAAAGTTTTCATTACGGTCATCCTACTACTGAAACTACTCTATAGGCCACTATCATATATACAGTATTTGGTTTGATTTATGATTTATACTAAAGGCATAAAACAGGCTAAATGATGGAAAGAACCTTAGAACTTTTGAACAAAGAAAATAAAGTGTTATGTAAGATATATATTTCTCGAACAGAAATAAGTTGAAGAAAATTTCGCCATTCAGCATGTCCTTTTTTAGTATATGACGATGGATATATATGTTAGGTGCTATGTAAAGTATTATCAATAGTTGGGTGACCTTATAGATTCTCCTATTTTTTTATTTCTTACATAAGATAAGAATGCCGCCTAACACAAACATGATACTTATTTAAGATTCTTAATTACATATGAAATTAATATTACCTCTTTGGTCCTCTCATGACTCACTAGATGACCACCATGAAGTTCTACCATCCTTGCAAATGGATATAGTTTCTTTGCAAGCCTCCTTGCATGAGATACTTGAGCAATAACATCATATCTAAACATATTAAACCACCAAATCGATTACAAAAACAAGACATATATGTAAAACAACATCATCAGAAAGAGATCATACAATTTACCTGCCATGAATGAATGATATTAAAAAACCTTCTTTGCGGATCATTTCTATGTCTGTTCGAGAAAGTTTGTGTGTCCAACAAGCATTAATCTGACCATCAAACCCATGAGTTGACTGCATCCCACTTGCTGAAATAGCTTTAACATATTGCTGAAGAATGTTTCAACAAGAAGAGTGGTATTATATTAAGAATCAAAGGCTGGTCTATTTTCGTTATTGTAAAGATATGGTAAATTGGATGTGATGCATCAATGTTTCATATACTATAACTTGTAAATAGATCGGCAATTGAATCTTACTTGATATAGTACTGCTCTTCTTGTTTCAGATCCAACACATTCTGCAAGATATTCCTGCAGAGTATAGCAAATTATTAGCATCATGATGTGATTAAGTGTTATGGACCAAGAACCAATAAGATATTAAGGACTTCGACACAACAAATATCACAGAATTTATGGCTAGAAGACTTAAATCTAAAGCTCAATTATGCCATTGCATAATACAACCTTAAAAGACCGTAATTGCTCTGTCCCTTTACAATGCAATGTCTTGACTTGCAAATATATTCATTCGATATGTGGTGTCTATTTGTCAACTCTTTTAATTTAACCGTTTGATATAGCAAAATAAAGAAAACTTGGTAGACCAAAATCAAAGTCAGAAATATCAAGCAATCATTTCTAACTGACAATAACATAAATTTAGACTGAAATGTATTTAAAACTGGAAATGTGGATTGAGAAAGCTTAAAACGGAAAGTGAGGCCCTTTGTTGGGACGAGGGAGTAAAATTAACGCCCTGTTGATTTTTTGTCATGCACCATTTTTTTCATCTACTTAATGATTGATGAAATTGTATCATTGTAGTACATTAACTTGATTATACGATAAAGTAATACTTCATTTACAGGAAGCCATGAGGCATCCACCCATAAACACTTTCAGAAAACAGTTGCTTGCATTAGTGCATCCACTTTTAAATGTTATGTGGAATTGTGTTGATAGTGCAAAAATCAAATATGAAATAAATAGAACTGTCAACCTGTGTGTAGTGAGTGTCAAGATCAACCGCTGCTCTTTGCTCTGGAGTCTTTGCCCTCAAAAAACGGATTGCAATTGATAAGGTTTGACGATCAAGCTGTAGAAGAGAAAAGGAATTAAGGAAATAACTTAAAGCCAGGTTTGCTTATTACTTCAGTCTTAAGAGATTTTTATTTTCTAATACTGATATCATACATCATTCTCTAGATCAAATCCACTATTTATATGCGCTTGTATAACTCTCTTTATTATAATACCGTCAGAATTTAATGTTAATGAGCGTAAAATAATTACTATGGAATCATGGTGTAGAAGACATATCAACAGATAAGGAGTAGGTTTGATATTTTGATCTTACGATTACACTCTATATACTCATTCCCTTTTATGAATCTTGATTACAAGTGGTGTGCGGGTCGGGGGCTAGGTAACGCTTTAAACTGGCTTTAGGATGGGCTGGATACAGCAAACAGTTTTTGTCTTTACGTTCTTGGATTTTTCAAAGTAATGTTAGAAAGAAACAATGACAATCCCGTTTGTGAAATAAAACAATATATGAGGTCTTATGCATTCTGAATACATATTCGGTCATTAGACCGGTTTCAGTTCTAGCCAAAAGATTTAAGTTTTTACCAATTGACCCACTAGAGGCAACCATAAATAGATCACATTTGTCATCTTTTATTCCTGACGTATGTATACAACTATCTTGTAATGCGTACCTCAGAATACTCGAAAAACATAGCAGTGCATATTATGCTATAATCTGGATAATTAGTTGATCCATGGGGTTAACCGATGACTTATAAAGTATGCTTCTTATATGATATCATGAGTAAAGTTAGACATAGTCTATGATCATTTAATACAATTGAAAGTGACAAGTTATGCTGATCGAACAGCATGCCACTAAATTTTGTACCTTCGGAAGACAGTCGTAGCCTCCACCGGTTACATTAAGTAAAGCCAAAGATAGAACTCTATCTGGGAAAAGAGCAGCCAGTTTGGAAGCTATCATACCACCTGCGTAACATAAATAAAACAACATAAGTGAAAATCTTATAAATTAGCCACACAGGAAATGCATTTTAGCCACATTATTATCAATGAAAAGAATAGGAATAGCATAGTAGACGTTCAAGTGTTCAACGAGCTTCTGAAAGAGGGGAAGTCTTATTAGAACAATAACACAGCCTTTGAACTTTCAGAATTTTAGTAAAGTTTTTATTCACATAATAGGGTACATACGAGTAAAATGCAGCTAATGATAACATTATTTGAAAACTATAAGTTCTGACTAACCCATTGAATGGCCGAACACATGAGCTTTTTTCCAACCCAAATGATCCATTACCGCAATTGCATCTTTAGCCATGATCGTCGTTCTGCACCCAAAAAATAACTTACATCACCCCATATATATCAGATTATCCAAAATCTAGTTTTACAAATTACAGTTTTCTAAGGCTTTTTAGTTTTTTCTACAAAAAACGCAAAATCTGCACTTAGTAAACCAAAAATAAGGCCAAATAATTTTAAAAAAAAAACACGAAAAGCTTACGTATATTCCGATCTTTTAGCAGGTATAGAACTCCTTCCAACACCTCGATTATCAAAAGCACACACCTCCACACCTTCTTCACCTGAGCTGACGTCATCATCATCATCACCTGACCTCCGATCACTGACGTCATCATCATTAACATCATGATCATTTGGTTTAGCATTTCCAACAAGACCCTTGATCTGTGGGCCCCACGAATCATGTGTTGCAGCCAATCCTTAAAAAACACAAAACGCAAAAACATTTCCATAATTCACTAACCTTTGAAATGAAAAAAGTGTTCTAGCTGTTTGGTTTAAAAATAGTAAAATACATACCTATGATCATTAAGATTTTGGTGGGCCCACTTCCATAAGTGTTGTAGAAAATCTTGATGACGTCACTGGATGATGGTTGGTTGCTGTTTCCGATGTAGCAATACGGCATAGTTTTTCTGGGTGGTGGGTATTATCAGAAATGGTGTTTGTGTGACAGAGAGATGATATATTATTATATTATGTGTGTATAATAAAAGTGTTTGTTTTTTTAAAGAAAATATAATGAATAGTTTAGAAGACAAAATGAGTTTGGTCGGCTATGACATGTGTTAGTTTGGTTGGTTGGTTGGGTCATATGTATGGAAAGCGGTGAGTTTTGTTACTAATCTTGCACCCCTAAAAAATTTTAGGGGTGTTAAAATTCCGTGCCAATCATTTGGTACAAGTTTTTTTTTTTTTTTTTTTTTTAACTTTTACTCTTTATTTTTTTGTCACTTTTTTTATACAAGTCTTTTTTTATTTACATTTACTCTTTTATTTCTTTTATAAAAGTAAGATTTTTTACTTTTTATTTCTTTTTACTAATAAAGTATATAACTTTTTACAAGTTTTATTTTTTTTATTAATCAGTTTTAAAACTTAAAAACGTAGTCGAAAATTTTTGAGGCTCAGTTCGAAGGTTGCAAAGTGAGATGTTATCTCACTTTGCCGTCCATTCGGTTTTCATCATCGCCTCGGAAAATTTTTAGGCTCAAAATCATCATCGCCAAGTATTTTCATCGACAAAGTTCACATTCACAATAGTAAAGATTCTCAAATCTGCATAAAGCAATTCACTAACAGTAAAGATTCTCAATCAATCTGCTGCTTTCCTTCGTTATAAGGAATATCACATTCACAATTCACAGCTCATACCACAAAGAAGCAATCACAGCAATCACAGTTCATACCACAAAGAAGCAGCAATCACAGTTCATACCACAAAGAAGCTAACCAGGGAAAATGTCGAGCTCACCATTTTATACCAATGAGGTAATAAACTTTACAATATGACATACAAAATTTATAAAAACGAGATTTTAATAGACTCAGATTATTATTGTTTTATCATTTTGGCTGCAAATTTGAAGGTTGCAAAGTCATTTTGCCATGCCATTCGATTATGCCACGCCAAATCATTTTCGCTGAAAATCAACAAAAGTTTTTTATCATCATCGCCGTATCTCGAATTTTTTGTGCATGTTTTCGGCTTATTTTTTGGCTTATGTTTTCGGTTTATTTTTGCCAAAACAACCATGAGCCAAAACAGCCAAAAACAAAATAACCACTATCATAAACTTCAAAACCAAAAATACTTGATTATGATAGTGGTTATAAACAACCAAAACTGCCATGAGCCAAGAACAACCATGAGCCAAAATAAACCGAAAACAAAAAATAACCACTATCATAACCATGAGCCAAAACTGCCATGAGCCAAGAGTTGCAACGACGGCGGAAATGGTTCATTTAACCACTATCATAAACTTCAAAACCAAAAAATACTTGATTATGATAGTGGTTATAAACAACCAAAACTGCCATGAGCCAAGAACAACCATGAGCCAAAATAAACCGAAACCAAAAAATACCATGCGTACAATATACCAACTTCAAAACCAACTGCATCCATATATACCATGCACCTCATTAGACCAACAACAACATCAACCCATATACCATCACGAAAACCGAATATAAAACTTTAGATCTAGGGGCGTCGGTGAGAAATACCGCGCGTGCCCTATGTTAAAATGATCACCTTTTCCGATCTATCGTTTGGTATATGGGTGAAAATATCCAGTGGTGCGTGGCCGGAAATATTTTAGTTCGCCGGAAGTATTTTTGAGTGAGAGAGAGAGAAATTGGTAAAGTGTGAGTGAGAGAGGACAAAAAGAGTATAGTAGAAGAAATAGTGTGTGAGTTGGTAATAAGTTGGGCGCCACTGGTTTTCAATACCGGTTTTGGTTTTTTTTTTTTTTCAAAAGTTATTTCAAAAGTAATCTTGACAGCTAAGGAATATGTATAAGCATATACTATATGAAATTCGAAATCGTTTTCATATTATCAAATTTTGTAAAAAATGATATTAAAACTTCTTACCCAGCCTTTCAAATTTTTGTTAAAAAAGTTATGTGTAAAAAAAAAAGTAAAGTTTGTAAAAAAAAATAAGGTTTGTTAAAAAAGTTATTTGTAAAGTAGTTAAAAAAAAGTTATTTCAAAAGTAAACGTAAATTTGCGTAAGGTTTGTAAATTTATGTAAGGTTTGTTAAAAAAAATTTGTTAAAAAAAATAAAAGTAACAATAAAAATAAAACTAATATAAAAAATGTAACAATAAATAAAGTTGTATTTTTATAAAGTTTGTTAAAAATAAAAGTTCTTGTGTTTTTATTTTTGGGTGTTCGGTAATGAATATCTTTAATTGATTGGGTGAAATCTATCTTTGAATCGATTGGTTTTTATTGTTCGAGGAAGAAGTAAAACAGATAGAAATTTATAAGTCTTCTATCGAATTGTTGTGTTCTAGATATGGGACGTCTGCTGACGTGAAGGTTTAGAAGATGAACTTGAGCAGTAGATCTGCTAAAATTAATTGCCCATTCAGATTCTTAGCGAAATTTCATAAGCGTAAAAATGGTTGGATATTGAATGTCAAGTGTCCGAGGCATAATCATGTATTCGTAGACTCGTTCCATGGTTTTTCACAAGCCATGCGATTAAAAGAAAATGAGTTCGTTTTTGTGAAGCGGATGGCGTAACGACGTATGTAGCACCACAATTATACTTTTCGCAATAAAGAAGCGATCCGAATAACGTATCGGCATTAAACGATATACAATGCACAAGACAAGATACGTCGCGCATAATCGTGGTGATTTGACTCCGATACAACTCTGTTAGTACATTTGCGTCGAGGTTATACATATTACCCTAGGATAAATGACCACACAAATGAAGCGGATGAAATATTTTTGTTCACCCGACGTCATATGCCTTGTGGACAACATATCTAAATCATCTTTGATGGACTCACATACAACACCACGATGTTTAAACCGCCATTCTTTATAATTGTTGGGGTTACTCCAACAAACACAACATTCTCGATGGCGTTTAGCTTTTGGACAAGGAAAAAGACAAATTTCAAATGGGTGTTGGAATGTGTTAAGTTGGTGATACAAGAACAATATTACCCGGGTTATCGTCACCGACAGAGATTTAGCGTTGCTTGGGGCATGCGAAGAAGAATTCCCAACGCTAACAGATTACTCTGCCGATGGCATATCAATCAAAATGTGCTAAAGCATTGCAGACCCAAATTCGATTCGTTAAAGGAGTATGAGTCCGTTAGATGGACATGGAATTGATGGTTCTGACTCCGATCAGAAGATGTGTTCACGCATTATTACGAGCACCTACAAGATTTATTAGCCCAAAAACCGGGTACTTAACCATTAATTCTTTGTTTTATTATTTAATAAATAACTACTCGAATTGTTTTCTCACTTTGTTAATTCTTTGTTTTATCGGATGTTTTCGGTATTTAAGAGCGGTCGCAAGATTACGACAACATGTTTGTGTCATACATTACCGATCAATATCGCGACGGCCGCGAACAACAACATGTAGAGTTGAGAGTCAACACGCTATTGTTGAAGTTATACTTGGGCAAACACGCGGTCCGGCTTAGACACGTTGTTGTGTTCGATCGACAAGATTATAGGCAAGAAAGCTGCGATACGAGCCTCTTTGAATACAAGCAAAATCAAGCGCATGCGTGTAAGGATAAGCTATTTAGCGAATTGCGCTATAATGTTTCAAGAGATGCTTTACTCTTTACTACGCATGAGAAGTCAACGGGATGGCGACCCACATCAATGTGATCATCGATTGCGGTCAATTTATGGTTTACCATGCTATCACCAAGCTGTATTACCTTAAAGCAAACGGTATGAATTTCAAATTTATGCCTATCAAGTTATTCTCCCGTCGATACCGATAATTTTAACTAGTTCCTTTTTGAATACAGGATTGCCTATTCCGCTTGGTTTTGTTGATAATTTTGGAGAACCTTAAGCGTTCCTGGCCATTGTCCAAAATACTCAAGAGTCCGAAGAGCCTCGAGGCACGAAGAGCACGAATATTTTCTTGTCAAGATGACGTACAAAAATTCCAAAGTGTTTATACGAGCATCGTCGTTTGTCAAAAAAATATGTTAAGCAGCTCGTAGGTATATATCGCTCGAATCATGTCACCCCAACAACTTTCTTTGTTAAAGAAAGTAATCGTGGACGTCCGAAGCGCAAGGACAACAAATCCAAGTCTAAACCAAATATCCGGTTTGAGCGAAGGACTTAACGAAGAACCCCACAAGGCACCGCAAGCTACACAAAACCTAAAAAGTCCTGAGTAAATAAAGAATGCGAGACACGGTTCTTATGGGAGAGCCTTAACGTCTCGAGACTTAAACGAAGGACCTAACGAAGGACTTAACGAAGAACCCCACAAGGCACGCGCAGGCTACACAAAACCTAAAAAGTCTCGAGTAAATAAAGAATCTGCGAGACACGGTTCTTATGTGGGAGAGCCTTCAATTTCCCGGACTTAAGCGAAGGACCTAACGAAGGACCTAGCGAGGCGACTTAAGACACCACTTATACGTTCGGATAACTTTAGCGAATATTGTATGATCGAAATTCCATTGGTTTTCGATATTTGGATCATGGGGATCTTTAACGTGGAGGGTGATGGAAATTGTGGCTATCGAGTACTGTAGTAGGTCTTGGCGGTCATCAAGAAATGTGGCCCAGTCGAGCTCTTGCAGGCGGTGAGACAATAACGAGGAAGTTTGAGGGGCTGTGGGGTAATTCTTTTACATCTATCGTAACTCGATGAATTGGTTTAGGGTGCGACACCGGCGTTGTTGGATGACTATGCAGGCTGGGAGTGGTTATTGCTACATCTATTAACCGTCTATTGTATGTATAACCAATTCACAATCTCTTTTGTGTCTTCCGCTAAGAGGTTCTCCGATTCGCAGAAATATTGTATCCGGTTGTGATTCTTCGTGTGGGGAACAACGAATGTGCTCACTCGTTCTTGCGTTTCTTGATGAAGACTCACCACTCCCGTATAATCACCCACAATGGAGACATTTTAGAAATGCCGAGGTCGCGCCATGGGAACATGTGTTTGCTCAACTGACGGAGGATGTTAAGATATCGTAGAAAGCAGTTATTGATTTATATTGTAAATGACACAACATGTATAGGCGATTCTTGATTTATATTGTAAATGACAAAACATGTATAGGCGATTCTCGATTTATATTGTAAATGACAAAACATGTATAGCGATTACTAATTTATGTTGTGAATAATTATACAAATTCTTTTGGCAGATGAACAACAAAATCCTTACTTGTCGTTGTCAACGTGGATTAATAATTGAAAGAACATCCCACCACCCGGTCTCGTGGTGCAGTATTATCATGTCCTTTCTCAAAGGTAAATAATTAAACGTTTGCTTATTTAGTAAATATATCAATAACTTGTTTGTTTAGAATACATTTCTTATAATTGTTTCGTCGTATAACAGTAGGGACTAAAGACTATGGGTGTCGATACTCATGTGGAAGGAAATATTTCAACAAAAGTACTTTGGTGAAGCCTCTTCTTCAACGCAGTTGCTCAAACTGCGAAACTAAAGATCTGACGATCAACATGCTATTGGTGAAAACAATTTGTTGCGGCAAAAATAAAGCGTTGGAGGCATCATTTGAATTGGCAAGAAATCCAGGTTGATCACGCATGTCGGTAGAGTGGAATACTCTATGAGCTTATAGATGACATTAATAATCTTCATGTGGAGTAGATTTCGTTGTAATATTGAAAACATTGTTGTTTTACTTGTTTAATGTTTTAATGTTATTGTTTAATTAAATGGAAACAAACACACAATTAAAAAGCATAACGTAGAATAAATATCATATAAAAACACTACACAATTAAATACACTATACATATAAAAACACTACACAAATAAATACACACTATATATACTCTACAAATAAAAACACTATATATATATACATTACACAAATATAAATTATACACAAAACAAAAAAAAAACAAAAACTAAAAAAAAAAAAAAAAAAGAAGGACAAACCCGATCGTTGGGTTGATGATGTACTAACGATGATAGCCTCTTATGGGGTGCAAAAAGGATTTTATGGGGTGCAAGGGTTCATCATTTCTGACTACTATTTTTGTTACTTTCATGGTCAAATGTGTACAAAATAACGGTTTGCTTAGAATAAGTGTAATAAGGAGCATATGATCGCAATGGTTATTGTGTTAATTCGGTTTTTTATCTTTATAAACTAACTTAGAGTCTGTTTGTTTAGTTTTTATATTAAGTCTTGTTAAATCATATTCTCTATTTTAATATATATGTTATTTGTTTGTGAAATGAATAAATGGTTATTTGTTTTATATGCAGAATAAAGTGTTTGAATTAAAAAAATTATTGTTATATTTTTTTATTTGAAATAAGTGTCAATTAGATGAAAACACGTCTCTTTAGGTCACCATAAATAGAGGTGAGCACGGTCATGGTGCACATAACATGGTTGTGCGACCCTCTATTACGGATATTCTTAGCTTTTTTATAAGAGTCACGACGTGATAACTGTTGGAAATGTATATATTTACGAACATGTGAATGTCCGGATTCGAACTCGTGACCACGGGATTGCACACATTAGTGAATGAGAATTAAAGTTAATAATTAATGTTTATGTTTACGATTAATTATTACACATTAAGTCCGGTTAACGATCGTTAAGTATTTAACGGAAAAATGACTAACGACCGTTAAATGGAAAAGAGAAGGACTAGAAATGGAAACTTGGAAAAGTTATGGAATGGGCTTTGGGCTTGCATTGGTGGTAGGCCATATGGGGCTAAACAAAGCCTAATTCACAAACTTGTTCACCAAGCTTATCTACTTAGTATATAAGGAGGGGTAGGTTAGGGTTTCATACATGACATGCGTTGAATTAACCTAGAGATCTCTCTCTCTCTCTTGTCCTATATTCGGCCGAACACCCAAGTAAGGGAGTTTGGTTTCGTTTTCTTAAGCGAGGACTTGTGTTAGATCTAGAATCGCTTGATTCGTTTGGTTAATTCGTGTAGACAAGAGCGTGGTTGTAAGACATTATTCTTACACCAATAAGTACTTCTTTAGTTTGCTTTGCTCGAGGGTGGTTTTACTTTGCTCGAGGGATTTGATATTCATGAGAGTGCGTTACGCATACTTTCGTTAATTAATTTATTTGTTATGATCTTAAGTCTTCCATTGTGTCTCTTGATGTCTTTATGTTTTATTATATTTTATATATCATAAACTCAACGGTGGCATCACGAGCCTTGTATAACAAGTAATTAATTCTTGAAACACATAATTAAAATAAACATGAATGTGTTATTATTTGTATGCTTAGATCTAGGGTTTGCTAACCTAAACCCTAATTTTGAGGGGCGTTTTTATATGCCCTAATTAGGTTTGTAAACTATTGTTTTAATTGGATTAGAAACCCTAAGATGCATACAACTTTATGTGTATATGCGTAACTTTGATTTAATTGCATTAATTGTTAAGTGTAATTTATATCCATGGTAATTATCTGCATGTTTTATCATGGATCTGTTTATTGTATGTCTTTCATGTTTTAGTGATATACATTAATAATGATAGATCTTAAATTGGGGAAGACCTCAATAATTATTAATTTAATCAATTATGTGCTATGTGGTATATATTTAGTTTTGACTTACGCAATCGATGAATCGATGCATGTGGTTCACATTGTACATAGATGAAAACGGATGGAAGTCTTAATTAAATATATGCATATTGACAGATCTAGAATTGGTTATTAATAAGATTTATCAAAACCGTTTGCATGTGTATATTTGATATGCATGACTTTATTTGTTATGCATTTATTGTTTATTTGTTTATTTTTTTTAAAATACTTGCTTGTTTGTGTTTTGTAACAAGGGTATTTTTACAAGAAAAATAAACTGATCTAAACAATGGTGAAACATGTAATTTTTAAGAATAGTAATCATAATCATTTAATTGATTGATGACTTTGGTACAAATGATGAGCAGCCACCCATGAGAATGAACTAATAAAAGGGTTTAAAGAAGTGCTGCGATCACTTGAATGGATGTCTAAGGTTGTGCTTTAGCACGCACAGTCCTCCGCCTCTGTAAGTTCGAGTGGAGCTACTTAGTAAGTCATTAAATGTGCAAGCTCATCTTAAGGCTAATTAGTATTGATTCCATGCGCCACTTAGGTGGTAATTATCCCAAACACTAAGTGTTTACACTTATGCAAAAGTGCGGTATAATGGATGATAATTAACACTAAATTCCTTGATTGGTGAAACCAATACCTCAATTAAAGTTTGATGATGAAAAGCTTAAACATTAAAACAAGATATAAATGTTTTAATAAAACCTATGTTACGAAGATGAATGCATGACATCTTTGTACATATTTGATTTAACATCAAAACTATTACCCTTTAATTTAAGTTATATGCCATCCAACGAAGCGGAAACACCTAAGATTACTTTCTATTTGCGTGAGATCGTGACTTAGATAGTAATCAAAGGGTAAAATGTCCACGTGTCGTGAGAGCGGGCATGGACGATTTTGCGTTTCTTAAGTTGGACAACTTAATTGAGTTTTGTAGTGAGCGGCAACTCGAGGCATAAGATGGGACAAAACATGTTTACATGGCAATTGAAATTGGCTATATGTAAATCCCATAAATCTAGGAATTGCAATTGAAATTGGCAATTGAGCACAAGCTCTACCACTTTGTATAAGGTTCATTACTAGCGGATCAAGCGGCGTGATAAGATTATGACAATTTGGATCCTAGTTTTCGATGAAAATTAAATGGTTATATGTTTATGAACCATGGGTGTTAATTTTCTTGAAAAGGTTAATTATCGAAAATACTAAAATTGAATTTTGTAATTCTTTTGAATGTATAATTGCAACATTTAACAGTAAGCGAAGTTTAGTCTTTGATCAATAAATTGTTCCGATCGCTTTCAAACAAATGTTTGATCGAGAATAATTACCGAAAAGACAAACGAAGTCTCTTTTCCATGGGAGAAGCATGAGACTCAATCCTATTCCTTTTCATGAATGAGAAAGGTATAATAGGAACATTTGAATTGTCTAAATTCTAAATGTAACTCATAGCAATGAATTGCACATCTTATTTTCCATAAAGATTTCATTACCTTCATTTGGTGAATGAATCCTTTTGTAACAACATGAATGTTGGTTAACTGGAAAATATGTATGTGAGTTACTAAATTAGAAGCTAGACTAATTACCGCGAAAATTGGTAAAAGGCAAACTAGCATATTTTATCTAGTTGTTTTGCTTTAGCCTTTAAAGGTGCTACATACCAGTATGGGGATGGTAGACCTATTAAGGAAGAAATTGCATACCCAATTTTTCAAGTTAATAACATTGATGGATAACACATCATTCACAGAGTAGAATACACCTTTTAGTACCTTAGTAATGATTACGTATGGTTCTTCAAAGGTGTAGGAAAGTAAAAAGCAAGCAAGTTGTTTTCACTGGTTATGCAACACTTACAATGTTGTCAGATTCAGTGGGAGCATTTGTGTTGCATTACTGAATAAGAAGTTGTTTTAATGATTTCTAATTCAGTGGGAGCTACAAGCCTTATTTCCGTGTAGTAACCAGATTATCTTCAAAGATAATTACTTTTCAATTGTAGACACTTATGGTTTTCAAGAATTGTCATGCGTTTCCTTACTAATCAATATAGTCCTACATCTACTTGTTATATCTATGACACAAATCATATTAATCAAATAAATGAGCGTGTATCGTGTTGTTTATACGCTACATGATGTTGTTCCATGCACAGTGGGAGAAATCTTTATGTGTGCAAGGTACAACACATATAAATATGATTCTCTTGACCGCAAGGTAAGAGAGTAACGTTCAATAGGAATTATACATTTAAATATGTATGATTGCCGTATTAAGAACATATGTCAAGATGATAACAAAGACTACTTTATTTTAAATATTTATGTTATTCAATATTTAAGAAACACTTGTAGTTACAATTTATGTTGCGTGAGAGCGTGAACTAGATTGTAGCCCAAGGTAAAATATCCGCGTGTCGTGAGCGAGCATGGATGATTCTGCAGTTTCTTACATTGAACATTTCATGGAATGACATAATTAAATGAAGTAATCGATACTACTTTGAATTTGAGTATTAGTTGAATGACTTAAATATATGTAGTAAATATTAACTTGAAATATTAATTGAAACCGAGGTGGTGTTCATAATTACTTTAATTATAAATGTTTATGATTTTGTAAAGTCACAAACATGAAGTCTTTTAATACAAGACTTACAATATAAAGTAAGGCGTTAGCTTGCTATGTTTTAAGACATATGCATGAAGTCAATGAGGTGATCAATGACTTATAGCGTATAGTGGGATTATAATCGATATGTCTTTTGACTTGGTCAAAATACTTGTGTTATAATACATGTAATTGACTTAGTAATTCTATTGTACCATTAAGTTTTACTTTGTTGGTAAATAGATGAGCCAAAGAGTAGATGGTTATCTTAAATATTGTTAGATTATCTTACAATATTAATTCTAATGAAATACCATAGTTTTATGGTATGTTCAGTTAGAAGAATCAAAATCTTGGCATGTTTGATTCAAGATAACTATAGTTTCTTCCAAAAGTTATCAAGGTTAGAATATTGAGTATGGATTGAATATACTCAATAAGACTCCAACCTAGAAGATTAATAAGACACCATTTGTTTATGGAATGTGATGAATCACATTAAGTCTTATAATGAAGTTCGAATTTGTTAAGCCGCTTGTATAGTGAGTTGTAACAAAATAATGTTAGGAACCTGTCAATGTTTTTGTAATATCCCAAAAGAGAACAATGTATTGTTGCTCTACTTGCTAAACTATTTAGAGGTAATCTTTAAATTGTTAAAGGCAAGTGGGAGTTTTGTTTAGATCTTGAAAGATTGAATTACAAAATACATAATCTTCTAAAATGCACTAGCAAATATCATGATGAGGCTAAACATGTATATGATAGACCTCAATATGATGGAATTGTCATTCATAGATCCGTAAGGATATCTCAGATATTTAATATGTTGAGGAATATGAGTTACAGGATCATGGTAAGCCTGTTAATCATAATGATAAATTTACCAAATGTTGAATTGTGGTAAATCAATCATACTATGAATGTTGAGATGTTGTCCATAAAGATAATCAACTTTAGATACTTGGTTTATCTTAATAATGAATATGAGTTTCTTCAAAAGATGGAAACCCTAGTGGTTTAAATCTTTGTGTAGAAATCATATGGACAATATTGTACACATATTTAATGCATGTCTAGTAATAATAATATTAATCATATTTAAGCAATTAACTATGATTGAATATTCTTTACTAGATATATTAAATAGAAATATAAAGATTATAATTGTCATACTTAGTTTCATTGATATGAAATTTTGACAATGAATGTCATAACTCTTTGTTGTGGAATTACTTTTGCGAGGACGATGAGTAATACAAAGAAGTTTTATGAATTTTAATAATCCTTGGATATGTACAACCGCAAGAATCCATGAATGGATATATGCAACATCTAGAGATGTTTCTTATGTTTAATATTAAATCCATGTTTGATTTAATAATTAAAATAAGATAGTTCATAAGTATTCCTAAAAGCTAGTGGGAGTATTATTTTAAATCTTATATGTTGTATGGCAACTACATTCCACTTAAATTAAGTTTTAGTTGGGAATGAAACTTCGTTTGTAAGATTTGGAAATAAGATATATATAACCTTGAAAAATATGTTTATTATTATAAACATATGCGGTAAAATAAATGAGTCTAATAGAACATGATGAATACATATCTTTGACAAGATAGATGAGATCTTAAAGTTTAACTTGAAGATTCATCATGAACATCATGTTGTGTATAAGATTGTTGTGTCATGCTTGATTTCAAGATGATTTGACAACATTAAAAGTTGTTAGTGTAATAAATATTTTAAAAGGAATATGTTTGGATTTAGAATCACATTCCACGATCGGAGATGCTCCTAGATTCTATGGATGGAAATATGGCAATTATTTCATAATTGTCATTGCCAACAAACTTGAGTTTGGTAGGCACCAACATTACACTATAAGCGTTCAAGTTTACGGACGTTTAAAGAGCATATTGTTGTACACAATGATCTTTGGTATAATTGAGATGACACTCGATTCTAGTCATGGTATCCTTGATGATGACCATGTTGACTAGTTATGCTCAACTAGGAGCATAGTTGCATTATACATTAAAGAAAAGAATACTTTAAAACTTTAAAGTTTTGAAAGATGATTGTCATAAAAGGGTGGTTCAGGTTATCACGCACCTTATGGAATGATATGACAATATCAAGATATGTGTAAACATATACAAGAAATTCACTTATTGAATTTTTGAAATAAGTATTCTTCAAAATTCCTATAGATCAAAGTTAATTGAAATTATGCCTTGTCAACAAGTATGATTCTCATGACTTGTGGCAAAATTCATTAACTAGTATTATCATGCATTGATCTATTTAGTATTTGGATAAAGGATGTTAAACAATTATTATTTATAATGAATTAAAGTACGGTATACGTTTAATTTCATTTATAAAATATTGTGTCCTATGTTTGCATGTTTAAATCCATGAATAACTTAAGTTATTCTAAATAGTCCGTTGTCAATCAATAACATGGGAATGATATTGAATTAAGACAAATCTGAGTATTAGTTAGAATATACTTGAAAGTATATTGATGCGTAGCATGACTAATTCGGATGATATTCAATGAATCGAGTATAGGACTTATCCCATGCGTGATGATACTTTATGGATCTTTGTCATTAAGTATATCATGGATATTTATCCTCGACTTGAGATACAAGAGATATGTCATGGATGTAGTGCATTTTGTGAAGCAATCTAACGCTATACGTGGCGGTAGTTATAAGGTTGTTTCGAAGTGTTGCGAAATTTATGAATCACGCTTGTAGTCAAATGGGATTGTTTCCTTCAAATTTATTTTGAAGTATAATACTCTTGGGCCCTCGTAGGGTTGTTAAGATGTTTGCGTGGCCATGCCCAAGGTCTTACGGAATATGTTGGAAGAATTGGTAATCTTAATTAATCACATAAAGCGAGAAACATAATAGTTAATTAAGAAATGAGTGAGATCCATATTCTTATTAACATGGTATTAGAAACAAAGGATGAATATGATGATGAATCATCAAACTTGGTTTTCTCCGAAAACCATACACGAGTTATCACGGGGCATTGGCGTGTTCTAGACGCTAACCAATGTCATTTCACGTTTGTAAACATATCCAAGTGGAAATGTTGGAAATGTATATATTCTGAACATGTGAATGTGGGATTCGAACTCGTGACCACGGATTGCACACATTAGTGAATGAGAATTAAAGTTAATAATTAATGTTTATGTTTACGATTAATTATTACACATTAAGTCCGGTTAACGATCGTTAAGTATTTAACGGAAAAATGACTAACGACCGTTAAATTGAAAAGAAGGACTAGAAATGGAAACTTGGAAAAGTTATGGAATGGGCTTTGGGCTTGCATTGGTGGCGGCCATATGGGGCTAAACAAAGCCTAATTCACAAACTTGTTCACAAGTTTCTCTTAGTATATAAGGAGGGTAGGTTACAGGGTTTCATACTCACATGCGTTGAATTAACCCTGATCTCCTCTCCTCTCTCTTGTCCTATATTCGGCCGAACACCCCAAGTAAGGGAGTTTGGTTTCGTTTTTCTTAAACGAGGACTTGTGTTAGATCTAAGAATCGACGATTCGTTTGGTTAATTCGTGCATAATACAGAGCGTGGTTGTAAGGCATTATTCTTACACCAATAAGATCTTCTTTAGTTTCTTTGCTCGAGGGTGGTTTACTTTGCTCGAGGGATTTGATATTCATGAGAAGTGCGTTCGCATACTTTCAGTTAATTAATTTATTTGTTATGATCTTAAGTCTTCCGCTGTGTACTCTTGATGTCTTTATGTTTTATTATATTTTATATATCATAAACTCAACAATAACAAAATATCTTTTAACATATCATCTTTATTTCATTCTTCTTTTTCTTTGTAACGTAAAAATTTGGTGGCGATTTCTCTTGCATTCATCAACTTTCTACATCAACTGCATCAAGTCTACAGTAATATCAACTCATGTCACATCAATATTTTATAGACTCCATTATCTATAAACTTATAAATTTTTAGCAAATAACCTATCAATCTTATAAATGAGTCATAATATATTTCTTATCTTCTTTGTATACAAGTGAATGAGCCACTAAAATCATGAGGTATGGTAACACCAATTGAATTAATTGACGCTACACCATTTTTTTCTTTTTTTTTTTAATTTAGTTTTTTGTTGAGTTTGTATTTTAATTGGATATGGCCGGTTTTAAAAAAAGTAAAATGACTTGAGTTATTAGTGAAAAGTATTTTGATGTGTAAATATGAAAAATAAAATGTTAAAATGGTGATGGGATGACACCCAGGTGTCGAAGCACCTGAAGCCACCCTACCTTCACTTCCCTATATTTAGTCCATTTGTGACTACTTTACTCTCTCTTCTATAAACTTGTATAAATTTGAGCAGATAATGAATGAAGTCCATATTGTTTTTATTTAATTTAATTTCATAAATTCCATGTCACTATAGACTTGCTTTATGGACTTGAAGATGCTCTAATAATACGTATTAATTTTCCCTTTTGTTTTTATTTAATTTTAACTTTTACTCTCTTCATCTTAAAATATAAGTCATGTTTTAATTTTTGAAGTTTTTCTCTTTTTTAACTTTGACTTTAACTATTTTTTTTCGTTTTATATAATATTTTATGCAAAATATATAATTAGATTGAGTTTTAAATATATTTTTATTTGTATAATTTTTATCAAGTATTATATAATATAAATAAAAGTATTTAAGGTTAAAATTAGATAAAAAAAAGAATTAAAAAAATTAAAATGTACTTATATTTTGCTTCACACGCATGAAAGAAAAACCTTGTTAAAAACTTAAAATAGTAAAAATAAAGTCGTTATGTTCAATGTTTTCAAACTCGGGTCGATATGGTCGGTTCAATCGGTCGGACCGGTGCTCGGCCACAAAAACATGTCAAAAAAACCCGGGTTTCTAAAACCGGGTTAATCGGTTAGACACGCCGGGTTTTGAGTGACCCAGGTCAACCCGGGCCGGGCGGGTTTGGTTTTTCTTAATTGTTTTTATAAAAATCGGGTTGACCCGGCGGTCGAACCGGTTGACCCGGTCAGAAAATAAAATAATAATAACTGAAAAACCGGGTTAACCGACGGTCGAACCGGTCAAACCGATGCCTGATAACTCTACCGGATCAATTAAAACCTCGATTTTTAAAACATAGGTTATGTCATCAAAAATAGGTAGCCATTAAACGGTAGCTACTAGCTTAATTATTTACTGTATATATTTTCATTGGTTGTTTAGATTATATTTAAAAAGTTGTGCTTTTACAAGTTGAGGTTGACTTTTAATTCGACGGAAACGAGTTTTAGAAAACTTGTTTCTTAGAAGAAAGTGTCAAATGAATATTCATTATCATTATAAAAAAAAGTCTTAGATATTTATACATAAATCTACTATCGTAGAAAAAGTCTTCGTAATTATGCACGCATGACTTTAATTATTAGAAGAATTAAGATGTATAGCTTTGAATAAATCCTTGGTTAGGTAGTTATACTTCTGTCATTGCTTTCATTTGCCTCAACGTGTAGCCCTCTCAATTCCAGTTGATTCACAATCACACTAACACGGTCAAATTATAAGCAAACCATTTTTTTTTAGAACGGAAACTATTTATCTCATGCAATATATATCATAGTCTATCTCACACGTCGTAAGCATAACTTAAACTTACAACCACTTTGTTGAAAAACTTCTCACACAACACGAGAGTATCATTGGGACACAAGTCCATGGTAATTATAAGCAAACCATATTATTGATGAACTAACCATACTCTAACTATTAACCATGTAACACACATACACTCAGTTTTTTTGTACCATCGTTATGTATGAGTTGCTATTCTAATTTTAAGTTGATACGAAGTACAGTGAACAAAAACGATGTATTTATTAATACTGAACTTGTTCCTTAAATTTATTTCTAAGTAAAGACAATCTCCTTTGAAAAGGGAACTTCTGATCCTTAATCCCGAGTTTGTCCATGTAAAATAAAATTTTCTTGAGAGTCCCGATTACTTGTTCACTTTCGTTACCAAATGCTTTTTCTTGTATGTCCAGATTTCTCTTGAGTAACTCTAATATTTCACCATCATCTCTTCCTATTCTATTCTGGATGCATATTAAACAGTCCAATGCTTCCCCTGTGGATTAGAAAAAAAAAAGAAAAAAAATGGTGGTCAGTAACTAATGTAACCGAAATGAGCATGTGCATGTAGGAACACGTAACATAGGTAGAATCGTGTTTCCAAGGATAGAAGTTAGCATGTGGGTAGGAAAAGGTAGCATCTTTAGAATCGTGTTTCTAAGTGCCAAAATGAGTGGCTGAGCAGAATTGGGTCATTTTTACTACTCAAAACGTATCCGATTCACCATTAATCAAAATTTTGTCCTATTTCTTCCTACTGAATAATAATCTAATATTCTAAACAAAAGCGATTTAGAAGGTTCATGGTTACATGCTTACGAAATAGTGTTTGGTCACTTTGACCTTTCGACCCATTTCATTCGTTTCTGCTTTAGCTAACTTTTATAGTTTATCCAATTTCCTACCTCTACTTATTCTATCTACTTAAGCTTAACTAGTTTTTAAATCTATATTCCAAAGCTAGTCAAATTTGTTGGACCTCATTTGTTACCAAATTTATGTTGCTATTTACAGGAAAAATAACAGAAGACTGGACAGGCTTACCAACTGGTAAAGATGCATCTCCAAACGCCTTTTCACGTATCCGCAAGACCTCAAGTGCCAGTTGCTCAGCTTCTTCATCCTGCTTCAGGTTGTAAAGAGTTACAGCAAGCTGTAACATTACAAACGTGATTGAAGGATCGTCATCATGACCCACGATCCTTTCCATTATTTGTAAACTAGATCTCAGGAGGCGCTCAGCTTCTACATAATTCTTGGAACGTGAGTATGAGGTTGCTAGATTTGTTAGGTGGGTGACGAAACTAGGATCTTCTTCTCCTTTGTCTTTCTTGGTGATAGACAAACATTCTTCCAAAAGTTCCCGGCCTTCATTTTCTCTGAAAATTACAAGGTTCGTATTGACAATTAGAGGTGACAAAGATGGGTGGGTTGGGCGGGCTAGATAACGAGTTGGATCCACAACCAACGTTTTTTGTCCTCTTTTAATATCTTGTGAATTTATAAAGTATTAAGTATGATAACGAAAACTATATACTCATATATAATAAAGGTCTTACTAACAATAGCCCATAGGATTCTTGTAAACAGCTATTTTTTACTACCCATCTTTTAATTTTAGTTAAAAGAAAAAATTAATCATACATCGCAACTGAATCCAATCATCGAACCTAACATTTTTCTCTCTTGTCCCTAAGTTTCCTCCCCGATATCTAATCATTAAAAATAACCGACTTTTTTAAAAAGTAATCTAAAGGGGGGTCATAACGATAGATATACTTTGACTCATTTAACGCATTTCATTATTAGTTACTTTCTTAAAACTGACCCATTTGATCCGGTATCAAAAACTTACAACCCGAATTGGCCAGTTTAAAGGGGTCCAAATTGCTTCCTCTGCCAACATTTAAAAGGCAGGGAAGTTTCATAAAGGCTTCGTGGGTGTCAAAAATCTCAAGAAATAGATCATACCTTCCAACAACATGAAGCAGTTCTGCTAAGTCTATCCTTGTCTTCTCCAATATGTCATCATCTATGTTCATACTTTCCGAATTCTCCAGCACATGAAGAGCATTCCTGTACAATTTGATGGCTGCTTCTGCGTCTCCTGTTATTTAAAGCACAATCAAATTTTCATTAGATACACTGAATCACGAAAACAGAGAGTTAGTCTATGCTGTTCTACAGGAGCAAACAAAAAACATCCTAGCTCGACAAGTAACAGCACTATCTTGCACGACAGATGACATCCCATCAGAAGTAGAAGTTGCACTTCTGGCCCATTTAATTTAGAATGGGTTTGATTAAGGTATTATTTAAACTCAGGCCCGTCAAAAAAAACTAGCTAAAAAGGGGAATGTGTCAAATTAAGTCAAACGGGCTGAACGTTGTCCTAAGTCTTCTATTTTTATGTATACAGCCTCCTAAATCGTTTATCCTAGCAGTATTGTTCATGTAATCATGACTTAACACATTAATCATTCATAATAAAGCTTTGAAGAAAGTGTTTGTGGGTCAACCCAACCAAGCCAGCCAGTTTCAAGAGGGTTGGGAAAAAAAGGGAATTATGAAGAGGGCATTCAGATACCAACTACAAGAAGTTCCCATGTAATGTATACATCAATTATTCATGCACACAAAAAACAAGAACTCGCCTTTTGCGCACTTTGCATTAGCTAGAGAGCACATAGCCATTCCAACTCTTTCGTCATCTTTTCCATATAACTGAGTATATACACCTACAATCCTAAGATTAAGAAAGAGATAAAAGAAGTAAATCAAAAAAGTCAGTTTAAAGATATTTATAGAAAAAAACATAGATACACTTATATGCAAGAGTTTTATACAACCTCGTAAAAGCATTTTCAGCATCTTCAGCTTTTCCTTCATTTAATAAAAGGTTTCCCAATGCTGTCAAAGGTACCACGAGTTCCTTGCTTTCTGCTCCCAAGTTAGACTCCAGTATGGAAATGGTGCGATGATAGATATCAATTGCCTTTGTTGCTCTGCCCGCAGAACCAAGAGCCTTGCCCATCCCCAATAACGGCATAACAAGAGAAGTACTATTGCCCCCTATAAAAAGTTAACAGCAACACCTCAATTATCATATTAACCCCGGAAAAAGAAAGGATGGGTGAAGACAACTAAATGATGATAAAGTTGCTTGTCATCAGAAGGGAATACGTGGCCATCTAACATCAAACTAAAACGGGTACATGAAAAACATTAAAAAGACAAATTTCAGACTCACCATGATTTCTCTCAAGAATTTGAAGGACTCTCTTGTATGAAAGCATCGACTTCTCAAATCTTCCTAAAGCCGAGTGCATACTTCCCATGTGTGTCAGTATTGAATCAAGAAGAGGCTCATCATCACTTAAATCATGTACAATCTCGTTCAACTGAAGCACAACAGAGTAATACAGATTTATTAGAAAAAATTTATAGTTATACACAGGAAAATGCCACTCTTAGTATTACGTTATAGACATGGTGGACGCCTCATCATTACGTAGATCAAATTCCACTAGATAGTCCCAAAGTCAGCAAGCAATATACATTGATTAGAGCATACAAAAGCGTCACATGAGAATCTTTTGTTATAAAAAGTAAAACAAGATGTAGAAGAAGGGAAAAACGTTAAACTGACAAAAGTTCTGAATTTTTTATACTAATTAAAGTATCTTTTCATTTTTAGAAAACTAGAACCTGATATATAAGGTGCCGTCAAGTAGAGCCAACACTTTATATAAGTTGCTGATTAACATTGAACATGGTGCTGGAAACTAAATATCCTAGTTACATCCATGTCCCGGATAATATGGTAATCAACTGGACAACAAAAAAAGAAATTCATTTTAATGATTGTTTTGGGGTGCAAAGCAGTACCTTATTCAAGACCGATTCAACCATCTTGAAGTCCCCAATAGCCATGTAACCCAAAGCTATGACATCCAAAGTAGCAGCTTCCTCTACACCTTTACCTCCTGCAACCATTTGTTCTCTTACAGCTTCGTAATTTGCTTCGAGTAGATCGATAGCATCACCTTTATTCCCCATTTGTATCATGCTTTTGATTTCAGAAAACAGTTCTTCTAAGTTCTTTTCAAAATCATCACCTAATGGTTTTCTTCAACCATTAAGAAACGTGTTAGATAATTCAATGTTATAAAATTCAATAACATTATGTGACTGTTCACATAAACATAGATAAGTTCACACCTTTGAGATTTATCCGAACCGTCGACAACAGAAGAAACTTGATTTCCACGGGTCTTCCCATCTACATGCAATGATTTGGTTGTAGCATAGCATTTAAAGGCCAAGCACCGAGTAGATATCTCAGATATCCCAATGGGAACCACATACAACCTCGTGCCACATTTTTTGGGGGAATGAAGTGAAAAATGAATGACGCCTTTCGTTAACAACTCTGAGTGAATGCTCGGACAAAATCCACTCATCCTGAACATACCCACATTCAGTCAGATCATTAGTATAACCAGGCTGCAAATTTTAAAGAGAGTTAAAAGTTACAGAACTCAATGTATGCAAGTGCTCGGAAGAAACAAATATTAACTGCCAACAAAATTAGTGTTTTAACATATTAACACTCTTCATAAAAACAAAATCATATTAAGTGTTCTAATACATAATCGTGTTTTTACGACCATAATACTTGACTTAGTCCCAAACTAACCATTGTGCTTGCATAAAATGCCAAACACGAAATAAGAATGAGCCATTCTAGGCAAATTGTGTAAATATATATACTCAAAACCATTATCCCTTTTCTGTCCAACACTACTTGTTCTTATACATAGTCGAGTTTTTTTTTCCTTGACGTTCGCAGTAAGTTTGATATGTGGTGCAACTAGAAGCAAGCAAGTTGTATGGAATGTCAATGATTCTAAAGTCTTGTTCTAAAAAAAAGAAATGAACATGATAATACATCCGAACTATAGACTATTAACATACCATAGTCATCTAATTCGCCATTAAAACAATATTTGACTTAGAAACATGCCAACTTCCTAATTATATCATTTCCTTACATTGAAAATATTATCCATAAAGAAGACATATAACAAAACATAATTAACAGCAAATTTAAAAAAGTATCAGTTCGATAAGTGTTAAATTCAAGTAAAATTTGCTTAAATTAAATAGGTGAAAATTAGTTACCGTGAATGTGTTAGTGTGAGCACACTGGGGAGAAGTGAAGTTATCTTGTACTGTACTAGCTGTGTGATTATCAAGTGAAACGAAATGAAGTGGTTTTGGCCGGTTGTTGTTGTATTTGTTGGGCTTGATGGCCTTTTTGGTGTTTTTATTCCAGGAACTTAATTTGCTTATTAGGCTATCAACAATATTTTTTTGAAAAAAATTAAAATCAAATAAGAAGAAAAATTAAAATGAGAAAGGATAACAAGAAATCACAATCATATATTTCAGATGCACCTATTAAAATAGATGCATTTTCTTTTGAAAATCTCTCCCTTATTTAAAATGTGTGACTAAAAATTCTTCTTGTTCTTCTCATTTTAGTTTTTCTTTTTACCGAATACCTTCCCTTTTTGCAAAACATTCTTAAACGGTAAAAGAGTGCGTCATCTTTTATCTTATAACATAAATCTGAAAATCACTCTTTTTAGCTATAGCAATGCTACAAGTGTGAGCCCTAGTTTTTATTTTTATTTTTCATATTTTTAGTACAAACTCATTTTATTTTATACATCTAAACCAGATTTTATATAATTTAAGGATTAAAAATAAAAGAGTAAAATATATTGTTGGTCCCTAAACTTATCAAAGAAATCACTTGGAGTTCCTTTTTCAAGTTTTTTATATCAAGTTAGTCTCTTGACCAGTTATTCTCAGGTCAATGTCATGTTCTATTTTGTTAAATCCCGTTATTCGTTTTGTTTTGAGGGTATATGCTTCTTTTTAGCGTGACAAAAATTTCTCTATCCATTGTACTATGTAGCAGAAGTCTAATCCATTTCCCGCCATTAGCTCTAATATAACTATCCCCAAACTTGTATTGGTGGCTTACCAAAAAAACCCTAATGCAATGTCAAGCCTGAAATCAAATGTTATAAGTGACAAATTAATAAGCCCATCCTTGGTTTTACTTTATGGCATGTTATAGTACAACCTTTTTCTGATGACCATGTGAAAGAACAAAACTCTGCAATCATGAGATATGGTGCTTATAATCGTTTTCAATGATATGTTGGTACGATTGTTTAAGGTATTTTTCTTTTAGGTAAGATAATCTTAACAGTGTTTTGTTATGTGTTTCAACAGCTGGTCGGTCGGGTCAGTTTAGCATGAGGTTTCATCACAATGGTATATTCAGAAACTGACCAGGTAGAATATATGAAGGAGGTAAGGAATGTCTTGTTGATTATGTTGATATGAATGAGGTATCTGTTGTTGAAATGGATGCTCTTATGACTCAAATCGGTTATGCTGAAGGATAAACCAATTACTACTACTTTGTTAAGTCTGGTAGTACACTGGATGATGGATTGTATAGTTCCCGTGAGCCTATGAATCTTGAGTTTTTGAAAGGCAATATCAAAGAACATAAGTTGATATATGTTTATGTTGAAATAGGTAAGACAATATTAAAGTTGACTGAAATGCCCCCTCCCCCCAATCAATTAAGACTGTTTTTAGGGATATGGATGAAGAAAGTAGAAAAGTAGCTAGTGCTGCTCTCCAATCGTTTTGTAGACGATTGGTTTTAGATGACCTTGATAATGAGCATGTACTAGAGCCTTTTCTACAACTAACACAAGTATCTTTGAACGTCAATAGTATTGGGGAATCTAGTCAGTTGACATGTCCTTTGCGAGCCAACCTGTTGAAAACAGTGATGTTGTATTAGTACTTATTGATGAGGATAATACTTTTCAGGTGCTTGATGATGTTGAGGTTAATCTGTTCCAAGTGACTCAGGTTAAGCAGTTAGAGAAAGTAGGAAGATCACTTGTTGATATGAATAACTGGTTTGAAGAGACTGATGTTGATGTTACTCTATTCCAAGTGAGTCAGAGTAGTCATTTAGGCTATGTAGGAACATCACGGCAGATAGATGATGACTCAATTCTGGCAAATGAAGAGAATAGTTTTTAGGAGAATGATTTACAACTTTCTTTGTTCCAAAGGAGTCAGAGTGCACAGTTAGGAAATGCAGAAACATGTAGCAATATATGTGATGACATGAAATTTGGAAAATGAGTTATCTGTCATAGATTTTAATGACTTTGACACTGCTTGTGGTTCTGAGTCAAAGATTGGTAATTCTGCGGTGCCAAGGGTTAACACAGATGATGATCTTGATCTTTATAAAATACTCTTCTTCTATGGTCAAAAAATTTCTGCTACACAACAAGTCAAAGAGAGGATAAGAAAGCATTCAATAGAAATTACAAGGGAGTTGTTTTTTTTTTCTTCTAAAGAATGAAAAACAAAGAATAAGGGTCAAATGTGTGGGTCGTGTTCCACTTTCAGGCCTATGTGAAAGTGTTGGACTGGGTATGGGCCAAACAATGCAACTAGAGGTCCAACGGGAAGAAAGGGATTAATGACATTAATGGCAGGCAAAAATGATTCTTCACAAATACTCTCCCCATGGCTGTTGTATGTCGGCAAAGATGGTGAAATTGAATCTTGGTCAGTTAGAATATATAAAGATGAACACCCATGTTTGCAATCAAGGGAGGTCAAAGCTTTTTACTCTAACTTTCTCTCAAAGCAAATAATACATCAAGTTCAAAGCAATCCACGTATTCCAGTTAAGTATGTTGAGAATCAACTTACCAACCAATTTGAGCTTCAAGTGTCAATGCAGAAGGTTTTAAAGGCCAAACGAATAGCAATAACAGGTATTAGGGCTGAATTTAAGCTATAATTTACCATGTTGAGAGATTATGTTCTAGATTTGGAGAAGAGAAACCCTAATACAATAGTTAGGATGAATGTGGAATGTCCTGAAGATCATACTCTTCCAACAAGAGAATTCAAGAGAATTTATGTTTGTTTAGGTGCATTGAAGGCAAGATTTAAAGCTTGTCAAAGAGAGTTGTTAGGATTATATGCTTTTTCTATTGGTGGTCCTTTTGTTGGGTTCAGTAAATACCCAAACTCCTTTAATCTAGGATTTGAATAGAAAATAGCCCAAGTATTTAATCCGTTAACACAAACAGTCATTTGAGTGCATAGTCTCTCGTGAGTCGTCTTCTGGATACTCGAAGAGGCTAAGAAGAAGTCTCTCCACTCGCAAGGCGGAACTTAAAGGGTGAAGGCGAGTCAAGAAGAAGATGATGGATTCGGTGGTGATGACAATAACTCACCGAATCCCTAAGATTCTATCCAACTTCTTACATCAAGACAAACCAAGTAGAAGCGAAGAATGTAAAGGCGAAGAAAGAGCGGGACAAAGCGGAAAGGTTGAATCGATAAGAGGCGAAGTCCTTATCATCCAAAGTCAACTTTCCACGAATAGCAAAACATCGTGCTCGTGTCATCACCGAACTTAGGAAAGTAGTCTTGTCTCTTACCTAGAATAGTCTTTAGATGTGAGACAAAATACATCAAGATTTTGTCTTCGTGTGATGTCGGTTGTCATTTAGGAAAGAGTCAAATACCATACATGTATAAATAGCATAAGAGATGGAGTGAAAAGGTTAAGCTTGTGAATTGTAAAACACACACATGAGCCATCTTTTCACTCCTCCAAATACAACTTAGTTCCCGAGATAGCTCGGTGAGCTCTAAGAGTTGTGCTCGAGACTTAGCTCGAGCTTAGAGAGAATCACCCAACTTTGTCATTTCAATCCCAAGTACTATTCAAGTACTTGGGTAACGATTCTTTGTTGATTTATTTCTAATAAGAATATGATGTTGAAAATTACTCGGTGTGTTTTCTTTATGTTAATTTCAGGTCATCGCTCACTTTTAACTTGTTTTATAAACTTAACTGCATTTTAAACGTTAGTGAACGGGAACAACAAGTGGTATCGAGCAAGGCTAATTATAAAACTGTTTTAAAGCCGCCTAAAAGTTTTAAATTAGGATCCTAAATGGTGAAATTGATGTACCCCAACTAGTCGATAAAAGGGTGGAGCTTATTCAATGTTGCCCTAGACTTGAAGTTGGCAAATTCAACAAATGGAAAAGCGAATGCTTTGCTATTTGATGGGATGGAACCTTATTATGTCAAGTGCATAAATGAAGGTCCATTTGTCCCAAAGATGAAGGGTTGCCCAAACACAAGCTCGGTGGACCCAAGATGAAAGGAGAGTGGTCAACCAGACCAAAGGCTCAAAAGTATCATAATATCTTGTCTTCCGACGATATTATGGAGTCTCATTATTAGTCGTAGTCTTGCTAAGCAAACACAGGATGACCTCGTTCATAGTCATGAAGGACCGTCGATACCAAGGAAAACAGGATAATGGACACGAAACTTGAGTATAACACCTTCGTGGCTAAGGACTCGAAACTCTCTCAAACTTACACCGGATACAAAACTCTTTTAAATGAACTTTCAAATGATGGTGTTAAGTTGTCTAAGCATGAAATCAATGTTGGTTTTGTAAGCAGTCTCCCCAGAAGTGGTTGAATTTCTCTCGGGGACTCGGGAATGCCAATCACATCCAAAATCTTGAGCTTCACGAAATTTATGGGAAATTTGTCTATGAGGAAAACCTCATCAATGCACGATACCGACTTAAAGAAGTCTCGTGAAGTCAAGAAGTCCCGACCACTACATCATCACCAATATCAACCGCTTTTCTAACAATGTAGTTCAAGATTTCCAAGAAAACTCGGATGATGAGCACGATGAGAGATCAGTGAGGAGTACCTAAGTGACTGAATCAATTTCGGAAAGGGCACTCGCTAACTCTCGAAGGTTTATAAAAGAAACAAAGGTTTTTCATCTAAAGCAATCAAGACACCGAATGCTACAAGTGTCATAAAAGAGGCCATTTTGCAAAAGACTTTTTCAAAACAATTTCGAACCCTCTTACAAACCATCGTGATCTAATCGGTCTTGTGCTTTAGCAAATTTCAACCAAAATCTATCGGTCTCATCAAAATGTTCAAAACAAATCGATCTTAACAAAACCATTGATTATGAAGCTAAGTATAAGAAAGCAAAAGCTGCTAGCATTGCTTGAGGCCGACCCTCGAAACAACAAAAATGTTCAATCATGCGGGGAAGAACAAAGGCCTTGTTGTTTGAAACCTTTGATCGATGAAGAGCCAATCTCATCGGATGATGAAATGGTACACGCTGCTCTAATGGCTCTCTCGAAGAAGACAAGCTTGCAGTTGGGAAGAATCATGCTAGGAGCAGGGAATGGGTCAACATCACAATGAAGAAGGTAAACACTTTACTTTCTATGGATGATGACTCGATTGGCGATCTATATGAATTATCTAAATGTTGACCTTAAGTTTGTAGAAGAGCAAAAGGCGAATCTCTTTTCTAAGTACAACAAGTTAAGTTTTGAATTGAATAAGTGTAGGGATGAATTACTCATTTTAAAACAAGCTAAGCTTGAGGTCGTCACTTTGCAAATTCAAAACACCGAACTAGTTAAAAGAAATCGAATCTTCAAGATGAACTTAAAAGGCAAATGATATTCTTAAGAGTTGGACCGCTAAGAATCCTGTGGTCTTTGATCTTGTGGAGCCCCAAGAGCAAGCAAGAAGAGAGTCATAGGTGAAGATCATCTCACGACTCTCTCAACAAAGACCGATCTCCTAAGCCATTTGTGTCGGTGGCATGATTACAAGTATGTTGGTCGATTCAAATTCCAAATGAATGGATTGAACGAGTTAATCCCGAGTAAGCTTCCAAACTTCGATTCGGAAGGATTCTAGAGCACGAAAGTCAAGCTCTAAAGAGCATGCTTGACTCACGATGCGCCCAGTGGTCTCGAACACATCTCGAGTCTGAGCAGAATCTCAGCACCGCCCACCACCGAAACCTATTCGTGGTGCCGCCCAAGCTCGAGCTTACTCCACTACAATTCAATCCTCATTCACCAAAAGAAAGGTCGGGCGTGGTAGAACCATCTTTCAAAGACAAGCAAAACTAATCCAACAAGAGTCTACACTGCCGAGACTTCATCATCCTCTGTCCCCATCAAGTCGAAAACCAAAGAATCGATCGAACTTGTGAGGAAGCTTATTGAAAAATGGAATCCATTGAAAAGGTCCCGAACCAATCAAGGAGACAAAGTCGCCTTCCTCCAGGTTCCTCAAAGTCAAAATCAACCTCCAAAAGCAAACAAAGTGTGGTGTGTCATTACACCACCCATACCATCGACAAGCGCTATAGAATCCTTTTTGCATGATTCGCAAAAGGATGATCACAGATAGCGATCATCTCAAGATGTCAATCAAGCAAACTATACCAAAGTTGGTCATCGGATGCTTCATCATCCAAAAGCGCCCCAAAGTATAGAGCAAAACCTTTTCCTATCTCGTCCTCACTGTGGGTTCAATGATCATCATCGGGATGATTGTCTCATGAATACATGCCGTGATATATGCGGTAATCCACTCATGAGACATCCCAACATGAAGATCATTCATGCAAGGAGAAATTTCAAACAACCCAGTCACCGAGTCATCCTCACCTCTAAGTGCAAAACACGTGGTAGCACCTTGCACACAACCACCGACCATGAGTCGATTGCAAATTTCAAAGAGACCTTGAGATCCAAGCCCACTAGTAAGTGGGTCACGAAGAAACTAATTAGGTTTACTACTTGTGCAGAGACATGCCAGGAGCCTATTTGGCATCTAGGCGGTGGATGCTCAAGAAGCATGACCGGTGTGAAGGAATATCTCGCACAAGTATGTAAAGGAACCAGGCCCAAGGTAGTATTTGGTGATAACTCATCATGTCCCATCAAGGTTATGATTCAAGGCGCAATGGAATAGTTTTCTAGAATAGCCTATGTCAATGGTCTCAAATACAATCTCATCGATGTCATCAACTATGTGATGCAAAATTCATTGTACAATTCAATGATAAACAAGGTACCATTTTTAATGCCAACAAGGAAGTTGTGTTGATAGCTCCTAGGAGAGACGATGTTTATGTGCTTGACATGTCAACTCTCTCCCAAGATGGAACGTGTCTCTTTGCTAAAGCCATTGAAACTATCAATTGGGCGTGGCATAAGAGACTCTCACACCGAACTTCAAAATCTCAACAACTTGGCAAAACAAAACAAGGTCCTTGGCTTGCCATCACCGGTCTTTGCAAAGACAAACCATGCTCACTGTGAAAAGGGTAAACACCACGAGCATCATTCAAAACAAAACAAAATTTCTCCATCAAAGCCGCCTTCACCTCGCGCATGGATCTCTTTGGACCGTCCCCGGATCAATCCAAAGATGAGAAGTATACACTTGTCATTGTTGATGAATTCTCAAGATACACTTGGGTATACTTTCTTTCAAAAAGAGTCGGCGGTGATGCAATAATATCATTCATCGTGAAGATTGAAAACCGAATGACATTCTTGTCAAACAACCGAATCGACAATGGCATCGAAGTTTAAATCAAGAACTTGAGAGTTTCGTGATGAAAAGGAATTTCTCAAAATTTCTCATCTCCTTATACCCCGAACAAAATGGGGTTCTTTGAAAGGAAAAAGAACTCTCATTGAGGTCGCTAGAACTATGTTAAATGGCTCACCCTCTCAAAACATTTCGGGTGAAGCGATCAAACCGCACTGTTACACTCAAAACAGTCAATCATTGTCAAAAGACATAATAAAACCCCATATGAGATCTTCAAAGGTAGACTTCGGACATCATCTATTTTCATGTGTTTGGATGTCCAGGTTCATTCACAACCACAAGGATCATCTAGGTAAGTTTGATGCAAAAGCGATGATGGATACTTTCTAGGCTACTCATCGATCTCCAAAGCCTTCGTGGTCTTTAACACAAGGTGACAACAAGTTGAGGAAACCTTTCATGTCACCTTTGATGAAAGTCTTCGAAGCATCGAGTTCACCAACACCTCGGTGGAGGAAATAGGAATTGATAACTCTTCAAGATATCCTCCCGATGAGTACAACATCGAACTCAATTCCTCATATCAAGTCGATGCCGACATCTCATATTATGTCTTACCTCACAACCTACCCCAACCAACCGTCAATGAATTCATTGAGAATCGACCGTCCTCTTGGGATAAGTAACAATGATCCAAATGATCAGAACTCAGAACTCATGATCCTCAACCCGATCATGACATCTCAACATTGTTCTAAATGATCCTGTGGCTCTTGCACCGAACTCACATCCGAACTCCGGTGACATCTTCAAGCTCGGATCTTAGACCACAAAGTAAGTGGACTAGATCTCGTGACATCGAGCTTGTAAACATCATTGGTGAACCCACCGAGGCATGCTCACTAGAAGTATGGTCGCTAGTCTAACTGCAGACTTCACCAATGAATGTCTATATGCCGATTACCTATCGGACATTGAACCCAAAAGTGTCATCAAGCTCTAAAACACCCAAGTGGGTTCGAAGCTATGCAAGATGAATTGCAACATTTGATAAAACAAGGTCATGACCTTGATCAAATGTCCTCGGGATGTAGTAGTCATAGGAATGAAGTGGGTTTCGTAAACAAACCGATGAAAAGCAGCATCGTCATTAAAAACAAAGCCGGACTTGTAGCCAAAGGATACAACAAGAAGGCATTGACTATGATGAGACATTTGCTCTGTTGCAAGAATGGAAGCCATCAGATCTTCCTTGCATATGCAACATACATGAACTTGTGGTCTACCAAATGGATGTTAAAAGTGCATTCTTAAATGGTGATCTCAAGGAAGATGTGTATGTTCAAGAACCACCGGGCTTTGAGAGTAGTGAATTCCTCGACTATGTCGCGAAGCTTGACAAAGCCCTTTATGGACTTAAACAAGCTCCTGTGGCATGGTATGAAACTCTCACCTTCCCGATACAAAACAAGTTTGTCGAGGAAAGATAGACAACACATCGTTTGTCTATAGAACCCAACAGATGTGATACTAGTCCAAGTGTATGTTGATGATATCATCTTTGGCTCAACAAACTACAACTTTGCAAACAGTTTGAAAACCGATGACAAAGAAGTTTGAAATGAGCATGATGGGGAACTCACTTACTTTCTTGGACTTCAAATCGTGCAGATCGATAAAGGTATATCCATCGGTCAAGAGAAATACACGTAAATCTCTTGAAGAAATATGAGATATTTGACTATGCCTCGGTGAAGACACCAATGGTTCCACCTAACAACCTTGGACCCGATCTCACCGGCAAATCATCAATCAAACTCATTTCGGAGGATTGTTGGCTCATCGATGTATCTAACTGCTACTAGACCGGACATACGGTTCTCGATCCTGCCTAATAGCAAGATATCGCCCAATCCAAAAGAATCCCACCTCGCTGCAGCCAAAAGAATACTCGGTACACGAAAGGAACCCCAAACCTTGACTATATTATCCCATATGCTCGGGGTTTGATCTCGCGGCTACTCGATTCGATTATCTTGGTCGCAACATGGATGAAAAAAGTACCTCGTGGTCCTGTCAATTTTTGGAGGAAAACCGGTGTGTTGGAGTGCAAAGAAGCAACAATCGGTGGCTATGTCCTCGGTGAAGTCGAATATGTAGGCAGCAGATGTGTGCCAATGTATTATGGATGAAAAGTCAACTCGGTGACTATGACATCCATTACAAAATGGTGCCTATCTTCGTGATAACACTAGTGCAATTGCAATCTCCAACAACCCCGTCCTCCACCAAAGAACCAAACACATTGATATCGATATCACTTCATCGGGATCACATAATGAAAGGAGACATAGAACTTCATTTCATCCCTACCGAATATCAATGGCCGATATCTTCACCAAACCCTGGATGAGCCTACCTTCAGAGACCGAAAGTCGACTGGGAATGCTTGACATTGAAAGTCAAGTATTTGAAAACCAATCTCGAGAAGCTCTCCGACATGGTTCATCCTCCCCGAAAATCAAAATAAACCTCTCACCGAATGAGTAATACTCATTCGTGGTCCCCGACACTTGACAAAGAGCATTGAATGAGTAACTAAATGGTCCAAGTATCGAGTTACTTTAATGTCCTAGGTTGGTAACTATGCCAATTTAATAAAGGAATATATGTCTCTTTGTCTTATGTCATCCCACTTGGCATTTATTGCCTCTCACAAGAAATATCAAATTGATATTTTTCTCCGCAAAGGTGCACTTTTATCAGACACCTCAACTGTTCCCTTGAAAACGGGATTTTATTGCGGGTAATGGAGTGGTAGCATTAAATGGGAATTTCAAAAGTCTTTCAAAACCTACTCTTAGTTTTTCCATTTGTGCACAAAACACCCTCATATCACTCTATAAATACCTCTTCTTCTACACAAACAAAACACACAAATCAATTTCGCAATTAAACTCGTCAAAGTTTTCATCACTAACTAGAGATCTAAACATTTCTAACTGTTTTGCCAAACGTTTTTTAAAAAAACCTAAAACTTCTTTAAAAGATATGGCTAGAACACAATCTCTCGGTTGCTTCTCGATGGGTGGGGATCTATCAAACGTTGAATTCAAAACAAACAATGTCATAGGTAATTTTGAATACCCAAAACGTCCCAACCTATAAAGACATTGTAAAATTTTTATTCAACCGCCCACTAAAACGGCCTTTGTAAAGTGTCCTCGGTGGTGTACCCAAACTACCTCGTGGAGTTTTGGGCATCTCTAAAGCCTTTGACCCGACACCTTCGATCGATGAGAATAACCTTAGACCACTCGGGAGTATCTCATCGTTCGGTCTAAATGGGGGCAACAATATACCCGGATTATAAAACTTTTGCACTTCAATGTGGTTAGACTACAACAAAGGTGTTTATGTCGCCCATCCCGAACCTTCCACAATGAAGGACGGGTTAAAACAAATCGCTTTGGATCCCACATTTTGGACAAGACCCCATCACTAAAAGTTCATTCCCGTGGCTTGGAGGATCCTTTTCACTTTGTGATTCGTGTCCCGGCGGGAACCACTCATCCACCGAATGTAAACTCTATTCATTGATGATGGCATACCGCTCGATGAATGGGGTCACTTTGTCGACATAGGGAGATCATTTACATGATCTTGTGACGAAGCTACGAGCAAAACTAGGACGAAGTATATTTCGTATCCTAGGTTTGTCTCTTGTGCTTACAATCGTTATTGGTGCCAACTATACTCGGGATGAAAAATTTGAAATTTACGGCATCCCGAGTCCTTCAAACTTTCAAAAGGACCCATCCCTTGTCACACCTATAGAATTGACGCCCATATGGTTGTCAGAACAACTGTGAGGATCGGTGTCTCCAAACCCCGCTCTTAAAAAAAAGGGAAGTCTCGATCGACTAAGACTAAACCAAAGTCTCGGGGCCCCGAGGCCGGAGCACCCAAGAGGCACAAAAGGCCCGAGACCAAAAGACACCCACCGACTGTGCAACAACCACCCCGTGATAACGAAGGACACCGATACATCACGGTCGGTGCCCTTGGTCACACCTACTACTCCCAAGATCCGTAGGAAACAAACAACCCGGTAGGGGAGCCTTCCACTTTGCCCGGTGATGACATTAGCAAATCAAAGCCTTTGTCCGAGGGCACACCGATCGATCCCAAAGACTGTGGGAATACAAACAATCCACCGATAGGGATACAACATTCACCGACTACGCTAAAGGCACTGGAAATACCCACCGGTGTCTCGTGGGTCACTGGGGACAAAGACTCGGAGGAAAGAAACAACCACCGACACGGAACCCAAAACCAATCCTCGACTCCCGAGAAGACGCTGGAAACTCCCACCTGTCCGAGGGGTCCACGGGGACAAAGACTCGGAGGATCAATACCACCACGATATGGAACCCATTCCCACTCCCTTGTTAATCTGGTCGAGGTTACCGAGCTACTAGAATCGATGATGACTATGCCGAAAGTGATGAAGAAATCTTATCGCAGGGAAGAAGTGACGCCGAGGTTCAAACCGAACAAGAGCCTCTACCGATCCACGTGAATGCATCGAGTCACCTTTTCGCGCGAAGACAATGACTCACCTCATCTTCCACTCGACTTAATTCAAAAGATTTGACAATGTTCATCCACTCACCGAAAGACAACCGTTGTGGATCGGTAGGGCTTCAAGGAGATTGTTTTTGGGGTTATCAGCAGTTTTGGGATCAACACACCGAGGTCTGCCGCCGATTCTACCGACCGAGATCCGATGTGCTCACCTTCAACGAAAATGTTCATGAGCACGTAGATCTTATGTACCATCATCTTGTCAACTGGATGAACACATGGTTAAGTTCCTCAAACATCTTCGTACGGTTGGGGTTACGATTGATGAAATCGGGGGACTGTCAAAGAAGACCCGGCTACCAATGCCAAAGTGCTAGAGGCAATCAAGCATATGCAAAGAATTCATCCAGACTCACCGACCTTATAGAGATGCTCAAGTCTGCGAATGTTCGTGGTCTTCAAACTTGATTCGGACTCTTCGACCACCATGGACTCACTAAACACTCGGTAGCTACCTTGACTCAGCCTCGCCTTCACCGGCTTGGAATCTTGGTCCACGAATGACCGCTTGGAGTTATCTCATGCAAACTTGGATGCAAAGGTCACCGGTCTTCAAGCAGATACTTGAAATAAAGGCCATGATGACCGAAATCTATCAGCCTTCAATGGTCAAGTCGGGTCCCCCCCAAGCACTACTCCAACTCTTGCCCTCACCGACGCTACGGCAACAATGAGGGGAGAATATCTTGAAGAAACTCCTCTTCACACCGAGGGGAGCAAACACCACCGATCTCGGCAAGCCTAACACATCATCATCATCGCACCACCGCAGCACCAATCTCATCACTTCCACCTCAAGCAAAGAACAACAACACCGATAGCCTCAACACCTATCATGACAACATCACCACCCATCATTGCATCATCCTCCTCGAGACGGGACAAGGCAAAGGCATACCGACAACCATCGAGCACGAGAGGATCCCCTACAAAATCGGTGACATCAATACCTCTTCACCTCAACAACTAACCAAACACCTTGCCAAAGAAGAAAGAAAACCAAACAAGTCGAGGATGAAAAGAAGACTAAGGAGGCATTGACCCAGTGATTGCCAAGAAGCGAAAATGTGGGAATAGATGCAATCAAGCTTAAAAGGGTCAGCAGATGAAGTTCATGGAAGCTCAGTCGCTCAAATGGTCGCAATGAGAGCTCGATGAAGAAAAGAGAAAGAAAATCAAGCTCTCGTGCAAAAGTAATCAAAGAATATAATCGACAATGACCACCAAGGCTTCTGAAAAAATCATCGATGTCAAAATCATTCCCAACACCAAACCATTGGCTATGAATGTTTACGAGAGGAGATGACAAAAGACACTTTGAGGTTCATGATCCTTAAAGTTCGGTGACTTTGGGATCACCGAACTTGATGAACTTGGTCCGATCATTGGAAAGAAGCAAAATAAGGTGGTCAAGGAGTCGATGAAGATGCTCAAAGAAAAGGTATGAAAGGTGAGGAAGCACCACCAACTAAGAATTCACCGCCTTGATCGCACCTCAAGGATCTCAACCACAAGCTTCCACCGCAAAAGGAAAAGAGTTGATTTCAACCCGAGATCAAAGTGCCCGCCTGAATGCAACAGAGAACTACCAAGGTGTTAATTTTGTGAACTGTCTAGTGATTGAAGAGCTCGAAGAGGGCTATTCCACATTGATGTCTACGGAACCCCCGATTTCAAAGATGGAGTGACATTGATCAGCCGAGTAGCCGCAATGATCACTATATTCCGTGGCCTCTCGGATCCAATCCCAAATGAACATCGGGTTCATCAAGACCGAATGCCAAGATCGAGACCATCCCGACAGGAAACACTCATCACCAAGAAAGTTAAGCTTGAAGCTTTGGGTATCCATCCGGAATGACATCATTTTGTTTTATCTTTTGTACTAGTGATAGAACTATGTAACTCGATCAATAAACGATGTATGTTTTATTCATTTACTCGGTGTTCCCTATTGTATTCATTAGTACATTCGGTGCAAGAAGAAGCCTCTTGCTCACTTACATCGATCAACCACTTAGGCTATTTGTATATCCAATAGGGAGACCGTTGGGTTCAAGAATACCCAAACTCCTTTAATCTAGGATTTGAATAGAAAATAGCCCAAGTATTTAATCCGTTAACACAAATAGGTCACCGAGTGCATAGTCTCTCGGTGAGTCGTCTTCGTGATACTCAAGAAGAGGCTGAAGAAGTCTCTCCACCCGCAGGCGGAACTTAAGGGTGAAGACCGAGTCAAGAAGAAGATGATGGATTCGGTGAGTGATGACAATAACTCACCGAATCCCTAAGATTCCTATCCAACTTCTTACATCAAGACAAACCAAGAAGATCAAGAATGTAAAGATCAAGAAAGAGCGGGACAAAGGGAAAGGTTGAATCGATAAGACGAAGTCCTTATCATCCAAAGTCAACTTTCCCGAATAGCAAAACATCGTGCTCGGTCATCATCGAACTTAGGAAAGTAGTCTTGTCTCTTACCTAGAATAGTCTTTAAATGAGACAAAATACATCAAGATTTTGTCTTACGTGTGATGTCGGTTGTCATTTAGGAAAGAGTCAAATACCATACATGTATAAATAGCATAGAGATGGAGTGAAAAGGTTAAGCTTGTGAATTGTAAAACACACACACATGAGCCATCTTTTCACTCCTCCAAATACAACTTAGTTCCCGAGATAGCTCGGTGAGCTCTAAGAGTTGTGCTCGAGACTTAGCCCGAGCTTAGAGAGAATCACCCAACTTTGTCATTTCAATCCCAAGTACTATTCCGCAAGTACTGGGTAACGTATTCTTTGTTGATTTATTTCTAATAAGAATATGATGTTGAAAATTACTCAGTGTGTTTTCTTTATGTTAATTTTCACCATCGCTCACTTTTAACTTGTTTTATAAAATTAATCTGTTTTAAACGTTAGTGAACGGGGAACAACACCTTTGAAGGGTCAACTTCTAACAGTTGTGGAAATTGATAGCAACAATGGTATATACCCATTAGCTTATGATTTTGCAGAATCTGAAAACATAGGATCATGGACTTGGTTTCTTCATTATTTATCTGATGATTTTGAATTACAGCCAAACTCAAACTTCACTATTTTTAGTGATATGCAAAGGGTACTCCCTTAAACTGGTACTAAATTCATGTCCCTTTGTTTTTAAATAGACAGTAAATATATGTGATTTTGTGTAGGGTATCACTCCAGCTTTAAGAGAAGTTTTTCCAAATGCAGAGCACATATGCTATCTTAGAAGAATTCATGAGAATGTGAAACTTTAATGGAAATGTATGGCCTTCAAAGACTATATGCGGAGATGTGCAACAGCCACAATTGTTATACAATTTGAGAAATCTATGCTTGAGTTCAATAGATTTAGTGAACTTGCCCATGCTTGGTTAAGTAAGATACTAGCAATCCATTAGTCAAGGTCACATTTTTCAGGTAAATTATCTATCCGTATAACACAAGTGGTATATGTTAATGTAGTATGAAATGTATAAGAAATACAGCTTTATTTGTATTCTTTAGGGAGAGCTCATTCTGATGTGTTACTTAATACCATGTGTCAAGTATTTCATGGGAAAATAATTGGAGGTATGGACAAACCAATCATTACAGCCTTAGAATACATCAGGAAATATTGTATGAAGAGAACATTCAATGTTTTAAATGTGATTGGGAAGAGTAATGGGCCACTAACGCCAACATCACAGCACATGTTAGATGTTATTTAAAAAGAGGCTTTTAAGCATAATGTTTTATGGAATGGGGGAGATAAGTTTCAAGTTAGTGGAAAATGGGGAGACCAATGTGTAGTTAATGTTGTAAGTAAGACTTGTACTTGCAAAATATGGGAGATAACAGGTTTACCATGTAAACATGTTGTTACTACCAATTGAAATATGGATTTAAATGGACAACAAGTTGGAGCTTTGGAAACATGGGCTAATCCTTGTTACTATCTTACCACTTGGCAAGAAACCTACAAACACACTATCCAGCCCATAACTGGCAATGAGCATTGGGAAAAATCAGATGTCCCACAACTATTGTTCCACAAAACATCAAACAACTGCAGGTAGCTCAAACTATAGAAAAAGAACAAGGATAGCTTCTGAAAAGGAAAAGATTGTGAAGAATGGTAAGGAACTGTCTAAGGCTTGGAAGAGTGTAAAGTGTAATATTTTCAACATTGCAGGACATAACAGAAAAAAAATGTCTTGGGCAGGGTGGTGTATGTAGAACTCAAAGTAGTTAAAGTGACCCTAAACAAAAAAGTTCAAGTGCTAAGGGAAAAGGTAATCAAGTGCCTAAAAAGGTTGCAGCAAAGAAGACACAACCTAAAGGTAAAAAAATTTGCAGCAAAGAAACAAGTTAAAGGTTCAGGTGTTGTTGAAAGTCAAGATGTTGCAGTTCAAGGAAGGTGTGTTCAATCTGAAAGTCAAGTTCAAGCTACTGATGATCCCAATACACATGATCAATCCTAGTCTCAATCCCAGCTACATGATCAATCCTAGTCTCAATCTCAGGTCCATTCAAGTGGTGTGCAAGTAGTTTCTAATTCATCCCAACATACCGCACCAAGAAGGACTAGGAAGCAGACTGCATTAGAAAGAATGATAGCCTCACTATATGTCAATTATGTTATGCTTTTGAACCAGACAATGTTTCATCTATTATGTTTGCTATGAACAAGTTATGTACTCTAAAAACAAATGTGTGTGTCTAACTCTAATTATTATGTTGAAAAGTATGAATATTTATGCATTGATATCTATTTGCGTTATCTATGAAACCATGTTTTGTTTATGTATTTTCATAGATTGACCAAGCTTTTTCTGTGCATAATTTGCATGTTGTGTGGACTGTGTCTTCTTGCAGTGTCTATGACTGCATCACTTTCAACTAAAAACTTTGACTAGGGTGATGTAGAAGAAGTTGCGTCTTCTTTAATAACCATGTGCATAAAGGCAACACTAACCAAAGCCAATACTTCATAACAATGTTGACAATTATAAGTCAAACCTAACCAAATTCATAACAATCTACATAAACATAAGGTCAACTCAGGTGTTATAAGAACAAAATTTATAACCAAATTGGAGACTCAATTACTACCATTTTCAATATTGGAAAACATGAAACATTCGATTAAAGAGAATCTAAAGTTAGAACATACTACATAGTTGTTTGATCATGGTTGTTACACTAAGATGGTGCCCTAACAAGTACGTACATTTTCACAAAACACAAAATACCACCATCATACATAAAAGCTACAGAGATAACCAAGTGCATAAACAATCAAGAACGATATCCAACTGAGCACCAGGTAAATCTTCCACTTCCACACATCGCCTTGAGCAACTTGTAATCTTGGCTCAAGCTCATTTCTCCCCCCTCAAAAGGCCTGGTATGATCATTCTTGAACGAGCACACATTTCCCTATTAAACCATCCCATGAACCGACAAGAAGACCCATAATCATGAAAACGACAAGTAATTAAACAACCACCGTTGTTACTATGTAATTGGGTTATGGTACAGAAAAGTAACTAAAGTTTACAAAAAATTTGTCCTAAGGTAATATAGTTTCATTTTGTTCAGTTAGGTTACTAAACGTTCGGTAAGCATACACTTCGAAAATTCAGTGTTAGTCCGAGTAACTGGATGTATATTTTTGATAAGTTCAAGAACTCGAGTGAACAAAATTCAAAGTTCAATAACCTCAACATTCACTTTTATAAGTTCGCATTCTGAGTGAACAAAGTTTCAAAGTTCAATAACCTGGATGAACAAAATGAAACTATATTACCTTAGGACAAATTTTTTGTAAACTTTAGTAACTTTTGTGTACCATAACCCCTATGTAATTTGCTAAGAATGAAAAAACAAAAAAACAGAAAAATCTTATAACTTACTTGATCAGGACAACCATAGAATCGACGCCTTAGGTTGGCCGCAGTCTACGATGTGCGAAGTATTGCTTGCTTACCACACCAGCAATGGACCATTTTTACAGGTTTAAGGTATTGGAGAAGAAAGGTTTTAGGGAAAGTTTAGGGATGCCAATTGAGGATGAAAACTGTAGTTCACAGTAATATAGGAAAATGTAATCACTATACAAGGATATAAAAAATGAACCTATAGTAAAAAGACGATTATGCCCTCACATGCGGGACATTGACCTAAGAATAATGGGTCACGGGACTAACGTGAGATAAAAAACTTGAAAAAGGGACTTCTGATGACGAAAATGTCAAGGTACGACCCTTGGTGATTTTTTTTGACAAGTTTAGGGACCAATGGTGTGTTTTACTCAAATTAAAATTATAATAACTCATAGACTAACATCGTAAACATAACAAAGACTAACAGTGTAAGAAAAATAGTCAAAAGGAATAACAAGGTAAACAAACATAATAATAAGGTTTAAAATGAAAATGTTAAAAATACCATCTAATTCACAGTTAAAACAAGAATGGAACCAAATTATGAAACGATAAAGAGTGATCTTGGACTCCATAAAAGATAACCAAATCATGAAATGGACTTTAATAGTGTATTCCAACTAACTCACAGTTAAAACAAGAATGAAACCTTAAGATTAGGGCGAGAGAGGGGATCATTGTTAAAATGAAAGATACCATGAATGAGAGTTAAATTATGAACTCACCATCATGATTGTAGAGTGAATGAGTAGTACAAGTAAAAGAATTCACCATCAATATACCCGAAATAGCCAGCTCCCCCAAATGACACACGATCTTCAAACTAGTCATCGATACAGGATAACCAATGTAATTTTTAAGATTTTTCTATAAAATTATTTTAAATTTTTAATACTTTTATAATATTTGTGCATACACGAGTTTTTACATACTTTTTTATTCTTAGACGAAGACCATAGCAATGGCAGCTTGGTTCCTAAAGCAGATAATTAATGATATGCGATATCGAGGTAAGTGTTTCGTAATACGCGATAATTCAATCGAAACAAAATTTTAACACGTATCAAAAACATATAAAAATATTTATTGAACCGAAAATAAAATATTATATCAATTATGAGATAACTAACAACGACGTTACTCACCGTAAAATTTCTTAGACACGACATTTGAGGTGTTGAATCCTCTTCGACCGAACTCTTCGACGGCTTCACTTTGTAGCTATCATCCATCAGGCTGGATTTGACCCAATTAAAAAGAGAATGATACGTGGATCTAAACCAGCCACTTGCACCTAAACCACTTAAGATCATCTCGATGGGTTGTAAAATAAGTGGGTCCTCTCAGTAGCCCATCAAGATGGTGACACTTTGTTTTAGTGATAAGTTTGGCCAAGTTTAGGCCTACGATCATTTCTTTTAAAAAAAACTCCAAACCTAAAAAACTTAACAAAAATATATATACCGGTTGTATAATGTATTTTGACCAAATTATTCCAGGAAACTTTGTATAGTATCTTTTAAATTAATGTGCCGGAACAATCAACGATTAAAGCACCAATCGATCACCATCATTATAGAAATATTTGGAAACGGGTTTGTATTTAACGTATCTAATGCGCAAGAACAAGAACAAAAAAAATGAACCCCGGTGACTAAATAATATATCGATACAATGTTTTGTGATTGTAAACATTCAAGTTATTCACAACAATATCTCTGCAATTTCAACAATATATAAATGTCAAAAAAATATTTTTAAAAATCATATAGTCATTGCACACATTTCAATATTAAATAATTGAGATCACATATGATACACACAATATGAACTAACATAACAATAAAATATAAGTTGTAATATGGTGCTTTATAAAATAGAATATGTTGATAAACTTTTAAAAATTATTAGTGTTAAGATTAAATAAATTAAAATCTTTTTTTTTGGAAATTACATTAGTAAAAGTTGTCAAAATTTGTCATACATTTCTTTGAAATTTTAGGTGTGAATTGTTATGGTAGATATTTTATTAAGGACAAATTCTTTAAATTTTTATGTAGAAATTTTAGTTTGAAAGGAATTTTAGAAATTTAACAATACTCACTTTTTAAGTTTCAAAAATATGGATACATGCTTTGTATGTATAATAATAATTAAAAAAAAATTGTATTGACTTTTCAGCATTTAATATGCCGAATCTGTTTCGACTTAATATTAGTTTGCATTTTTAATGGTAATTATATACATATAGTTAAAGAATTGATAAGTTAATGGTAATTATATTACATATGGTAATTATTTCCTCAACATTCAACAATGCATTAAAGATAATTGGTTTCAACATTAAATCTTAACTTTCAACTTTCACTTTCACCTTTGTCTATTTTTCTATAGAACGTGAAAAGATCAAAACGTAAAAGATTATTAACGATATGCGATATTATGGAAAGTGTTTCGTTTAACATTCAAAATAGAACGTGAAAAGATCAAAACGTAATTGCAACAGTATTTTATAGCGGCAGATACTTATAGGCATCTTTTTGTTACACAAAGCACTTAACCAAAATATAATTACAACTATATGTCATTATAAAATCTCGTTGTTGTGACCATGTAATGTTATAAAATGTATCAATGAGAAATAACAAATTCATAATCGAATCAAATATAAAATTAATTACCTAAATCGTTGGCATCTTAAGCAATATGAGGCCAGTTTGCTGATATCATCGGATGGGTAGAGTATTAAGAGGGTGTTTGAGATTGCCTATGTAAAATAGATTATGCATTTTGAAAATAGATTATGTATTTTGATCACATTAAGCTTGATTATGCCAAATGATAATCATATCTTTAGTGGGACAACTTAACACACATTAATATTTATCACATGAAGCTTGATTATGCCAAATGATAACATAAACTATAAGACATAGCAAATTACTTTTATATTTAAGATAAGTATTACAAGAATACAAGTTCATGTGATGAAGATAAATTTGAAACGATCGATATGGTTATTAGGATTTCTTCCATGCTTTCAGCGCCCTTGGTTATTAGGATTTCTTCCATGCTTTCAGCGCCCTTGTAGTTGGGACTTCGTCATTGTTCTTTTTGAAGGATGAAGAGATCAATTGGAAAGGTTGAACTTCTTCCTAGCTTGATTACCATCTTTCATATCAAATCGTAAGAGGAGGGTCGACCGAATCATGTAAAACAACATACGTAATAATAAGATAAAATACATGGATGTTCTCAACTAATGTATATGCATATGTTTTGTATTTGAAAACTTACTTGACCGCTCATATTCTTCGATTATGCATACAACTATTGAAGCGTACATCATTGTAGTGGGAAAATGAATGAGGTTGTGATAATCTTTACTTTGTTTGTAAGTAGTATTTATATGAGTGTAGAAATGTTCATCTTTAGATTTTTACACGATTGGCAAATCACGTTTCAATTGTAAAGTTGACTTTCCTCAATTGTGAAAGCTAACAGTTGTAAAGTTGACTTGTCTATTCCCACATTTACGCTCCACAAATCATTCCTATATGGTATGAGACATTCACGAATGGGTTGGGCAGAATTTTTACCCAAGTCGTGGTGTTTCAAACAAATATTTGCCAAAATATAGAGATCTTGAAAATATTATCCAAGTCATGGCAAAATGTTAAATAACGTTCCTTATTACTGTTGTTGGCATGTCCTAATTTCATATTTCCTCCATGATTTCATATAGGGATGAAGCACGCACGGTCCCGCATCAATTAGCCAGACCGATTTTTCCCGAGCATAAATTAGTAGTACGGTGCACCGCATCGAACGGGATTCGGATACCGGTGCAGTATCGGTATCGGTACCAATACCGGAAAATCGGTTTTCCTCGCTTTTTCGGAATTTCGATTTGGTACCGTCCCGCATCAATTAGTGGTCCCGATTTTTTTTTCACCTTATTTCGTAGTCCCGGTACCATACCGTATTTCAAGAATCGGTACCGTTTCGATACGGTTCCGGTTCGGTTCCGGGATTCGGTTCGAAATGCTCATCCCTAATTTCATATATCTATAACAAAAAATTCATCAATGCATTTATGTTATATTTGTTGAACTTTTTTGTAATGTAAATTAAACCTAATCATCTTGCTGTTTACCGAAAACATTTTTAATATTTCTACTACAAGAAAACATTTGGATTACGTAATTATGAACATGATTTGTCTTAGTATCTGATTTGAAACCTAAAAAAAACCGACAAACAATAAACGAAATTCAAAAACTAAAGATGGCTAGTTTCGAATTATTTTAAAGAATTATAGACCACCTCACATAATAAATTGAATCAATTACTTAAATAGACCAAAAATAAAGTTGATTTCCAGCCTATAAACTTGACGACTTTTTTTTCACCAAAAGTGAAGTCGAGCAAATTATAATGGAGTCAACCAAAAATGAAAGTGCAATCGAAAAACAAAAAAGTCGCGCAGTCAAATAGTTTATATTTGGATTTTTTTTCACCATGGTCTGTGCAGTGGATATAAAATATCTCTCGTTCTATTTAAGTAATTGGCCCTAATAAATTTGTGTTGTCAAAGTTATATTGGAAAAAAAATTGTTTTAGGATTAATAGCTAATATTGAATATTCATAAGTAGTTGAAAAAATACGGGATCAACGAATTAATACGTATAAATTTGCGTTGTCAAATTTTTATTGATTTTTTTTTTATTGTTTATGATTAAGAATTAATATTGAATATTTATAAGTAGTTGAAAAAATATCGAATCAACGAAATACTACGTACTTTAGTAATGTCATGGCTTACTTGAGATTTACCATAACGTGGAAAATATCTTCAAGACCCTTGCGTTTTGGTAAACACTTTTTAAAAACACCATAAGTAAGAATACTTTCCATGCAAAGTTACCTTTTTTATTTTTACTTTTGAAAGTCTTTCAACAATACTGACTTTCAACATTCAATTTTCAAGTTTTCATTTTAACCTTTGACCATTTTTACATTTTATGTAGTAAAGATGTGTTCTTATTGATTAATATTTTGTATAAATTTTTGTTGCACATAAATGACCTTCAAAAAAATATGCGTCGTTTTTATACGTAGAATATGCATTATCGTTTTGATGACATTATGCGCATGTTTTTTTAAATACTCTTTTCTTTTAAATTATACGTTTTGATGACATTATTGATTAATATTTTACACACTCATTTCTTTTAAATTATACGGTTTAATGACATAATCTAAAATAGCATATAGATTATCACCGGTATGGGGGTATCCAAACAATTTAAAAACAATACTCACGTTTTGGGATTTACCCAATGAACGGTAACACAAATATACGCATCTGGTGAACCATGTGGAGCCGTCCAAGCATCACACGTTAAACTTACACCGGTTTCTAAGGATTGTAATCCTAAATACATTTCATTTTTAGCTAGTTTTCACATATTTATACAATCACATCTTAGTGTAGCGCGACTTACATGGCAATATCGAGGTTGGAGCGTTTCTTGGATAAGCGAGGTCATTCGCTTATTGTCGAAGTGGTCAAAAGGCAAGCTTTCTTGAATCACAAAGTGCGCCATCCTTTCCCGAACATGAGCTGCCTCGTAATGCCACAATGATCCATCATTCCCCATTGTTGTTTGACTAGGACCCGAAGCCGACGCGGCTTTCACCCCATAATAACTTTTCATCATATGATTTTTCAACGTAGTATTCCCATCTTCTTTGAAATAAGCCCCACATTTCTTACATCTCGTTTTTCTCGGACCACCGACATCACACACAAATCGTAGTTTGACCAAATCATCAGGTTTCTATTCGTCTCTTTGATAGCCACCACCGTAAGATTGGTTAACGAATCCTCACGCCAACGGAAGATTGAGATTGCACACCCGGATGCTATTTATTGAGAGCGTTTTTGTGTTTTGAGAGTATGATTTACGCTAACCCCAACATCTTTATATACTAGTAATTACGGGTGGAAATGAGCCGATCCGCTCGTGAAAAGCTCGAGATCGGATCGGTAAAAAGCTCAAACGAGCCGAGCCTAAACTAGCCGAGCCTAAACGAGCTCGAGCCTAAGTTGCAACTCGTTTATTAATCAAGCTCGAGCCCGAGCTTTACATACAAAGCTCGTTCAGGCTCGCGAGCCTAAACGAGCCTAAATGACATTATGATATTTTAAGTATTAAACATATATACGAGTCGGTTTCGAAACTTATTAACGAGCTCAATAAAAATATTACGATGAGCTCGAGTTCGAGCCAAGTTTTAAGTTTTCTTTCAAATCGTATAACGAGCCAGTTCTCGAAGCTATATAACATATCACGGCCGAGTTCAGCTTAAAATTTAAGGCTCGAAACGAACCGAAATTTCAGCCCAGAGTTCTTCACTGCTTCATCCCTACTAAGTAATGAGGTGTCATTTTGGTCACTTAAGACAAAAAAAAAAAAGGGCAAAAAAAAAAAAAAAAAAAAGGTAATGTTACCCTTACAGCAGGTTGTTGTTGTTTCGCAACGTTATAAGAAAACCGGTTTTCAAAACCGGCCCGGTTTAACCAGTTTCAAACCGGTCAATTTTTGAAATATACAGATCGGTTTTAATTTGGCGGTTTGGTTTTCAAGAAACCGGTTTTTTCTAAACCGGTTTTCGGATTTTTAGTCAATCGTATCGGCTTGTTTTTACACGGCTATCCTTGATCAAAGGCCCTTTGGTTACACAAACAATATAATTATTAATACAATAATAATTTCAATTTTGATTAATGTATAAAACGCTTTAGGTGGTTTTATGTATTAAAAATTTCAAACCAATGATATGACCCATCTAAGATAAGAAGACAGTAAACCGTTATCAGTTACTGAGTCGACTCAGCAGCTCGAGGGTGTTTAAACCGTTATCAGTTACTACGTATTATGGTTAGTCCATCTTTTTACCGCAATTTTGCCGCCAAAATAATCGCCACCGTCGAAACAACCACGCCGGTAATATTTTAAATTTTTCATTAATTTGCTTATTTGGCACGAATAAGATGTTAAATACAAGCTGTGTTGGGAACAAGCTTATTGAAGCTTATAAAAGCTTGAGATTTTAAAATTAGCTGGCTTATAAAATAAAGCTTTGTTTGTCATTTTAATAAAATAAGTTAAAATGTCTTGTTATAAGTGAATTTATTATTTAAGTCTTGAAACCTACTTTTAATAAAAGAGCGACACACTTTTTGATTCTTTCACCGCTAAATCACACCGGTGATGCATACAGTACAACACCGCTATGCATGATTGGTGGTGTGCATATCACCCCCTTTAATAAAATAGCAACGCAGTGAGTATGTTACAAGCATGGTATTATGCGCATGTCCTTCGTTTGTTACTATATGATTGGTTAATACGTCATCAACATTCACGTCCTTTTATGTCATTTTACATTTTTTGATTGCAGTTAAATTACCAAACATTTTTATAAAACATAAAGTTGAAGTTTGCAGCTACAGCTATCAGTTTACAACTAATTATGCCAAACATACCCATAAGCTCAAGCTAATTGAATTGAGCTTTTAGAAATGAGTAGAGCTTACAGTTAGTCAAACTACCTTAATATAATAGATGAACACGCAGACGCTTGATGTATATATGAGTTTAATTTGATGTATTTTTTTGTCATTTCACAATAATAAGATCAGCTTCAACTAATTCGCCAAATACCTCTATGAAAATATAAACTCCAGCTTTCAACTTATAACTTATAATACCTGCTCCAGCTTTGACTCTAGCTCTAGCTAATTTCGCGAAACATACATGTTACATGCTAATTAGTGATGACTGTAATTACATGCAGTTTTGTAGCTTTATCTCTTTCATATGATGTCTATGTTACTTTAAAAAAGGATGTAATGTTGCTTGACAGCGTTAGATGGTTTATGAGATATGTTGATACAGTTAGGAAACTAATTATTTGTTGATTTGAAGTTAACGTGGAATCATTTTGCACTTATCGTAGTATGTGTACCTCTGTAATGTTTAAAACATAACTTTGACACTTTGAAGACAATAATATTTATCATTAACACTTCTATGGCATGACCATTTATGGTATTCTGTGGGTGTTTCATATGCTAGCAAACAATTATCGCACTGTTAAGATATGACTGATTCAGATCTCATTTTTAAACTTGTTTACATTGTACGCAGGGAACCGATTCGAATGAAAACAAGGCAAAGAAGAAAACACTAGCTTGCCCCATTTGTTATGACCTGTTAATATGGAATGGTGATCCAGTTTTCTCTGTGTATGTTAAATGGTTTTTTAGTTAGTTGACATGATTTGTTTCTGTTAGTTTATTTTTTCAGCCATCTGTATTTCTTACATTCGAAATTTGATGTTTTTGCTGCAGTGATTCTACGTCTCGATTTATTTTGAAGTGTGGCATCTGTAAAAAAGTCTACAGTGGTAATGAAAATCATCTTGATTTAACAGTAACTAGTGGCTCCAAGAAGTATGGTGAATATAGGCCTGCCTCTTCTGAGATTTTCAGGTAACTTTGGAATTTATGAACATGCAGTTACAAGTAACTTTTCGGTGGGTATATTTAATAAAGGTAAATATGTCCGAGAATGATATTGATCCTTATATGACTATTAACGTGATGTATTTGACTATTTGCTGATATAGGTTGCCTCTAGTATCATTCCTGTACGAGAGGGGCTGGAGACAGGCTTTTACAATATTGGGTGGTTTCCCGGGCCCAAAAAGAGAAGTGATATATGACATTATGACCTTAATATTTTGCAGTTTCAACCGGTTAATTTATAAATAGGTTGACCCGGGTTATGGTTTATCATTACTGGGTAAAATGTGCAAAATCAAGCATTAGCTTGAAAGGAAACGGGTTGAAGTCATCCAAATTGTTTTAATGCATATAACACATAAGTTATTGTTATTACTATAATTTAGATCATTATTAGAAAGAAATAATTTTTGTAATCCTATTTGACACTACTCTTTCATAAAAATATGTTTCGGGCAGTCTTTCGGGCAAATCTGATCTGGCCCACCCATTTTACCACTTCTATCGAAACATAAACTATGTATTGGTTTCTATGTGTACATTTGTTTTCAGAAGTTGACATAACTACATATGTGAAGTATATATAAATTTAATCTAATTTATTGTTACAATGTTATTTACAGTTTGAACTGATGGGAGATTATCTTAACCCGGTCATCGGTGGAACCATTATTGATGCTAGTTGTGGTAGCGGGATGTTCACGAGGCTTTTTGCAAAAAGTGGACTATTTTCTCTTGTTGTTGCTCTGGATTTTTCAGAAAGTATGTTAAAGCAGTCTTATGACTACATCAAACAGGACGAAAACATATCTAAAAAGTATGTAGCTGATTTCCTCGTATTACTCTGAATTTTACAACCAGCTTCTACGACTCAGATCGGTTATTATTATTTGAGATTAATTTCTGATGGAAACTGTGTATTTTTAGGAACTTGATCTTGGTTAGGGCTGATATTGCACGACTACCATTTGCTTCAAGTTCTATAGATGTTGTGCATGCTGGTGCAGCTCTTCATTGCTGGCCTTCACCATCTGCTGGTGTAAGTATCCAAAGTTGAAATTGCTTACGAGTTGTTTTATGAATTACAATTGTGTTAATTAGCAGTAATTTTTACATAATCATATTTAATACATTAACCGTTTACAAAAAGTTCTTTGTGGGTGACTTGACCAGACCGTTTTACTTTCACCCAGAAGAATACTTATGGGAATATTTTTGAAGGTCATTTGCCTGTTGAAAATAGTTAGAAAAATCGATGAAAGGGTGTCAAATTATCAATAGTTCAAGCACTCGGTTTATCCAATTATGCTTTTACGCGTGTAAGAGAAGTTTTTCAAGGACTCTTAATTGATTCACTGCCTTTGTTGGTTTTATTTTGTTATATTTGGCTTGGGTATTCTTTATATTCATCTTGACATAATTAGCAATGTGGTGTGGTGTAACAGGTAGCTGAGATAAGTCGAATTCTTCGACCCGGAGGAGTTTTTGTTGCCACCACTTTCATAGTGGATGGACTTTACTCATTTATCCCCTTTTTATCGACTATACGCCAGGTATGCGTTCACTTTGATACATGCTAATACTAAGATTATACTAATATACATAGTATTGATTCTGTAAATCTATTCCAATATACATAGTTCAATAGTTTTTGGGGAAAAAAAAATAGAAATTCGAGTCAACTCAGTCTGACCTGACCCATTTTGAAAACACACCAATACCCGCCCAACCCATCTTGCGACCTCTAATTTGCATAATGAAACAACAGACGAAAGTAGAATGTGATATATTGCATTGTTTTGTACTTGTAGAATATCCAACAGTTTTCAGGTATGCACATTTACCTATCTGAACGTGAACTGAGAGAGCTAATCACAACTTGTGGATTGGTAGTTTACACATGTATTAGAAACAGACGATTTGTTATGATCACTGCCCGAAAGCCCGAATGAACATGCCTGATTGAATAACATTTTTGTAACAATTGTATTTCATGTTGTAGATGAATAATTCACAAAAAATGATTTATGTACAATGTAAGAAAACTATCACTTGTATATTTTAAAATTTTGATGGATCTTATTTCCTTGTATCATACATCCGTCAAAATGATTGTCATCGTTTGATTTTTTAAAGTCTTAATTTCTCAACTTTGATTCTCGATATTTTATATGTATATATAATCTTGATGAAAATTACAGATGAAAAACCATCATATAGCCAATCCATTCATAAATTTTCATCAATTATTATATAACACAAACAAAAATATATAAGATTAAAGTTAAGAAATTAAGACTTTAAAAAGTCAAATGAGGACAATTAATTTGGGACGGAAGGAGTATTAGCATAATGGCATCAAATTTTACATGCATGATTAACATAAAAATAATGAGTTTGAGTGATGATTGAAAGGCTTAAAAGTTCTTTAATAAATTAATGTAAAAAAAATGTTTATGACTTTGTTGACTACTCAGACTAAATGTGAAGACTTGAAGATCACAGAAAGTAAAGAAAATAATAAAACAATGTCCATAAAGCTTAAGTTTAAATTTGTTTTCTTTAAGGTTTGGACTTTTCAATTGACTACTAAATATGTACCATTATATTACACTTCACGAGTTGAAAAAACTGGTGTCACATAATGAGTAATCATTAATCTAAATCTGTTTTTCTTCCTACAAGTAATTGTATCCTTGTTCAAATATGATTATTTTAACTCTAAATATGATATAAGAGAAGGGAAAAAAAAACCACAGTTACCTTTCACTCAACATTCGAATAGTAATTAGTTTAAAGTTTAAACATGTCTATCACCTCATTGACATACAGGACGTTTATGCTTGTAGCATTCGGCTAGTGAGCAGGCATACAACATCCACTTGTCTTTGCAATGCCCTTTTATATCGGGTGGGATCTTTTTTATAAGACAGTAGTTCTAAGTTCTAGCAACGTTTGTTTTGTCCTAAACTTTGACCATTGTAACATCGGGAAAACAGTGGCTCACATACAACAAACTCAGCTGGATAAACTTTATCCAAGAACTCATAACTTAATGCATCAAGTTCAATCTTTTTTAAGCATAAACACAACAACGGATGGAATAGTTAACACCATCCTACAACCTTGGATGGAATAGCTAATACCATCCTATAATCATGCAGAAACCTCGGAACAACATGAACATCACAACTATGGTACTCGTTTTATAACTTAATCCTACATGCTAACTCATGTACCTCCGTGTTCCTAGTTTTGTCCCTCCTTGTTTGGGACTGCATATTGGAACTCCGCACATATAGATCTGCAGAAGACTCAGACGTTTTTACGGCCGTCTTCTACTCTTCTTGGGCTGCATAATCAAACAATGGACGCTGGTCAAATACGAGCCATGCAAACAAATATGTGAATCAAACTAAACCAGGGATGGTTGTGGTGCAGGAAGGTCGGGTAAACATGTCAAAATTGATTCTTTAACACGTCATTTCTTAGTACGAGTCAAGCAGGCCAGACAGGGCTATACTGACCCACAAACATTCTTTGAATATAAGATACTTATAAGGTTGTGTGCATTATAAACTCTACTGAGATACAGAAGTACATAGAACCCAAATGACCCCACTGATAAGTAAATGAGCCGAAATTGCCACCTCTAACCATATACAGCTTCTAAACTACAAGGACTATGTCCACAACACAGAGCTTGAATGGATGTTTGTTTTGACCATCGGGTTGGGAAATCCAGATAGGTCAATATTAATCCACACACACTACATTATACAAGCTATCGTACTAGTATATAGTATCCTATGTGATAATAAAAGTCAGATAGGTTTCTAACATAGGGATTGGGTTAGCTGATGAAGTGCTGTGGATGAGTTGACTGCAATTCTCATCAGAAAAGTAGTGGTGGATTTGGATCAGTTGTTCAGTAACATAAAACACACACACATACACACATAAAAAAAATAGAGCAAGTATAAAAAGATGGGAAGAACAGAACATACTGCTCAATATAAATCCTTGAAGCAAGCTCTGGGCTCTCTCCGCTTGCTCCGGGGTACCAGATATTTGGATGACATGCTCTGTTACTTCTGGGCTCATATCAAGCAGTTTAACATTGGCTCCCGAAAGCTTATTTGAGAATAATAATAAAATAAAAGTCAGAAGACATTATTAACAACATCAAAGATAATTGGAAGATAACTTTGAAGTTCAGACACAATATAGGCTTACTTCACTAATCTGAGCAAGCTTATTTCTCGACTTTGTAATGAGTTTGGGGACTGCATACTCTGGTATGACAACTTCCAGTATACTTCTTGTAACCAGTGGCACAGCAATCCTGAAAGGAAAAAACATTTAATTATAATCAAGAGGTGGCGATTTCAGGCCATTTAAATATAATCTTTGGCAATTGCCGCCTCAACAAAAAGTTAAATGGAACACAATCACTACCTAGTTGTTGCACTCGGAGTTGGTGTTTCTTCGCGACTCCCACTGTCAGTTTGATTTACAGCTTCGCTGTTAGATCCCCCAGTATTCTACACAGCAAAGAGCAGGCATCACATGTCAAGTCAGAATTTTTAATGAAACAAATTGAGAAGTTCATGCAATAAAGATGGGGATAGAAGAGAGAGCAAAAAATTATGACAGAAGCATAGGCGCATAGCTTAACATGATTCCACATAAATTTTTGTTCTTCTTTTGAAACTCCGTATGGTTAAGAAAATAATTTCCAGTTTCTATGTCTATCTCAGTAGTGCATGTAAAGAGTAGCAACAGGTCCAAGAAAATTTTGAAAAGAACAAGATTTTGGAATGGATTTGTGAACACCCCATGCAGAAGAACTAAGAAACATACCAAGAAACTAGAGGAAACCGAATGAGCAGAGCAGGCAATTCGAGTTCGGGTCAAAATGGGTAATTTGGTACAGGTTGAATCAGGTCAGTTGAGCCATACATAATTAGTGAGTCAATTATGATTACAAACATTATACTCTTTTCAATAGAATTCCAAGTTTTTTTTATAAAATATTAGAAGTATATATGCATAATTCTAGTTTTAATAGCACTCTGCCCATAGGGACAAAACATAACCCAAATTGACTAATAATTCCATAAGTAGATGTGTCAAAACTGCAAGAGTGGATCAAGTATAATTTACCCTTGCTGGTACAGGTGCAGCTTTAGTTTGAGCATTCTGGTTGGATGCAACAGCAATATCATTTCCGGTATAAGTTTCCCGTGGAGTTGTATTATTACTAGAAACTGCTTCCAAGTTTGAAGCACTTCCCCCGGGGCTTGGTGCATGAAATGGAGTTGGTTGAGTTTCTTTTTGGGAAGGTCCTTGGAATAGGTAACTCCGTAGTCTTAATGTCAACTCCACAAGAGCTTCTCTAGCAGCCTTAATCTCCCCAACAATCTGAACAAATAATGGCATTTTCCCTTAATATCAATTTTCAAACAAATTCCTATTCACTTACGTAATAATTTTCACCTTTAACCTTACACTTTTAACAATATTTTACTTTCAACAATCTTTTTTTACATAAATCAACATTTGCCTCATGATATATATTATAACCATTTATAAAATACAATCTTATCATACAAATCGTTTTAATCCCATCAAAATGCGAGGTCAATAAAACCTTGATACTATCATCCATCAAAGTGTTACTAAAATCCATGATATTACTCCTACCAATACTATATTGTATGTGGAACCAAAAAAAGGTACAGACATAGTCATATTTAGGTTTGACACATGAAAGTAAGCAACAAACCTGTACAAGTTCGTCATTGACTGATACAAACTGTGGGAGATTTTCCCTGGGCAAAATCTGAATGTCAGCACCTGTTATTTTCTTTGTCTCAGATAAGAATCCATCTCGTCCATCTAAACATCCAATTTCACCGGTAGATAGTAGAAGCCGAGTTGTGATAATATTTTCTTTATCAGGAATAAGATCCAGAATTCTAGTCTGAATATGCAAAAGAGCTTCTTGGGCAGGGAAGAGCTCATCGTCAGGGCCCTAATAGTGCATGTTTACAATCACAGTAAGCATCCAAGACATAAAGGGAAAATATTTATTTGCACTATTCTTATATGATATTTGCAAGTGCATTATAAGATGTGCAAATGACAAAAGCTCAAACAAGTTGTACGAAATGAAGCAATAACAACAATAGTTTAAACATGAAATCCTCCAAAAATGGAGACAGTTACTATTTAGTTGTTTATCCAGATGAAGATAGAAAAAAATACCTCCTCTGAAGAGATGATAATTATTTGTTCATCTGACCCAGCCACAGTATCAGCAACCTTGACTTCTACACCAATTTCATTTTGGAGCAATTCCTTAAATCCATCTGATTGGCCAATAACACTATCAACCTTGTTGTTTGGACAAAGTATTCGAAATACAATATCTTCTGCATATTGAGACTGAGCATTGTCTGACATAGGACTAGCTCCAGTATCATTAACGTATCCAGATGAACGTGGGCCATGATTAAAGCTTCTAGAGTTGTTTATACCACCAGGTAACCGTGATCCATAGTTAGGACCATCCAATGATTGTCGACGCCCCATGTTATTTTGGTGATGCATAAATTCATCTTCAGGAGGAAAGAACCTATCAGGTGATTGTAATCGATTTTGAAAATGACTGCGATCTCGATGCTGACTCTCCCTCAATCGTGAGGAAATAATTTCAATTGCATTCTTCACTGAGACCATATCACCAACAACCTGTGAAGAAAGAAAAACATATTTGTTATAATTATGATTAGGATGACTGATTACATAGAATGGGCATAGAAAGAAACATGAACTTACATTGAATGACCATAAAATGAAACACGAATACATTAGAAAGTATAAGCTATTGATCCCATGATCAGTTTTGCTGTTAAAAGCTTCACACCATGTCAGTTCTCTTAGAACTATCATATCCCTTCTCTAATATTATTAAGAAGTCACTAAAAAATACTTTATGTACCTACCATCTCTCTCCAAGAAACTAATCAAGAAAATAGTCGTGGTCGTTGATATCCCAAGCATAACAAAACATATTGCAACCCGTTGGTCTCAATTCTTTACCCATGTCCAAAATTCACTCCCAAAGTTCAGCATATGGCGTATAACCGTATAGCCTTGATCCATTGATATATTGTAGAGTTACCACTTAAATATATATATATATTCCCTAATTATGATTAAAAACTTCTCTTCGCAATAGTATCTGACAATCTATATATTATAAAACCCTCCTAAATCTATCCTATACATGTGAGTTCTAAAGTGCCAACCCTTTCACATAGCTGTCCAGCTGATCTAACATTTTCCACTTATCTACAATAAGCATTCAAGATGCTTTTCATACTAACTAATAAAGACACAATGGATCGACCCAAATAGCCAATTGATGAGTCGAATAGATAGCAACTAAATGTTCAATTTACAAAGAAATGACGCTTTATATACATGAGTGACAATGTTTCGCATAACTTCTGCTTTGTGACTCGGACCTTGTGCAACCTTAAAGCATGCTTATTAACAATGTCGCCACCCATAAGGCATAATCATTCAAACATCCTGTTGAGGAAGTATTATATAATAGCCATCAATGAAAACAAATGGGTAACAACAATTCTTGATTGAGACCATCTGATAATGTAACTTCCTAGTCTAGAACCCCTTGTCAAAAAGAGGTTAAAGTTTCAAAAAAGCAACACCAGAAGTTAGAAAAAGTTGTCATTTTTCTTTCATAACTCTGCTTTATTTTGTTGCTATGGTCTACCATTTTGTCCAAAAAGACAAGGCAGGCTCCTAAGATAAGTCGGCTTCTACTTACAAACCAACACAGGCAGGATACTTGACAATCATGTGATAATTGGGTTTGACTATCCAGCATCTAACAGGAAATGTATGCAAGATTTGAATTAATATTGTACATAGACTGCACAAGCAAGTACGCGTCAATATAGACACTTTGCAGAACATTCAGACTTTCAGACATCATGGACAATGCACAACAACAAAGATAACAAATAAGACAACAAAAGGCAAAACTATATGCAACCTATAGGTTTTTAGACAAGTTAGCATATCTAAACAACTCCACTGCCAGGTACTTCCTAGCATGCACTTGGAAAACCTTTAGAATGCAAAAGACATGAGCTTGGGAGGTGTTCAGGATTGCATATTATAAACTCTTTATCAGCTTATGGCATTTTGTTACAATAGATAACCAGTTCTCAGTCTTGAAAAGTAACAAACTGATACAATTATCCACTTATTTTACAGCAAAAGAAGCAATTTAGAAGTTTCTCATTCAAACTGCTTAAATTCTGATCAATTTATTCTCATTCAAACTGCTTAAATTCTGATCAATTTACCTCTTAAACCCTTAGATAAGCTGATTTGCCCAACACTCTAAACAGTTGCTTACCTAACTAGTGTGTTCCGTTAAAGCAAAAGCAAACCTACACACTTTCTACTGCATTGTGTTACACTACTTCAAGAAGCATAATTAGTCTCAGTAAGCGATCCTAATCATGAACAATAATTCTTTATACACCACAATCCAAAACAATTCACAAAGTTCCAAACTTTACAATGCAAAAGACTAGAAACTTGGGAGGTGTTCGGGGATTGCTTATTATAAACTATTTTATCTGCTTATTGTGGTCTGGTACAGTAAATAACCAGTTGTGAGTGCTTGCAAAGTTACAAACTCCTTACCTAATTCTGATTAGTTTACATCTTAATTCCTTAATAAGCTGATTTACCGAACACTAAAACAGGTGCTTATCTAACTGTCGCTAAGCGTTAAAGCGATTCGCAAACCCTAAACACTTCCTACTGCATTGTGTAATACTACTTCAGGAAGCATGATTAGTTTAAACAATCCAAAACAACTCACAAAGTTCCAAACTTCAATAACTACCGGACAGCTAAAAAACAGCCTGAACAATCTCCTCAGACATATCTGTTTATCTACTTATTGCATTCTAATAGATTAGATAACCGCTTATGAGTGTTTGGATAGTAACACACTATATATCTTCTTCTGCTTATGTAACTATCACATTATATCTAATTACTTTACTTCAAAACAATAATCAGGTTTGATAACAAATCCCAAACACCCCCTCAACACTAACAACAATTCAAAGAGAACCAAGCACTTGTTATGTTCTAATTAGCTAATTGCATTGCATGTTGTTACATCTTATCGTCTATTTCTACTTATTTCAAAAGTAGCTTTCAATAACCAATCCCAAACACCCTCTTTACACTATCCACAATCCAAAACAATTCACAAATTTCCAAACTTTAATAACTACTTATCCGCTTATCTTAATTACGACGTTTCATTACAGCATAAGCAAGTTTTAATCACTTTGTCAGTTTCGCCAACATTGTCTTCTCGTTACAACTACTTACTACATTACTTCAAACAACATCCAAAAAGCAAAATAAACAACAACCTGAACAATCTCCTCGGACATATCCACACAGCGCGGAATAGTATGATCTCTCGGCAAAACCCTAATATGCGTCTTAGTCTCCATCCTCATCTGCTCAATAATCTTGCCACCTTTCCCCAACAAACACCCAACGTGCAACCTCGACACCACAATCCTCGAAACCAACCTATTCGCCCCACGAAACATATCCTCATCAACCAACCCCCCTACATTAAACCCCGCCCCATCACTCTCCAAAATCCTCTCATTTATCAACAACAACGCCTCCTGCGCCGGCGAAAAGTTCGGCATTCTCCCATCCGGATCGCGCCTCCGCGTGTCCGAAATCTCGATAATTCGCTCCTCGTCTCCCGATACAAGCTCATGCACATTAATCCAAGCACCTGTATGTTGCCTAATAGCTTTAATTATACTACCTGATTTGCCTATAACACTACCTGCTTTCGTATCGTGACATAGGATTCTGTAGGTTGTTGTTACCATTAGTGATGACGTGTCACTCATTTTCCGGCCGCCGCCGCCGGTGAGGTTGTTGCGGCGGTGGTGGTTGTAACCGCCGCCACCGTTGTAACCGCCGCCGTTGTAGCGTTTGTGATTGTGGTTGTGATTGTCGTAGTCTTGGTTGTTGTCGTAATAGTATCGTTTATTAGATCGTGATCGATCCATCATTGAGATTTGAAACCCTAATTAGCTACTGTGTGTTTTTACTGTGTGTTTTAGTGATGAGGGGTTTAGAATTTGAGGTGATGAGATATTTGTGTACTTTTTTATATCGTCTTTGAAGGGGCAGGGATGGAAAAAAAGGACAGCTTGACGTGGCACTCCAACTTTTTTAGAAGATGTAGAGAAGGTTTATCGGGTTACGGGACGGGTTTTAGGGTTTTAAAGGAGATCTTTCGCGGGTTTCACAATATACTCGCCTCGAAACATATATAGATATTTATTTATTTACATTAGCATGTGGCCGCGTAAAGCGACGGTAGTTTTTGACGGTGAATTGGTTTTGTAGTTTTGAGAAGAAAAATGTGTCGCTAAAGTGTGTTTGTTAAAACTAGAAGTAGTAGTAAGTGGTAGCTGTTTTTTTTTTATAAAAATTTTGGTAATGCATTTGTAACTTTAATTATGTGAAAAATGACATAATTTTGTATCATCACAACTGTTACATGCTCAACGCTTTTATTATTCTTTATAAGATTTCATATTATAATCATATAAGCTTTTTATATACATGTTTTTAGGATATAAAACTTTGAAGAGTATTAATTTGACCTATCTCGTGTTTAAAAGGCAATTGTTTTGGGTTATGTTTTGTGTGTGTCTATAGCGACGACGACAAATAATGTTAGTTGTGAAAAATAATATATAATAAATAGAAAATCTATATTACTATATTATACATTTAGCAGTCAAAACGCCAGCATTTCGACCGGCTACAAAACGACACCGTTGTGGGTTTTTTTTTTTTTTTTTTTTTTTTTTTACCGCCACCAAACGACGTCGTTTCAAGTTTGGAGTTAACATAGGATGCAAACGTTGTCGTTTTGGTTCCTTTTTTGTGTTCTAGATGGTGTATCACCGTGCGATCTACCCCACACACACACACACCAAAAAAATTGTCACACACAGAGACAATTTTATCAATTGTTACACCTTACCGTCTACTACGAAATACATGAAAAATAGTGTTCTTACAGCGGTGTGGAGTATTTGTTTCTTAGATCTGCGTCCTATCAAAACACATGCAACCTTTATGGTTTCTGACTTCTTTTTAACTTTCACTTTAGAGATATGTGTTTGTTTTGTCATAAGATTGATGTTTAAAGGCTAACGTATGCTCATATGTGTTGATTTAGTGTTTATTTTAGCTTTTATGGTGTTATATGGTGTTAGTGGCTTTATCAATAGATGTTTCTGTTTGTTTAAGGTTGATATATGCTCACACTTATTGATTTTGTACTTATTTTAGTTTCTATGGTGTTAGTGAATTTCTAAGTATGTGTTTCTATTTGTTTAAATTTTGCCATGTATTTTAAAGGTTTATATATGCTCACAAGTGTTGCTTTTATTCAAATCTTAAAGTCAGATATGTAGCCAACTCTATGTTGTCTCTTTGAGCTTTGTCATAACACTGATGGGTAATTATGAGTATTCATTTTACATATGTGCTTGTTTCAACTTTGTCATGTCTTTTAAAGGTTGATATGTGGTCGAATGTGTTAATTTTGTACACTTTGTGTAATATTTGGTTATAAGTGTTTTGTGATATCTTTTAAAGTATAATATGTGGTCATGAGTGCTGATTTTTATACATTGCTTGGCATCGCTCTTATCGCACTTAAAATGATAAGGTATTTTTGGAGTAGCATCAAACCAAAGTCTTTTAACAGTATCAATGCAATCGTGTTTTAAAATAGTTTTGACAATCTGTTTTTTGTATAAAAGGGTAATGTAAGAGGTTGTGATTATAGACTTTACATGTTTTTTTAGACTTTTAGCGAAGCTGAGATTGTCAGCATCATGGCGGGGCAACTTATTAATTTTACAGCCATGGCAGATTGATCTTCTTTTTCTGATGGTTTACAAATATGAGCCTTATCAAAATATGGCATTTTTTAAATGCCTATGATTTTTTTGCATTACCTTTTTATGCACAAGTTTCCTCTAATTTATGGTTCGAAAAGATGTCATTTAATGTTTCATAAAAACGGCGTCGTTGCGTGGCAGGTAAAGTGTACAAAAAAAACGTCGTGCTTTGGGAGACTCTTGAAAAAATTTTGGACACAATAGTACTCGATTGGCTGTGACGAATTTAACAGACATTCACCCATAGTTTTGTGATGAGTGTCTAAATCTCATCGTTTTGTCACCATTTAAACCGCAAAACATCCGAAAACACTCGAAATGCATCAAATGATAAAATATCACAAATAAGTGTTTTATGTGTTTTAAATGCAAAATATCAAAATCGGTGAAAAACGTATCAAGTTTGCATAATTGGCAGTTTTAGTCCCCCAAGTTTCAAAAGTTGTCAAAAACAGTCCCTGGTAAATCAAAATAAAGAAAAATATTATTCAAGGTCCCTGAAATATTCTAAGTTGTCAAAAATGGTCCTTGAATAAATCTTTTGTCAAATGGCAGAAAAGGTCCCTCAACTTTGAAAATTGTCACAAATGGTCCTTAGAATTTTGAAAATGTCAACAATGGTCCTTGTACTATTGGAACTTGTCAGTTTTGGTCCTTGTGACAACTTTGGGTTTTAGCGAAATGGTCCTTCATGATTGGAGAAATTACAAAATGGTCCTTGTATTAAAACCAAAGCCCTTGAACCTTTGAACCTCGACCGCCATATAACCTTTTGACCCCCTGTCATTACTGTTTTGGACCCTTGGTCAAACCCGGTCAAACTAGCCTTTTCCCACCTTATCTCTTCCCTGCCTTCCCACTAGATCGCTCCCTGCAACACCTCTCCCATCCACCTCTCACCTTATCCTCTCACCCCTCAACCCCCCTCATCATCACACCTATCCACCCCCCCCCCTAGTTGCAAATGCAGAGCCCTGTGGTCAAAACACCTTTTCCCGCCAAAAATCATCAAACGGCCAATATAAGCCTAACTCATCCAATGGCCAGGAATATAGATGGGATTAGCTCAGAACTCAAGTGGAAGCAGGGTTGGTGTATAAAAAGGAAGAAAGAGAGAAGGAAGAGCCAGTAGTTAGTTTTTATTTTCATTTGTATGTCGTTTTTAACATTAATGTTCTCAATTAAGTTTAAAGATGTAATTTTCTGTTCTATTGTATTCAAACTAAGTTGTTTTATCAATATAATCTGTTTTCAAGTCCTAATTCATAGTTTCATTTAAACTTCTTACTTTCATATTCACTGTTGAGAAATTGAGTTTCAAACTCTTGTCTTAAAGCTTCTATTAGCTTATTTTTAAGCTCAACCAGGTTTACTTAAGCTTCATATAGCTTTTGATAAGCTTGGAATTCAGTTTCAAGCAATTTTCATTTTTGGTCAACAAAAGTCAACTGTGCAGAGAATTGGGTTCAAACAGTAATGGAATTGGAAATTGGTGTTGCAGAGCTTTGACTTGGGTTGGATTTGAGTAGCATAGTGTAGTTTTGGGTTTGGTTTAAGCTGCAATACAAGCTGGAACACTTGTGAGTTTACATCTCATTTTCCATTCCTAAGTCAGTTTGCATAATGTGTTTATGTTTGTACCTGTGATCATTAAACTTCTTAAACCTGTTCAGTAGTTATAATTAGGATAGCTAGATTGAATTTCGGTTTAGCTTAAGCAAATTTCAAGAGGTATCTTAGTTTACAAAGTGAATCGAATAAAAAAGAGTGTTTGGATTAGTTGGCTTGACTGATCTCAAGCTTTGGTTTGTGGGTCAAACCTGTCTACTTAGTCTCAATATAGGTCTCTTGAATCATTTGAGTAAGTTATCTGTGCATTAGAACACTTCAAGTCAAAATCATATCTAATCTGTCTTAACTGCAAATCTGTTGTGATTTTGGAAATTCAAAAGCCTGTTTTGTGTTTAGAAATCATAAGCATAGCTTGCAGTAGTATTATTTCATCACAATACATTAATCTCAGTTCACCATTTTGAATCAAAGTTCATTTTAGTCAAACATATCAAAACTGTTTCAAAAGTCAACTTGGAAATCTCAGTTTTAACCCAACTAGGATGATTTTTCATGGGTTCATTTCTGGGTCAAAATCATTGAAACTTGGGACTTTTAAACTTCACTTAGTCTAGTTTCTTTATCTCATTTTTTAGAATTTTGTAAATTTTTTATAAGCTCCAAATGAGCTTGTCCATTAGGTCAAATATGCCCTGTGACAGGGCATAGTCACAGTGCACTTTTCTTAGTTTTGTGCAGGCTTGTCACAGAGCTCAGTTTAGCTCATCATGGTCTAGTTTTTGGTTTATAAGTAGTCACCCAGGTCTAGTTGAGGTTCCCACTTCTGTTTTCTAGTCCCAGCTTATGGAGTAGCTTATTTTCTAGCTGCAAATTGGTGGGTGGAAACTGCTTTTAGCACATAAGCTCTCATAATCAAATCTAAGTAGCTTGTATTTCAGAGGGGTAGAGCAGTTGATACTTGTTTCATTTTGGTACTTTTAGCATTTTACAACTTCTGTAATCAATTGGTAGCTTATTGTGGTCTTTGGCTTATCCTAAGTGCTTATCCATAAGCACTTTGCATTGCAGTTGCATAATCCAACACACAACCCTCTGTTTTTATATTTTTCCTAGAATAAGAATATTATTTTAGACTTTTCCTGAATTTTTCATATTTTTCTAGGTCAGTTTGCTATTTTTCTTAATTAAAAACAGTTTTTAGGCCATTTTAATTAGCTTTTAATACAATTAATTCAGAAAAGTTTCAAAAAAATAAGTTTTAATTTTTCCTAGGTTAAGATAAATATAAAAAGTCAAAAAAATATTTTTCTAGATTTTTCATAATTTAATTTGTAATTTTTAGCAATTTAATTAGTTAAAAATAGTTTTTAATTCATAAAAAATAGAAAAATAATCAGAAAAATACAAAATTAGTTTTGAAAATTCTTTTTAGTTATTTTAGATTTTTCCAAGTCATAATTTAATTTTCTAGCTTTATTTCATATTTTCTTGTATTTTAGGGTATTATTAATTAAGTAAAAATAGTTTTTAATTAATAATAATTAGATAAATAGTCATAAAAATAATTTTCTTTTTCTTAAAATTTTCTCTTATCATTAGGTTTGTAAAAATGTCATTTTCATATTTTTAGGATTAATATTGCTTCAGTTTCACATTTTCTTTTGTACGTCACGTAGTTTTTAATTTAAGTTTATAAAAGAAAAATCAAAAACATTAGATTTTAAAAATAGTGATAGCGTTTATTTTATAAAATTTATCTTTTTAATTTTCTTTAATTTGCATTTAAGCCCCTGTAGTTTATGTACTTTTTCCTTAGTTATAATAAATCACAACTCTTTTCCGTTCAAATCCTCTCGATCACTATACGTTTGACTATTCTCGCACAGCTCGTTGGGACATAACGACCTGGGGAAACACTATACTCTCCTGGACTTCATTGCATTTGTTTCCAGGCTGTTTTAAGTTTGTTACGGTTAGCCATTCACAAGTGGCTAGCTTGCGTGATAAAACTTGACCGTCTGGGAGCGAATCATTTTGGCATGGCAAAAGCTGGATGACATAAAATGAAACCGTCTTTTGCAGCCAATAATATATATTTGAGCCAGCCTACAAACATCCTGAGTATAATGATATTTTAAGGTGTTTGTTTTCAATTATTTGTATACATTTAGCGTTTGAAGCAACAATGTTTCAAATCTGCTCCAAAACAACGCCGAGTTTTTAGAGCATTTTTCTCACGACGCTTTTTATATAAAAGAAAAATGTCGGAGGCTGTGATGATAGACTTAAATTGTTTTTTATACTTTAGGCAAAACTGAGATTATCTACATCTTGGCGAGGCAGGTTGTTAACTTTGCAGCCATGGTAGGTTGATCATCTTTTTCATACTTTACGAATCTGAGCATTATCAAGTGCGCCATCATTTTATGCCTATGATTTTTTTAGCTACCCTTTTATGCTTTGGAAGTCTCTAATTTATCGTTCCAAAATACAAAGCTTAATGGACTATCAAAGATATATGTTTGGATATATGTTTGTATCTTAGGTTTCTGCCTACATGTAACTGACTCTATGTTTTTTTTTAACACTCTCTTGTAGATACATAAAAAGCATTCGTCTTTTTTTTTTGGCAACCACGATATCTGACCCATTGCACAAATATCTTTTGTCCAATTTATGGAAAACATCATTTGTTACTAAAAGTTGTTAATATGTTGTGTATAATCTGTAGCCATAATTATAAGTGCTATTAAATGTAGTCATAATTATTAATCTCTTTTATAAATGCTATAAGGTATCTTTCATTTAGTTGTCATCATAGTGTGACGTTCTAGGTATATAGTTCTATTTGCTTAAATTTTGACATTCTTTTTTAAGATCTATATGTGCGCATAAGTATTGATTTTATAAAGATCTTAAAGTATGATATGTCGCCATAAGAACTATGTTAACTCCATGCTATTTGTTTTGATCTTTGTCATAAAATTGGTGTCTAAACGTTAGTCTTCATTTTACGTGTATGTTTATTTAAACTTTCCGATGTCTTTTAAAGCTTCATTTGTGCTCATAAATATTCGTTTTGTACACTTTGTGTAATCTATGGTTATAAATGTCTTGTCATATCCGATAAAGTTAAATATGTTGTCATAAATACTGATTTTGTGTGCTTTTTGGAACCGCTGTTACCGCACTTAAAATTATAAGGATTTTTTATGCGGATTTTTCAAAACACAAAGTTTTACAATTTTTTAGGCAGTGTACCTAACCGTTGTAGTGTAGCATAGGCAAGTCTGGGGGATTGATTGTTCTCTAGGAGAATAGTGAGATAGGCTCAAAGTGTACGTCGAATTAGGTCTAAGGATTGAGTAGATTATTTTTGGTCTTTTATATTTTATATGAAAGCAAGTAAAATCTCTGGTTTAAAGAGTTTGGTTTTTTAAACTAATAATTAAACTAAATATAATCTAAATGCAAGGAAAGGTAAATTGGTGAACTTCGTATATGAGCAAAGTGTATCTACTTAGAATTCCTTTACTCCCTAGTTATCTTTTATTCATTAGTCGAATTGTCACGTCCTTGCTTAATTAGAGCATTGTATTCCTGAATATCAATTGAGGGTTGGTTATTCCCTAACTCATATGAATTCCGTCTAAATGGGCGGCGCATAAGAATACCTTAATCCCATCTTTCGCGTTGCATTTAAGAATTCATGCATTAAATACAACGAACATCATGTTAATTTAATAATTACGCGTTTAGTCGGACGTTCAAGCTAGTATAATTTGACCTAGTCAGTTTTCCTACTCCTAACGCAAAATTAACTAATCAAACAAGAGACGACACACAATAATTAATAACTATATTTCATGCAATCCTAAGCAAATACTATTAAGTTTAGCCTAGCGTAGTAATTAAAAGAAAAACAAATAAAGAAATCAAACAATCACGTGTAAACATAATTGAATGATTGATTAAATAACTTATCTCTTCAATACATAGGGAGTCTTGGGGCCAAAAGGCCTGAAAAACTGTTGTAATTCGCCCTAAGTTCGGACTTCTAGGTTATCCCAAAGTTGCACACTTACAATGAAAATAATACGAGAATATATATAGTTTTACAGCTATGACGCCACTTGTTAGATCTGACGCCGTCAGCTTGCCGCCTGTTAGGGTTTTGCTCTTTTCACCGACTTATTGTGACGGCTATAGGTTGGGTTCGTGATGTCGTCCCCCTTCAGTATTTTGGTCATGGCAACGTCAGAATGAGACCGTCACCATCGCCTGAGTCGTCACTTGTAATTTCTGAAACTTTAAGATCTTCATGTGGAGTACTTAAGCATTAACGTACATATGGGGTAATAATTTTGACTTTCTAACCCATTACTCCAAAATAAGTAATACTACCATAAGTCTCAATCTTCCCACAACTGTATTTACAAGATATGACTCGACTTATCAACCATGTAAACAACTAGATAATGAACTAAGGTTTTAACATAAATGTTGTAACAATAATGCACTAAAAATGAGTGCATACAAGGAAGGCTACAACGATTTGGATGTAACATTTAGTGGGTTTTAAACAATGCTATTCATTAATATTTCGGAATCCACCGAAATATCATGAGAACCGTGAAAATAATAGGCTCAAAGGGGTTTACTAGGGGTATCTTATACTAAAAATGAGTACATAGCAAGGGTGTGGGATAGTTACTTATCCAATGTAGCCAATGTAATTATAACAAAAACAGTATAAAAACAAGGGTTATTATAATGCCTCTTATCATTTAGTAAATCCTAACCACGTGAATGTGATCTCACTAGCTATATCGGAATGCATCACTAAAGCAAGTTCTAGAATCTATATGCTACCGGTACACTCATAAGCATTATAGGTGAATGCTTTTTCCTATATATCTAAAGGCGAACCTCACATTTTTTGGGTGAAATTTTTTAGTGGTATGGTTTTTGTGTTGGCTATATAACTTCTATCCATGAGACGCTTTATTAAGACTAAAGTTTCACTTGTAAATGTCATAAAAAAAATTAATTTGTGCTAAAATTACCTTTACAAGTGTTTTTTTTCGATTTATTACACACTTACTTAAAAATAAGACAAATAACAAATGTATGACTAGTTTCTAAGATGTCCTTTTTTACCCTCTCTAAACTTAAATTGAACATTTTCCCCAATATTCTTAAAAGTACCAAAATTGATAAAAGAAAAAATAAAACAGATAAAAGAAACTAGTGCTCCCTTGATTATCTCGGTATGAATGGAAAATGAAAATACAGTCAAATCCTCCTCTAAAAAGATAAAATAGTCCTATAATATGCTTTTTGTCCAAAATAAATTGTAAATCTTTAGAAAATGAACACGAAATCTCGCATAAAATCGGCGGTAAATACTATATATATAATAAAACTAAACTAGAAAGCGAATAAGATGTAATGCTTGCAAAATAAATATTTACAGGAATCTGAAAATTTAAAAATTCTGGAAATTTTCAAAAATTAAGTTTCAACAGAAAAACAAAAATTTGGAAAATTGGTTGCTACAGTTAGAGCTGGCAATTTCCGACACGGACCTGTTAACACGACACGACACGACACCGCTCTCTTGGTTTCGTGTCGTCTTAACAGTTTCGTGTCTTAACAGTCCGGACTGTTAAGACACGAATAAAATAATGAGTTTCGTGTCTTAACAGTCCGGACTGTTAAGACACGTTAAGAGACATGTTAAGGGATTATATATATATGTGTTCAAAATAAACCCTAAACCTAAAACACTTTCCTCTTTTGCGCCTCTCTTCTTTCTATCTTTTCATCTTCCTTCTAAGCTGCTTTTTCTTCTTTCTTAACCAAGACCAGCAATCAAAGGGTCAATTGAATCATCTCGTATGTATTTACTTCATGGGTTCATCTTAACTTTCTTTTATTATTGGTTTATTTATTGATTTGAAGTGTTTGTAATAATAGGTATTTGTTGGTGATTATATAAAAGAAGTAGAAGAAGAAAGAAGATGTCTAGTTTTGAAGGTGTTCTTGTTTCTGATCATTGGCTTCAAAGTCAGTTAACACAAGTTCAACTTCGTTCCCTTAAATCCAAGGTTACCTTTTTTTATATTTTTTTAATAGATTTTTAGATTTTATAAATACCCATGATTGATTAATTTTATTGGACATTTTTGTTGAAATGTATAGTTTATTGCATCGGGGGTCGAAATTAGGGATTTGTTGGCCGAATCGGGGGTCGATATGACTAATGGGATCGATTTCGAAGGCTTCCTTAGGGTAAGAAATTAAAAAAAAAAAAAAAATTATGTTTTGCTTAATTGGTTGTGTTGTGACTCATGAGCCGTGGATTGATTACATTGTGTGGGTGGGCAGGCTTACTTGATTACATTGTGTGGGTGGGCAAGCGTATTATTTTGTGGTGGTTTTGTTGTCAAACGCAGCCCAATGGGGGGCATTTGTTGTCAAACGCAGCCCAACGAGGCGTTGTCTGCTGAAATAGCGCCCCAAACGCAGCCCCAAACAATTTCAACAGGGCATTTTTCTCTTGAAATAGCGACCCAAACAACCCCAACAGGGGCATTTTCTCTTGAAATAGCGACCCCAAACGCAGCCCCAAATAGCTTAAAATAATCATCTTGGTCAAAAAATTATGTCCAAACATTGATTCGCCATACATCTTGTCCCATTCGTGATTTGTTCTTGTTCTCAAATCTTTAAGTTAATGTGCAGCTCATAAGCTCACCTTTTTAACTTTTGTTTTATAGGATTTTGATGATTTTCAAAGCACATAGTTGGTAACTAACAATAAGTCGGAATTGAAATTGTATTTGGAGGAGCCAAGAATGGAAAGGACAATGCAACTAGATGTGTTGGCTTTTTGGAGAGCCAATCAGTTTAGATATCCCATACTTGCGAGGATGCTTCAAACTCGGTCAACGTTTGAAGAGGGGATTCAAGAAGGAAGAACTCGAGAAAAATGTCTTTGAATAATGTTGCTTTGTACTGTAAAATCCATTAATGTTGCTTTGTACCTGTAAGTCTGTAACTTATTAACCAGGTCCCTTAGATATGGAAAGTGCATGTATTGTTTCGTTATGTATTTGGTATAAATTTAGTATTTTTGTTAACAGGTCCCTTTACAGGTTCGTGTCGTGTAACCTGTTAATTTTCGTGTCGTGTTCGTGTTCGAAAAAAATGGCACGATTTGTTATCGTGTCATGTTCGTGTTCGACCTTAACAGGTTCGTGTTCGTGTCGTGTCGTGTGGATCTGTTATGCCAGCTCTAGCTACAGTACCTGATGTCGTCACTTTGTAAGGGTGATGCCGTCCAGGTTACCTTACATATTGTTTCGTTTTGTTTTTTGGATAATTTCTGGAAAATTCTAACTTTCAAAATGTGTAAATTTCCTGTAAAACATTTATTGTGACTCGATACAAGCATTTGACTCTAACAAACATGCAAACAAGATAGAATATATGCTAATTGTAAATTGTAAATTTCTCATGTTGAAATTTCGTTCTTTTAAACTAAATATTAATTTCCCTAAACTTATTTTTTTTTTAAATACCTTTATATACAATTAAGACGAAGTTAAAACAAAATAAAAAAATTTCACAAATTATTCGAAACATGAAAATTAAACAATTATAATCAAGCATATATGACTCAAACAAAATTAAAAATAAAAACATCAAACAATTAAAACATGGGTTGCCTCCCACGAAGCGCTTTTCTTTATTTACGAGTCTTGTAGCTATAATCAAAGTCGTGCCCTACTAAGCCACCTTGTTCTTGCTCACATAAGCATCCGTGAGCATCCTAACTACCTCTTTATCAACCTTATATTCTGGACCTAGTGACAAACAACTAATGTAGTAGAGACTTCTTTTCTCAAATATGTAGTTAGAGTCTTTTTTCTTATCTTCCGCACTAGTAACCTCGAATGCACCTTTGTTATCTTTTTCTAGATTAGAAACAAGGCGAAGCACTTCCATCCTATGAGACATCCTATATGTAATTTCATCAATTCCATCTGAAAATTGAACTGTTCCTTCTAAACGATTATAGATCAATTTGGATTCTTCAACAAATGATTTTCCTAACATAACGTGAGATAAGTAACTATCTATTACACCTCCTACATCCTCCAAAATCATGAAGTCAGCCATGTAAGTGAAGTTTCCTATGAAAGCATGCAAACCCTTAACTCTCCTAACAAAATTGCAAATCACACCAGGATACTTAGGGTATTCTTAGTTTTAAATTGCTTATTCATGATATGACCATAATAAATTGAAGACATCACATTGATGGGCGATTCTAAGTTAATAAGAGCTTGATCTATGTGTTTGTATCCAATCATACAAGGAATCTTAATACTGCAAGGATTATCTCTCTTAACCTTAGGGTTGATTCTTATAAAAGAAGGATGTGGGTTATCAATTATGTTCCTATAATAGGCTATTTCTTCTTAGTAGGGTATATATAAAAAAAATTTGTTATCTAACTCTTCCTCTTCACTCCCCTCTTCTATTTCTATATTCGTTATCCTACCTCTTTCTAATTCTTTGTGTTAGGAATTAGAAATTCCATAGTGAAGTGTCGGTCACCCCATATATAATCTAGCATAATTTAGCTCGTAGACATTACGTTATTTACTAGTTATTTAGTTAGCTATTTAGTTTAGAGCAACACCGTGGAGGAAGGACGGGTCTTTACCCTTGTATACCGATCCACAGCCGATAGGAGGTCGTTATGTTTGTAACTATAAATACCTCTACCTCCCAAGGTAGAGGTTGGACCTTCATTCATCTTAATCTAACCTTCTATGTTTTCTTTCACTTTCTCTCTAGAAAGGCTCCCACTTTCTCTCTCTAAAACCTCTAAATAATTCGACCATATTATTGTTTGTTATGTGTTTATGAAATCCAATATCTTTCAATTGGTATCAAGAGCCATGGTTAGATCATCTCTTACATATCTTTGGATTTCTAGTGGTTTTAGGTGTTTTTGAGTTTGAGAAAGTTTTGTGGTTTTGCATCATTTGGTTGATTTCTAGTGTTAAAGTTTGGATTTTGATTGTACTTTTGTGTTTAGGATCATCATAAGTGTTTAGGTTGTGATTTGAAAGGCTTGAATCATCGTGGTTGGGTTGTTTTGGATTGAAAAGTGTGTTTTGGAAGTTTTTCAAGTTAGCGACTTGGCTCACGGTATAACTTTCTTGCTAGCGATTTGCTTCAGAAATAATTAGCGAGTTGTGGTGTTGTTTGGTGGCGAGTTGACCCTAGCGACTTGCCTTTAGAGACAAGCCGACAAAAAGTACACTTAGTGGATTCTCCACTACGGGTAGCGACTTGGGTAGCGACTTGGTGTTAGCGATTTGGTGCTTAGCGAGTTGCTCTTTAGCGACTTGACAACTTAGCGACTTGGAGCTTAGCGACTTGCTGTCAAAATTTTCCTAGCGACTTGGTTCTTAGCGAGTTGCTCTTTAGCGACTTAGCTGTTTAGCGACTTGGTGCTTAGCGACTTGGTGCTTAGCGACTTGGTTCAAGTGTTATAGCGACTTGGTTGATTTTTACGAAGAAGAGGTTTGACCAAAGTTGACTTTTTACGTCAAAACTTCAAACGGCCATAACTTTTGATCCAGTAACTCCGTTTTCAATGAAATACCGTCAAAACGACCGAACAGTGAATATTGTGAGGTTTCACCACGATGTCGTGAAACGAATTTTCGAGGCCCAAATCCCTCCGAAGGAAGTTATTGAGGTTTTAAGTTTTAGACCCAAAATTCTCCGTAAAACGTGCATCAACCAATCCAAATCTCAACCAATCAACATTTCGACTTTTCCTACGAACAATATAAAGCCCTATCACACAATCGTCTTTCATTGTATCGATCCATCATCATCTTAACACATTCCATTGGTCATTGCTTAACGGTTTGGTTTTGATTTTAGTAAAATCCCGAAAGATTTTATTTCTCGGTTTGAATCATAGACTTGTAAAATCCGTGCATTCTACCACATCATGTCCTACTCTCTCGACCCAATGATTTGAAGTACTCAAACCGTATGATGTCAGACAACCATGAGAATATTAGCTATTACGATCGAATACGATGATGGAATCAATCAATGATGACTTGAGTTCTTCATGCTCGAGTCCAATGAAAAGAATTGCACTGCTTGGACTACGAATGCCATGCAAAAGGAAAGTAGCATTGAATCTTATCAACAACTTCACTCACACCTTATGTTACTCACACCGATTGGAATGGAACGAACATGCATTGCCCTTTTCCGTCAAGACTTATCCACATTAACGGAGCAAGACTATTGAACTTAGAACAATTGGAACAACAACTTGATAAAGAGAAGGTTCAAGAGGTTAGTTCGGTCGCACTTCAAGTGATCCACAACCAATTTGATCATTCATCGGTGGGAATTTACATCGATTATGATCAAGACATGACCGAAATGTCTTTCAAGAGACACACCTTTGGAATGGAAATTAGCGTGTTCATTGAGACGTTCATACAACTCATGGATAATGTGAGAAGTACATTGAGGAAGTTACATAACATAGTTGTGATAAGTTGGGTAATGTATCCGTTGAAGAATCGGGTGTTGTTGAATGCGAATGTCGAGTCAACATATAATGATGAGTCGGGTAAAGCACCGAGATGATGGATCGCTTGGCACTCGAATACGAGGCTCGAGATTGATAAGCTTGACACATCCGGTGGTCCGGTGACTCTTGTTACACATGATGTGGATGCAGATATCGGACTGTAAATTGAGCGGTGTCATGTAATGAGGTACCCTTTCTGCTCAATATAGTGCATCGCTAAAGTACTTAAACAAACCGATCATGATGTTGACACATGACTTTGTTAAATCTTACAGAATCGAGGTGAGTCTCGAGATTAAGTGTTTCAAAACAAACAATAAGGTTGATAAAAGGGCTTTTGATGAACTTTCAAACAAATTCTCAAATCTTGAAAACATTGCATTTCACTTGAAATTGCGATACAAAGTAAAGAAGAAAGTTTCCAAATTAACAAACCATGTAAAATCGGAACTTCACGAATTCCGTGAACTTTTGAAATGAACACTTTGAAAGCTCACCAAGACAAAGAATCAACCATCAACAATTTGATGAAACATATTTCGGTATGCATGTGAAAAGTAATTTGGTTACAAGTAATTCGATGTTAATGCTATTGATGATATTCAAATGAGAAATGATGAATTAGTGTTTGTGTGGCCAAATTACTAAAGGAAAACGAGTCTTTGAGAAAGAATCACATACAACAAAGTGACTCACAAAGAAGCTAGAACTAAGTCAATGGAAACAAACTCTTTGATAGCAAAATTGATGATCTCAAAGCTCATCTTCGGAAAAGAGTTTCGCTATTGTTGCTTTAAAAATGAGCTCGAGAAAAACAACAGGAATAGTGTGAACACTAAGTTTTAAAACCATCAAACTTGGGAAACCGGTTATTAGACAACCGAATGCGTTTAGATCTCGAACGACCAAAATTTTCAAAACGCGGTTTGCCTCCCAAGTTGATGCGAAACAAGTTTTGACAAAACCGGTCACTTCACCTCACTTGCCTAGGAAAATTGATATGAATGACTTGTATAAGAACTCTTATCTTGAAGTGGCTAGAAAGAAGGCACATAATCGTAAAGATGGAATTTTAGGTGCAAGACCTAGGATGATGATTTCTTCAAAATTTCAAGGCATCGCTAGTAGTTCTAAACCATTACCTAGGAACACTAATCTAAAGACTAGGGATTGGCGTACATCTAAGAGTAGTTGCGTTTCGATTAAAGCTATTCCATAGTGAGATCACTCTAAGAAATCTAGATCTATTTCGAATCCAAACAAGTCGTTTGCTCAAAGTGTCTGGAATGTATCTTTAATGCTAATCATGATAAATGTTTCACAAAATCCACGAAGAATGTAAATGCTCATGCAATGGTACAACTGTTAAGTCTAGGATTCACACTAAGTCATCCACAAAGTGCATATGAAGCAAATGAAACCAAAAGCCTCACCTAGATGGTTACCAACTGCTAAATCTTTGGAAACTAGGAATAAGGATAACTCTCTCACTATGCATAAGATGCCTAACAATCCTAGACCTTGCCATAAGTGGATACCATCCGGTAGAATTTTTAAGGATGCTAGACTTGGGTGGATACCTACAGGAAAGATGTTTACCAATAGCATTCTCAATGTTGACCGTGAAACCCCAAAGGGTTTGGATATCGATGTCACTAACCATAATATATGCAATCAAGTTTGTAATATTAGTGCGGTAGTCCTTACTCGATTGCAGATACTTGATCCTTCAATACATGGATGGCTTAAAGTATGGATAACAAAAGGATTGATATCTCATAATTCACGGGTTCTAGTTACTCAACATTGATATTCAATAGGCTATGACGTCTGCTCACATCGATTCAGCCTCGACTTCAAAGAAAAGAAATGTATGCGTCACAAGATTATATTCAAGAAGAGAAATCTTCTTATGACGTATGAACACAACTGCTCATGCCTCGTTCCTCAAAGAAAAGAAAAGTATGCGTGTCGGTGCGCTTTATCTTACGAAGAGAAATCTTCTATTATGACCATTCTCATCAACATGCTTCATGCTTTTCCATGTGCTTCGATTATCAAGTGAACCGGGCTACCGTTGATTGTTTTCTTATTCCACTTGCTCAACTATAATGAAGATGGAGACATCATGTGCTAATGTTGCAGGGGAGAAGTGTAAATAGACTACATTTGGTTAAGATATTCACTTATTTAATCAAGAATGACATCTCCTTATGCAATTCTTGAGGGGGAGAAGAAGTGTGAATTTTTTGCATGATTGATTAATATTTGAGAATATATGGTCAAACGGCTCCTAACTCATGTAAGAACCGAGCTTCTTCTTATCGGGTCATCTTTACATGGAGTCTCTTCTTAAGAGCCGTTGGTTGACATCTTCACTCAGATTGATGAGTTTATCGACAAAGTGCTTCCGGTTAATGCTTCACGTACACATCAACATGATGATTCTGAACAATCTCTCTGTTCTTGTTTGATGTGATTGGTAGTTTGGTGTTACCATCTTATGTGTTCGTTGTAGCCCGATTGTCGATTTCCTTGATGAACATCTTTCGTTCTTGTTTGATTGGGAGGATCTTAATTAAGGGATTTGCAAGATGTAAGTTAATTGGGAAGCTTTTGGTGATGTTCTTATTTTTGGTGAGTTGAAGATGTTAACTATCTATTCCCCAATGGACAATCTTGAAGAAGGTCGAGTCTGATCGGTTCTACATTTTCGATATATGGTAGAAGACTAAAGACGAGTTGCATTTAACGATCTAAAGACTTCTTCTTAACTGGGTTGTTATCAAACAGATTGTCGGTTTAAGGAGAGCACTAATTGGGGAGAGTGATATGTCGATTAATCCCAGTTAGACTTGCTCATTCATTCTTGACAAGTTGATTCTCACAAGATATATAATGTTTTTCTCAAAAGATTTCGAGTATACGGGCTTATAATATGTTGCTGATTCTGAAGTATCAAAACCAGCAAGGGGGAAGGAGACAAGCATCTAAATGCGAGTAAACTTGATGAGCTTAACACTTCTAAGTAATTGAAGATATCCCGGGAAGACAAATGTTATTACCGCAGAGAAACTCAAGGTTTGACTCATGGCGAGTAAACTTGATGAACTTAACTCTTCTAAGTGATTGAAGATATCCCGGGAAAACAAATGTCATGACCGTAGAGAAACTCAAGGTTTTACTCATCAAAGCGTTTAGTGTTCTTATTCCAACTACGCGGGGGAAGAGATGTAAGAGTTAGTTTCTGATGATGAAAGAAGGTACACAAGTGTGTGATGATTTCGATGTTATCGCAATCATCAGGGGAGAGAGAATTGTGTACATTGGGGATGCTCAGCTGTTTCACTTGAGGGCTTAATCTGTGATTCAGAGATATAATCACTTATTCCGGAGTTGACATCCGCAGAGATTGTCACCCGCAGAGATAATCAGTGATTTGGCCTGCTTCTTCAATGTTATCGGTTATTCTCTCTTTGGGCATTCGGGTACTTCGGGTTCTTGAGCTTCATACACTTTCTTCGTGGGAGAGAAAAGTATACATCGGGTTATTCTTTGGCTATTGGACTTAATCTGCTACTTGATGGTATAAGTTTCTTTGTCTTGGTATGTGTATTCGGGTTCGTGAGCTCTAGTCTAAGAGACCGATCGCATCAATTCAACTACTCGGGAATTGTTCTCTTGACACCTTTTGGAATGGATCGCTTGACGTCGGTTGAAAAGGAAATTTGAGAAGATTGTTTTATGTGTGGGATGATACGATGTTGTTCTTCTTGTTGATGATATAACCTCGAACGAAGAATCACGGTGATTATTCTTGAAAGGAGCAATGGATTTATGATAATGGTGTGCTTCTCATGCACTGGCTAAGGCAAGCTTGAAATAGAGCTTGAATCCTTTCACTATAGGATTTTCGGTTTGGGGAAGTCGCCAAAGTCTCTTTTCGGATGGTTCAATTTCTTTCTACTATGCAAGAGCCACGGAAGCTTTGGTGGTGAATGTTTAAGAGTTGATGACTTCTATCTTCTACGATGTGTCGCTCGATATCCTTATCTCGGTACTCGTATCATCATCTTCTTTACTATATCATCTTTCTATCTTTGTATATATTTATTCAAAAGCAAAATACAAAAATATAAAACCAAACAAATCAAAATACAAAAATATAAAACCAACAAAAGAAAATAGAAAAATATAAAATATTCAAAACCCATAAAATCGAAAATTTGAAAAATACCAAAATATGTTTTCCTAGACATGTCTTCGGTATCGATAACATCTACGGTCTTAGAAATGTCATTCAATAATGGCACGGGACTTTAGATGAAGTTCGAGCAGGAGGTGTAAATATTCTTTTCTAAACATGTCACAAATCTAATGGCTTGCGCTATTTTGATCAGAACCCGTGCTTAAACTATGGCTTGCTATCATTTCGAGATAGCAACCCGCTCTTAAAAGGAAGGAAAGTGCTACGCTTAAACGTTTTTCACAAATTTCGTGCACTTATCCTAAAACAAAATGAGGAAAGTATGTCAAGGATCTTGTTCCTACACAAATGTTTTTCCGTCTATAATTCTTCAGAAAAATATTTGTTGTTTTTAAAAAATGGTGGTAAATGAGTTGCTTGAAATACAATCAGTTTCAGAGTTTTCATTAAAATTGAAAACTCAATCAATGACTTCAGCGCTTTTAAACTTTTCAGAAATCTAAGTCATTGATTGAAAGGGAGAATGTTTTCAAATCTATATCATCTAACGAGATTATCTTAATCATCCTACATGCTTATCTGTAAAATACAATTGCCTATGTTGAAGGACTAGGTTTTCTAGGATGTGATTGTTAGGTTTAGATGATTAGAGTTTGATGAACACATTTATTCCCATACCTTTTATGATCTGATTGATATGTTGAATTGACTTTTACTAGTCGATTGCTGTTTGGGTGATGTCGACCACCATATATTTGTATGTGTGTTCACTAACGTATGCAGGTATATTGGTATAAAAGAATGTTCCCGATCCGGATCCCACAATTGAAGATGATTGGATGCCGAAAGGAAAGGGTAACCATATCTTGGGTTGACAAATGAAGAAACGGAGCTTAATTGGACTTCAATGGAGAGTTGGCATAAATGCAACGTAAGAGGTCTCACTGCATCAGCAGATGGTTTTCTTCTAAGTGATTGAAGAAACGGAGCTTAATTTGACCTCGGTTGGCATTCAAATGCAACGTAAGAAGAAGTCTCATCGCATCGCAGACGGTTTTCTTCCAAACCCTACAAAGAACAACAACGAAGCTTCTCAACCACTAACGTATCTTTGTGCGGGATACCATTTTAAACAATTTTGAATAAATTTGAATAAATTGTTTTGAAAATGGAATATATTGTTTTGAAAATATATTGGACTAAATTTTGAAAATCACGGACTTCATTTTATCAAAACTTAAGTCACTCAATTATCGACTTCGGTCATCGATTGAGGGGAGAGTGATTTAATTTAAAATATTTTCATACAATATATCTTCAAAAAGTCCGCTTTGTACAACAAAAGTGGTGATCTAAAGATTTAATGTTATGTCATGGTATGATTTTTCTTTAGAATCAAGGTCTTTCAAAATGAAATCTTTTCGTTCTTGTTTGATTGTGAAATTGTTTTGTTTTACTTAAAAGATCTCTTAAAACTATCATACCGACACTAACAATCTTTAATGTCTTAAAATGGTCCAGATCTGTCATCTTTCAAAATTGAATCTTGCCACGTCTTTCCCAAATTTTTGATTTAAATCGGTTGGGATCACAAATCTCAAATGGTTTGATATTTCGATCGGGGTAGAGATCGCGTTTTAAATCTCAAATGCTTTTAAATGGAATTGGTTTTAGTCCTTTAAAGGCACTCCCGCCTCCATGTGCCAAACGATTTCAATATACATAATGCACATGTTGAGGAGGAGGACTTATCCAAAAACCAGATGAGTATTTAAACAAGGCCACATTTTCTCCCATGTTTTCTAAACCTAATTAAATCACTTGGGATCCAAAATCTCAAAGGGTTTGATATTTTTGATCGGGGGAGACTTTGTGATTTAATAATGAAATTTGATAAAAGGTGATCATTTTGATTCAATTGTGCAGGCTGCTCTCTCATATGTGCTAAACGCTTTCGAATCTTGAAGCACATATTGAGGGGGAGCATTTTAAAGGAAAATAAACTATCGAGGTACAAAAGCTTTTATGTTTTCACATAAAGTACCTTGATTGAGTTTTCAAATGGTTTCTTAATGGCTCATGTGATTGTGGATGTGCTTCAAATTAACTCTTGCCTCTATGTGATAAAATGTTTTCAAATATCCTATGCACATATTGAGGGGGAGAATTTTACCATGAAAATCAAATGGCTTTTTCGTATGAAAATTGTGATCAAAGAAAATATTTCAAAGTCCTCTTGCCTCCTTGTGCTAAACAATTTCTAAATCATACGCACATGTTGAGGGGGAGGTTTTCTAAATGATCAAAACTATTAAGGTACAAAATGCTTTGATCTCGTATCACAAGTACCTTGATTGTTTTTCCAAATGATTTTTCAATTGGTTTCAAGGAAGAATGAACTGTACCAAAAGACCGACCATTTTACTTTATGTATGGAGTTATAAGGATGGTTAGGTTAGGTATTCGTTCCCACGATCCGCCAGAACCGGAGGGATCTACCCAGGGACAATCCACTAGATAGTGTAGAGTCCTTAGGTATGATGAAAAAAGGAGAAAAATGAGAATTGGGAAGAGTGCGGACTGAGACAGAGCTAGTACTGGAATTAACCCAACAAGGTTCTAGTTATGAAGTCTCGGTAAGCATCAAGGGTTGAAGAATGAAAAGAATTGAATGTGAAAAGGGTGAAAAGAAATAACCTCCATCAATTCAACCTTAGGCGTAAACCGGGTTCAATACATATGCTACTAGTTGTTACTAAGGTAACACCGGTATTGAAGACAAGAAGTCATGGACCCAAAGGACGATCGCACTAAACTTCCCAAGCCACTCAAGTTCCTCTTAAAAGGGCTTGTTTCATTCTCACGGGAACCGACATAATCTATCGACTTTCTCTTAGAGATGGTTGATATTGAAGTAGAGACCCTCTCCCTAGTCTCCCAAGACAGAACCAAATGAGCACTATTGAGTCTAGAGCCAAGAGATCATCCACAATATCTCGTTAGGACACTAAATTCTTGAAGACTTGCTTTTTACACAATGTGGAAAGTAAGTATATATTAAGAGTCCCACGATTATCCTTGTGGTATTGCCGAACATCCGAGTGATATGTAAAATATTCACAATGAAGATGGAAATCCTTCTAGAGCCAACATCAAACAAGCTCTTGGTGGGTGACATGTGAAATCTTGCAAAAGATCAAGCTTGTGACAACCGGATAGAAACGATGGGAGATTCATTCTTGAATCAACCTTGGTCCAGAATGGAATTGACGAATACTTTTGGAAAACCGCTCGATGTGCAAACCTTCTTTCTCTAGCACGTCGAATGTGTATTCATTTCAAATTCAAAAGTATATCCGATTGAAAATGCTTTTAGAAAACCGCTCGATGTGCGAATCTCTTCTTTTCGCTAGCACATCGAATGTGTACTCATTCTCTAATACAAAAGTATTTTGATTGAAAATTGATCTTTCTCATAAAACCTTCGTCAGATTGCAAAACTCTTTCTTCAAGCAATACGCGATTGTTTTTCAAATCATTTTCATCAATCGCTGAATCTCAATTTGTTGGTTCACTCACTCCGTGTTGTCTTCTTTGAGACGTTCGGTTTGAGAACGGCTAGACAATTGCGAAACCTTGTCAAGGAGATTCTTAGGAATCCTACCGATCACAGCAAGACTTGTCTCGATCAACGGGAACCGTGGGCGTGTACCTCAATTCAACGAAGTGATCAAAGACACTTTCGTGTGTTTTATTGCTAATCGTTGTTTGCGGTACATTTTGATTGCGGTGATCGTAATTGAGGAGTCAATCTAAAACCGCATGCTCACAACATCCACACTTAATTGAAGAAATCATGATCGGTGCATAATCTACATAACACGGTTCGATATTTCTATACTATGCTTCGCTTCTGTTGCTACAAATATCATGAACCAAGAAAGCTTCCGCTACTCGATGGAAAGATGTCATGATTCAAAAGTGTGAGCATGTCGGTCCGAAAGTCACATAAACACATGATGGCAACACAATAAAGGGTGATCCGAGATTTATCGTGGTGATGATCTCAATGAAAGCTCAAGATCATCAAAGATGTGGATCGCTTAAAGGCCTCCACCGAAAGTACTAAGCACTCGGACTTTGAAGTATCATCGCTAAAGCACAAATGATGCGGAAGTTGAAGAATTTAAGTCTACGAGCTCAAGACTAAAGATTAAATAGAATGCTAGGATTCAAAATGTAAAACATGGGGTGACCTCCTTAGGGAGATTGTTAGGAATTAGAAATTCCATAGTGAAGTGTCGGTCACCCCATATATAATCTAGCATAATTTAGCTCGTAGACATTACGTTATTTACTAGTTATTTAGTTTAGAGCAACACCGTGGAGGAAGGACGGTCTTTACCCATCGTGACACCGATCCACAGCCGATAGGAGGTCGTTATGTTTGTAACTATAAATACCCTCTACCTCCCAAGGTAGAGGGTTGGACCTTTCATTCATCTTAATCTAACCTTCTATGTTTTCTTTCACTTTCTCTCTCTAGAAAGGCTCCCACTTTCTCTCTCTAAAACCTCTAAATAATTCGACCATATTATTGTTTGTTATGTGTTTATGAAATCCAATATCTTTCACTTTGTCTGAATCATCACTATAGGTAGAGTGACATCCGACGCATTGATTGTGTTTTCAAGCTCATCATCAATAAACCTATTTAGCTGCAGAAGCTTACTAATTTCTTGAATAATTTGGTCTTGCAATGAGATTGTTGCATTTGGTGAAGTAGTTTGAGGTAATGGATATGTAGGTAAGTATTGCGGTTTCGTGTCCTCCATAATGGTAAACAGAATAGTCAATGAAAAAGTTTTACAAACAAAAACACAAAGAAAAGATAGGCTAAAAGAAAGCTACAAAATAAAAATAAAAATCTCACTTGATAGGAATCTAGTGATTAGACCTAAACGAAATAGAAATCACAATCTAGACTATTCTCCGGCAGCGGCGCCAAAAACATGATATGGATTTTCCAAAACACAAGAAGTTTTACAATCTCCTAGGCAATGTACCTAACCTTTGTAGTGGAATATATGCAAGTCCGAGGGATTGACCGTTCTCTAGGGGAATAGTGAGGTAGGCTTGAAGTGTACGTTGAATTAAGACTAAGGGTTGAGGGAAGATTATTTTTGGTCTTTTATATTTTATATGAAACAAGTAAAATCTAGGGTTTAAAGAGTTTGGGTTTTTAAACTAATAATTAAACTAAATCTAATCTAAATGCGAGAAAAAGTAAATTGGTGAACTTCGTATATGAGTAAAGTGTATCTACTTAGAATTCAACTACTCCCTAGTTATCTTTTATTGATTAGTCGAATTGTCACGTCCTTATTTAATTAGAGCGTTGTATTCCTTAATATCAATTGAGGGTTGGTTATTCCTTAACTCCTATGAATTCCGTCGAAATGGGCGGCGCCTAAGAATGCCTTAATCCCATCTTTCGCGTTGCATTTAAGAATTCACGCATTAAATACAACGAACATCAAGTTAATTTGATACTACGCGTTTAGTCGGACGTTCAACTAGTATAATTTAACTTAGCCAGTTTTCCTACTACTAACGCAAAATCAACTAATCAAACAAGAGATGACACACAATAATCAATAACTACGTTTCATGCAATCCTAAGCAAATACTATTAAGTTTAGCCTAGCATAGTAATGAAAAGAAAAGCGTATAAAGAAATTAAACAATCACACGTACACATAATTGAATGATTGATTAAATAACTTATCTCTTCAATAAATAGGGAGTCTTGGGGCCAAAAGGCCTGAAAAATTGCTATAATTTGCCATAAGTTCGGACTTCTAGGTTATCCCAAAGTTGCACACTTACTATAAAAATAATACGATAATCTATATAGTTTTACAACTGTGACGACGTCACTTGTTAGATGTGTATCTAACGTCGTCAGTTCACCGTCAATTAGGGCTTCGCTCTTTGCACCGACTTATTGTGACGGCGTTAGGTTGGGTTCGTGACGGCGTCAGGTTGGGTTATTGACGCCGTCTTCTTTATGTATTTTGGTATGACGCCTTCAAAATGAGGTCGTCACCATCGCCTAATTCGTCACTTGTAATTTATGAAACTTCAATATCTTCAATTTCTCAAATGACTGTGTCATGTAGGGCCTGTCACGCCGTCACGGCTCCTTTTCTGTGACGTTTTTCACGATGTTGTTGTTTTCTTCATTTTTCGGTCCAATCGAGCCTAAATGTACCATTCCAACATTTGCTTCCCAAGTAGCTAAAACTCAAATAAAAATGATTTAGGGCAATAAATGATAGAATATGTACGAATTTAGAGGTCAAATGACCCCTTAAAAATGTATAAAATTACACCTCATCAATTTTTTCATTTGCGTCTTATGAGACTTGCATCAAACCAAAGGCCTTTAATAGAATCAACACAACCTTGTTTTAAAACGGTTTTAACATTTTACTTTTGGTATAAAAGGTCACATAAAAGCCTATGATGATAGACTTTAAATACTCCTTCCGTCCCAAATTATAAGTCCATTTTTTAATTTTCAAAGTCTTTTTCTTCCGACTTTGACCTTAATTATTTTTTTTTCGTGTTATATAATACTTGATGAAAAGTATATAAATAAAAATGCATTTAAATCACATATCTATTTATATATTTTACAACAAGTATTACTAACACTAAAAGAAATAATTAAAATCAAAGTTGGTATAAAATGACTTTGAAAAAGTCAAAATGGACTTATAATTTGGGACGGATGGAGTACTTTTTTAGAGTTTTGACAAAACTGAGATTATCTGCAGTTTGGCGGGCCAACTTATTAACTTTGCAGCCATAGCATATTGATCCTCTTTTTGCCTGATATTTTATGAATCTTAGCCTTATCAAACGAGGCATTTTAACTAAAAAAAGGGTGGGGAACAGAAAAAGATGTGGCGAAAGTAAATTTGGTGCAAATTATTTCACCGGATCCTCTTCTTTTTCCCATCTTTCTTTAGCTAAGTCCACTTTATCACTAATCTTAACTTTTTGAGTCATATATTTAATTTTCGTTTACCACGGTTCACACATAAAACTCTTAGACCTTTCTAAAACTTCGTATCCTTTGTTATAATTGTTTTAACATATTTTAAATCATTTGGATGCATGATTAAATGCCATCATTTTGAACTGTAAATGTATAAACCAAATGGTGTTGTCTTGATGCATCTTTATGTGACCAACCCACTTTAGTTAATGACTCCTTCCAGACAACAAGCATACAAAAAACTAATTTGGATGATACTTGGTTGGCTATGATGATTCGATTACCCGGTTAGTTGTGAATCTGGCATGGGCAAAACTAAACGACATACAATGCAACTAGGTTTTACAACAAACAAAATATCTGAGCCAATACCTAAATATTATATGTCCAAGCGTATTCATGATCTGATTTTCTCCTCTACGCTGTGTATTTGATGTCTATGGTCTATAGCCATATATTATAGGGTTTATAGACAGATAGGTTACCCAACTTTTCAACTTTATTCGCCTAAGTTACCAAACTTTTTTTTGTTCAAACAGGTTACTTAACTAAAAAAATGCTACATTTAGGTTACTGAATTTCTAAAACGCTACATTTAGGTTACTTAACTTACCTAAAAAATGCATTTGGGTTACTTTGATTACACTGAAAAAATAGAGGTTGAATGCTTAACTAAAGTTCAGTAACCTAAGTGAACAAAATAAAAGTTTGATAACTTAGGCGAATAAAGTTGGAAAGTTGGGTAACCTATCTGTCTATAAACCCTATATTATAATTCCTATGAACTATTGTCATGATTGTTGATTGATTTTATAAGCATTATAAGTATACTTATCATGTGTCTATTGGAATATATACGTACTCGATTATTAATTACTTGGAATATATGCAATTTATATACATATGCTCTATTAAAAACACTGATGCGTATGCTTTATGATATAAACTTATACATGAAATTGCGTCCATCATTTAGCTATATCCATTTATTTTACAGCAGATTACATTTATTGTTGCTTTTATAAATAACAAGAAACATAAAAGACGAAAAGTGTTTGACCAAATCCACGAAACATATAATTGATATAGAGTTTACTTATAATGGAGAGAAGAATTTGTACACTGTTGATGCTATGGCATCAGATAACCTCGAGTTAACTATCGTCTTGGACTCAATGTTCAAGAAGATGTCTATTTGAGCACAACGTTTACCTAAAGAAATATGGGAAACAAAAGAAGATATTCCGATGATGAGAATACTTTGTATTTTGTAAGATTTTAGATTCGCATGATGAAAAACCAAAATCATTCATGAACCTTGATGTTATTCATTATGCATCATCTTTTATCTTAGATCGATACCACTTTCAACCACTTAATCCATGTTAAGAGCATGAGTTAGCAAACCATAAATTGTACAATTGTTTACTTTATGATTTAACAGTTGATGCTCTAAACACATATAAGTTGCTCGAGAACAAGATCACGCATTGCCATAAGTACTTAGATTCGTTTTCTTGCATTTACATTTTACTGCCAAAAGTCTAACTATTTTATGTGTATCTATATGAAGGCATCAGATGAATTATCTAATGTCAACCTATTGGAACGTCTAGCAGAAAGACATAGGGTTGCGAATGCATTGCCACGTTTATATGTCGCCGTGTTCATCCCAACACTTGATGTAAATAAGGGAATATGCTATAAACATCATGAAAATATTATGGATACTTGAGTCTCCGTTGAATCACACTCAGCTAGAAGCCGAGAATTATGCAGGTTTGGACTTCTCCATGTTATACGATCATGCATGTTCATATAATCCGAATTGCATAATTTATAACCATAAGCGTTTCGTCATATCTCTTGAAGTCGGTATTTTTTCTATTATTGCGCAATTTATGATAGATGGAAACTCTATTTGAACAAAACAGTTAAAGAATTGGAAGTATATGACTCAAAGGAGATCATAGCTTTTCCAGATGTACCAGAACAAAGAAGATCCTTCCCTTCTTCGAGTATCTTCTACTTTCTAAAGCCCGAACATCTTCAAAAATTTTCTCCAACTTTTTATATAACACACACATGTTTTTAGTAATCTTTGTTGTCAAATTGTTCATCAACTTTGTATGAAGAGATGGCATGATATCCTTTACTTCAAAGGTTTGAGGAAAAAGAGTCCAGGCTCTGAAAGATTGTTGCGTTAGATGATGAGAATGTTGTTGATCATAATGATATCATCATCATCATTATTATCGTCATCATCATCATTTATCTCAATGATCTCTCGAAGCTTGGATTGTTTTTCCTCATGCCTCGAACGTAAAAGAAGGAATAGTTTACAGTTAATGTACAATGTACAATTAATATATAATGTAAATGTAATAATATTAGAACCTAAGTTAACAACAAGAGTTTGCTTCATATCCTTGATGTCACCCATTTTCGTCCACTCTTACTTTCAGCTCGTCATTGTTTATTTGCTCCTAAGACTTTGTAACTACTATACAAAATTCTAAATTTTAAAATAAACGAACAAATATTACACCCATACCAAAAATAATCAGTACCGAATATAAGATTAAATTGGCCTAACCTCAACGCGGGACATCACAATTTCTCGATATATATTTTAAACAAATATCTCTCTGAATCTCCCTCCAATCTTGTGTATGTCACTAATGACATCCTTAATGATGTCACTAATGCTTAGAGCATTAGGTGTAGTCACCCAATCCAAAGCCAAAAAATGGTGTGATGTCTTGCCACATTACCATTTTTGCTTTCACTTCTTTATCACTCACACACCCACTTTTGGGACCCAACATACCCAATTAAAATACAAAGTCAACATAAAAATCAATTCAAAAAGAACAAAAAATTCTTTTTGGTGCAAGCGAGTTCACTCACTTTTGTTTTAGTGCAAGAGGCGCGAGAGGGGGGTGTGTGTAGTGGCTTGGCGTGGCTCAAGCCAAAAGGGTGTGTTAGATATTAGCTTTTCACATACACATCAAATAATAACACAAAGTAGCATATAGATGGAATTCTAGAGAAAGAAAGTTAGAGGTTTAGGGAGCTTAGTGAGAGAAAGTGAAAGATATTATTATGAGCTCCAACTCTCTACCTTGGGAGGTAGAGTATTTATAGTCTTACACAAATCGCCACACTATGGGTCGTGGATCGGGCATATAGTGGGTAAAGACCCGTCCGTCCTCCACGGTGTTACTTAACTAAATTACTACTTAATCTTAAAAGAACTACGACTACGAGCTTTCTAAAGATTACATATACTTGAGGTGACCGACTCTTTAATACCGGAATTTCTAATTCCTAACAATCTCCCCAAGGAGGTCACCTCAATTATACATCAAAATTACATTGAATACAAATAGATATTACATTAACAGTTGATCTTGCATTCTTGATGTAGTCCTTTGCTCATAAGCTCGTAGTCATTGATTCTTCACATTGCATGTTTGGTTATTCCAAGTGGAGGTCTTTCTCGATCCACGTGATGATAAGATTGAGCCATCTTTGGAGATCATCAACTATCAACAATCTCGACACATCCTTTGTGGTGTTGGTATTTTGTGATGTTGTGACTTTGGGACCGACATGCTCACATTCGGATCATGATATCTTCTCATCGAGTAGCGGAAACATTTGTTGAATCACGATATTGGCGCAGCAGTAGCGAAGCATGGAGTGAAAATATCGAGTCATTGATGCACTAATCATGATTTCTTTTGAGTTGAATGTGTAAAGTGAGCATGCGGCTATGGATTGACCGCTTCATTACGATCACCGCAAACGTCGGGCGCACTCGCATACAACAAGATTATTAACAGATCGCACGAAAGTGTCTTTGATCACTTCGATGAATTGAGGTACACGCCCACGGTTCCTCGCTGATCAAGACAAGTATCGCTCGTGATCGTGTAGGATTCCTAAGAATCTCCTTGATGTGGTTTCGCAATGTTCTAGTTGTTCTCAAACCGAACATCTCAAAGAAGACAACACGGAGTGAGTGAACCAATAATTTTAAGTCCACCGATTGATGAAAAGAGTTTTGAAAAACAATCGTGTATTGCTCAATAGAAATTGTTTTTGCAATACAACGAAGGTTTTATTGAAAATCAATTATCAATCATAAAACACCTTTGGTTTGAAAAATTGGTACACGGTCGATGTGCTAAAGAAAAGTGTTTTTAAGCACAATGACCGGTTTTTCAAAGGTATCCGTCAATCCATAACTCGAACCAGATTGATTCAAGAAATTGAATCGCCCATTGTTTCATTCGGTTGTCACATGGTTGATCTATATAATAGATCTCACATGCCACCTACCGTGAGCTTGTTTGATGTTGACTCGAAGGCTTTCCATCTTCATTGTGAATATGTAAACACATCACTCGGATGTTCGCAATACCACAAGGATAATGCGAGGACTCAAGATATAATCTCTCTTTCCACATTGTGTGAAACAGAGAGTCTTCATTGAAAGTGTCCTAAAGAGATTTATTGATGATCTCGTGGCTCTAGACTCAATTTGTGCATATTTGGATCCTATAACGGAGACTAGGAGAGGGTCTCCTTCTTCAATATCAACCATCTCTAAGAGAAAGTCGATAGATAATGTCGGTTCCCGTGAGAATGAAACAAGTCCTTTTAAGAGGAACTTGAGTGGTTTGGAAAGTTGAAGTGCGGTCGTCACCGGGTCCATGACGCCTTGTCTTCAATACCGATGTTACCATCAAGAGCATATGAAGTGAACCCGGTTTACGCCCTAAGGTTGAATAAATGGAGGCTATTTGTTTTCACCCTTTCTCATTCAATTCTTTTAATTCTTCAACCCTTCATTGCTTACCGAGACTTCATAGCTAGAACCTTGTTGGGTTTATTCCAAGACTAGCTCGGCCTTAGTCCGCACTCTTCCCATATCTCACATTTCTCCTTTTATCATCATACCTAAGGACTTCTACACTAACTAGTGGATTGTCCTCGGTAGATCCCTCCGATTCTGGCGGATCATGGGAACCAATACCTAACCTTATCATCCTTATATCACCGTACATAAAGTAAAGTTGGTAGGTCAATTTGGTATTGTTCATCCGCCATTGGATCCAATTGAAAACCATTTGAAAATCAATTCGATACTTGTGATATATTATCAAAGCTTTTTGTACCGAATTGTTTTTGATATTTTAGAATGAGAACTCCCCTCAACATGTGCATCAAGTATTGAAAATGTTTTGCACACGGAGGCAAGAGAAAGAATTTACTTCTTTTGATTACCATTTTCTAAACGATATCAACATCACTTCCTCAACGGATCAAGTGGGTATAGCAAATCCGGAAGGATGAGGTTTCCATGAATTTTGCTCCCTCAATATGTGCCTCGAGGTTTGAAAAGAGTTTTGCACATACTAGAGGAACCGCACATTAGGATGAATGATCACGTTTCAAAGGTTTAAGATAGATGCTCCCCTCAACATGTGCATTGAAAAATTGAAATCGTTTGTCACTTGTGAGAAGGACAAGATGTACATTCTTTTATAACCATTTACACGATTATCGGTTTAAATCCAATTTAAATCACACATTCTCCCCGATCACAATTATCAAATCATTTGAGATTTGTGATCTCGTATAGATTTAAATTGATTTTGAAAGCTTTTAAGGAGAATTGTGACTTGATTGTGAAAGTGTTTTAACCGATATGGATCGATTTTAAGACTTTAAACTCCATTTATAAACATGCATGTATATCTTTTGAAAACAATTTAATGCCAAATAACTTTTTAATTTAATTGAAATCATTCTCCCCTCAATCAATGACGAGGTTGTTGATTGAGAGATAGAGATTTTGACAAATAAGTCCCGATGATTATCAAAATAGAGATTGAGTTATTTTTCAAAGCATTTGGTTTTCAATGAGATAAGAGTTTATAGAATCGAGCATGGAATTTGAAAACATGGTAAAACATGGCTCGTTCTTTCTTTTAAAAGCGGGTTATTGCTCGAAAATGACAATAAACCATTTCTCTTTCTCCCAAAAATATTTTTGATTTTTGATTTTTTTTTTTTTTTTTTTTTTTTTAAATTCGAACAAACATCTAAAGTCCCGTGTCATTCTTTGAATGACAGCACAAAGACCGTAGATATTATCGAACCGAGAAAAACATGACAAAATGACAATATTTTTTGAAGATTTTTCGAATTTTTCAGATTTTTATGGATTTTGAAAGTTTTATAATTTTCTATTTTGATTTTCGAAAAAATATTTACAAGAGATAGATGAAGATAGACCTTTACTCCTCGTCTTCCTCCTGAAGACGTTTGAGAGTTTCTGGTTGAAGGCTTTTCAAACCAAGTCGTGGAAGAATAAACTCAAAACGTTCTCTTGGAAGAGCTTTGGTGAAGATGTCGCGCTAACCGATATTCGGACCTCACAAAATATAGTTCCACCACACCTTTTCCACTGTTCCTCGATGAAATGATGTCGAATGTCGATATGCTTTGCTCTTGAGTGTTGAACATTGTTGCATGAGAGAGCAATAACACTTTATTATCACAAGACAGGAGGATTTTGTTGAATACAAAGCCATAGTCGATAATTGAGATCTCATCCATAAGATTTGAGCACAACAAGATGACATGGCTATGTATTCACCTCTGTAGAGGAAATAGAAGTACTCATTTGCTTCTTTGAAGACCACTCACAAGCTTATCACCCAAAATCGAGCACCTCCGACGCATTGACGTGTATCTTGACAAACTGCATGATCAAGATCTGCATAGGCCGTTAGTGACATACCGGTGTCCTTTGGTACCATAGTCCCATATTGATGGTTCCTTGGAGATACCGAAGACCCGCTTAATCGCTTCAAGGTGCTTTTAGTAGGCTTAGCACGGTATCTAGCACACATGCACACAGAGAACAAGATGTCGGTCTACTAGCGATGAGATACATCGGGGATCCAATCATACTCCTATATTTCGTTTGGTCAATCATGATCCCCGAGAGGTCCTCATCTAGTTTGGTTCGGTCAATCATGGGGTGTCAACAGGTCACTTGAATCAAATCCAAATTTCTTTAAAATCTCATTGCATATTTAGATTGATTTATGAAAATGCCTCCGGACTCGTGAAATTTGTAATCCCAAGAAAATGACATTTGTCCCATCATTGACATTTGAAACTTTGAACTCATTTCATTTGAAAACGATCACATTCCATTGGGTCATCGAGGCAAAATAATATCATCAACATAAATTTGAACATGAATCAAATGTTTGCTCGACTTCACGGTGAACAATGTAGGATCAATGCTCCTTTGATGAATCCGGTTGATAGAAGAAACTTTGATGATGTATCATACCATGCCCTGGAGCTTGCTTTAGACCAGTAAAGAGCCTTCTTCAAACGATAAACGTGAGTAGGATGCTCTTGATTCACAAAACCCTTCAGTTGGGCGACGAGCGACTTCTTTAAGATCTCCGCTTAGAAATGCCGTCTTTACATCCATCCGATAAACCACCATGTTCTTGCTAGCAAGATTAGCCGAAGATTCGATGGCCTCGATTCGAGCAACTGGAGCAAAAGATTCTTCAAAGTCTATACCTCCTCTTGACGATATCCTTTAGCAACTAATCAAGCCTTGTTCTTCAACACATCACCATGCTCATCAAGTTTTACTTTGAAGATCCATTTTAGAGCTATAATCATAGACGCCTGAGCGGTACTAACTCCCATACATCAAGACGATCAAACTCATGAATTTCATCTTGCATAGCATTGAACCGACTATCTTCATTCATGGCGCTTTAACGCCTTTTGGTTCGATCTTAGATAGTACAGAGTTGAAGAAGCACCATAAGGCATCGGTTGCGAGTTGCTTCGGGTTGATACAGACGAGAGGATTTCCAATGATGTTGTCCAATGGATGATCGTGAGTCCATTTTCGAGGTGTTCATGTGGCATTTGTTGAGGAACTGAAGTAGGCGAGTCGATGTCTCTCAAGAAGATGGTTCGATGATGATTCGTGAGTAGCAAATATGTTTTCAAATGGAGCATCTTCGTGGAGTTGCAAAGGATTAACTTCATCATTGGTGCGAAACATTTCCATGATGTACATTTGAGAGAGATGATTTGTTGATGAGATCAAGGATCGGCAGGTGCTTCTTGACTTACGATATTGAGACCGATGAATTGACTTCATTCACTGGAATATGAGCATCCTGTTGTGGATCAAGACCTCATTAGTAGTAGACTCATACAGTTCATCAAACATGGGATCAAACAGCTTTACATCATCTTGGATGGAGGTACATATGGAGTTTCTTGAGAGGAGTTTGGAACAAGAGATGAACCAATAGGACTGTTTTGAAGTGCGGGTCCGGTGGAGTGTCCAGAGCCATTTGACCGTCACTCATCAAACGAACGTGAATTGTTTCCATGATATTTCGGGTTCTTTTGTTGTAGATTCGGTATCCCTTTTGTTTGGTGCATATCCTACAAATACTCCAATGTCGCCTTTAGCTCTAAGTTTGCCCAAGTCTTGACCTCATTAGTTGGATAGCACAAGGCACCAAACACACGAAGGAAAGAAAGATTAGGTTTTCTGTTGTGGACAAGTTCATATGGAGTTTTCCATGAATGGTGTGAATCAGGAACGATTTTGTGTGTAGCATGCGGTTGCAATAGCTTGACCCGGAGAAACATTGGAACCTTTGAGTAGATCAAGATTGTTCTAGCAACTTCAACAAGAGTACGATTTCGCCTTTCAACTACACCGCTCGTTGAGGGGTTCGTGGAACACTTCTTTGATGGTCGATTCCAACGCTTTCATAGAATTCACTAAGTTGTTTGTTGACAAACCCGCCCATTGTCTGCTCGATAATTCGGCGGTTTTGTTTAGTCTAACTCGCAATTGTTTGATGAGTTTGATGATGATATCAAGAGTTTCATCCTTTGTCCTTAAGAACTTGACCGGTGAATCTAGAATAATCATCAACCACAACTAACACATATTTCTTCCCAAAGATATTCTCGCACCTCATTGGTCCACATAAATCCATATGAATCATATGAAGAGCTTCGTGACAGAGTTAGTGGGTTTGGGTTTATGGGCATACTTCTTGCTTTTTCCCAATTGACATCTTCGAACAAAGATGATCCTTTTCATACTTTAGTCTAGGTAAACCTACAACTAAGTCCTTTCGGAAAGGTCGTTGATGGTGCCAAGTTCAAGTGATTGAGACGACGATGCCATAACCATGACTTTGTTTTGAAGCCTTTGATAACAAGCGATTGGTGAAGCTCTCATCATGTCATCGATAGAGATAGTGTAAAGGTTTGAGCCACGAGTTCCTTTCAACAGTTCCTTACCATTAAGATCTCTAACAAAGCGGTATGTTTTCAAGGCTACTTCTAGATCGTAATCACGAATTGACCAACAGAGAACAGATTATGACCTAAACCTTCCACATAATACACTGGAGATGACACTATCATCAACAACATAATCTCCATAACCCATAATAGCAACCGAAATGATCATTACCAAATCTAATCATCCGATGAATTTGCTCACGAAGTTCATGAGCCGTGACCGGTCTCCAAATATATGCTTGGAACGACTGAGTCCAGTACCACGTAATCGATTTGAACGATCTGCAGGTTGAACATGACAAGAATGGATAATCGGATATTTGGGATCCCCATGCAAGAATGGGTTCCATTTGGTTAGTAGCAACATTGGACCACCCACATCGTAAATAGAAGCATTCATATCGACGGTGAAGTAATGGAATCATTGTGAATAGATGCAATACTAGTGTCTCAGATAGCCCTATTTGATGTGACCACTTCTTAAGGAATAGTTCTACCAAGAGGCATCCATTTTCTAGTGGGCATTATCGATTAGTCTTATGACCAATGTGTATCCAATAAAAGCCTATTCTCACGAATGTTCTTCCTGTGGGTTTCCATTGTTTTCTAACTCTTCGCTTTTGCCTTTTAGCCTTTTTAGCATGAATTTTAGCATTAACAACATTAATCGGACAATTAACATCATTAGCGTAACATTAACATCACATTCATGATTAGAAATGTAAATCAAGCAATCATCGTACAAGGTTTGCAAATAGTATCGAATTGAATTAATTACAAGATGCCTATGGCTAATACTAGAATCAACACGATTCGCTTTATTCGATTCAAACTTAAGGTTCCTAGATTGTTCTTCTACTCTCTTCCAAAGGCACATTCTTAGCTTGAGAGGTCTTATCATTCCTTGTATTGTCTTGAGACTTTGACCGCTCCCTTTAATGTCACCGATTACTCTGTAGAGGAATGGGAACATTAGTTTGTTTTACTACTCTTTGCACCACCTGCTTAGATGTCTTGGGATCCGAACTACATGCAGTGCACTACGGTTCACTTTCATAAAGCTAGCTTTATCGAAATTAGTACTCCTAGAGGCACATTCGAGTTCTCTTTCCTATCATTGACAGATCTAGAATCTGAACTACTCAAGGGTATACTACGGCTCTCTTTCAAAACATTGGGAGTCGAGTGCAAGTCATGTTTGGCCTTAGGCATTGAGCATGGAATCAAGGGGTTAACTCTCTCACCTAATGTCTTTGGGCATATTGTGATCAAACATTCTAAGATTTCTTGAGATCGTTTGGCATATAGGCATGCATGTCCAATTGCATTATCATGAGGTTTCTCTAGCTTATCCTCTTCAACAATCTCACGCAGTATTCTAAGCAATCCTTAAGGGATGAGAAATATGTTTGAATGGCAAGTTTGTTGTTCCTTAGGTGAGGGGACATATGTCACAGATAAAGCGATTTATTACAGAGTGAACCTTAGATACAACATTCTCCGCATTGATCATTGGCATTTTCCTTTTACCGATTCTTGATTCTCAATTTCCTTTTGCAATGAAGTTATTTGTTCGTTGTTTTTGTTACGAGTGACTTTAATTGATTCAAACAACTCATTGAAATGACGTTTAACCTTTTCATTTTCTTCTAGGAAACTTTCGCTTTCCTTTTGTAAAGCATTTACTAGGTTTTGAAGATGAAACGCTTGAGAATTCGAGAATCTAAAGAAGGAGGCATTTGGGAGCCTGTCATATTGTTCGTTTGACCCTTTAATTGAGAGATTTGGGCTTTCAACTTTCGATCGTGTTACATCGAGCATGAATCGTTCATCTCGTTTGTTAATTTGAAAAGCGCATCAAACTCGAGCATCCAAGATGTCTTGAAATTTGAAGTTTTGACATTTTCTTTGAGATGTTGATATTTTAGTTGTAGATTAAAATACTCAACTTCTAGTTTAGAAAAATGTTTAACCAAATTGTCATGATCATCCGATTCAATTTTCTCATTAAGTTTAGAATTAGTTTTTCAAGCTCAATGACACGATCATGGGAGACTTTCAGGCCACAGATAGTTCATGAAATTTGGAAGCATTAATAGAGCAATTTGAAGCAAATGAAAAGACATCTTGAGCAACACATTCAAGAATAAGATTCTCATTCAATGTATGCGTGTTCTTCCTCTCAATCTCATTATATTTTAGTGCACGCTCATAATCACTAATTTCAACTATTATTGCATCAAATTCCTTTTCCATTCCCTTAATATCTGCTTTCTATCCCTTTTAAGACTCTCAAAGTGATCCTTTAAAAGTTTAAAGAAGGGCATGACCTCGCTTAAATAACATTCTTTCATTTGTTCAAAACCCTTTCTCCTTGATTATGCCAGCTGGTGTGATCCTTTTCTTGCAAGTTTTCTCAAAATCAACAAATAGTTGAAAAATAACGTATTGGCTAATTAAGATCTTGCTTTTAGTGGCAATTGTTCTAGGAACAAGATGCATTGGTGTGTTAGGAGGATACACAGTAGTTTTAGGCATTTTCCAAAGGGAGGGTTTGTTATCGCAATATTTTCACTTTTCGCTTATCTAAATCCATTTTCCAAAAGACTTGTTCGGAGTCAACAATGTCCGAGTCTTAAACTTGTTCAAGGAAATCCAGCTTTTCCTTCTTGTAGTCATGGGAGTGATAATTACTTTCTTCTCTTTGCACTTAGGGTCATTTAGTTTCTTATTCATCTTCTCCTAGTTACTTCATCTAGTTTCTTGTCATCCTCGCACTCAACGCAACTAGGTTTTTGTCTAGGTTTAAGAATCTCATTTCCATCATAGATAACACTTTGAGTGCTTTTGCTATCTTTCCATACTCGTGGTTGGGTTTATCTATAATGGGAACACTATGCTTATCGCTTAGAACTCTATGCTTAGTGATCATGTGAGCAATCGAATGGTGTTTCCTTGCATGTACAACTTGTTTTCAAGTTTGTTTTTCAAAGTTTTCAGATTAGAAAATCTCTCAAGAGCTTTGATTCTTTTGCATTAAATTCTTGCTTAAGCATTTTCACATTTTCTTGAAGTTCTTGTTTTTGCTTAATGTTTTAGAAAGTTTTCTTGCAAAGAATTTAATTCTTGTTTCAATACTTCTTTCTAAAATTACTTTTTCTAATTATTGTACGCACTTGGTCATCCATTTCCCGCTCACGAGTGGTCAACTCAAATTTAGCGTTGTTCATAAATAGCAACACGTTCCTTATAGGCATTTAGTTCGTAAATTACGAATCATCGGGAGCACATGCGGTGTATTCATCAAGGACATAGTCATTGTTGATTGCGAAGATGCATCACTTGGTACAACTTCACTTTCACTTTGTTTCACGTATTGATCGTATGGGACAATATTGATATTACCCATATTTTCAATATTTGATTCAATAGTTTCATTGGTTGTACTTTGTCATGCATCTGTTGCACATCACCATCATCATATAGCTTTAATACCTCGAGATGAGTTTGTCCTTGGATGGCCCACTTGTGGTGAAGAAGAGATCTTGGGAGACACCATTGGAGAGATGCTAGCCATAAAGATTGTGTGTGCCGAGGTCCATCATCTACATCGAATCGTATGCATCACGGTCACGACTTGAAAGGCGTTCGATGATTGTGACCTATCTCCGAACAGTCCGCTCATCCACATCTCGCATCATAGGTCTTGGCATTGCCCTCAAGAAGAAACAAAGAATTCCTCTTCATCCAACGTAGCACCATTGTCCCGAGCTTGTGCAAGAACATCTTATCTCAAGTAATCAAGATTCGTGGCGCTTTGAGATGTGCGGTTTGCAATGTGTCCTTCACCACCACAGTTATAGCATTTGATTGTCTTGGCTTGACCTTGGTTACCATTTCTTCCTCGATTCGTTGCCCATATCCTCTACCAAGACCACCCCTTCCCCGATCATATCTGTCTTTCCGAATCGGTTGCACCACGATCCTTCCATCTTTAAAAAGTGGCTTGATTATGTGGGTTAGATGCGATTCGAGGTTGTTGTTGGTTTGTGGGAGAGAATTCATGTTTTGACTAATGAGAAGAGCAAGTTGATTAATGATGTTACCCACGTGTGCATCAAAGATCGCCTTGTTTGAACCGAGGATCGTGGATGAGTTTGTGATTACCATTACCCAAGGGTATGACTTGTGATGCTTTGGTTGTGATTCCAATGTTTGAGTAGAAAGTCGTTGAGTCATTAGACGAACTTGTCTCACCCCGGTTGGTTTTGAACCGATTGAGAATCAACTTTTCAAACATGGCATGTCTCTCATTCTCAAGGAGGAAGGCATAGAGTTGCTCATAGTTTGTATGCTTCAATCCTTTAGTGAGTTTCACAGATGTGACAAACTTGTGCCATTCGGGATTCATGTTGTTCACAAACTTTGAGTTCAAATGAATATTAGGCATAGTCATTCGATGTTTCTCATGTCATTCACTAACTTATGAAATCTCACATAGTACTCATAAACACTCTCATCCGGTTTCATCTTGAAGTGCTCAAATTGGCCATAAAGTTGGGATTCTCTGTCTTCCATAGTTAATTCGAACCGAGAGAAGCATCTTAACGTTATCCCAAACCGCCTTTGCATCGGTGTTATGATTGATCACTTGTAGATGTCTTTAGGAAGACCTTGAAGAACAATGTTTGAAGCCCCGATATCGCATCGAATCTCTTTTCTCCTCATTATCAAGCTCATTGTACATCTTAGGTCCGTCCATTCCGTAAACAGAGTACCATCTTCATTAGTATCAAGTATGTCTCTAGTCGTCTCAACCCGATATGGTCCTTCATCAATGGATTTGAGAATGTTGACACCATTATCCTTTCCAAGGCAATACAATCGATTCGTTGAGCCCAAGAATCGTAGTCGATTCTGTCAAGCATGGGTGGACGAGTATCCGAGCCACCGCTTGAACATCCTCGCAACAATGGAGATGATGATGAGGAACGTTGGTAGACATGTTAACAGATTATACGGATTTTATAACTCTATGATTAAACCGGAAATAGATTCTTTCACGGATTTTACTAAATCAAGAGAAAACCGTAAACAATCACTCAAGTCGCTAGATGATAAAGCTCTAAGTCGCTAGAAACAAAAGCACTAAGTCGCTACCAATTAATTCGCTAGATGACCAAGTCGCTAGAAACCCAAGTCGCTAGATAGAAAGCAAGTCGCTAAGTAGTAACTCACATACCCAAGTCGCTAGCCAAATTTTGGCGCAATTGCCACACAAGTCGCTAGAAACACAAGTCGCTAAAGAGCAACTCGCATCGATCAAGTCGCTACAACAAGTCACACCAGTAGTGGAGATTCCACTACTTGTACTTTAACTCGCTAGCTCTAACTCGCTAGTTTTTAACACTGTAAGTCGCTACAAAACTGTGAAGTAAGTCGCTAGCAAGAAACTATACCGAGAGCTAAGTCGCTAGCTTGAAAAACCAAATAAACTTCACTTTTCAATCCAAAAACAACCCAACCAAGATGATTCAAGAGGGTGCCACGTTGGTTTGACATGGGAGTGACGCCGCTTGATTCTTAAGAAAGAAACCAATTAAAAATTGATTCTTAGGAAAGAAACCAATTATAATATTTGTAGTATTGGGCAACTAAAATGTATTAGATTTGAATCCCCGGATCGTTCAAAGCGAAGAATGAATGGAGTTAAAAACTCTCGTCGCGTTATTCGAGATTTGAATGGTTAAAAAGGATTTTGTGGTGATTTCTAAACTACGGGGCAAGAAAAAGTAAGGGGAAGCAATTAAAATTTTTAAATCTATGGTGCAAACAAGGAAATTCAACTAATAATGCAAATTTATACTAAAAATGCAAATTACGATATTCTAAAACGTAAACTAAAATGCAAATTACACTATTTTAACTCCTAAAAGTGATCTAATAATTTTATATAGCTAAAAATGTAATTTGAAAATTATCTAAAATTTAAAACTAATTTTTTGGGTTTTTCTTGATTTTATTTGAATTAAAAACGATTTTTGTATTTTTAAAATTGAATTAAAAAGCTAGAAAATATAAAAATTTACAAGAAAATTACCAAACTATTTAAAAAAAATCTAAACTAACTAAAAATAATTTTCAAAACTGAAATTATATTTTTCTGACATTTTCTCAATTTATTATGAATTTTAAACTATATAAACTCATTAGATGTCTAGAAAATACTATTTTAACTAAGAAAAATCTGGAAAAATATTTTTTCTGACTTTTTTATTTTTCTAAACCTAAGAAAATTAACTTTGTATTTTTTTGAACCTTTTCTGATTTATTTCAATTAAAAGCTATTTAAATAATGCTAAAACTGATTTTAAATGCAGAAAAATAGTAAATGGCTATGGAAAATTCTGAAAAATTGCAGATAAGTTCTAAATTTTACTGATAAGCTATGAAAATTATCAAAAGCAACTAATGAATGCAGATTAAGCTATTAAGCTATGGACTGTTGTGAATAAGCATAGAGGGAATAAGCCAAAAGCTCTTAAAAGGCTATCAGAAGCTATAGCAAACTAAACTAAGTCTAAACCAGCTAAAATCAACCTAATGCAACTAGATTTGACCAAGTAAGTACAAGCTACTAGCCAATAAGCAAATAACCCATTCCTAACAGCAATTCAGATCCTAACCACCCTACTTGCAGCTTATCTATAGGCTTGAAAATAAGCTCAAAATGAAAACCAGCTATTGGATCCTAAAGATGAACTGGCAAAGCACTAATTTACCAAATATGAGCTTAGAATGAGCTGAAATGAACTGTTTAGAAGCAAGAGAATAAGCTGTGACAAGCTCAGTATATGATGATGCTTGTCACAGAGCATTGGTTGGAAAACAGACCAATTTAAAGCACTAATTCAGCTGTTTTGAAAAATTTGCAAAAATAATCTAAAATTACCAACTTAAACACAACCAACCAAAGTTATGAAATCCAGATTTACAACAAAATTAAGCTTGAATGAGGTTTTTAAAAATGTATAAATGGAAGCTGTATGGGATGAAAATGGGAATTTTTGACTTTTTGATTTTCCTTGTAGTTTGACTTGAATGAACTTTGTTTGCTTTGATTTACTTCTAGATGATATTTTAAGCTGAAATGAAGCCTACTTATGCTATCTTAACAGTTTTTATACCTAAATGCTAAATTGAATTAACTAGATCCTAACTGATATGAGCATGTAAAAGATCTAAATCTAATTTTGACTTTTAAGTGAATGTGAGACTAATTTTAAGATCTAACAGTTTTTATACCACATGTTGCAGATCAAATTAGTTTAGTATGCAGATGAGCAAATCAAGCTAATGCAAACAAATAACCACTCACATAAGCAACATAATGATGGATATAAGCTATATTCAACACAATTGAACTGCTAACAATAAATCTAAACTACTAAGCTGAAATTGGAATCTAAATGAAAACTTACAAAAGTCCAATGCTAAGCACAAGCTAACTGAATACCCATAGAACCATCCAATACCCCTTAACTTGTTTAAAACAAGCTCAATACCATCAGCTTATCAATCCAATCAGCTTAATCACCCCATAACAGCTTAATGACTCTACAGTTGACTTTTGTTGATCAAAATTGAATTTGAGAATTGAACTAGATTTAGACTACTAGAAACTCACTAATAGCTATAATAAGCTAGTATGAGCTTAAGTGAACTGGAAACAAGCTTGTTGAAGCTTAACTAAACTAACTTGAAATATTTTTGTATTTTTTAAAGTATTTTCTTATTTTTTTTTTGGAATTTTGTTGAAATCAGTAATAGAAGCAACTTAACTTTGGAAAACTTAAAGTAAGCTTAGATTAAGCTTTAAAAACTGTAGTAAAAGCTAACAACATAAATGAGAAAATATTGGAGGTAAATAAGAATACAAATTAAGAAGTAAATGAGAATTTTATTAATAAGGATATGAGTACAATGATTAAAACAGTTTACAAACTGAATTGAAAGCTTAAAATTAACTGAAAATTAAAAATAGCAAAGTAACATTACACTAAAAGACTACTCTCCTAAGCTTGTGAAGAAGGGGGTATTTATAGCGTCTTCAGGAAGGCTCTGGATGCCTTGGATCCCATCTCAGCTACTAATCGTGGGTCTTGATCATCCATTGTGTCACCATCTTCAATCTTGGCCATAGGATCAGAAGTATGAAGTGTCACAGCCAATCACAAGACTCCAAACTGCCATTTGTCATTCCTTTGAGCACATGGATCGCCAACGTGGCCAATGAGATGCTTAGTACTATGTGCTTAGGGGTACGGATGGCAATTCAAGTGAGGAAGAAATATCTACAGTGTTTCTGGTTCTTGGCGGGCAGGGTAAATATGGGTTTTTATTTAGAGAAAAGTACCATAAAGGTACAAAATCTTTTTAATGATCCCCATCAGGGTCAATTTTTAAGCTCATGTCCAAAATGATCATGCTCAACTCCGCAACTGCGCAACTCCATCCAATGCTCAACATGTGTCCATTTTTTTATACTAAAAAAACTAGTGATTTGATACTTCGTCTTATTATGAATAATGTAAAAAGTCTATAATACCCATAATTTAAAATGTTATTTTCTTCTTCTTCGATATATAAATCTACTTCTTCATCACCACTTTAACAGGTGGAACTCGAAACGTATTCTTATACATATTCTTACAGTGAATATTTTAGGCCTAATAAAAGCGAAATTATTATCTTAACATGCCATGAACATATTAAGGAATTGTGTGTTCTTGAAATGTAATCAAACACAACTGCTTGTGCAGATTTAGACAATAGAAGCATTAAAGCTACATACATGTCTTACTTTGGCACGAGTGCACCACCACCTAGTGATGGTTCAAAGTGTCAATAGATACCAAACGAATAAGTTTTTAAACAATAAGTGAGAGTCAAAGAGTTATGTTTCGAAGAACAAGTGCCAAATATTATAAAACCTCCTGCTACTTTTTGTAGCATTATTCAACATTATAATAAATTCCAACCCAAACCAGCCTAAACGTTTTTCTCAGAACAACAAATCTCAGTATAATATCAAACATTTATCGAAACAAACCCATCTCAGATCTAACAAAAACATTAAAATTCGAACAAACCCATATTAAAATTTAACATAAAAATGCTAACTTTAAAAATCGATTCTTGTAATAATGGATTGACTGACACGTGCCATCGTCAAACGTCTTCACCGCTTTAAAGATGACTCCGACGACGACTCCGATCTTGGGATCAGATCGTTCCGGCGAAGATCTGCGATCATGAATGGTTTTTGTCTTCTCTGGAAGATCTACGACCATCTATCTTCTCCGGCGAACATGCGTGTATAAATTTATTTTGAGCTCTCTTCGTTTGGTGAAGTTACATACAAATGAAAGTATATAAGGTGAGAGATGGGAAAAGATGGAAATCTGGGATAGAAGAATTAATAGGAGAGAGAGAGAGAAAGTAAATACCAGTAAAAAATAAGGGTGTTTTTCTCTTTTAAGACAATTAATAATAAGACAATAGTACTTTTATAATTAAAAAATGAGACATGTGTCAAACATTAGGTGAAGTTGCGGAGTTGAGCAATTGTTGCAAAGGACACGTGTCGATATTTAAGTGGAGTTGCGGAGTTGAGCATGACCATTTTGGACATGAGCTTGAAAATTGACCATGATGAGGATCATCAAAAAGATTTTGTACCTTTATGGTACTTTTCTCTTTTATTTATTTTAGAGTGAAAGTAGGAAAATTTGACTATGGGATAAAAGGTGGGCATTGACCGGGTATGGGTATATTAGGGAGTGGGCTTGGGCTCTAAGGTGTGAAGGTAAATGTAATGTTATTATTGGACTTGGTATTGTATAGTGTTGTAATCCGAATTATAACAAGGACCATTCATGTGATTTTGCATTTATTAAGGACCAAAAGTGAAATTGTGAATTGGTAAGGGTAGGAATGGTTTATTGGATAATTGAAAGGTTTTAAGGGTATAAAAGGTAAATATGGGAAAGTAAAGGGCAATTTATGTAAATTGGGTAATTTGAGGGTGTGTTGTGTAATTTTGGTAAAGTGAAAGGTTAAATGTGAAAACTTCCCGAATCATGTCCCGAGATCCGTAAAATGACTTTGAGCATCCAAAACCCATAAAATAGCATCCCGACATCAGCTTTTGCACTGTATTCCTTCTCGTGCTTGGTTTTTGTCTGATTTGTCTTCCTTTTGTGTGTTTTGCCATATCCGTACCTGCACATGCATAAACTCAAAAAACCAACAAATATTAAGCATAAACGGCTCTTTTCTGGTTATTTTGAGTCTATTTTGGTAAAGAAATGGTATGTGTTTTTGCACATACCACCGCTACACCCAATGCTCTTGTGTGAAAATGCAAGATAATTACTCTTAACTCCTTAAGCCCTACATTTGAGATTTGTGTAATAATTACATTTTCGAATTTTATTTATTTATTTATTTGTTTATTTATTTATTTATTATTATTATTATTATTATTATTATTATTATTATTATTATTATTATTAGAACGACAATTTTTTTCACACTTATATCAGCTAGCATACAAATGCCTTCAACAAGGCTTGAACCCACAACCTTTAGGTTGGTGGGCAAACTCACATACTACTAGACTAAAAAACATTCATGAAAATTAGTTACATATTCGTTTGATTTGATTTAAATCATTCTCTCGTTATTTTAATTTTTATATTTCATATCAAAATTTAAATTTCGGGCACAATTGTGACAATAATTGATCCAAAACACCGAAAAATTAATATAGTTTTTCATTTTTAACTTGTTCTCTTTTTCTTTGTCGTAGTAATTATTTATTTATACAATTCTTTTATTGCCATTCACTTTTCAATTTAATTTTAAGTAATATGTTATGTTTCATTGTGTTTATATGTCAAGATTTTCAACAACCATTTATTTACATTTACAGTACCAACAAGATTAAAAAGTAAAAGTAACTCCTAATACCGTCTTCCACGGGTTATGGGTCTCAATACCGTCTTCCACGGTGTATGTGGGAGGTTAAGACGTAGACAACCATACCCCTACCTAAGGTAGAGAGGCTGCTTCCGGTTTTACCAAAGGTAGAAAAGGACCTCCGGCCTTGCAAGGGGTGAGGATCGAACCCTTGACCTCTGTCACCAGAGAAAAGGGTGTTAACCACTTGATCCAACCTTGCTCTTACAGTACCAACAAGATTGACGATGATAATGACTACATCTTTTGGTTGTTAGATATGCATGCTTCAAATCAGCTACAAAGGCAATCTTAAAACTTTGTTATCATACTCTTTTATTCCTATGTGACTTATTTTGTAAAATAATTATTTGTATATGTGGAGGGTGTCTATATCATAACTTGTAGTCTTATTTCTTTATGATTTTTATTATAGGCAAAAATGCATATATATCCCTCCCAAAGTGAATAATTGCATATATATCCTTTGTACAAGTTTTTTATGCACATATTACAATGGTTTTTATGCATGCTTTGGATATATATGCAATTTTGCATTTTCGGGAGGATATATATGCAAAAGCCCCTTTATTATATAATGTTACGTCTAAACCGGATGTTAGATATTCATTCTCATCTTTTTTTTAGGACAAATATTTTTAAAATATATCATACTTGTCATTATTTGCTTTTGTGAGTAGTCAACAATTTTGTTTTTTAATTTTTTTTTTAGGTATTTTTTTTCAAATTCATCTTTTTTTGGGTATTATGTGACATTTTTACCCTTCGAGGAAAAAAAATTATATTAGCTAAAAGGGACAAACATGTCCCATTTTTTTGTAAAATAACCAAAAAATGATGAATTTGAAAGAAAGTACATACAAAAGTAAAAAATTATATTCACTACCCACAAAAACAAATAATGGCAAATATGATACATTTTAAAAACATTTGCTTTTGTTTCATTAAATAGTGTTTGGCTTGGCCTTTAGTTAATGACAGATTAACAAAATCATATTTTCTACTACATACAAAGATGTTGACTTGCTCTAACAAGAATATGCTACCTATGAGGCCATTTTGCCAATGACCTCATGCCGCTTTATGGATTCCTTTGATCTTTTGTAATGTCGTCTCAATGATTTTTAAGGAGTTGAGTTAGAACAATATTCTAATAAATAGGTCGATATGAGTTGTATTATAATTCAAACAATTGATGTGTCTAGAGTTGAATTTGTTTACATGACTACATGAATCAGCTATATAGAAATTTGAATGGACAACATGGGTCAACTCGCTAATTTGTTTACTATGTATGATTCATGACAGGTTTCCTATATGATATTCCTTCAACATGTTGTACACAGATGACTAACAAATACTCACTATTCATGCTTTCAAAACTAATTTGTTATGTAAAGTACATTTATTTCGGAAATGATTTGTTTTATAAAGTACATTCATAATCATAAATAAATGTGTTTTTCTTTATAAATACAACTTTATCTTTCGCGAGTTTATAAGCTAGTTTTATGTATAGAGTTATGATAAATAGGCCTACTAACTAGACCTACAAATAGACCTAACTAACTTACATATTCAATTTTTAAAATTCACAATTTCTCTCTCCTCATATTCACCAATCATTTTTAAAATATACCAATCACATTTGTAGGTCTCTCCGGAAAGCTTATGGAGGAAGGTGATCACTTCGTTGCATGACTCGAAAAGAAGCTGGACCCCTATTCCTGCTAGCAACACGTCCTATAGTGTCTGGGGAACTATTGTGAAAACGTGCTCGAAGATCAAGGTGGGTGGTCTTTGTATTAACCAAATGTTTAAAGGTAGGATCGGTGACGGCAAAAGCACCAGGTTTTGGCTCGATCCGTGGGTTTGCAATGAACCTTTAAAAGACGTCTTCCCAAGTCTTTTCAAGTTGGCTAAAGACAAGAGATGTTTAGTTGTAGACGGGGTTGAGGAGGGCAATAACCGTTTCGGAGAAATCAGGGGAGTCTCCAATAGTCAGTCGACAGATGGTGGAAACAATGATCTGATCATCTTGGAGCGCCTGCTGGAGGGTTTTAATCTAAGTGACCACGGTGATAAATGGTCGTGGCTTGGAAGGGATCACAAGGAGTTTAGCGTCAAGGCAACAAAAGATTTTTTAAATAGTGAACGGGACTATAGTAATAGACATGTCTTTAGTTGATCGAAGTGGGTTCCAAAAAAGTGTAACATTTTTATGTGGAGAGTGGGATTGGACCGCATTCAAACGGCCACGGCTCTCATGAGGAGAAATTGTAACATCTCCTCTACTTTATGTGGGTTATGCAACGATGAGGAGGAAGTAGTGGACCATCTTTTTTGCCATTGTGTTATAGCATCCCAGGTTTGGTTTCGTATTAGCAGATGGTGTAAAACCATTCCCCTGTTCATGTTCACTATGAAAGATTTATTTGATCTTCACAACTCAGTTGGTCTCGACAAAAAGAAGAAGAAGGTTTTTCAAGGCCTTGTGTTCATTTCCTGCTGGTGTCTATGGAAAGCTCGGAATGACAAAAGGTTCTCTAATGGTGCCATCTCGGGGGAGAAGATCTTTCAAGACGTGAAGTCGCTCGGTTTCTTATGTTATAGGAATAGATCGAAAGGATGTTCGATTAGTTGGAAAGATTGGTGTAATTTTGATTGGATGTAATCTCGTTGTGTCTCCTGCCGGCCACTATTTGGTGGTTTGTGCTTCGTAAATAATAGCCAAATTTCAAAAAAAAAAAAAAAAAAAAAACTATTTAGGCTTACAAATCATTTTTCTTATGTATAAACACACATTTACTTTGGTCCAATGACTTCTAACACTTGGCTAATACTTCTTCCGATTCACTTTTATTACTTTCTTAAATCATAAGTATGAATTTATTAGTTTTCCGATTTTGTTCATGCCATTCGTTTTTATTAAGAAAGTTTTATTAAAGGGTAAATTTATCTAATTATTAAAAGTTCATATTTATTGTATTTATAATAAGTTATTATCTTTTTGTTGATAAATAAATTATTTTTTTATTTTTATTATTACTTTTTTTGTTATTATGATTTTCGATATTTTGGCCGACTAATCAATGCGGTTTGAACCCACCGTCACACAAACTCAAACCTTTGCAACGCAACCTAAATCAATTTTTTTTGGTATTCTTTTTGTTTATAACGTAAATTGACTCCTAACTTATGAAAAATGGCAAAGTAACCCTCAACTCAAATTTTATCTATAAAAGCTAAATAGCTAAATAATTTTAGACCATTTCGTTTTTAGCTATAATTATTAAGTGATTGGTTAGTTTGCCCAAGCCTGTTTTGTGAGTTGGTTCCATTAGAGTTTCTGTCTTATCTACTCTATTTATACTTATTGAATAATACATCGTAAAGGCATGGCATTTTCCCATCATCCAACATGGTATCACAACCAAGATCCTAAAACCCTAATAAGCTTTTTAGTAGGCTTCTACACCTTAAAGATCCATAACCGAACGTGTTGTTCCTTGAATAACCAAAGTTCGCATTCCCTATCTTTGATTTGCTCACCTACTATTCTTTGGCTAACCAGATTTTTCATTCCTTATATTTATTTGACATCATGGAGATGACTTTCATTCACAGTACCCATCATATTTATTTAGTTTCTCTCTTCTTTTCATCCTCATAAAACCCTATCACACATACCCACACAATTCTTATTCTTCATTTATCGGTTCTTTATCAACCATTTCAGAATCGATCCGACACTTTGTTGAAGACTCGAATCACACTCAGGTTTAATAATTATATAGTCTATTGTTTGGGACTATGTTAGAAACTATTCTTGGAGATATGCAGTTAGGTTTGATATATTTGGTGTTGTGTGTGATATTATGTGCTTGTGAGAGGTTTAACTAAGTTGACTCAGTTGGGATCAAAGGTTGAAAGGGTGCAGTGGGTTTCAGATAAGTAAAGGTATTGTAGGCTTGTAGCACCTTTCTATGCGGCTGTTGATAAGTTTTACGTTGACCCAATGTATCAACTTAGTGAACTTATCCTAGAGTAGTAGTTTTTTTTTTAAAAAAAAAAAAAAAAAAAAAGCTTTCTATCTTTAAGTGGAGAATAATACATCGGTTTATTCTACGGTAGGATACTTTGGTTTATCCTGGTTAGGGATACTTTGTTATTTCTTAAAAAAATATATATTTTGGCTTTATCTGCAAAAAAGGATACTTTGGATGAGTTTGGTTCAATAAAGATCAAAGAAAAACTAAAGATCAAATAAACCATTTTCAACAATTCATTTTTTCATCAAAACAATAAAATAAACTTTCATCTTCATTTTTTAAAACTAAATATCTTACAAATCATTGATCGTTAGACGAAACTAATCATACCATCACGACAAACATAAAATTATCTTTAATTTGATATCTCCCCATATACTTTCGATGATTTTTTTTCCCGAATTTTTTGTGGGTTTAAGGTTTACGGTTAGGGTTTAGGTGTTTAGTGTTTAAGGGTTTGACTTTTTTGGGTTAAGCTTTTTAGAGGTTAAGGGTTTAGGCTTCTTACGGTTTAGCGGATAGGGTTTAGGTTTTTTTGGTTTAGCGTTTAGGGTTTTAGTGGTTTAAGGTTTTAGGGTTTAGGGGTTAGGGTTTAGGGTTTAAAGTTTTTTAGGGTTTAAGGGTTAGGGTTAGGGTTTTTAGGGTTTAGGGTTTGTAGTTTAAGGGTTGTGTAAACACAAAAGAGTATTTTTAAAATTTTCATTGATAGTGTAATATATCGAAACCCGCAAAAAACGATAAAAAATAAGTTCTTCGAAAGTATACAATATTGGATCTCTATAGAAAGATAATTTTATTCTTGTCGCAATGGTATAATTAGTTTTATCTAACTATTAACGGTTTGTGAGATATTTAATTTTTAAATATAAGGGTGAAAGTGAATTTGTTAATTTGATAAAAAATTTATGGTTGAGATTGATTCATTTCATATTTAGTTTTTATGTGATCTTTATTGATCTTACCCCTACTTTGCATATCCTGATCCAAGATATTTTGGTTTATCCCGTATTAAAAAATAAATAAATAAATAAATCCTTAGAGTTTCTTCGTTTATTTGTTCGTAACTTTGTGTTTTGAAGATCTGTTGCCACTTGTTGTCTGAGCTTTAATGTTTTATTTTGTTTTCTGCTTTAGTCCGAGCTTTCGTAATTTCGTCGCTCGAACTGCAGAGGAGTATTTTGTTATAGTTATTGAATAATACATCGTAAGCCATGGGAATTTCCCATCATCCAACAATAATAGTATTATATAAAAAAAATGCTATTATTAAGTTTAACTAATTTATAAACATAATGAATACTTTGCTAACTTATTTGGTTACTAGTTTTCGATCAATTTACTTTGATATAAATATTGTGAGCCGGTTATTAATGTCTTGCCAAAAGATATAACTAAAGGATGAGGTAATGTTGTGCTTGTGGTAATTGTACATTGCTATTGGTACAAAACATTTATTTTATTTTATCTCAAGTGTACAATCACTAGAAGCACAACATTACCTCTCATGTTCAAATGAACATGAGAGGATCCTTATCCATAACTAAAACAAGGTAGGAAATTTGAAGAAAAAACCTTTGGGTGAGAACATTGTGCATTGAATAATATACCTTTAAATTTTTATAGTAAGTTTAAAGAAGAAAAAAGCACAAAAACACATTGATTAGGAGGGCACTTTGTATTTGGGTGGCTTGTCTTATGGCTTTTTGCCATTTTCTTGCGGAACAAAGCAATAAGACTAACTGCTGATATACTAGAGCATCTTCTATGCATGCATTGGGATTTTTTGACATTGAATTGCCTCACACTTGAGTTAATATAACTTTTATTTATTGTTATAGCGATACAGTCATAGAACAAGATAGAGGAACATGTTATAAAGATACCCTTTAACTCCTTCAAGTTATTGTGCCCACAAAGGCATCTATAATACTAATACTCAAGGAAAACATAAACAAATATGCATGTGTGTAGTAGTAATCTGATACACAACCAAAATCCGATTTGTGACACCCTTGAGCTTAAAAACGCGGTCATGGGTTCCTTCCGCCCCTTCCCTTCCTTGGATCATGCCTTGGATTGGCTCCGGCATCGTCATAGTCTAACACCGCGTCAAGCATTAAAATCTTCCTTGCGTGTATCCTGAAACCATCCTACATGAAGAAGAAAAAAAATACGTTATATTTATGCAATAGATTTATAGAATAAGCGTTTTCAACTCAGTATATAAGATCTAGTTCTCAGCGAACTATTTTCAACTCTTATACTTGTGTAAGAGAGTTTCTAATAGGAAACTAATAAAGTCATATATTTATACAACTTTTGATTGTAAAACCTTATCACTATGCATAAATCTTTTGCAAGTTTATAAAACGTTCCACAATTACATGCATTAAATTATGAAGAGGTTCAACTTAATTTTTAGATCTCTTAATGCCATATGGACATGAAATTCAAACTCACTATAGTTGAAAAAATTAGGTAAACATTTTTGCGGGTTTAATTTAGACGTTTTTTTGAACTTTACATTCTGGATGCTATAACATTTTTCAACTATGTTAGAGTAAGTGTAAAAACTCTGACTTTCTTTTACTTGCAGCTAGATAACCAATTTTGTTGTGGTTTTGATTCTTTTAACCCCTATTAGACTCAATAATTTGGAGCATCCTATATACCCAAACATTAAAAATATTGTGATTTACGTGGAAATACTAGTTCTATGACACAAATCCAAATACAAGTTGCTTTACCAGCAAAAGGGAGGTATTTTGTAATACCAAATTTTCTTGATAAATCATTTTGATGATGTATTTTGGTGGTGTGCAACCCACCACACCTAATATAAACAAGCGATAATTATTTAAAATTGTATATAACTTGACACTTTTTTGAGTTTTATGTAAATATCTTTTACTTTTGCTATTATAACATGAAAGTTTTGAATTCGGACTATTGTGTGTAATAAAGTTTTAAATTTGAACCTTTATGTGTACTGTTACATGTATAATGACCATTTTACCCTTCGCTGTTAATAGGGTGGTAAAACTAAAGTAGTGGTAAAATGACAACAAATACACATAAAGATCCAAATTCAAAACTTTGGTGTTTTAATAGCAAAAATTAAAGTTGGCTACACAACACTCGAAAATGTGACTAGTTACATTTTCAAATTAAAAAAAAAAAAAAATCCCTATTAACAATGTTACACGAAACTAACACATTATAACAAGAGAAGATAATAACCTTGTGGAGAGAGTTAACACGATCTTCGCCACCACTGCTGCCACTCACTATCAACACGAAGAAAACAAGATTAGTTAACGATATCATAGCAAGTACTATACAAGCTTAAATATTACCAAATCGAAAAAGGTACCTGAACACATGTAAGTGAGTAGTACAAATGCAATAAGAAGAGTGGTTTTGGTTGAAAGAGCCATGAATACTTCTTTGTGGTGCAAGATAGACTAAAAAGAGGAAATGTGGATCTGCTTATATTGTAACTCAATGAGGTTAAGAGATAGTGGCTTTCATGAGATGATACCAACCCAATAGCTATACAGGTATATAATGAGTGCATGTTGCAATACAAAAGAGGCCACAATTGTAAAGTCAACTTCATTAGTTTATTTATGTTACATCAAATGTATAAGCAACAATACACTATACATAATGCATGTGGACACCTTGCAGTACTATCTTTTGCATGGCTCTCACAATCTTCCTTTTTCTAAGTCAAAACTTGCCTTTTGGTCACAACATCTATCATGCTCATGCTTGCATTTGGTCCTCTTAGGTACTAATCAATTTTGACCCGATTTGGAAATCTGGGAATGAGTTGCAGAGTCTTAAAGCAGCCCACAGAAAGATCTAAACGCATATCTCGTGAAAAATGGCCTATGGTAATTTGGCGCAAGTATTATTTATTTATTTATTTACTTTTTGAACGGCTTTTTTATAATCTCTAGCAACAAACTAGAGACAAAGAAGATTAAACAAGTTTGTACAAGCTAACCCGGATTTACCTTGTTGTTTCTATGAAGAATCCACTAATATATGGAGAGAACTTCAAATGTTTCTCCCAAAGTATCTTTTTTTAAGAGATTTAATGTGGAAACAAATCCTAATATAGGCCTAATATCCTTCATTGAAGGCTCCTAATTCAAAATTTTCAAATTTGCTAGATAAGTTTAGTTATTATATGTAAACTTAATTGGTTTATAAGAAATAAAAGCATAATAATAAGTAGTATAACTTAGTTCATAATCAACTGACGGCAACGCACATGAAGGCTGGTTAATGATCTACACTGTGTGTTTGTTAATGCTTCCGATATGCGTCATCTCCATTTTGGTACACATCAATTCTTTACTTTCGGACGACCTTTTTTTGGTGTTTTGGTGGTGAGGGGAAGTTGTTGTATTTGTGTGAGTGTTGCATACTGTTTCAAAGCTATTGGATCATACTAAACTGTTTTGTATGCCACAATAACCAAGTTAACTTTATTTTCTTTTGTATTTTCTTCATCATTATGATATTAACTTTCTTTTCTTTTCTCAAAACGCCGATTATCGATAACCCTTACTTAAATTTGATACACTAATTACTTTTCCAACCAATCCTTCCAATAAAAGTATAACGTGTCAAACAATTTTAGATTTTAATTAACGAAATATTACAATAACCATTTAGCAAATTAAATCTTTATTTGCTGCAAAACTAGTATTTTGATTTTAGTAAATGATGGAAACACAAGTAGTGGAAATCAATAGCACTAGGAAAAGGGTGACAGCACAACAAAAATACTTTTCCTTTATGGTTTATACTTTTCCTTTATGGAAATTAAACCCTAATGTCATTAAGACAATTGTTAATTAAAATTATTTAACATAATCTCCTATAGGGGAGACCAAATGTCGGCTAAAGTTATACACAGCAAATCTACAGTACCTCTCGAACATAAACAAATTTTTATTTACTTTATAAATTGGATTTTAATATATAACATATGAGATTTGCCTCCACCAATAAGCTATAAGTATCTCTAGTTGCTTTTCAAAAATGACTAAATATTGTCCAAACATAGGTATTGACCTAAGTTGAATTCTGAACCAAACAAAATATATTTTCTCAAACTCATTTGCAAGCTTCAATATCAAAACTAATGTCTTCTATGTCATGTTAGTGTTGCTAGAGCTTTGTTATAAGAAAAAATGGCGCAATGATAGAGAGACCTAATATATGGGTGTTGATATTTACATCATTTTTTATACATACATCACATTGTATAACGTTGTAATGTACATTGTACAACACTGTAATGCATAAATGTGGTATATGTATAAAAAAAAATGGTGAGTATCAACACCCCTAATATATATGTCTAAACTCATGTCTAAATCATTAATAATTTAATTGACATATCGTACTCATGCATTTTCTCACTCTAAATATTCACTTTTGATTATTCTTTTTTTTTTAACGGCAAAATTTTCTTAGAAAAAAAGCTACTAGCAAGGCGCTAGAAGCTAAAGAGAACAATACAAAACTAGAAATAAATGAAACAACATTTTTTAGAATATTTTCGAGGCTTTAACCACGATGACTATAAAAATGATGAAAAAACTCTTGCCACTTACGGAGAAGCAAGACAAGAGAAAATTCCCAACTCACAAAGGCCGAGCCACTAATTTTTACTCCGGAGTGTTTTGAAGCAGCCCCAAACAAGCCCAGAAGGAAAAAAAATAATACACATAAAAGCAAAATGAACCACATGTCAATAGAAGATCAGAACTCCCAGCATCGAAAAGCGAAACACATCAGCGCAACCCATTACTCACGAGCAGCATAGGAGATTTAAGCCAATCTAACCGATTGCAATTCATGTGGCCCCTGTGATGTAGCCAAGAAAAAGAAGATAATCGAATGTTGTCGAATGTCATTTTTCCTCATCGGATGTGCAAAAAGAGTGACACTGTTACGATACTTCCAAAGCCACCAAAGAGAAGACGCAAAAATAAGAGATAATCGACGAATCTTCTCTTTGGCTGCATGCCACGAACTGGACCAAACCTTCCAATTCTCATACGATGTAAAAGGAGGAAAAAAAATATCACACCAATTACGAACAAGCCTCCAGATATCCTTGACAATATCACACTCAAAGAAAATGTGATTAGATAATTCCACGTTATCATTACAAGAAGGACATGAGATCATCGTAATGTCAATACCACGAGACGATAGATTCAACTTATGGGGCAAACGATCTAAAATCATTCTCCAAGTGAAGATATTTACTTTTCGAGGAAGAGTATTGTCCCATAAGGTCGAAGGAACCAACGAGGGGAGAAGCTTCGAATCAATATCAGTAATAAAGGTGGCAATTTGTGCCTAAAATATTTTTTTTTGACTAATTTGGGCTAATCTGTAAAAGATTTGAGCACATTTAGCTCCATATTTTTTTTTAGATGGCATGTATGGCCCATTGAAAAGTTAAATGGTTACTAACTGCCTTTTCTCTCAATTGGAGAACATTATAATTGTTTTTAAAGAAACATTTATGGATATAATATATGTATTAGATGTCACGTTTAAGAATTTATTTCGTCTTTTTGAGTATTTTCTAAAGCGATTCGTATAACATGAGTTCGTTTGGCCCATGCCCGTTTAACCCGTGCTCGCCCGACCCGCCCGTTTTGCCACCTCTAATTAGCAAGACTAATCTCATAAAGCATGTCGTGCAAATAAGCAGAATTACGAACTTCAAGATTGGATCTCGACCAATTCCAACGCCATTGGCCATTTTCAATACGATCAATAATTAAACAATCTTTCCTTGCTTCGAGCGATACAGTCTATTATATCGGATATAATGAAACACTTTTGGTTATTCTACTTGTCATAATCTTGTTCTTAGGCATATCTTTAGTCATGCATTTTAGGTATGACAATTATATTCCAAAAAAATGCTTTAAAAAAAAGACCTTAGCATCAAACAATGATTTGTCATTGACTTGATACATGTTTTTAGTTAGCTCTTATAATGATTAATGATTTTGGAAAACATCTTTTAGGATATATGGTATCGACGTCTTGAATCTTCATGAAGGGTATCATGACCGAAGCCTAGTTATGTTCATTCATAAGGTCGAAAGTTAGGTTGTAAAAGATATAAGAATGATAATGAGTTCAAGATGGTAACTTTAGGTCAGATGTAACGGTGACCGCAAATAACCGCGGTCATTATTGTCATCTCAGCGTCAACTCATTACGATTTTTCTCATGATCAAGTTAGTGTAATAAGGCGATCGCGGTCACCACAATAAACATACCCCATTTAAAGACACAAATATCTCATAAAATCAATTTAAAAATACACACTCACACACAAACAAATGAAGAGGACTCGATCGAGTTATGCAAAGACACAGACACCGACCGAGCATGACCAACCTCATGTAATGAGGGACGCGTCTCAGCTGACGACCGACCATGGCTACGACCATACATTACGGATGGTCTTATACTTGTTATTTCAGTTGTAACTTTATACTTGTGAAAAAGGTGAGAGCGATTTTCAAGATGGTGTGAGCTTGTTTATAATAAGCAAAATCAAATGGAAAGTTGACTACCAAGCAATTTTCTATAATGGTATCATACATTATATCAAGATCTTGTGTTTGTCGTTTTCTTTCTTTTTAGCAATTAGACTTGTGGCTTATCAGAGTTAGGTGTCAAAAACGTCAACTTATGAATTTTCATTTAGAACAAGTCACTTGTTTTAACATACCTGTCAAGGGTATGAACATAAATAACTAATTGGGCAGTTTGCATGTAAAGTTATATGTGACTTAATTTTAATCGAGTTATCCTGATACTAAAAAGCCTATAGCTTAACAATATAAGAGTGATCTATCAATTTAGAGGTTGTAGATTCGAGTTTTAGCTGAAGCATATATGATGTATACAATTGGTTTGTGAGTCTTTACCTTTAAAAAAAAATCAAGTGACTAACATCCTACGCATATTGCAAGGCATAAGGTGCACATATTCATCTGTATGGCATTGGTACATGATGTGTTACTAATGTATCCATAGTAATTGACTCTAAATATGTATAGTAGTCACTTATGTCTAAAACAACTTAAGAGCTTTAACCTTTTGTGCCATTTTGTTTCATTGTATCGATTACATTTTCTTTTTAACGGCACTTTATCCACACCTCTATACCACATATCTCATAATAGATCTCACAAAGGTCTTCTACAAGACTTTTGCATCTATTACGACCTCATGGCCACACTATGTTGACATTTAAAATTCAAAACTATCAACATCGTCATCTTTCTTCATATTGTCGATCATGCATCGCAATCACATAGACTTTTAAGCACAAAACTTAAAAGTAAATATCATCTTCCATAGAAAAAGCAAAAACTTTGAAATTTGTTTTATGTTGAAAGTATGAGGTTTGAAACATGAAAAATCGTTGAATAATGAAAGTGATTTGGCTACTATTCACTATGACACTCCACTCATGTCATCTTCTTAGTTTGTGGGATAACTTTTTAAGGAAGATGACAAATGCACAATGTGTAACTATTTACCATACATTTCCAAGGGTTCAAATCTTACCATGAAACATCCTATGGGAACTTGACATATATAAAACCAAACTGAAAACGTTTGTTTAGGCAAGTGGATATGAGATAGTTGACTTGTTTACTTATTACCTCACACAAATGGACAATGAAAAATCAAATTTTCAAACAAGCACTAATACACATATGGAGGATGATGGGTGGTGGCCTCTAACGGTGACTAACATATTAGAAGATAAATAAGTGGTGACTGGCTAATTGTGTAATGGACCGATACATGTTAGTCTCATGTATTTTATTTGTAGTTGATTAATAATATTGAATAAGATACGGGGAATTTAATATTTAACATGGTGTCTTATCATGTATGAGACCTTGTCTGCAACCTTGAGTCGACGTCTCTAGCCATCTCGTCAAACCCTAGTCATCGCGTCTATCTGTTCTTTAAAGATTAATCAATTTTTGGATTAAACCTTAGCCGATCACTGTTTGTACCATAATCCCCAAACCGTAAGGTAAAGTTGATGCCGTCATTGGTAACGTATTGAAATTCCGAAGAAATGCATACCGGAATCATCTCCATAGCCTCTGACGCGCCGTAACAAGCCGTCGAATTCGGAAAAAAATGACTCATTATTTTGCTTATAACTCTTAAACCGCTTAAAATTAGATGATGCCATCAGCGGTCGTGAATTTGCACTTCAATTGAGCATAAAATGCCATCGGAATCTCCACTTCTACCGGCCGGACACGCCGTTATAAGTCCAAACAGTCGTAGGGGAAGCAAAAATCTCTTTTTTTCAGATTATGTTTATCCGCTGTGACAGGCTATTATGAATGTCTTAGTTCTGCATCAAGATAATAATCTTTATTTTGTTTTGTTTTAGTCATTATAGTTTACACTTTAATTCGAGCTTTCACAAATTCGCCACTCGAGTTGTCGCCCGCGGGGTGGTGGGGGGTGGGGGGGTTGGTTGGGTATTAGAAGATAAATAAGTATTAACGGGCTTAGTCCAGTTTGTAACGGGCCGATACCCATTAGGTTTTACCTTTGATGTCGCATGTACTGTATTTATAGTTGATTAATAATATTGAATAAGATACAAGGAATTCTATAATCTAACACAACAAAGATGAGCCCGAGTAAAAAAAATAGTCATTTAGATAAGCCCAAAAACTAAAAGAGAGAGAAAAGAAGTAAGTGACAAGGTTTTAAATATTGACGGTGGTGGTGTTGGAGTTGGTTCACTACAAGCTTCTAACATTGCTACACTTGTTAAATGGTGGTGGCGCTTTAAAATGGAAGACTACACACCTTGGAAGAATATTATTGTGTCCATTCACGGAGACAGAACTGGTCTAAATACTGATGATATTACTTATAATAGATTGCCACCTAGTTTATGGAAGTCGATTTTGGGATTGCATAAGCAGCTCTTGGGTCTATGCACACACCTTCACTCGATTTTTTCTAAAAAGGTAGGTGATGGGTCTACTTTTAAATTTTGGATTTACTCTTAGGTTTGGTGAGATTGACTTCAAAACTAAATTTCCAAGAATCTATTCACTAGAAAAAAAAACCCAACGTGCTCCGTAAACGAGAGATGTAATTCTTCCAATGGGCCTTTTTCACGTTGTTGGGCTTGGAGTCATGTACCACGAAATCAGCCCGAAAGAGAAAAACTAAATTCTTTGTTGGACCTTATTAAAGATTTCCAAAAAAATGAATCTAAAGAAACTTGGGAATGTAATTTAGGGTGCGTTTGGTTTGGGCCTATGGGAATGAAGGAATGACTATGGAAATGATATATGTTGTTTGTTTTATGATAATTGGTATGGTGAAATCCATATATTCTCTATACATCAAAGGAAGCGAAGGAGCGTGGTATGAGTCTATCATAGTTGAGGGGCCCACCACTACTATCAAACTCATACCAATTGTGATTCCTATCATCAAACCAAACGGCCCCTTAGACTCTTCAAAGACTTATAATGTCAACTCAATGAAGAGGCGTATTGAGAAATTCACATTACCGGTTGTGGATGAAAAAATTCGGTGCAACAAGTTAATTCCTATTAAAGTGAATATTTACACTTGGCGTTTGTGCAATGATCGCTTACCAGCTCGATGCAACCTTGATCACCGTGGCATGCATAGATATTGATTCGGTTCGTTGCCCGGTTTGTGATCAAGCAATGGAGGACTCACAACACCTTTTTATAGATTGCCGAATCGTTACCGACCTTTAGTTTATGGTTAAAAGATAGTGGAGCTTGGATGATTACCCAAAAGATTTAGATAGTCTTATTGCATGGGGTGACTCAGTACCATTCAATACGTCGGAGAAAACTTGTTTTGATGTGGTTGTTTAATCATTTGGAAATATCGTAACCGTTGGTATATCCAGACACCTAGGAAAGACATACTAGGTGAGGAGATTAAAGTTCTCTCTCACACTTGGATTGTTCATAGATATAGGCATTTTAAGTCCAATTGGATTGATTGGATCAATGATCCTAAAGTTGCTTGTAAAAACATGATATAACCTCGTTTCTTCCCTAACATCTTGCTTCAGTGTTTTATATAAATCACCGTTAAAAAAATAAAAAATAAAAAAATAAAATAAAAATAAAAAGGAGTAAGTGACAAGGAGAGTCATTTGATCTTATCGTTTTAGAGTTTTATGACTTCTAGTAGAGGTGAGGTGACAATTTCAGCCCATTTATTTATGACTAAGATCAATTTGGGCCGTATATTATCACAAACAGGTCAAATACAAAAATTAGGCTAAAAAGGAACATGTCATATAGAGATTGAAAGTCGCCAAATGTCTATTTTAATTGTCAACAAGTGACTAAAAAGTTTAATTCAACTATTTAGATTACTATTGTATTAATATTGTTTTTGTAATTAGGACTTAGGATTAACATTAGCTATTTGTCAGAAAGATGTTCAAAGAAGTTTTTGCGGGTCAACCAACCCACCTGTTGCATTTTAAACCTTTTTTTGACCCATTACCTAACTGCAACCATTTGCCACATCTAGAAACAAATACTCCGTAATACTAGTAGTATAATGTAAAAGATCAGGGGCCTCGCACATGGTGCAACCAAACCACAGTTGCTAATCAACTTCAGTAAATTTTTTATTTTCGTTAACCTCTCTCCTCGTATGGCAACCGACACACAATCAGGTAGATACATTAAATTTTTATAATAACATCTACATATTTTATTTTCGTTAAGATCCTATATACACTACTCAGCAACACAACACTTTGCATTTAACATGTAACAAGATCAAAAACCTCACTTCCTCAGTAGCAGTTCATTACATAATGCATAATGCCAACCAAAATCAAGCTCAACGATGTGATTGCAATCCTACAAATTTTATATAGGATCATTAAGAAATTTACACATTTAAGCATGCGTGCCATCCATGGTGATCATCTCATATACAAGCTCGTAACTTTATTATGACAGTACTACATTTCAAAGAAAAACTTAAAACATATTACAAAATTACAGCATTTTTTATCACTTAGAAAGCTTACTGAAACAATACATATGCATAAAATCATAAACCGTATACGCAAGTTCACTCATGAAATGGAAATATTTAATCCTCCATGATCTGCTTACTATCAACGGAACCAAAATGATCCAAAAACCAGAAACGAATCCAGCCATGATACTAATAATCGACCCCCAATCTGGCCCATCTTCTTCTATTTGGACTTCTGAATCAGGTACTTCAACTGGTACGCAAGAATCAGTTAGTGGAGCTCCACAAAGTTCGTTGCCAATGAAGCAAGATTCATTGAAGCTCTGAAGCTGAGTACTTAATGGAACTCTTCCTGTCAAATTGTTATACGACACGTTGAAACTGCTCAAGAGATGCAAGTTTGACAAGCTCATGGGTAGTTCTCCATAAAGCTTGTTCATTGATACATCAAGAGATACAAGTGATTTCATGTCTCCAATCTTGTCTGGGATACTTCCTGTTAGTTGATTTCTTGATAAATTCAACGATTGTAACTCTGAGAGGGTTGTATGCTCACTTGGGATGTGCCCAACTAGATAGTTGCTAGAAAGGTCCAATAACGTCACTAGTCCAAGAATAGCGCCGTACGTATCCTCTCGTCCCTTCAACACCAATGAATCACTAGCAAAAGAAGAAACAGTAAATCCACCAGATCCACTATAATCACTAGATCCAGCAAAGTAAGAAAAAGGGAAGGAAAACTGAACATTTGAGATACTTTCTTTCCCGGAAAGGACATTAAAGTTGTTGACACATCTTGGAATATTTCCAGAAAGTTCATTATGAGCAAGATCCAATATTTGAATATGTGTAAGATTGCAGAGCTCGCGCGGAATATTTCCATGAAAATTGTTGAATCTAAGGTTAAGTATTCTCAAAGAAGACAGATGTATCCCAAACCATTCTGGAATGTTCCCAACAAGTTCGTTTCTGCCAAGTTGAAGGATCACTAAGTTGGTCAAGTTCATCAGAGAAACAGGTAGTCTTCCCGAAAGCTTGTTCCGGTGCATGTTTAACGATTGTAGTTGAGTTAAAGAGCCTAAAGTTACTGGAATCCCACCCGACAGATTGTTGTTCTCCAAGTTTAAGAACTTCAACCACTTCCACTTCTCCCAACACTTGGGAATGACACCCGACAGATTATTATTTCCCAAGTTAAGAACTACTGAATAATCCCCATCAAAAGAGCACAAAAATTGATGCAATGAACCCACAAAAGAATTATTTGATACATCCATGTATGTCAATTGATTACCTGGGTTACTAGGTAAACGCCCTGTAAATTTGTTAGAATTTAAGTTGAGTACCCCAAGACTTGGTGGGAAACTAGAGAAAGAACCTTGGATTACATTTTTCGACATATCCAAATATGCTAGATTGGGGAATGATCTCCAAAATGACTCGTGAATGGGTGATGAAATGCTTGTGTTGCTTACGTCCAAATATACTAATTCTCTTTGTGATTGCAACCACAACGGAAATTGAGGCCCTAAAACCCAAGAGTTTAAAAACAAGTACTTCAACTGAAAAGGGGGAATCCAGTTTGCATGTTGAGGTCGTAGGATTAAGCTGTTTCCTGTTCCATTTAGATAATTTAAGATCACTAGTTTGGCAAAGTGAGCTTCTGTCACAACACCTGTCATCAAATTGTAAGAAAAACCCAACTCTTTCAGCTTCGAAAGTTGACCAAGGCTATTGGGAAGGTTTCCATTTAGTCGGTTATATGAAAGTTCTAGCACTTGCAAAGATGATAGTCGTCCAATCGAGTAAGGAAGGCTTCCATTCAGTGTGTTATACGAAAGATCTAAAACTTGCAAATTAAGTAACTGTCCAATCGAGAATGGAATGGGACCCCGGTAATGTTATTCTGAGAAAGAGATAGTGTCCTCAAAAATGATAAACGTCCTATGGAACCTGGAATGGTACCAACTATATTGTTCTTGGAAAGTAAGAGGTGCACCAGATGTATCAGTTTGCCAATTTGATTCGGTAGATGACCAAAAACTCCTGTGTATGCCAAGGATAATGACTCCAAATTGGGTGATCCACAGTTGAAAAAGTATTCAAGATGGTTTGTTAAACTATTATTATCAAATTGGTTTAGAGACAAATCGATCTCTCTCAAATTACAAAGGTTGCCCAATGATTCTGGTAATGGTTCGCTGAGTTGATTTAGTGACAGGTCAAGGATATGAACGGAAGTCAAGTTGTGAAGGGCATCAAGGGATGAACTGGAAACAAGACAAAGACTTAAATCTAAGGAAATGAGCTTACTAGAAGATAGCCCTTGTAATACTAATGAAGAATTCATAAATGTATTTTCATGGACATGAAGCGACTCGAGATTAGTCAAATTACGGAAGCTATAAATGCTGTTAGGAATATTGCCCTTAAATTTACAACTACTTAAATCCAATGAAACTAGACTAGTAATACTATAAATCCATTGTGGCATGAAACTTTGACTGAAATCGTTCTGAGAAAGATCAAGCAAGGAAAGGGACGTCAGATTGGAACTAGAAACATAGGGATGTATGTATTGGATTTGAGTACGAGACAAATGTAGTTCAACCAAAGAAGGGAGAGTGTTAACCACCTGAAGCCAATCCGATGCTTGGCTAAGATTCACACCACTCAAATCCAGATGATGCAACTTATGCAGACTTGACAACCACTGCATATCCATCATGCTGGTCATTTCATAACTATTACGAAAACTTCCAAGACTAAGGACATGCAGTTCTGAAAGATTCCCAAACTGAGGAGGTATGATTCCACCAAAGTTGGATCGTGAGAGGTTAAGATACTTCAGGTTTACAAGAGAAGCTATAAATGTTGGAAATTGGATCCGTCCAAAATCATTGCAACTTGCGTCTAGATGCTTGAGTTGCTTCAGTTGCATCAGGATGGACTAAAATTCCCTTTCAACATCTGCTTTTGGGCTTCGTCATATTCTTTGTAGGAGCCATAGTCTGAACGATCACAATGACCCTCAAGTGCACGCAGATCAACTCGATGAACATGACCGGTAACATTATCACAAGCAATCCCAGCCCATTTACAGCAGTCGTTCTCCTCACCAGCCCAAGAAGCAAGCCGGCCTGCTTCATCTATAAGGCCGTGCTTGAACTCAAGAAGCGCTTGTCTCTCGCCATCCATGCATAATACATCATCACATAAGCAATAATGCAATGAGGCCAAAACAGCAAGCAAACACAAGTAACTTAAAGATACATACGGAAATGAAAAACGAGCAATCATATTGATTGTTTATCAAGAGAATAAAATAGAATATAATTTGGTAGTTTAGTAGAAAATCAAATTATATTTGAAATTGAGGCTACTAATGGTTGTTTTTATACAGAAGTGCCGGCCCCGAGTCCAATTAAAACACGTTAATAGTGACAGATCATAATACTTATACAAGGAATATATATATAACGCCAATTGTCAGCATCTTCAGTGAGGATTTATAAAGAAACTCTGTTATAACATGAAGCCTATCTAAATCCGGAACATGTCATAAACTTCCGACAAGTTTATATAGGGTTCCTCTAAACATTGTCGTCAAGGCATTGGTTTAGATGCATAAAGAGAGATACATAAAATTTACCAAAAAGAACTTCAAGACAATGATGTGTAACAAAATGACTTGTTATAAAAAAGGAGTTATGAATGACGAGAGTAAATGAGTGGTTCAAGTATCATGATACATTATTGTAAGAATGTTTTTTTTTTTTTTTTTTTTTTTTTTTTAGCAAACCTTATAAATAAATAAAAAGAATTGTGCGAAAAGTGCCGCCACGACCGCGCACCTTTCCTTTTTGGGTGTGGAAACGTGGGGGGTGAATACGTTACCGCTTAAAAACTTTAGATCTTTAGTATCAAATCGCATGAAGCTTGTTATAATATGAAAGTACCAATTATTGTTTGTGACTAATATAAAGCATGGTAAACCAAGTTGTCACACAATCATGAACATCAAACCACATCACAAACAATAGTATAGTGCAAGTATAAAAGTAAAGAGATAAAGAAAGGAAAGTGCAAACCGAACACGAGGATTTATAGTGGTTCGGTCACGGATCTTCTTTCCGCCTACTCCACTCCCCGAGTACCCAACTCGAGAGTTACTTCACTAAATCAACAAGCTCCCTTCTCGCGGAGAAAACCTTACAATCGTCGCTTACACTTTTTCCAGACAAAGCTAAATACCGGGTTCTAGTTCGAGGTAGAACCAACATAACGTCGCCTATACAATATTTCCGACACTAAGCTAGATGTCGAGTTCTTTTACAAGGGTACAACCACTCCTAATATGTTTTATGGCCCAACATAATAAACCTTGTGTTTTATGGCACAAACACATAAACCATCTAATCTAGTTTGGTGAAAGTGTTGTTATGATGCAATGATGTTTACACTAATGATCCATAACACAAATGTCTAATGGATATGAATAACTACTTCTAAATGAACTTCCATTGATAGGAAGCCTTCATGATGAAGATCACAAGTTCCCTAAACTTTTGTGATAGATCTTCAACTTGTGATGAGTGGGGATGGCTAGATCTCCAAGATTTCCTTGGTTGATCAAAGAGTATGCTTACAACAAAGATGAATGTTAGAAGCATTATGATCATGATCATTAGGGTGTTTAATGTGTTACTACATTGTTAATGATTGATCTAAATGTATGCAAGAAGGTGGAGAAGATTTGCTTTGAAGTGGTGAAGAAATGGGAAAACAATGGGCTTCTATTTATAGCAAAGTGGACAGAGCGTCCACGGACCAAGGAGCCCTTTAAAGGGTTCCGTCCTTTATGCAATTTGGTGCCGTGGGTGCCGACATAAATTCTAAAAATCTTTCTTCAAATCTTTCCAAGATATTACCAAATCTTACTAAGATCACATTTGATATATTGAGTATCAATCTAACCAAAATATTCAAGTGATCTTCCAAGGATTTCAAAGATGATGCATGACATGATGTAACATGTATTTCCATTTTAGATTAAAAGGTTTATCAAGGTAAACTTGTAAAATGTATTATGTAACTAGTTAATAAAATGTCTAGTTACCTTTTGAAATACTTGTGAATGCAAAATGTAAAATGAGGTTCGAAATAGAATGGTTAACCTATCAAAATACTTAGTGACTCTAAATGTATTTTAAACATTCTAAATGATTTGTTAATGGGTTTGATCATAATGCCACATAACAAACATGTACGAACTCGTGTTGTAACATACGAGGACTTGAGACATCGAGAGGTGTTGAATGTATGTTGAGACAAAGTGTGATTACAAGTAACTTGTACATTTTACGTTATGTATTACAAGTTACATGTTTGTCATCAATCAAAACAAACGAGACTGTATAGATTAAATATCGTAATATTTGCACTAACAATCTCCCCCTTTTTGATGATGACAAAGATATGTAAACGTAATAGAAAGTACAATGTAAAAAGTTACTTGTATCCTTACTACCTTTACATTACCTTCTCCGTTTACACTCTTCTCCCCCTTTTGTCGAAACAAAAAGGGCGTGTCCTTGGAGTTTAACTTCATTTCTCCCCAAAAAGGCGAGCTTGCATCATCCCTAGTGAAGTTAAATCGTCTACTTCAATCCGTTCCTTGTTTGGTAGCGGATCCATGGATCAAATAAAGAGGCTTAACCTACATCAAGGTTAGTTTTATGCAACAAAAATTATGAGAAATATATGAAAAGAAAATGCATAGTAATGTTAGCCTATTTTCTCCACTTTTATCAAGCACAAATGCTTGTTGAAAAGTGAGAATGATGCTAAATGCGTGCATGCTCCCCTCGACGGTTGCTCCCCTTGTTTGAGGCGTCAAGGTATGATTAAAACCTACAAAACAAATATTAGTGCAAAACTATATTCGTCATTGGACGAGTAAGTGTTATACAACAAAGTGTGTATAAGATGCATTCAAGAATTTTGACGGAAGCTCCCTTGCTCTAGGGCCAAGATGAACCTTCAAAATAAATATTAGTATAATAGAAGCTTTGTCTTTAGACAAATATGTCATATACAACCAAGTGTATAGACGATGCAATATGAGTGCTTAAAGGATATTCCTCCTTGTTCTAGGGTGTAAAAAAATAATTGATGCAAACTTCATCCTTAGATGAGTAAGTTATATACAATCGAGTGTATATGATGATGAACCTACAATGAAAACATTAGTGCAATATATTTCATCTTTTCACAAAGAAAATGAGATGTATATATGTGATAAATGATATAATCAAAGATCTCATGAAGTGTAGTCTCTAATTACAATCATAAGAAAAGTGAGAATATAATATGATAAAACCTACAAAATAATTCCTAGAAAGAAGATATGAAGTCTCACATCGGGTGTGCCACTAGTGGTGCTAGTGTTGGTGTTGGTTTACTAGTAGGATTCGTGTGGTGATGGTAGATGACTTGACATTTACAAAAGCAAGTTTTCGCTAATCCATGGTGGTGATGATTAGTGAAAGTGGTGATGGAAGGTGGTGGTGATTAGGTAGGAAGCTATTAAAGAGTTAGAAACTCGTATGTATAGCAAATATAAAATATGGATTCATGCAATCCTTTCGTCATGTCAAGTGACCAAAGCTAAGAAAAAATGAATGGACATTGCATTTCAATGATGCATAAGGGTTATGATTTGAATGATTTATTGATGCTAACAACCTATTGTTTTGAGCAAGTTCTCATATGCTTTAACCGAACGGTAATCAATAATGCGTTCTATCTAAGAATATATAAAAGTGATAACATGAAGATAAATTCGTTCATTGATTAACACGAATTATAAAAATGACCTATTCTAGGTGACAATGAGAAAGGTAGTATTAGTATGGTTTTGACCGACATGGATGATTATCACTTTGATAAGAAGTGAAGACAATATGGAAAATACTAATAATAATAATGAGTACCTATATGAGGATGAGAATGACATCATATGAGTGAGAGTTGGATGGACCAACGTGTTGGAGATGACTGTTTTGATTAATATATCGTTTGCACTGACAAGGACATGCATGATAAGTGAGAAAAGGATAAAATCCTATGATGGTGTTCTAGATAGTGAAGTTGTAAGGTGCTAGTTTAAGGAAAATCCTATATGTGGAGATGAAGACGTTTTGTAAAAACACATGATGCGTTTTTCACTTGATGAGGTATTGGTGCGAAAAAGGTTGAACTAGTTGTGGTTTCATGAACCGGTTTTAGCTAAGTGGTGTTTACCTATGTGTTGGTATTGTAGAGTCTAAGAGACATAAATTTTGACAAAAGACAATTATGTGAATGAATTCTCTCCCCTTAATTGGTGGACATGCAACATAATGTGCAATGTATCAAATAAGGAATGATAACAAAGTGTTTAGGAGGTTATTCGGGTTAACAAAGAGGTGAGCTTAGTAATGTTTTTTCGGATGATGGTTAGCATACAATGAGCTTCATCCTTAAAGTCACGCACTCTTCTTGATTAATGCGAGATGATCGTATGATGAGGCATGTGGTTTCCTAATAGGAAGTGAAGAGGATCGAGTATTGTTATAACTAAATAATGATGTAGATGATTTTGGAAAGCGGAAGCTAAAATGAGATTTGGAAAGAGGTCGGTTGAAAGACAAAATGCAAAGCCAACCTCTAGAACTTAATTTTATATGCTTTTAAACTATATGCAATATAACTAAGGAGATGAAGATGTCATGTTATACACATGAATTTTAACAATGGTGTGTTTGATAAACAATGTGTTTTAATCTTGTGTTTAGAATCGAAAGTTGTTCAAATTACACAGCTAATTGTATGATCTAATGGATGACATCTTGTACTTTAAATGTGAATTGATCATCTAAGACTAGAGAATGGAATATGTTAAACTAAGAACGTTCTCAAGAAAGCTCTTTGGAACATTATTTAACAAGAATCTAAGTGAGGTTACCAACTTCAATAGATCTTGTGTATGCTCTAAAATTGTGTAGTTTTAACCTTGGATGTGCACTCGGTTTGAGCAAGGTTAGGTTATGATGTACGCTTGAAAGGAAATAGATACAAATAGTATCTTTCAACAAATGAGATTATCCCATGGGATAAAGTTATCATGCTTGTTCACAGAACTTGTAGATGTTTGTTTCAAGATCATTTAGCTAATGAGGTGTAATGAAATCTCTTGTAACACAACTATTTATGTCGCAAGAGTGATGCATAGGATATACAATATCCTTTTAACAAAATGAAAGCTTAACGATGAATCTTAGTCATAATGTTCTTCAAAACATCATGTTTTCCTAAATGAAGATATGAAGCCAAAGTGTTTGAATCGGATAGTCCCATCTAAATAAACTTGGTCTCAAGATTATATTCACTAGATGATGACAAGAGGAATTCACTCGAGTTTCTTATGTATACCCTCAAGAGTCATTGTTGCTTGGGGTGTATGATGTTGGCTTTGAGATTGCATTTTAACATATGTTGTTAAAATGTTGATTTGAAGTTTAACGAAATTTATGTAGAAGTTTAACGACAAAGTATTACTAATACTTTGATTATTTGTGAAGGTAGTACTACTTATACCTAGTGGAAATTGACAACAATTACCAAGAGCATCATGCTTATTTGATAGTTGAGGTTCTAGCCATAATGAATTATCTAAGTCCTTATATGTGGGAAAGGATGGTTGAGTTTGTTCAAACGTGCATTTGATTCAGTACAAGTGTTGGACACAAGGGCTTTTTGAGCAATACACTCAACGAATTCAAATGATGGCAAGGATGGTGGATTGGTTGATCTAGGTGGTAGGTCTTCTAGTGTGTCTAAATAAGGATGTGGTGATGTAGGGGTTTGTTGTGCTATGGGAGTACTTAGGTTGATTATTTGTCCACAGATGTTGAACAAAAAAATAAATACGGATACTAATTCTTATGGTTCATTGGTTACAACTAGCGGGTGAAGTGCTTGAAGTTTTGGTTATGTCTATGAAGCTTAGGGGCTGAGGTATAGGTTCACCTTGAAAGGGCACGTTTGATTTAAAGTATACTCTTGGAAGTTCATGAGCAATACGGTTAATAGTGCCAAAAGATGGAAGAGGGATAGTAGGTGTCAAAGAGGGATAAGTGGCACCGTGGGTTTTTGTTTTGGATAAGTGTTTCAACATGTGTTGTTAAAATACTTGGGTGTTGATTTTTCGGATATGACTTTTAATGACTACAATCGTAAGTCGATATACTTGAATATTTCGGATGAAATACTTAAGTTGTCAATCCTAATTTGTTGAGGTTATAAAGCTTAGATTGAACTCAAGGATAACAAGACTTGATAATATGTATTTAACATATGTGTGAGTTATGACTCGATGTAAATACTTATTGTCTTGAAGGATGACACATTATTTTCATGTTAACCGGTGAGGCAATACATGTAGATACAAAACAATATCTATAGTCATATGTTAGACTTGTGTATGATATCTTTGCAAATAATGAGTCCAGTTTATTAGTCTCAGTAAGTCATCTAAGTCATCCGCAAACGGGTGAGGAGATGTTGGTGGTGTTGCACAAAGTTTGATAGGAACAAGCTTTGGAGACTTTGGTAGTGAAGTTGTTTTGGATGATGGTGGGTGATTTTGGTGGTGGAGTTGGAGTACTCAAGTTTAGAAAGTTCACATCTTGAATGGGTGATGAGATGTTGAGAAGGTAATGAGTCTGAGGATGAAGAGCTCAAGTTAATGAAGCAACAAGATCGAATGCTAATCCTAGTGGTTTTCTTAAGTGGCTTATTTGAGGTCAAGGATTTAGTCATTTTGATTTTGCTTTAAGAAATGCTAAGCTTGAGGAAAAGTAATGATGAAGGTGTGAAATGATCATCTTGAATGTGTTGATTTATGGAACTAAGGATTCATGGATTTGATGTTAATCCATACAAAGATGGTAGTTTCTAATGAGATGGAAGTGTCTAAAATCATGTCAAACATCCTAAGTTAATCCATTGAGGATGTGTTGAGTGAGGTATGAAAGATATGCATTAACAACTATCCTAGAAACGAAGTTTGGTAAATTAGATCATGGATTTAGTAAAATTCAATAACTTACCGTAGGATTCACGGCACCATTTCTTTACAGTAGGAACCCTTAAATTGGTGCCACCTGGTCCGCCTGCATGTATGGCGGTACCAAAATATATAATGACGGTACCAACATTTTGGTGCCGTCGATCCGTGGACATCGAAAAGTTCACAGACCCATTTTGTAGGTGTCGGGAGTTTTCCAAACCCGAAATTTTGCTTAAAACATGTGACATTAATTACTTCTAGTTAGGAAAAGTCGATACCACATATACAAATATAGTGGAGCATAGACTTTGACCAATACTAACGATTTTCACATAAAAGTGAAAATGGGTAAAATTTGACAACACACTTGTGCTATCCACCTGCATAAACCGGTTAGCATACAACATTGTTTTAAGTCATATTATCATCCTACAAAGTAAAAACAAATAAATTACATCATACAACATTGTTTTTGTCCTTGTACCAAACACTCTCTTAACACCTTCATTTTTCAAAGTACTTGACTAATTTACTTAGTACTCATTGCTAAGTGAGTTATGACATTTCATAAGTTATGCGAGATGTTAGTAACCTATGCAAACGAAGTGATCTAATTCTCAAGCGATGGTAAAATAATTTTCCAACTTAGTGCACAAAATCTAGCAAATAACCTATTGTGCATAAACAAGAAATCGTCAAACAAGTGAATAAATAACATGGCAAGATTGACACTTATATTATGCAAACAAACAAGTGTAAACAACAATTTGAAAAATAAGCAAGCAACATATATGCAAACAACATAAACAAGTGGTCATTTAGCATAGATAACAAGAAAGACACTTTTCGTCATTTTATGCTTAAATATGACTATGTATACCAAGATTGATTAGTTTCCTTTAAACATATTACCAAATTATTTAGTTTCAAAGGAAGTTGTATCAAAGTTCTAAGAATACCAACTTAAATTGCTTGATTCAAAATTTTGAGTTTTTATGTTAAAGCGAAACTCAATATTTTAGACATACTGTAGTATTTGGTCTATTTCACTTATTTAAAATTAGACTCAGGCCATGAGAGTATTTTTAAATGAAAGTAGACTCAATTCCCTTTAAAATGATAGGTGGCTCGACTGCACGGACTTACGGTTAATTAGTTATGATTTTTGAAGTTGCCCAAAAGCTGCATCGTACATACGGATTCCACGGAACCAAATAAAGGGATCCGCCTTTATAAGATTTGGTGTCGTGGTCCTCTGAGACAGATTCACCAAAACTAGTATTTGACATAGAGAAAACGTGTACGACTTACTAGATTTCATAGTAAACATATAATACACATATTTAACAATATATCTACTTATGTAACTTATCTTAAACATTTACGGAGGTGATTTTTCAACTAGATTATAGTTATCTCAAACACTTCTTTAAAATCATATTTCTTCGTAAATTTTCTATGAGCACACAATACAATACTTACTAGTTCTTTCAACAAACTTTTTTTTTTTTTTTTTTTTTTTTACTTTTCAAGAAAACCTTCAAGCTTGTATACAAAGTTACATTTAACAACAAAATTTCTAAGTATAACAAGCAAAGCATTTTCATATTATTTTTCGCTCAATGGTAATTTGATACATGGATCGTACTCTATTTTAAAACCATTTGTTTTGAAAATACGAGCCACGTGTCTCGATACCAATTGTGGAAACGTAGAGGGGGTGAATACGCTACCGCTTTAAAAACTTTAGATCTTTAGTATCAAATCGCTATGAAGCTTGTTATAATATGAAAGTACCAATTATTGTTTGTGACTAATATAAAGCATGGTAAACCAAGTTGTCACACAATCATGAACATCAAACCACATCACAAACAATAGTATAGTGCAAGTATAAAAGTAAAGAGATAAAGAAAGGAAAGTGCAAACCGAACACGAGGATTTATAGTGGTTCGGTCACGGATCTTCTTTCCGCCCTACTCCACTCCCGAGTACCCAACTCGAGAGTTACTTCACTAAATCAACAAGCTCCCTTCTCGTGGAGAAAACCTTACAATCGTCGCTACACTTTTTCCAGACAAAGCTAAATACCGGGTTCTAGTTCGAGGTAGAACCAACCTAACGTCGCTTATACAATATTTCCGACACTAAGCTAGATGTCGAGTTCTTTACAAGGGTACAACCACTCCCAATATGTTTTATGGCCCAACATAATAAACCTTGTGTTTTATGGCACAAACACATAAACCATCTAATCTAGTTTGGTGAAAGTGTTGTTATGATGCAATGATGTTTACACTAATGATCCATAACACAAATGTCTAATGGATATGAATAACTACTTCTAAATGAACTTCCATTGATAGGAAGCCTTCATGATGAAGATCACAAGTTCCCTAAACTTCTTGTGATAGATCTTCAACTTGTGATGAGTGGGGATGGCTAGATCTCCAAGATTTCCTTGGTTGATCAAAGAGTATGCTTACAACAAAGATGAATGTTAGAAGCATTATGATCATGATCATTAGGGTGTTTAATGTGTGTTACTACATTGTTAATGATTGATCTAAATGTATGCAAGAAGGTGGAGAAGATTTGCTTTGAAGTGGTGAAGAAATGGGAAAACAATGGGCTTCTATTTATAGCCAAAAGTGGACAGGAGCGTCCACGGACCAAGGAGCCCTTTAAAGGGTTCCGTCCTTTATGCAATTTGGTGCCGTGGGTGCCTGACATAAATTCTAAAAAATCTTTCTTCAAATCTTTCCAAGATATTACCAAATCTTACTAAGATCACATTTGATATATTGAGTATCAATCTAACCAAAATATTCAAGTGATCTTCCAAGGATTTCAAAGATGATGCATGACATGATGTAACATGTATTTCCATTTTTAGATTAAAAGGTTTATCAAGGTAAACTTGTAAAATGTATTATGTAACTAGTTAATAAAATGTCTAGTTACCTTTTGAAATACTTGTGAATGCAAAATGTAAAATGAGGTTCAAATAGAATGGTTAACCTATTAAAATACTTAGTGACTCTAAATGTATTTTAAACATTCTAAATGATTTGTTAATGGGTTTGATCATAATGCCACATAACAAACATGTACGAACTCGTGTTGTAACATACGAGGACTTGAGACATCGAGAGGTGTTGAATGTATGTTGAGACAAAGTGTGATTACAAGTAACTTGTACATTTTACGTTATGTATTACAAGTTACATGTTTGTCATCAATCAAAACAAACGAGACCGTATAGATTAAATATCGTAATATTTGCACTAACAATCTCCCCTTTTGATGATGACAAAGATATGTAAACGTAATAGAAAGTACAATGTAAAAGTTACTTGTATCCTTACTACCTTTACATTACCTTCTCCGCTTACACTCTTCTCCCCTTTGTCGAAACAAAAAGGGCGTGTCCTTGAGTTTAACTTCATTTCTCCCCAAAAGGCGAGCTTGCATCATCCCTAGTGAAGTTAAATCGCCTACTTCAATCCGTTCCTTGTTTGGTAGCGGATCCATGGATCAAATAAAGAGGCTTAACCTACATCAAGGTTAGTTTTATGCAACAAAATTATGAGAAATATATGAAAAGAAAATGCATAGTAATGTTAGCCTATTTTCTCCACTTTTATCAAGCACAAATGCTTGTTGAAAAGTGAGAATGATGCTAAATGCGTGCATGCTCCCCTGACGGTTGCTCCCCTTGTTTGAGGCGTCAAGGTATGATTAAAACCTACAAAACAAATATTAGTGCAAAACTATATTCGCATTGACGAGTAAGTGTTATACAACAAAGTGTGTATAAGATGCATTCAAGAAATTCTTGACGGAAGCTCCCTTGCTCTAGGGCCAAGATGAACCTTCAAAATAAATATTAGTATAATAGAAGCTTTGTCTTTAGACAAATATGTCATATACAACCAAGTGTATAGACGATGCAATATGAGTGCTTAAAGGATATTCCTCCTTGTTCTAGGGTGTAAAAAAATAATTGATGCAAACTTCATCCTTAGATGAGTAAGTTATATACAATCGAGTGTATATGATGATGAACCTACAATGAAAACATTAGTGCAATATATTTCATCTTTTCACAAAGAAAATGAGATGTATATATGTGATAAATGATATAATCAAAGATCTCATGAAGTGTAGTCTCCTAATTACAATCATAAGAAAAGTGAGAATATAATATGATAAAAACCTACAAAATAATTCCTAGAAAGAAGATATGAAGTCTGCCACCGGGTGTGCCACTAGTGGTGCTAGTGTTGGTGTTGGTTTACTAGTAGGATTCGTGTGGTGATGGTAGATGACTTGACATTTACAAAAGCAAGTTTTCGCTAATCCATGGTGGTGATGATTAGTGAAAGTGGTGATGGAAGGTGGTGGTGATTAGGTAGGAAGCTATTAAAGAGTTAGAAACTCGTATGTATAGCAAATATAAAAATATGGATTCATGCAATCCTTTCGTCATGTCAAGTGACCAAAGCTAAGAAAAAAAATGAATGGACATTGCATTTCAATGATGCATAAGGGTTATGATTTGAATGATTTATTGATGCTAACAACCTATTGTTTTGAGCAAGTTCTCATATGCTTCAACCCAACGGTAATCAATAATGCGTTCTATCTAAGAATATATAAAAGTGATAACATGAAGATAAATTCGTTCATTGATTAACACGAATTATAAAAATGACCTATTCTAGGTGACAATGAGAAAGGTAGTATTAGTATGGTTTTGACCGACATGGATGATTATCACTTTGATAAGAAGTGAAGACAATATGAAAATACTAATAATAATAATGAGTACCTATATGAGGATGAGAATGACATCATATGAGTGAGAGTTGGATGGACCAACGTGTTGGAGATGACTGTTTTGATTAATATATCGTTTGACCGACAAGGACATGCATGATAAGTGAGAAAAGGATAAAATCCTATGATGGTGTTCTAGATAGTGAAGTTGTAAGGTGCTAGTTTAAGGAAAATCCTATATGTGGAGATGAAGACGTTTTGTAAAAACACATGATGCGTTTTCACTTGATGAGGTATTGGTGCGAAAAAGGTTGAACTAGTTGTGGTTTCATGAACCGGTTTTAGCTAAGTGGTGTTTACCTATGTGTTGGTATTGTAGAGTCTAAGAGACATAAATTTTGACAAAAGACAATTATGTGAATGAATTTCTCCCCTTAATTGGTGGACATGCAACATAATGTGCAATGTATCAAATAAGGAATGATAACAAAGTGTTTAGGAGGTTATTCGGGTTAACGAAAGAGGTGAGCTTAGTAATGTTTTTCTGGATGATGGTTAGCATACAATGAGCTTCATCCTTAAAGTCACGTACCTCTTCTTGATTAATGCGAGATGATCGTATGATGAGGCATGTGGTTTCCTAATAGGAAGTGAAGAGGATCAGAGTATTGTTATAACTAAATAATGATGTAGATGATTTTTGGAAAGCGGAAGCTAAAATGAGATTTGGAAAGAGGTCGGTTGAAAGACAAAAATGCAAAGCCAACCCTCTAGAACTTAATTTTATATGCTTTTAAACTATATGCAATATAACTAAGGAGATGAAGATGTCATGTTATACACATGAATTTTAACAATGGTGTGTTTGATAAACAATGTGTTTTAATCTTGTGTTTAGAATCGAAAGTTGTTCAAATTACACAGCTAATTGTATGATCTAATGGATGACATCTTGTACTTTAAATGTGAATTGATCATCTAAGACTAGAGAATGGAATATGTTAAACTAAGAACGTTCTCAAGAAAGCTCTTTGGAACATTATTTAACAAGAATCTAAGTGAGGTTACCAACTTCAATAGATCTTGTGTATGCTCTAAAATTGTGTAGTTTTAACCTTGGATGTGCACTCGGTTTGAGCAAGGTTAAGTTATGATGTACGCTTGAAAGGAAATAGATACAAATAGTATCTTTCAACAAATGAGATTATCCCATGGGATAAAGTTATCATGCTTGTTCACAGAACTTGTAGATGTTTGTTTCAAGATCATTTAGCTAATGAGGTGTAATGAAATCTCTTGTAACACAACTATTTATGTCGCAAGAGTGATGCATAGGATATACAATATCCTTTTAACAAAATGAAAGCTTAACGCATGAATCTTAGTCATAATGTTCTTCAAAACATCATGTTTTCCTAAATGAAGATATGAAGCCAAAGTGTTTGAATCGGATAGTCCCATCTAAATAAACTTGGTCTCAAGATTATATTCACTAGATGATGACAAGAGGAATTCACTCGAGTTTCTTATGTATACTCCTCAAGAGTCATTGTTGCTTGGGGTGTATGATGTTGGCTTTGAGATTGCATTTTAACATATGTTGTTAAAATGTTGATTTGAAGTTTAACGAAATTTATGCAGAAGTTTAACGACAAAGTATTACTAATACTTTGATTATTTGTGAAGGTAGTACTACTTATACCTAGTGGAAATTGACAACAATTACCAAGAGCACCATGCTTATTTGATAGTTGAGGTTCTAGCCATAATGAATTATCTAAGTCCTTATATGTGGGAAAGGATGGTTGAGTTTGTTCAAACGTGCATTTGATTCAAGACAAGTGTTGGACACAAGGGCTTTTTGAGCAATACACTCAACTAATTCAAATGATGGCAAGGATGGTGGATTGGTTGATCTAGGTGGTAGGTCTTCTAGTGTGTCTAAATAAGGATGTGGTGATGTAGGGGTTTGTTGTGCTATGGGAGTACTTAGGTTGATTATTTGTCCACGGATGTTGAACAAAAAATAAATACTGGATACTAATTCTTATGGTTCATTGGTTACAACTAGCGGGTGAAGTGCTTGAAGTTTTGGTTATGTCTATGAAGCTTAGGGGTGAGGTATAGGTTCACCTTGAAAGGGCACGTTTGATTTAAAGTATACTCTTGGAAGTTCATGAGCAATACGGTTAATAGTGCCAAAAGATGGAAGAGGATAGTAGGTGTCAAAGAGGATAAGTGGCACCGTGGGTTTTTGTTTTGGATAAGTGTTTCAACATGTGTTGTTAAAATACTTGGGTGTTGATTTTTCGGATATGACTTTTAATGACTACAATCGTAAGTCGCATATACTTGAATATTTCGGATGAAATACTTAAGTTGTCAATCCTAATTTGTTGAGGTTATAAAGCTTAGATTGAACTCAAGGATAACAAGACTTGATAATATGTATTTAACATATGTGTGAGTTATGACTCGATGTAAATACTTATTGTCTTGAAGGATGACACATTATTTTCATGTTAACCAGGTGAGGCAATACATGTAGATACAAAACAATATCTATAGTCATATGTTAGACTTGTGTATGATATCTTTGCAAATAATGAGTCCGGTTTATTAGTCTCGGTAAGTCATCTAAGTCATCCGCAAACGGGTGAGGAGATGTTGGTGGTGTTGCACAAAGTTTGATAGGAACAAGCTTTGGAGACTTTGGTAGTGAAGTTGTTTTGGATGATGGTGGGTGATTTTTGGTGGTGGAGTTGGAGTACTCAAGTTTAGAAAGTTCACATCTTGAATGGGTGATGAGATGTTGAGAAGGTAATGAGTCTGAGGATGAAGAGCTCAAGTTAATGAAGCAACAAGATCGAATGCTAATCCTAGTGGTTTTCTTAAGTGGCTTATTTGAGGTCAAGGATTTAGTCATTTTGATTTTGCTTTAAGAAATGCTAAGCTTGAGGAAAAGTAACAGTGAAGGTGTGAAAATGATCATCTTGAATGTGTTGATTTATGGAACTAAGGATTCATGGATTTGATGTTAATCCATACAAAGATGGTAGTTTCTAATGAGATGGAAGTGTCTAAAATCATGTCAAACATCCTAAGTTAATCCATTGAGGATGTGTTGAGTGAGGTATGAAAGATATGCATTAACAACTATCCTAGAAACGAAGTTTGGTAAATTAGATTGCGGGATTTAGTAAAATTCAATAACTTACCAGTAGGATTCACGGCACCATTTCTTTACAGTAGGAACCCTTAAATTGGTGCCACTGGTCCGCCTGCATGTGTATGGCGGTACCAAAATACATAATGACGGTACCAACATTTTGGTGCCGTCGATCCGTGGACATCGAAAAGTTCACAGACCCATTTTGTAGGTGTCGGGAGTTTTCCGAAACACAAATTTTGCTTAAAACATGTGACATTAATTACTTCTAGTTAGGAAAAGTCGATACCACATATACAAATATAGTGGAGCATAGACTTTGACCATACTAACGATTTTCACATAAAAGTGAAAATGGGTAAAATTTGACAACACACTTGTGCTATCCACCGCATAAACCGGTTAGCATACAACATTGTTTTAAGTCATATTATCATCCTACAAAGTAAAACAAATAAATTACATCATACAACATTGTTTTTGTCCTTGTACCAAACACTCTCTTAACACCTTCATTTTTCAAAGTACTTGACTAATTTACTTAGTACTCATTGCTAAGTGAGTTATGACATTTCATAAGTTATGCGAGATGTTAGTAACCTATGCAAACGAAGTGATCTAATTCTACAAGCGATGGTAAAATAATTTTCCAACTTAGTGCACAAAATCTAGCAAATAACCTATTGTGCATAAACAAGAAATCGTCAAACAAGTGAATAAATAACATGGCAAGATTGACACTTATATTATGCAAACAAACAAGTGTAAACAACAATTTGAAAAATAAGCAAGCAACATATATGCAAACAACATAAACAAGTGGTCATTTAGCATAGCATAACAAGAAAGACACTTTTCGTCATTTTGCGTTTAAATATGACTATGTATACCAAGCTTGATTAGTTTCCTTTAAACATATTACCAAATTATTTAGTTTCAAAGGAAGTTGTATCAAAGTTCTAAGAATACCAACTTAAATTGCTTGATTCAAAATTTTGAGTTTTTATGTTAAAGCGAAACTCAATATTTTAGACATACTGTAGTATTTGGTCTATTTCACTTATTTAAAATTAGACTCAGGCCATGAGAGTATTTTTAAATGAAAGTAGACTCAATTCCCTTTAAAATGATAGGTGGCTCGACTGCACGGACTTACGGTTAATTAGTTATGATTTTTGAAGTTGCCCAAAATCGCATCTTGTACATACGGATTCCACGGAACCAAATAAAGGGATCCGCCTTTATAAGATTTGGTGTCGTGGTCCTCTCGAGATGATTCACCAAAACTAGTATTTGACATAGAGAAAACGTGTACGACTTACTAGATTTCATAGTAAACATATAATACACATATTTAACAATATATCTACTTATGTAACTTATCTTAAACATTTACGGAGGTGATTTTTCAACTAGATTATAGTTATCTCAAACACTTCTTTAAAATCATATTTCTTCGTAAATTTTCTATGAGCACACAATACAATACTTACTAGTTCTTTCAACAAACTTTTTTTTTTTTTTTTTTTTTTTTTTTTACTTTTCAAGAAAACCTTCAAGCTTGTATACAAAGTTACATTTAACAACAAAATTTCTAAGTATAACAAGCAAAGCATTTTCATATTATTTTTCGCTCAATGGTAATTTGATACATGGATCGTACTCTATTTTAAAACCATTTGTTTTGAAAATACGAGCTACGTGTCTCGATACCAATTGTGGAAACGTAGGGGGGTGAATACGCTACCGTTTAAAAACTTTAGATCTTTAGTATCAAATAAACATGAAGCTTGTTATAATATGAAAGTACCAATTATTGTTTGTGACTAATATAAAGCATGGTAAACCAAGTTGTCACACAATCATGAACATCAAACCACATCACAAACAATAGTATAGTGCAAGTATAAAAGTAAAGAGATAAAGAAAGGAAAGTGCAAACCGAACACGAGGATTTATAGTGGTTCGGTCACGGATCTTCTTTCCGCCCTACTCCACTCCCCGAGTACCCAACTCGAGAGTTACTTCACTAAATCAACAAGCTCCCTTCTCGGCGGAGAAAACCTTACAATCGTCGCTTACACTTTTTCCAGTACAAAGCTAAATACCGGGTTCTAGTTCGAGGTAGAACCAACCTAACGTCGCCTATACAATATTTCCGACACTAAGCTAGATGTCGAGTTCTTTTACAAGGGTACAACCACTCCCAATATGTTTTATGGCCCAACATAATAAACCTTGTGTTTTATGGCACAAACACATAAACCATCTAATCTAGTTTGGTGAAAGTGTTGTTATGATGCAATGATGTTTACACTAATGATCCATAACACAAATGTCTAATGGATATGAATAACTACTTCTAAATGAACTTCCATTGATAGGAAGCCTTCATGATGAAGATCACAAGTTCCCTAAACTTCTTGTGATAGATCTTCAACTTGTGATGAGTGGGGATGGCTAGATCTCCAAGATTTCCTTGGTTGATCAAAGAGTATGCTTACAACAAAGATGAATGTTAGAAGCATTATGATCATGATCATTAGGGTGTTTAATGTGTGTTACTACATTGTTAATGATTGATCTAAATGTATGCAAGAAGGTGGAGAAGATTTGCTTTGAAGTGGTGAAGAAATGGGAAAACAATGGGCTTCTATTTATAGCGAAAGTGGACGGAGGCGCCCACGGACCAAGGAGCCCTTTAAAGGGTTCCGTCCTTTATGCAATTTGGTGCCGTGGGTGCACGACATAAATTCTAAAAATCTTTCTTCAAATCTTTCCAAGATATTACCAAATCTTACTAAGATCACATTTGATATATTGAGTATCAATCTAACCAAAATATTCAAGTGATCTTCCAAGGATTTCAAAGATGATGCATGACATGATGTAACATGTATTTCCATTTTAGATTAAAAGGTTTATCAAGGTAAACTTGTAAAATGTATTATGTAACTAGTTAATAAAATGTCTAGTTACCTTTTGAAATACTTGTGAATGCAAAATGTAAAATGAGGTTCGAAATAGAATGGTTAACCTATTAAAATACTTAGTGACTCTAAATGTATTTTAAACATTCTAAATGATTTGTTAATGGGTTTGATCATAATGCCACATAACAAACATGTACGAACTCAGGTCAGAATATACGAGGACTTGAGACATCGAGAGGTGTTGAATGTATGTTGAGACAAAGTGTGATTACAAGTAACTTGTACATTTTACGTTATGTATTACAAGTTACATGTTTGTCATCAATCAAAACAAACGAGACTGTATAGATTAAATATCGTAATATTTGCACTAACAGTGGGCATCGAACTTTTTTTTTCCTATTGTAGCTCTAAACTTGCCTAATTTTCCTATTGTAGCCCTAAACTTGCTTAATTTTCCTTTTGTAGCCTCTAATCAGAAATTAATTACATAAATTTACATAAATCGTCCTTGTGGCTCTAAACAATTACACCGTTCATCCTTGAGTCAATTACATAAAAGGTCCCTGTGGCACTAATAATTTACACATTTCGTCCTTGTAGCTATAAACTTAAACTAGTCTAGGCAACCACCATCCACCGCCTGCCGCCACCATCCGCCGCCTGCCGCCACCATCCGCCGCCTGCCGCCACCATCCAAAACTTGTGTTGGCAGCCACCATCACCTCCAAAACATAGATAAGGTACAGATTTAAACAAAAAGAAGTAAGAAACTAAAAAATTTGGAAGGCGATGCTTGTGAAATGTGATAGTTTCTCTACATGATCACCTCCAATTCTTTATTTACGCAACCTGAGATTTAGACATAGGATAATCAATTTTATACAGAAAAATAGCAAAAGAACATGGAAAAATATGAAAACATCCAGAAAATTCTAAAATAATACTGAGAAGCAGCGAAAGATAACAGAAACTACTTGGGATCACAGGATAATGAACTGGGCATGGAACTGATGTGATAAGCATATATGAAATAAGCTAAAAGCTACCTATAAGCTACTATAAGCTACCACAGTCTAAAAATAACTTAAAATAACTGAAATAAACCTACTGCAACTGATTCGAGTCCAATAAGCACAAGCAGAAAGCAACTAAGCACAAATTCAGGTTAAAATCTCAATATCCAAACGGCCCTTAATAACCTACTTTAAGCACTAATCTAACTAGCTTATAAAAATCCTAAAAATGAACTAAAAATACCCTGCTAAAGATCACCAACTAAAGTGCTTAAATCCAAAATTTCAGCTCAAATGGACTTGAATCAAAGATTTTAAAAATATAAAAGTTGAACCAGTTTATCACTAAAAATGGATTTTGACTTTTTTTTAAATGATATGCAGATTGACTTAGATGAACTTCAATTTATTCTAGATGATTGAAAATGTAACTCTAAGCTGAATTGAGACTAATTTAGGCTATATAAACTAAGAATGCATATAAATCTAAGAACTAACTACCTAAATTTATCAATAGCTAACTGTTAAGAGATTGAGAAGTGAATTTGACTTTTTACTGATCTAAGGTGCAATTTAATGACAGAAATTGACTAAGTGAGGCTAAATGAGGCTAAGGCAACTGATTTTAACCACTAATCAAACCTCAAGTACTGATTCAAGTCCTGATCCAAACACTCCTTAAGGGACTGTTATAATACTTAACACACCAAATCACTCTTATAAGCTAAAACTAACTTCAATACAGATCCATTTAATTGAATCAGACCTAAATCAAGCTAGATGACAGATCAGTTCAGTCCTAAAACATGAATCACCAAATTGTGTAGATGAACTCAGAATAGATCAGAGATAAGTGCAAATTAAGCTAACTAATACTCAAACTAATTGCAATGAGCTACACTATATTAACTAAGCTACTCAAATCAACAATAAGCTAAGCAAGCAAAATCTACACTACTTGAATTGAAATGGAGATTAAAATGTAACTTACAAAGCCACTATGGCTTGCAACTGATTGAGAACCAATCTAATACCAATCTATACCCATTAAACATCCAAATCAACGAGATGATGCTTTGTGTTTGGAGAGAATGAATGATTTTCTGGTGTTTATGTCTGAAATAAGAGAGAAGAAGGAAGGGTGAAACGAGATGATGCTTTGTGTTTGTGTAGTTTCATTGAAAGTTTTACGTGTGAGTGGTGGCGAGGTGATGGTGGTAGTGTTACGTCAGAGAGAGAGAAGGGAAGGGAAGAGATATAAAGTTACAGAAGGATGAACGGTGTAATTGTTTAGAGCCACAGGGACGATTTATGTAAATTTATGTAATTAATTTCTGATTAGAGGCTACAAAAGGAAAATTAGGCAAGTTTAGGGCTATAATAGAAAAATTAGGCAGTTTAGGGCTACAATAGAAAAAAAAAAGTTCGATGCCCACAAAAGGAAAAGGTGGCAAGTTCGATGCCTTTTCAGACAATTTGCCCATAAATAAATAAGGAAATTTTATGCTTATTAATTTAAATATTACAATTAATTAAGATAATTCATAAGTTATATTATTACGAATCAAATGCATTTTTTAATTTAAATAAAAAGTTCATGATAAATTAATGCACTATAACCGATGTCCTAACAGAACTTGTTAGACAATTTCTTTAACCAATTATATCTCTATCTTTACTATATATAATTCAAAATTATTTTTTCTTAATTTTTATAAAACTAAAAAATGAGTAATGTTTAATACCCAACGTACCATTTTTAATTGATATTTCAGAGTTTACTTTTCAATATGAGAACATTTTTAGGAATAGTTGCCTCAAATTTAGTTTTTTGTTTATAAAATTACAAATCACTACACCAATTTAAGAATTTTGGGACGCCCATTTTTTTGGGTAAAATATGTCGTCCCAAATTGATGCCATGGCTCACACTTTTTCAACCAAAATCGCAGTAAAAACAAAAGGGTCTAACAATGTCGATCCAAATGAAAAATATATATATATTTTTAAAAAAAAACTTTTTAATAAATTTAATATATTTTCACGGAAATAAAAACATCCCGCCAAATTTTTTAGTCCCGTCAAACACTTAGGGAAGACAATGTCGTCCCAAACTGCATGAATATGTTTTTTTGGGCATTTAAAAACTTTATAAATCAATATGCATTTATCAAAACAAGTTAAAAACTTTTAAAAAAAATATTCATGAATTAATTTTTTAAAAATTATTTGCTTTAAAATTATATGTTAGTGTAAAAATTAATTTTAAAAGAATTTACAAAATTAATTTATGTTATTGAATATGTTTTTTTTGGCATTTAAAAACTTTATAAATCAATATGCATTTATCAAAACAATTTAAAAACTTAAAAAAATATATTTAAGAATACTTATATATGAATTAATTTTTAAAATATTATTTGCTTTAAAATTATATGCTAGTGTATCATGAAGAACCAACCACAATGTGAGGAAACAAGCAAAAAAACAGACAAGTCAAGATTATTGGTCAAGATTGTTACTATGTTATACATGTAAAATTTTGGTCACAAGTGGAAGAAGTGGAAATTCTCATTTTCAACTCCACACTAAAATTTTAATGCTTACCAATAAATGTCATGTTCAACATTAACGCAGTATATAGTATATACAAGGTTGATCAAGAACAGTCAATACGATCTTTATAAACAGGTTTTTGTCATGTTGACAAAATCAAGAGATGAGCAACATCAACAATTCATTCCAACTATCTGGGCTTGAATTCATCAAACTTGTCAGGATATTTCACCTTTACATAATTCTCAACAGATTTCATGTAGGAGAAATCTTCTTCGCGGCAAAAACGATCACAATTAACAAGCAACATCAACAACACACATATTATCTAAAAGGTAAACAAAGAACAAACCTTCCTACATACAGATCATAGATAACTAATAATCCAATTTTAACATCCCTACCACGCCAATTCATTCCAACTATTTGGGCTTGAATTCATCAAACTTGTAAGGATACTTTACCTTTACATATTTCTCAACACATTTCATGTAGGAGAAATCTTCTTCGCGGCAAACACGATCACAAATAACAAGCAACATTTACAACACACATATTATCTAAAAGGTAAACAAAGAACAGACATGCCTACATACAGATCATAGATAACTAATAATCCAATTTTAACATCCCTACCACGCCAATTCATTCCAATTATTTGGGCTTGAATTCATCAAACTTGTAAGGATATTTTACCTTTACATATTTCTCAACACATTTCATGTAGGAGAAATCTTCTTCGCGGCAAACACGATCACAATTAACAAGCAACATTTACAAAGCACATATTATCTAAAAGGTAAACAAAGAACATACCTGCCTACATACAGATCATAGATAACTAATAATCCAATTTTAACATCCCTACCACGCCAATTCATTCCAACTATTTGGGCTTGAATTCATCAAACTTGTCAGGAAATTTTACCTTTACATATTTCTCAACACATTTCATGTAGGAGAAATCTTCTTCGCGGCAAACACGATCAAAATTAACAAGCAACATCAACAACGCACATATTATCTAAAAGATAAACAAAGAACAGACATGCCTACATATAGATCATAGATAACTAATAATCCAATTTTAACATCCCTACCACGCCAATTCATTTCAACTATTTGTGCTTGAATTCATCAAAATTGTCAGGATATTTTACCATTACATATTTCTCAACACATTTCATGTAGGAGAAATCTTCTTCGCGGCAAACACGATCACAATTAACAAGCAACATCAACAATGCACATATTATCTAAAAGGTAAACAAAGAACAGACCTGCCTACATAGAGATCATAGATAACTAATAATCATAGATAACTATTTTTTTTTACATATTCATCCCAATCTCGATTCATATTTCAATTCAATCTATTAAAATGTAACTGGTGTGATATTGTTGTCTTCTCGGATGATGATGAAGACTTGTCAACGTCAATTGCTAAACGTTACACGAAACACTTGACCACAATATCTCAACTATAACTATTCGTCGCTATTAAATCTTGTCGCTATGTACAACCGTACATGTACACACCTATTAATGCTAAATTAGTAATAGCATGGTAATCGGATGGTTAATGCCAATAGTCTTTAATAATAACACATAAAAAAGTTAAGCAGCACGTAAGGCATTGACTACCCAAAACTTATATAATACCGGCAACATGGTTCCTATATGATTACCGCATCTGTATCAAAATTTCAACAATCACATATAAAGCATGACAGGAGTTTGGATCAAACAAGAAGAAAAAAAAAAAAAAAAAAAAAAAAAACTAAAATGAGAAATGTGAGAAGAAACCACAACTACACATTTTAGATATACTTACAAAAATAAATACATCTCTCATTAAAAATTTTCCTCTTATTTGAAATGTGTAGCTAAAAATACTTATCATTTTTCTCATTTTAATTTTTCTTCTCGGATCCCTTTCTGCAGTGCCCTTCAGCAAAACCATGTAAATATCATTTTCTTTCATTTCTGATAACTCGGGCTATCAACCCTAACACACACTGTTCAACACCAATTCTTAATTACTGAATTTCATCTCATTCGAGACAACATATAAAAACTTCAAACAAAACTGTGGGGTTCTAACAAAAGACATGTGAGCAAATTACCAATCAATAAAAGGTACTTGAGGTTGGATCCAGGGCCATTTGAATCACATAGATCAGAAGGGTAATTACCATCATCATTTTGTATATTTGTATTTGCATTTTTCTTCACAAGCAACTCAACGATGTTTTCTCTATCACAAACAGCAGCATAATGCAACGGTGTTTGGCCCTCGTTATCCTTTAGGTAAGAAAATCAATAGAAACTAGCAGTGTACCCGTGCAATGCGGCGGCGGATACACTGTAACTAAATTCTGTAGCGAGCAAATATTTTTCATTTATATGTTTAGGCGAATGAATATCTTTCGATTAGGTGAACGAATCCCAGGGACACACATATATGTAACGGTGAACGGATGTCTTTCGATTATACGTTATTCATGATGATAACTTTATGGGCAAATAACAAAAAAATGCATCAAACTTGACACTTTTTATTATTGTGTGTAGTCAATTATATTTTTTCTTATTATGTGTACTGAACTTTCAAAATTCGATTATTGTGTGTATTATATGACCATTTTACCCTTAATTTTTTCAAATATCGAAGGGTAATATGGTCATTTTACATGGCAGAATAGTGACAAAATACACATAATGATCGAAATTTGAAAGTTCAGTACATACAATAAGAAAAAAAATAGTTGGCTACACACAATCACATAAAGTGTCAAGTTCGATGCATTTTTTTGTCATTTGCCCTAACTTTATCAAACGTGTTGCATGTCTGTGATTATAACCTTATCGACGTTTCACATAGATATATTTTTCTAAAGTAAAACGTCTAAATTAATAATAGAGTAAATTGATAGCATATTCATTTTTCAATTTCTATCATTAATATACACAAATGTTACAATTTAATAGGTGGTCAATGTTTAAATTTTTTTAGCAAATTATTAAAATGGTGGTAATTTTAATGGGTTACTTTTATTTATGAGTATAATGCAAGTTATTCATTTAAAACATCATCAACAACAAAATATTGAGCAAACAAAAAAGTATACTAAATAAAAACATCACCACTTTAGATATTTCAAAAATAATTACTCTGTCATTACGAAGCTTAAATGTAACTATTAACCAATAACAATACGAAAATCAACATTAACTAAAAAAATGGCTAGGCCCATTAGGAATCCATATTTCCGTTTAGTATTTCTTAACATTTCATCATTTTCGGACAACCAAATATAAGTAAAAATAAATTCGGATATCAGCTCAATATAAGGCTCAATTTTCGGTTAAATCCAACTCATAATCCAATAATATTTTCATTTACCATAATTTTTAGGTTATGAATAGCACATCTCCTAATTTTGTCCTACCCTAAAAACACTGATCACATACATGCCTCGTCCTTATCTCTCCAACATACATGACACATTCCCTTATCACTTCCACTTCACACAAACCAAAATACAACACTTCTTCTTCCAGCCATTAAAAAAATTGTCCCTTTGTTTCTTATCTTAACACACCAAATCACAATAACCCTTTTTTGCATAATTAAAAAACGAAACAAAATCACTTTCTTTATAAGCGAATACAGTGACTCGGCTAGATCTTTTCCAAAAGGTTTCTGGTAGGTATGTTGTTTTTTGTTGTTCTTTTCTTTTTAAGATCTATGAAGGGTATGTGTTCAAACTAAACAAACCTCAACCACTTCCAAAAGCAAAAAAAAAAAACCACCCACCTTAGCTCACCATTGTCACACACCCATCACCATTGTCACACACCCATCACCATCGTCACACGCCATAGATGGCGGCAGCGAATAGACCGGCGGCATCAAAGAGGCCGGCACAACGTGTGTTTATTTTTTGCCTGCAAGAAATGGGAGAGTTTTAAGAGGTTTTGTTTGTATATGTTTTTTGTTTGGTCAAATGAATGTGGGTTGTGTGAGTTGTGAAATATATACGGTCAGGTTCGAATTCTATATCAAAATTGATGGGGAAGGAGTAAAGATGTTAATGATGGAGTAAATGGGATGTTACAAGTATTGTATTTAATTTCCGGAATTTGAATATTGTATTGATTTAATAGATTTTATATTGATTTAATAGCAAAATTAATACATTTATTTCTATTTGAATGTTTAGCTGTTACATTTAGCAATAGACATATATTTCTATAATAAGTAATTTAAGAATTCTGAATTTTAAGCCTTGTCATTTAAGAAATGTCCTAAATGCATTATGAGGTAGTAGAGATATGAGTTCATGTAAGGGGGGCAGGACCCCGAAATGAAACGTACATGTGACCTTTTAAACTCACTAACTTTGTACCAAATGTTATAATTTTATTAACGCCTTTTGTAATGACTAAAGATGTAAGCTATCACCACTTTGTAATCAATGCAGCATTCAATATGATGATAGCAAATAGATGTGGCAATCAAGGATAGATTGTACACAACATTTTTTTATCCATTCATAACATTTTGGATAATGTAAGCTAGTACCACTTTGGGATCTTCCTTAGTGAACAATACTTCAGGAGAAATTTTTTTTATGGCAAGTCTTAAAAGGTTATATCATCTTCCAATTAGAATGGCAAAAAATTTGAGATTTGTTTTATATTGAGTTGTTATATGTGGTTTGAAACATGCAAAATCGTTGAATAAACTTGAAGTGATTGGGCAAAATATTCACCATGACACACCACTCATGTCATCTTCTTAGTTTGTGTTGTCAATTTTTAGGAAGCATGACAAATTCACAATGGGTAACTATTTGTCTATTTACCATACATTTCCATGGGTTCAAATCTTACCATGAAACAACCAATGAGAACTTGACATAAAAACAATAACACAGAGAACGTTTGTTTAGGCAAGTGAATATGATAAAGTTGACTTGTTTACTTGATATGGAACTTTTAACTCACACAAATGGTGTAACATCCCGCCTACTCAAACCACGATATTGTCCGCTTTGCCCGCAGACTCACGGCTTTGCTTTTGTGGCCCTCATGTGAAGACTTCCCACTGGGTCACCCAAACCAATACTACTTTCACATGAGCACGCTTATCTGCACAGCTCATAAGAACTCCACCCGCAGTAGACCACAAAACGCGTTTTGTTTGGGGAATGTTATCTTATGAACCCAACATCTCTCCATGTCACAACCGATGTAGGATTTGCCTAGGGTCAGGGTGTTACAAATGGACTATGATGAAGAATTTTCTCTCTTGACATTAGAAGATAAAACAAGACAATTGGACTATGAGAAGTCAAATTTTCAAACAAGTACTAATACATAATGGAGAATGATGAGTGGTGGCCGCTAATGGTGACGAACAAAGATGAGTCAATTAAGTGAGGCAAAAATTTAGTCATTTGAATAAGGCAAATTACTAGAGAGACGACAAGTCATGTGATCTTATCGTTTCGTAGTTTTATGGCTTCTAGTAGAAGTGGCCATTTTGACACATTTACTTATATTAATGTTGATACAAAAGATGGGCGTTCTCGATTTGGAGCTCGGTTCTTGTACCAATTGAGAATTCTTTGCTTGAGACCTGCGCACTAAGAGACAAGAAACACCGTTAGGCTTACAGTGGGATTGTCTCCACGATTATCCTCCGCGTGAGAGTAAGTAATCGGTTTAGGGTTTAAGGAGTTTAGGGTTATGAGATCGCACCTTAAACGAGGGTATTATTCCCTTTATATATGCACGGAATCCTTGTTGGTTCCGTGTTCCCCAACCTTCGGCGTATCCCGCCTAAGTCGGTTGGGAATGATTATCTTCTTGTTTTAGAAGATATCTATATCCATTCCGTAAATAGATTTGGGCTTGGGCTTTCGTGAGTCCAATCCTTTATTGATATTGGCCCAAGTCGTGCTGGGCCTAAAAGTATCGGACTGTAGTCGGGTTCATGACCCGACTCCAGACTATACGTCATCATGTCCCCCCAGTCTAGTATGCGCAGTGCATAACTGCGGATGCTAGACTAATGACCGTAGTCCAAAAAACAAATAATATACGAAACGTATCCAAGAAGCCATATACCTACCCGTAGGTACAATGTATCGAGACACCCATGTGAATAGTCGAGGCCTCGTTAATCGGGGGAAAGTTACTGCCCCGCTGTCACATCAAGTCATCTCATCCACACAATGAAGCTTAGTGGGATCCACGTGTCGCCAATCGTGTGGAAAAGGAGAAGTATATAACTTGGGAATTCATTTCACCGGATTCTTCACAGTAAAAACATCTTTCACTCTTTCTAAAGCAAATTAAGGGTGATTATTCCAAAAGTAACCAACCACTAAGGTAACGCGCGTGCTTGCAATGTAACAAAGATATCACCATGGTTAAACAGGTTGTCCGACTTCACCTCGACCTTAATTTAATCGATCCGATGGAATTTACCTCGATTACTTTATACTGGGAATGTGCATCCAAGAGTACCGGATGCGCAAGCCACGATGCGCATTTCCGAAGGAAAGTGGTGTGTATACACGGTTTTAATTTGCGAATCAACGTGTGCCCTCGCCACGCTTCCTATGCGATGTGTTAAATTATTATACACTACACATATCGCAGATTACATCGCATCGGCGGCCAAAATTACAATTTCAAGTAAATTGCCGTTTGTTGGGGATTAATCCCACCATCAACTTATTCGCGATTTTACCACACTACGTGGGCGCATGGGTGGGTAACTTTTCAAACGCTACGGTAGATCTGCGGTGCTATCTGAGATAAATTAGACGCCTTAGGAATTGGAGGAGTATTTCTTCCGGTAGATGATACATGTTTCCCGTGGAATTATGAGTTCTATACGCGAGGAAATCTACAGAGGGATGAGTGCCCATTGCCTGGGTCTTATAACGTTGAGGATGCGGAGTTGATAAATGCGAACCGCATCCCTATTAGTGCATATCCTGAGGGAATTTTGGTGCACATGGGATCACCGCAATTATTTTGGCCCCAAGATGAGATTCCTATCTTTTAGACGCCAATGGCGGGGTGGGTACTTATTCCCCGCACCTCTGCGTGATAAATAATGTAAGAGTAATCTTCCGCCTTGTTTGCGCATTATATAACCTGTTTGTATATGTGTTTTGCTTTGCAGAGATGGATCTATTCACCGTAAATAGTTGGCGAAGCCCGTAACCGTAAAGACAGGAGTAAGACCATTGAGGATGACGAGAGCCGATCTTAGGCGCAATCGAAGGGCGTGTCATGGAGCCGATCGCAGGGATACAGAACTAGTTCCTCCGTTGCGGTGGAGGCAACGCCGCTACAAAGTCGTCCCAATCCTGAGGTGACGTCGCTGGTAGCGCAGTCAGCGCCCATAGCTGGAGTTCAACCTGAAGAGGAAGAAGAAGAAGAAGAAGCGCTTAGCCGCAAAAGGACCCGACAAGATCATGGTGCGGGTCCGTCAAGGAAAAAGCGTCCTGTGGTTCAAACTGTGGAGTTGTCCTCCACCGATGAAGCATCGTCGCACCCATCTGCCGATGATGCGGAGCCAAAGTAAGTAAAACATACATGTATAATCTTCTTTGAGTTGGAGAATGTTCTATTTGGGATTCTAACATTGCGCTGTTGATCATTCGCAGATGGAGCGGTCATAGAATCACCGCCCAAGGCGAGTCCAACACGGTCGGCGATTCTCGAGTCACCGAGCTGTGATAATGAAAACCAAGTCGATGCGGATGTGCCCTGGGTCAATTAGTTGAAGAAGCGGTTCAGTGTCCGCCATCAAAGCTTCGTTAATCGTGAAGTCGAAAGATCGTATCCGTGGAGAGGACCAAAGCTCAAAGAAAGATCAAACAATAGCTATGTTGAGGCGCAGCTTGCAAGCACCCAAGCGCAATCGGATAGCGCCGTGTCGAGTCTGGAAAGCTCGGCGATATGTGCAAAAACAGCCGATGACAAGATGGCGCTAATGTGTCAATTAAGTCGAGCGTCCGAGGTCGCCAAGTATAAGTCTACGTCTTCTTGGGCCTTGAAACACCTAGATCGTGGAAAAGAGAGTTTGTTTGTGCATTGGGGAACTTGGGAGCACCGTGAGCTGGTCCTTGAGTGCAGGAGGCAAAGCTGCGAAGTCGAGCATCGAGTACGATGAAGAATTGTATCCGCATCTTATGTCAGTGATTGCAGAGCGTAGGTGGCTCATAAGCCACGGTCTTCGCATGGCTGCGCTTAGTACCCTAGAGTCGTCAGAGGTAGTGAATGCATTCGGGGAGGTTGTACAGTGCGCTCTAGAGCGTGGTAAATCAGAGGCAGTGGAACAACTCCATGACGCAGAGCTGTTGAAAGCGCCTGTTGATAAGATACCGGGGTACAATGCTGAATCATATGATCACTTGGTCGCTGCCATGCAAAAAATGAAAGACTTAGAGCTTCCAATGATTTCGGAGCTTGAGCGCGATCAAGATTATCCGATCAGTGTTATTATGGCAGGGTTGACATTGGCACGTCATCGTGCTGAGGATGCGGACACACAGCCGGACTTTTTTCTGAAACCTCATGAGTCGCAGCTCCAAGTGCCCGTCTTTGCGCGTCCTAGGGATAATCAGAATCCCTTTGCATTGGAGAAAGAGGTATCTCTAAAGGAGGTCTTGGAAGCGCATGCCACCCGTCTTGCCAAGAAAAAGGGTATTGCAGGTAAGGCCGTTTTGTGTGGACTAGGTGCGGCTCACTTGCCGAGGTCTGATGGAGTGCCAGTCAGTGTGGCCACCGTGTCGCCTAATGATTCAGATGTACTGAAGAGCCTCAGCGAAGTTAAAGAAGCGACAAGTCATGTTGGCACTTCGTCACTTAGGCGTTGTAGTAGCATGTAGCGGATATGTTTGATATCGTTTGTAATAACTCATAGTTATAAATAAAAATTTCTTTTTTGCTTGTTGCTTGTAGGCATTTGTAATGTATACAGATCTGTCTGCCAACGTAAGAAATTCATAGTCGTATATGAAAATCGGAGTATACTTTGGAAAATAATTCTAAGTATTTAATCATAATCGTGTATGTTATGAGTCACAGCGTACTGTAAACATCGTATTAAGGAAGCAAGTGTATTGGTTCCAAAGTTGTTAAACATGCATCGTGTGTATTGTCAAGCAACCATCGTGGGATGCGCGCATAGCTTATTCCAACGTCTTGAGAATAAGGTGTTTAACAAGGATGCGTGATCCCAGATTGATGGGTTTGCAACCTCTTACTCAACAAGTTAGTTAGTAGGTCAACTTATCCTTTTACCATCGTGGGTTTATGTGTAGTGCATGCACGCCATCGTGGGCAAAATAAAAATTGTTAAAGCATACAAGATATGGAGATAACAACTTAAAATGTGTCATGGAGTTAGCTAGAAACCGCGACATTTTTATTAATACTTGCAAGTTTATCGAAATAACAAAGAAAACAAAGAATATGAAAATAAAACCGATTACATGAATGTTTATTGAGCACTAAGAGTGCGGAGCGTCTCGCGCTATGCCGTGGCAATTTTATAGGTAGCACCTCTTGAGGTTGCCGATATTCCATGTCGCGTGGTAGGTCACGACCATCCAAACCTCGTAGTCGGTGCAGCGCTTTGTGCCGCTGCTTGAGAACCTCATAAGGTCCTTCCCACTTAGGTCCGAGCTTACTCAGTATCTTCGTAGCGGCTTGCCTCATTGTCGCGGTAGACAAAGTCACCGGTCTCGAATGAAACACCGCGTACCTTGGCATCATAGTATCCTTTCATTTTGACTTCGACCTTGCCTCCCGTATAGTGCGCGTTCGCGTCTTTCTTCCAAGAGGTCCAAGTCGACACGCCTTTCATCGCCGTTTGTAGTCACATTAATCTCCGCGGTGCGGATAGTTGGCATGCCGATCTCGGCTGGTATAACGGCTTCCGTCCCGTATCTGAGAGAGAAGGGGTGTCCCTGTGGCCGGTTTTAACCGAGGTACGGTGTGCCCATAATACATGTGAAAGTTCTTCACCCACCTTCCTTTGTGCTTGTCCAAGCGTGCTTTGATTCCTTCACCCAGCTTCGGTTTGCGCGCCGACCAAACCATTGGTTTGTGGGTGCGTAACCGACGCAGTGTCTTGGTGATGTTTAACTTTCGCACCAATCTTTAAAGGGGTTGTCGCGAATTGTTTCCGTTGTCCGAGATGATTTCACCGGTAATCCAAGCGGCATACAATGTTATCCCGCATAAAGCGTTTTACCGGTTGCCGAATTGTCGCCATCGCTTTTGCCTCGATCCACTTGGTGAAGTAGTCTATAGCGACTATGAGAAATTTGAGACCGCTTCGCCGCCATCGGAAAAGGACCGCGATATCAATGCCCCATTTGTAGAATGGCCATGGCGCCGTGATTGGTGTTAACTCATGCCGTGGTTTGCGCGGTACGGGTCTCGTGGACTTGGCGTCATTGCACTTCCTTATCAAATCCGCGCATCCTTATGCATGGTTGGCGATGAGTATCCCGATCGCATGGCGCGTGTAACAACAGATCGTGGTCCTGCGTGCATGCTACATGAACCCTCATGGATTTCTCAAAGACATAATTTGCTTGTACGGGCCCACGATCGAAGCCATGGCTGGAGGAAAGAACGTCGATACAAGATGTTGTCGCGCAATTCAATTTCATACTGTGCGCCGATTCGGCGAGCTTCATCTGTTCTTGGGGTAATGTCCCTTTGCTTAAGAAATTTGCAATTGGGGTCATCCATGTAGGACCATCCTCCTCTATGATTGCGAAACTTCCATCTCCGCTATAGACTTGCTTTTCGTTGTTTCCACCAAAGACTTGCTTTGATAAGTGTGCGAAGCTTGTCGAGGCTATCTTGCTCAATGCATCCGCTTTGCGATTTTCTCCTCTAGGGACTTGCTTGATAGTAAATCATCAAAGCCTTTGATCGTGCTTTAGTCTTCTCAAGATATCGAATCATGTTTTCTTCTTTGGCCACGATTCACCCAACACATGGTTGGCGACTAGTCGAGTCCACATTTGCTTCCAAGTTACGACACCCATTCGAGCCGCAATGCGTAGTCCAAATGATCGTGGCTTCATATTCGCCTCGTTGTTTGTCGAGGTAAATTCAAAACGCAGTGCGTAAGTGAATTCCATTCCTCCGGGTTTGTGAGAATAAGGCCGCCCCGAGCCATCCACGCATGAGGACCCATCTCGTAAAGCAGGATCCATGGATCTTGTAGTGCTTTTCGCTTGGTGTAGGTACCTCGCCGATGTCGGCTTCTCGATGATGAAGTCCGCCGAATTTGTCCTTTTATTGCGAAGACGTGGCTCGTAAGAGATGTTATGTTCACCTAGCAACACACTCCACTTCGGAGTCGCCCCGACGATCGGGTTTGGAGATGATCCGCTGATGGCTTGATCCGTAATTACCGCTATCGGTGCGCTGAAGTACCGCAGCGCTGGCGGCAAACACTAATGCCAAGACCAATTTTTCCATGGCGCTATAGTTCATCTCCGTCTTCTTGAGAGCTTTGTCGACAAAATAGATAGGGGTTTGCACCGAGTCCCTATCTGTTAGTAGCATCGCTACCGACCGCCGCCCGTGAGTTCCGATGATACATGACGCTCTTCCACGGTCGGGTGCCACGAGTGTTGGGAGCGTTGCTAGATCTTTGTTTGAGTGTGGTGAAAGCTTCTTCCGCCTCCGTTGTCCACCGAAAGTCACCCTTTTTATACACTTCTTGAGTGTTTTGAAAAGAGGCGATGACTTTTCTCCGATTAGATAGGAACCGTTGAGGCCGGCTAGTTTTCCGTTGAGGATTGGACTTCCTTCGCGTGCGTGGTGAGGAAGCTCATTACCGCCTTTGTCTTTTTCTCGACACGGTTTTATGCCATCGTTCTATCAAGTACCCTAAGAACATGCCTTGATGGCGCCAAGGTGCATTTCTTAGGATTGAGCTTCATGTTAATCTCGCAGAGTTTTGAATGTTTCTTCTATGTCGCGCACCGCCTTTTCAAGATGGCTTTTAATGACCGTGTCATCCACATAGACTTCGAGTTGCGGCCACTGTTTTTCGAATCGTTGTCTACCAACCGATAGGTGGCACCAAGATTCTTCAAGCCAAACGGCATTTTGTGTAACAAGAACGCCTTGGCTTGTGTGGGCATTGTCTTTTCCTCGCCTTCGGGCCATTTGTATCCGGTGATATCCCTTGTACGCGCCGAGGAAACACTTCAATGGGTATCCACACAAGGACTCTATCTTCCAATCTATCTCGGTAACGGATAGCGATCCTGTGGGCATGCTTTATTAAGGTCGGTGAAGTCTACACACATTCGCCACCACCGTCGCTTTTTAACCATTTTGGATTAGAAAGCCGCCGTGGTAATAGACTTCACGATAATTCCCGCTTTAACTAATTTCGCACTCTGCTAGAATTGCTGCGCCTCTCGGAGCTTGGCCACGCTTCTTCCGACGATCGGTAAGTATCCTTGTCGGATTCTAAGTTTATGCTCGTGATCGAGCGTGATACGCCACCATGTGTTTGGGCTCCCATGCGAAAATATCTACGTTCTTTTGTAGGAGCGCGCACACACCGCTTTGCCGTTGTCCGACAATGACCCTCCAATGGTTATCTCCTCGTCCGGATATTCGGGTGAATTGCGACCTTAAAGTTGGGATTTTGGCCGCCGACCGCCGGATTGGTTCCATTTCGCATGTAAGCGTGTTACATTCTCTCGTTTGGTACCGTGGCATTGTAAAGAGTGACAATGCCCCTTCAACTGGAATTTAAGCATCCCGCGCCGTTGTTTCGCACCGCCGCATGGTCGATATCCCGGTCTCCCAATAATGCCATTATATGATGAAGGGATTTAATCACCATGAAATCCATCCAGTTGTTGTAGAGTGCTCTGCGTTGCCAACGCCGACTAGCAATCGTAGTTGGCCCATAGGTTATATCTTCTCACCAGAAACCGTGAGTCGTTGATGACCAGATGTAATCGACTACGATTTCGTGTCGTAGTCTTTTAAAGCAATGCTCATACATAATATTTGCCGATGCCCCACCATCGATGTACATGCGGTGTATGTCATGACCACCCGCACTAATTTCAATAGTAAGGGCTCGACTGCGTTGTCCGCCGTCAAAGTAGGAAAGAGATTTCACTTCTTGGAAAACTCTTGGTCGACCTTCGTCGGTGGTTCGCCGCCACGTCGTATCATATAGATTGTGTCGGCCTTCTCCTTGGGTGTCTCCTTCTTGCTTTCGCTCTTTGCTTATCTCTTCCTCTTTAATGTTTTTAACTAAGTGGTCCACCGCCTCTTTGACCATCTTGTCGATGAGTTGGCGCATTTGGACACACTCGTTAGTGGTGTGACCTTTTGTGCATGGTAGTCACAGATCCATTCCCAAAGGCGCTTATCTTCGGTGTGTGCGATCTGCGGCGGTCTTGGGAAATTCGCTCCTTCTGCTGCGAGTATTTCCTTTGGGGTTTTGATCGTGGAGTATACTGTCATTATCCCTATCTCTGCCGCTCCTCCGCTGCGATAGCTCTATTACAGTTATTACCTCGGTCATTGGATTGTCTCCGTGTTGTTCTGTGACCGTAATCGGAATGGTTCTTTTGCTATCCGCCATGGCTTCTCCCTCGACAAAGACCGAGAGCTTCATGAGCTCATCGAAGGTCTCGTGGATCTTGTCGCTCAATCTCTTGATGAGTTCGGGTTATTAATCCCATTCATGAAACCCGAGATCTTTAAGACTTCGGGCATGCTTTAACCGCATGCACTCGTCTTTGAAGCGTTCCATGAACGCGCCGTGGATTCTCCACGGTTCGCTTTTACCTGGCGAGTTCGACAGATTTTTAGCACACTTTTGCGTTGAGTAAAATTTAGGCGAACGCCTTTCTCAACTCTTCAAAACCATTCACGCTTCTTCGTGGGAGTTTGTTGAACCGCCCGCGCTTCCCACCGCGTGGAATTAAACATATGGCACCAAACCGGTTGTGGCCGCCGATGGTCGCGGCCGATTCAAAATTTTTAGGTGATCGTCGGGATCACCGTCCCATCATATGTTTTCACATTTGCGGGCATGCGCCTTCTCTTGTTTTCGGAGAAATCACTAATGCGTCGGTGAACGCATCCACTTTCTCGACGGCGCCATGGGAGACATGTCTTCTCTTGGCTATCGCGCTCGCTCGGATTTCAATGCCTCAGATCACTATCCTCGTTGTCCGAGGAGTTGTCAAGATGAATTTACCTTCTTACGGCGCATACCGCCTTCCTCGTAATCGACTCATAGTCCGGATCGAAGGGCTTTCACTGGGAATATTTCGCCCGCCTATCTCGTACTCTACGGCTACCCGATCGGCGTGACACCGGCACGCCGTTCTTCTCTATCATCGCCATCGCCACTTAAGTGTTGCGGTGAGATGTCTCATCACCCCGACTCTCTTCCCATTCATTAATCACCGGGTTCTATGATTGGTTCTCTGCGCTTTCCTTCGTGTTGCGCGGTGGAGAAGTATCGCACTCGAATCGAAATTGAGTCGGGCCTTCGTGTTCATACGATCTATTCTTCTTCCTCTTGCATGAGGCGCCCAATGCTTCGTAGTTTGGGATACGAAGCTTCGGTGCTAGTCAGCGCGACTCGAGAGTGAGTGCGTTTGTTTCACCGCCGCACCCTTATCCCGACTTGGTGCCTCCGGTACCTTTGTCGCCGGTTCGCACCGATTGGAAGGGAGTAGTAAAGACGGGTTGTTCCCGAGCACGCAGCTGGGTCTACTCCACTCGTGGTGGTTGTAGTGACTTGGGTTATTCCCGAGTGCGGTTCTCACGAGAGGAAGATCAAGTCTTGACCGACCCTTACTTTTAGCAATACTGGTTGTCCCAATGATGCGCTTAGGGGTTAGTCCGCCTGTGACTTCTTCCCATGAGATCCGACCGCGATCGGCGATTGCCGTGTTTTGTCATTCTAGTGTCGATTCTTAGTGTAGTGTCCCACGGATGGCGCCACTTGTTGATACAAAAGATGGACGTTCTCGATTTGGAGCTCCGGTTCTTGTACCAATTGAGAATTGCCGCTGAGACCGCGCACTAAGAGACAAGAAACACCGTTAGGCTTACAGTGGGATTGTCTCCACGATTATCCTCCGCGCGAGAGTAAGTAATCGGTTTAGGGTTTAAGGAGTTTAGGGTTATGAGATCGCACCTTAAACGAGGGGTATTATTCCTTTATATATGCACGGAATCCTTGTTGGTTCGTGTTCCCCAACCTTCGGCGATCCCGCCTAAGTCGGTCGGGAATGATTATCTTCTTGTTTTAGAAGATATCTATATCCATTCCGTAAATAGATTTGGGCTTGGGCTTTCGTGAGTCCAATCCTTTATTGATATTGGCCCAAGTCGTGCTGGGCCTAAAAGTATCGGACTGTAGTCGGGTTCATGACCCGACTCCAGACTATACGTCATCAATTAATTTGGGTTGTGTTTTATTACAAACGGGTCAAATACAAAAATTGGCTGAAAAGGAACAAATCATAGAGATTGAAACTCGCCAAAAGTATATTTGTGATGTCAACAATTGCCTAAATAATTGTATTGATATAGTTTTTGTAGTTAGTATCAACGCAATTACTATTTATTAAAAAAGGTGCAAAAATTTCTGGTTTTTGGGGTCAACACAACCCACCCGTTTCAATCTAAATCTTTTTTGACCCATTACCTAACTGCACCATCTTGCCACTTCTAAAAACAACTTATAGCCGAAAAACTTTAAGGCAATATCGACACTCTAGACCATACAAATAATAGTATAATGTAAAACATCAGTGGCCTCGCACAACCAAACCACAATTACTAGTCAACTTCATTAATTTTTTTATTTTTGTTAAAGCTCCCGCCTCGTGACATACATACCAAGAAATATACAATCAGGTGGATCCACTAATTTTCTATGTTCAACATCCACATATATCTATAATATACACTACTCTGCAACATATATAGTCTGCAACTAACACTTGACAAGATCAGAAATATTTCAGTATCAGTTCATTGCATAATACATAATGCCAACCAAAATCAAGCTCAGCGATGTGATTACACTCCTACAAATTTTATATAGGATCTTTAAGAAATTTACACATTTAACCATGCATGCCATCCATGGTGAACATCTCATATACAAGCTCGTAACTTTAGGCAGTACTACATTTCAAAAGCAAAACTTGATACATACTAGTATACTACAAACATCACAACATTTTTCATCACTTAGAAAACTTGTTGAAACAATACATATGCATAAAATCATAAACCAGAAACGGAAATATTTGATCCCCCATGATCTGCTTACTATCAACGGAACCAAAATGATCCAAAAACCAGAAACGAATCCAACCACGATGCTAATAATCAACCCCCAATCTGGCCCATCTTCTTGTATTTGGACTTCTGAATTAGGTACTTCAAATGGTATGCAAGAATCAGTTAGTGGGGCTCCACAGAGTTCGTTGCCAATGAAGCTGGATTCATTGAAGCTCTGAAGCTGAGTACTTGATGGAACTCCTCCTGTCAAATTGTTATACGAGACGTTGAAACTGCTCAAGAAATTCAAATTTGACAAGCTCATCGGGAGTTCTCCATAAAGGTTGTTAATTGATACATCAAGAGATACAAGTGATTTCATGTCTCCAATCTTGTCTGGGATCCTTCCTGTCAGTTGATTTCTTGACAAATTCAACGATTGTAACTCTGAGAGGGTCGAATACTCACTTGGGATATGCCCAATAAGGTAGTTGCTAGAAAGGTCCAATAACGTCACTAGTTTAAGAATAGTGTTATATGTGTCCTCCCGTCCTTTCAACACCAGTGAATCACTCACAATAGCCGAAATAGATATTGAAGTATCAGCACTAGATCCAGGAGGTTCACTGGTTACAAAAGAAATAGAGAAAGAAAACCCGCCATCTGAGATAGTTTCTTTCCCGGAAAGGACATTAAAGTTGTTGACACATCTTGGAATATTTCCGGAGAGATTATTATGAGCAAGATCCAATATCTGAATATGCGTCAGGTTACATAACTCGTGTGGAATATTTCCATGAAAATTGTTGAATCTAAGGTTGAGCATTCTCAAAGAAGCCAACTTTCTCCCAAGCGATTCTGGAATGTTCCCAACAAGTTCATTTCTGCCAAATTGAAGGATCACTAACTGAGTCAAGTTCATTAGAGAAGCAGGTAATCGACCCGAGAGCTTGTTCCCATGCAAGTTCAATGATGACAGTTGAGTTAAAGAGCCTAAACTCACTGGAACCCCACCCGACAGATTGTTGTTCTCCAAGTTTAAGAATTGTAACCACCCCCACTTCTCCCAACACTCAGGAATGACACCCGACAGATTATTATTTCCCAAGTTAAGAATTTCTGGATATTCCCCATCATAAGAGCACAAAAATTGATGCAATGATCCCACAAAAAAGTTATTTGACAGATCCACGTATGTCAATGAACGACTTGCGCTGTTAGGTAAATGCCCTGTAAACTTGTTAGAGCTTAAGTTGATTACATCAATTTCTGCAGGGAAACCCAAGAAAGTTCCTTGAATTTCATTTTTTGACATATCTAAATAAAATAGAACCGGAAATGAACTCCAGAATGATTCATGAATGGGTGATGAAATGCTTGTGTTGCTTATGTCCAAATATACTAGTTCCCTTTGTGATTGCAACCACGGCGGAAATTGAGGCCCTAAAACCCAAGAGTTTAAAAACAAGTACTTCAACTGAAAAGGCGGAATCCAGTTTGCATGTTGAGGTCGTAGGATTAAGCTGTTTCCTTTTCCATTTAGATAATACAAGATCACCAGTTTGGCAAAGTGAGCTTCCGTCACAACACCTGTCATCAAATTGTAAGAAAAACCCAACTCTTTCAGCTTCGAAAGTTGACCAAGGCTACTGGGAAGGTTTCCATTTAGTCGGTTATACGAAAGTTCTAGCACTTGCAAAGATGATAGTCGTCCAATCGAGTAAGGAAGGCTTCCATTCAGTGTGTTATAGGAAAGATCTAAAACTTGCAAATTAAGTAACTGTCCAATCGAGAATGGAATGGGACCGGTAATGTGATTATGAGAAAGAGAGAGTGTCCTCAAAAATGATAAACGTCCAATGGAACCTGGAATGGTACCAACTATATTGTTATGGGAAAGTAAGAGGTGTACCAGATGTATCAGTTTGCCAATTTGATTTGGTAGATGACCAAAATGACCAAAAACCCCTGTGTGCGCCAAGGATAATGACTCCAAACTGGGTGATTCGCACTCGAAAAAAATTTCAAGATGGTTTGTTAAACTGATATTACCAAATTGGTTTCTTGACAAGTCGACGTCTCTCAAATTACAAAGGTTTCCCAATGATTTTGGTAATGGTTCGCTGAGTTCATTTAGTGACAGGTCAAGGATATGAAGGGAAGTCAAGTTGTGAAGAGTATCAAGGATTGAACTCGAAATATCACAGAAACTTATATCTAAGGAAATGAGCTTACTAGAAGATAGCCCTTGTAATACTAATGAAGAACTCATGAATGTATTACCCTGGACATGAAGCGACTCCAGATTAGTCAAATTACGGAAGCTATAAATGCCAGTAGGAATAGTACCCTTAAAACTACAACTACTTAAATCCAATGAAACTAGACTAGTTATACTATAAATCCACTGTGGCATGAAACTCTGACTAAAATCGTTCTGAGAAAGATCAAGCAAGGAAAGGGACGTCAGATTGGAACTAGAAACATAGGGATGTATGTCATGGAGTTGAGTATCAGACAAATGTAGTTCAACCAAAGAGGGAAGAGTGTTAATCACCTTAAGCCAATCCGATGCTTGGCTAATATTCACGCCACTCAAATCCAGATGATGCAACTTATGAAGACTTGACAACCACTGCATATCCATCATGCTGGTCACTTCAAAACTATTACAAAAACTTCCAAGACTAAGGACATGCAGTTCTGAAAGATTCCCAAACTGAGGAGGTATGATTCCGCTAAATTCAGATCGTGAGAGGTTAAGATACTTCAGGTGTTTAAAAGAAGCTATGAATTTTGGAACTGGGATCCATCCAAAAGCATTGCAACTTGTGTCTAGATGCTTGAGTTGCTTCAGTTTCATCAAAGATGAACTAAAATTCCCTTTCAACCTCTGCTTTTCGGCTTTGTGTTAAAATTTGGGGTATTAATCTGTGGCAAACATGTCACTCTATCAATTGCTAATGGCTTTCATGCTATGTTCTTTGCAGGCATATTACAGGGGTTTAACATGGACAAATCATAAGTGGTTTATAGTTCCAAGATTATCATTTCTGAAGCCCTCTTGTTCCTCTTGAAGTTCATTATTATAGCTGTTAGAGGGTCTTAGTGTAACTTAATCCCTATTTAATTAGTCCTTTATTCTAGGGTTAGACACACTTGAGTGTGCGATCTTTTGTATCACTCTCTCTCTTCTCTTAGATCATTTCACCGATCTTGTCTTGTCTTTACATTCATATGATTATTGTCTCATTGACATTAATCTAATCTTGTAACATTTGGATACTATTAATCTAAGTCGACTATTGCGCCTTAGATCCGAATAAAGTTTCGTTGTTTATCTAGTGTTACCTATCTCTTCGCACATGGTATCGAGCTTGTGCTCATTGATTCTCTTTAGCAACAAAGGTGTGGTTTGGGGTTCTTCTTTGTTGGCGTAATCACCGGTTATCTTCTGTTTCATATTTGCCCTAGACTAAGTGAATCTAGGGTGAGTGTGATTTGTTCTTCCACGCATATATCTCTCGTAAGTCTAAGTCTTACCTCTTCTTTAAACATACAAGACTTAAGTCTTGTGGGTGCAAACGGTAGACTAACATCTTGATCTCGCCACCTTTGAGTGGTACGAATACTGCTATGGTTTATCCTAATCCACGTGCTTAGTGCTTGTTGTTTCTTATTATAAAGTCTTATCTTCTTGACTATTTATTCTTATTATCTCATACGTTGTTGTCGATTATTATTTGTATATCTTCTTATATCCGCTCATCTTATTGTTTGTATTATGGTGTTGGTGATGATAATATTGGTCGTTCTTCCACCGAGAAAAGTCTTGTCTTTGGTGATGCTTTGTATTTGCATCCTAACAATACAAATGGCAATCCCATTATCACTATTAAACTCACTGGAACTGAAAATTACAAAATATGGAATATGGCCATGACTTTTGCTTTAAGGAACCATAATAAGTTAGGGTTTATTGATGGTACTTGCATAAGAGATGATTGAACCCTAGTCTTGCTAATCAATGGGATACCAGAACTCTGTTGTGGTTACTTGGATTCTTAATTCTCTTAGTCCCGAACTGTTTTTCGGTGCTATATATGCTAAAATTGCTTATGAAATGTGGAATGATCTTAAAGAAACCTATGACAAAGTTGATGGTTCAACTATTTTAATCTGCATAAGAATATAAACTCTCTTAGTCAAAGTGGGTCCTCTCTAGTGATTACTATAACAATCTTAATTTTTATGGAAACAATTTGATTGTATGATTAGCCCGCCTCCCCGCACTTGTGAGGTCGCAAAACATTTTGAAAACACAATCAACTAATCAAGTTAATGCAATTTCTTATGGGTCTTGATGACTCCTATGTTCCCATCGAAGCAATATTTTAACAAGAGACCCTTTACCTAATGTCAAAACTGCTTTCTCTGTTGTGTCTCGAGAAGAATCTCACAGAATGTTTCATCCGGGAATAGCTCGCTAAACCCAATGCTACGACTTTTAATGCAAAACCTCGATGGAGGAAATTTTTTGATAACAAAAGAGGTTTTAACAACAAAGTTTCGGTTTTAACACTGTATGACTCTAATAGCAGAGGACCAAATATGAACCTCAAATGTACTAATTGCAAAAGCCCGGTCATCTTGTTGATAGGTGTTATGAAATTGTTGGATATCCCTTGGATATGTTAAGAGAAATTTTAATGGTAAACCTTTCAAGAAGAACAATGTTTCACTGAAACTAATCATGTCACCGATAATAGTGCTAGCAATTCTCCGTCTCTTTATCTAATGAACGACTCTCAAGACTTATGAGTCTTCTCAATGACAACAATGTGTCATCTCGCTAAAGCCAACTTGGCGGGTAAAATTTTTCGTGAACCTTCTTTAATGGCGGTGTCAAGTTTAATGTGAACTTCAACAAGTTTTTAACAATAACACTAAATCCTTAACTGGAAACATCGGCCTTGGTTGGATTGTTGATTTCGTGCAAATCAAGACATGACCGTGTGTCGAAATTTTTAATCAATGTTGTTAACATTTCAAATCTTGGCCTAACTGTTGGACATCCCAATGGTACTCAGCCCTAATTACTAAAATTGGTGATTTAAAGGTCAATAATGACCTAACTCTTTTGATGTTCTTGTTGTTCCCGAATACAATGTCGGTTTATTATCATTCATAAGATTGCTAGAGACAACAAGATGTTTGTTGGATTTAATGAATCTAATTGCTATATACTGATTTACATAAAAAATGATTGTGGGGATTGGTAAACAATACAATGGGTTATATATTTTGATATTGACTCTACATGTAAGATTACCTCTAATAATTGCATATCTGTTTGTCATGTCTCTAGAAATCTCGGCATCAAAGACTTGGTCATCCTCCGACCAAGTCCTACACATACTTAGACCCACTCTTAAATTTGATAGTTCATCGAACCGATCATCTCGTGATACTTGTAATAAAGCCAAACAAACCGAGAACCATTTCCTCTAAGTGAACATAAATCCACTAAAATTGGTCAACTTGTTCACCTTGATGTTTGGGGACCATATAAAATTACTAGCGAGAGATGGTTATAAATATTTTTAACTATAGTTGATGACTATTCTAGGGCGGTGTGGGTTTATATGCTTAAGGGAAGGATGATGTTTATGTTTCCATTGTTAACTTTACTCATATGCTATCAAATCAATTTGAACACAATGTCAAAGTTTTTAAAAGTGATAATGGGACGTAATTTGTCAATAATAAACTTCAACAATTCGTCATGAAAAGGAATTCTACATCAAACTTCTTGTGCTTATACACCTCAACAAAATGGCATTTAGAAAGGAAACATAGGCATCTCCTTAATGTTGCTAGATCCCTTATGTTTCGTGGGAATTACCTCTAAATCTTTGGCCCGAATGTGTTCTAATCTGATATGTCATAAACAGTTGCCTCTTGATTCCGTCTGCAAGTCCCCTTCTTCTTTGTGTATGGGCATGACCCTTCACTCTCTCTCCTTAGAGTCTTTGGCTGTTTATGTTATGCTACCATTCTCAACGTTTCGACAAATTTGGTAGTAGATCCGAAAAAGTGTTCTTATTGGTTACTCAAATGAGAAAAAGGCTATAAACTCTTGAGCCTAGAAACAAAAATATTTTTAGTCCGAGATGTCAAATTTTATGAAACTGTGTTCCCATTCAAAATGAAAAATTTCGTGTCAAAACCTTTTGTTGAAACTTATGTGCCTAAAGATTTAAACCACAAAAATTTCTTTGACTCACAAACAAGTCCCAATGATGAAGGGAGAGTGACATCCTATGATGATAGCACGGTGGTAAGTCATCCCACCGTGATTGATAAACCGGTTGCAACATCTATAGATGATAATACACACCTTGAGGGCAACATATCACATGAATCACATCCCCGCCGATACATCTTGGATTCTCACGAACAAGAAAGAGGTTTGCCACCACTATCGCTAGGAGGTCAACTAGAGTTTCTAAGTTGCCCAAGAATCTAAATGACTTTATTGTTGAAGGAAAAGTCAAATATGGTGTTGAAAAAGTTGTTAATTACTCAAATATTAACAAAGACAATTCTTGCTTTGCTTCTAGTCTTAATAAAAGTATTGAACCTACTTGCTATGAAGAAGCTATCCTTGATAGTAATTGGGTAGATGCTATGAATTCGAAATTGAAGCCTTAAATGAAAACCATGCTTGGGATATAACCGATCTACCTCCTAATAGAACTCCTATTGGCTACAAATGGATTTTAAAATCAAATATAAAGCTAATGGTGAAGTTGATAGATACAAGGCTAGATTAGTTGTTAAAGGTTACAACCAAAGGGAAGGATAGACTATGATGAAACTTTTTCCCTGTTGTAAAAATGTCTCATCGTTAGATGTCTTATTGCCTTAGTCAGTAAAAACAAATGGCCTCTTTTTCAACTTGATGTTAACAATGTTTTCTTGTATGGAGACCTTGATGAGGATATCTATATGACCATTCCCAAAGGGTTTCGTAATGAGAACAATAAAATAAAGTTTGTAAACTTGTTAAGTCTCTATATGGTCTAAAACAAGCTCCCGAGAAAATGGAATGAAAAACTTGTCGGTGTTTTAAAGGAAAACAACTTTGTCCAATCTGTTAATGATCATTCCTTGTTCACCAAAACAGAGAATGACAAGTTCATTGCTCTTCTTGTTTATGTGGATGATATAGTTCTTCTTTGAAACCGTGTTGATGAGATAAACCTATTCAAAGAGTTTCTAAAATCAAAATTCCATATCAAAGACTTGGGAAATCTAAAATATTTTCTTGGCATTGAGGTTTTAAAAGCGGGAATGACATCTGCTCTCCCAAAGAAAATCATCTTGAACTCCTCAAAGAATTTGGTCTTCTTGGGTGCAAACCTGTCCACCCCTATGGAACCCAACTTTGTGCTTCCATACATTCCCACCGATGATGACCCTTACTTGTCAACATCATTGGTTATCGAAGCTTCTTGGGAAACTTATCTACCTCACCCATACTAGACGACATTTCATACTCGGTTCATTGTCCGCACAATATATGCATTCTCTTGAAATCTCATCCGAATGTGCCTCAATGTTCCGAGGTATCTAAAAGGAGCTCCGTGAAAAGGTCTAAGGTACAATTTCAAGAACTCGAAAATCATCTTGAAGGATATAGTGATCTTGATTGGGCCAAATGTAAGAAAACCAGAAATCATTGTGTTATTGTGTTTTCTTTAATGATTGTTTAATCTCATGGAAAAGTAAAAACAAAACACTCTTTCAAAATCTTCCACGTAAGGTAGTATAGATCTATGTCTCATGCTTTGGAAATCATTTGGATTCGAGAAAATCCTAAAAGATCTAAAAGTTGACATCAACCTTCCGTTAATCTTTTTGTGATAACAAATCGCCTTTACAACTTGTCATCAATCCTGCCTTCCATGAAAGATCAAAACATTTTGAAATTGATGTTCACTTCATCGGGGAAAAAATTGCTAGAGGTGTTATAAATGCTAAAAGATTGGATCTTCAAACCAAAGCTAGCGACATTCTTACAAAGAACCTCCCCGTCTGTCAAGATAAATTTTTGTGTGAAAAATTGATATTGTTTGATATGTTTGCCCATCGATTAAGGGGAATGTTAAAATTGGGGTATTAACTGTGGCAAACATGTCACTCTATCAATTGCTAATGGCTTTCAAGCTATGTTCTTTGCGGGCATATTACAAGGGTTTAACATGGACAAATCATAAGTGGTTTATAGTTCCAAGATTATCATTTCACTGAAGCCTCTTGTTCCTCGCCAAGTTCATTATTATAGCTGTTAGAGGGTCTTAGTGTAACTTAATCCCTATTTAATTAGTCCTTTATTCTAGGTTAGACACACTTGAGTGTGCGTCTTTTGTATCACTCTCTCTCTTCTCTTAGATCATTTCACCGATCTTGTCTTGTCTTTACATTCATATGATTATTGTCTCATTGACATTAATCTAATCTTGTAACATTTGATACTATTAATCTAAGTCGACTATTGCGACTTAGATCCGAATAAAGTTTCGTTGTTTATCTAGTGTTACCTATCTCTTCGCACACTTTGTCATAATAATATTCACAGTGACCCTCAAGTGCACGTAGATCAACTCGATGAACATGACCAGTAACGTTATCACAGTCAATCCCGACCCATTTACGCAGCTACTCTCCTCTCACCCAAGAAGCAAGCGGCTGCCGCTTCATCTATAAGGCCGTGCTTAAACTCGTAAGCTTGCCTCTCTATCCATGCATAATACATCATCAAAGTTTTGATCACATATGCGAACGCAACAAGGCCAAAACAAGAAGTAAACACAAGTAACTTGAAGAAGACACATAAGGAACTGACAAACTAACAATCATATTGGTTGTTTATGAAGAATAACACTATCGTACTTAACTAAAATTTTTAGGGCTCGTTTGGTTTAAGGGAGTAGGATTAGGATTTAGTATTGATGCCAAAATATGTTGTTTGGTTTGTTTGTGCGGGTCCCACAAATGGGGATGAATACCAAATATATATCCATGTGCAAAAGTCATATAACTTGCCTCCTTTTTGTTATATAATTGTTTTTTGTGGGCCCATATATTACTACAACCATTCATATTGAATTTTATTTTTATTTTTACAATAAAAATATTCTTAAAATACTCATTTATAACATATATAATATATTATTATATTATATTTTTCTCTCTCCTCATTTAATTCAAACCAAAATCCAAATCCTAATCTACAACTTTACATTCAAATCCAAATCCTAATCTAAATCCATCTACAAACCAAACGGGCCCTTAGTTTACAATTGGATATGTAGTTATAAGTATGTATTCAAACTATGAAAAATCAAAGTAAACGGATAGCTTTGAAAGCTAGCTAGCTAGACCACTTATTGTTGATACAAAACTCACAGAACCAAGTCCACGTAATAAAAAGAAAAATATCTGACTCCAATAGACAAATCATTAAACAAAATAAATTTCAAGTCAAGGTCAATTCCCCATTTATGCAATTGATTAATAATTAATAATACTAATAAGAACACCTCCTTTTATTATTAGATTTTATTGATCAGCATTAAACTTCTCTCTCTCCTCTAACTGCCTCAACAAATTTCCCGCTCTTTTTTCACCATGAAAATCATCAAAAAAAACTTAGATCTACTCCCATTTCTTTAGCTTTTTTCAATTCTAAACCGTATAATCGATTCAATTTTTCATTCCGCACATCATGATCATGTTTTTAATGCTTTTTAGCTAGTCTTTTGTCGCTTTTGATTGTTTTCAATTTCCGAATTTTGGCGCCAAAATTCAATTCTCTTAATTAGGTATGTCTAATAAGAAACGATCATCAAAAAGGCAAATTAAGATCCTTTGAAGTATAATGATCATGTTTTGGACAATTTGAGTCGAAAAGAAGTATGGTGTCTGTTGATGTTGAAATTGAGGATTCGGGGTAAGGAAGAAGGTGAAATTGGGGAAACTGTTTGGGTGAGGAATTAGGAGGTGAGAAAGCTAGTGATGGTTGTCATCTTGGTTTGAATATGGAAGGTGGGGTGAATAGCAGTAACTCTATGGAAGGTGATGGAAATATGTCAAATATGGATGCTGATCCAACAACTCCTCCTGTTGTAAGTCATGTTACTGATAGTATGAATTCTTCTGAGAATATTAATGAATCCAATGATATTGCTAATGCTTGTAAAGTGACTGATTGTATGTCTGATAAAACTGAGGCATGTATTGAAAATCATCTGTCTTATGCTAAAATGGTAAAAAAGGATGAAGTTTCTAAAATCCTGAAATACATCCCAACTGAAGTAACTGAAAATGGTAATGAAGTTGTAATATTTGATGATTTGTTGGTTTCTAAAGGGAGTCAAAGATGGCAGAATACTATGTGTGGACAATTTGTTGGTTTTAATATGCATATTAGTGAACTCAGATACAATATTAGAAGGATGTGGAGTAAATTTGGTGTAAGCGATATTGATGTCATCAAGAATGGCCAATATGTCTTCAAGTTCAAGGATGTTAAAGGTTTGAATGAGGTGATTGAGAAGGGTCCTTGGATGGTGCAGAATAAGCCTTTGTTTGTCCAAAAGTGGAATCTCGAGATGGACATGGAGAAATTGGAACCTAAAAATTACTGTTTGGGTGAAAATTACAAATGTCCTCTCAAGCATGGTCTGTTGATGGTATTAGTGCTTTGGCTAGTAGCTTGGGAAACCTATAATGATGGACACTATGACCGCTGATATGTGCCATAAAGGGTTAGGTCATCTTGAGTTTGCTAGAGTTCTTGTTGAAATGGATCTTTGAGAAGGAGCTTAAAAGGTTATAGAGATCCAAAGATAGAGATGTGTGTAACAATGTGAAGGGAGTAAAAGGTTCAAGTAGTTTATGACCTGAAACCTCCTGTTTGTGGTCATTGCAAAGTGTTTGGGCATGAAGGAAATCAATGTAGAAAGGTTGTAGGAAATGCTACCGATATACGTAAACATACAAATTGAAAATAATAGTGTGGGTTTAGATACTATTGGTGAAGTGCGGGAAAGAGTACTACTAATGGTAATAATAACAATAAGTTCCCAAATTCTAAGAATTTTTCAAACTATTCTAGAATGAATAGTGGTGATGTTAGAAAGTATACTACTAATGGTAGAAAGCAGGAAGTTAGGAAAAAACAAGTGGCCAAGGAGAATACTGGTAGTAGCAATGAAAATAATAAGGTAAAGAACAATGTTTGGAATGTAAAAAATAAGGTGGTTGAGGAATTAAGGAAGACTGCTAATAAATATTCAGTTTTGGATTCTCTTCATGAAGATAATGAGCAAGAGTTGGAAATGATGAATGAAAGAATGATTGTGGATAAGTTTCGAATAACAAAGTGCAGCCTAGATTTGAAGATCTTGAATTGGTCCCAGGATATGTGAATACTTTAATAGGAGTAGAGATATGGATGATTGAAAGAAGTGATTGTAGTAAGGGATGAGAATGTGGTTGAAGATGTTTTGAATTTAAATAATGGATCTGCTAAAGCTATGGGAAAGAATATAGTAGAGGGTATGGAGAGTAATGTTCTCAATGATGACTCTTATGGAGTATAAGATTGAATATGGAACATTAGAGGAATGAATACTTTGGATAAGCAAAAAGAGGTAAGGAATTTGATACATAATAATCGACTTAAGGTCTCATGCTATTTTGGAAACAAGACTTAAGAGCAAGTCGGTGACTACTTGTGATAAGGTCTTCATCAATTGGAAATGGATCTCAAATGAGCAAGAATGTGAAAAGGATGTAGAATTGTGGTAGGATGGGATGACAGTGAGACTCAAATTCAAACTCTTCACATCACTAGCCAATCCATACTGTGTGTAATCGTGCCCAAAGTACAAGGTCAAATGTTTCTTCTCCTTTGTGTATGTCGCTAATGAAGGTTCCGAAAGAAGGAAACTATGGAGGAATTGATTGGTAATAGCAGATATGTTAATGGTAACCCATGGTGTATTCGTAGGATATGAATGTTATACTCCAACCTAATGAGCATTCTTGTGGAGTATCATGTATGATCGCCGATATGATTGAGTTTCAAGACCTGTTTGAACAAAGTTGAAGTTGAAGATATATGCAAATCGGTCTTCATTTCACTTGGACTAAGAATTTGCATAGAGCTAAAGTTGGAAACATGATTGGAGTACTTAAGAAACCGGATAGAGTTATGTCTAATGAAGGCTTCATAAAGGAGTTCCCATCGCCTAATGCTAAGTTCCTCCTTACATTATCTCGATCATACTCCTTCCATTTTAAGTATTCCTACCACGTGAATAAGAAACATAAAGCTTTTAGATTTCCTAACTACTTAACTGATAAACAGGAATTTATTCCTATTGTTATGGACAAATGGTGTAAGGAGGTTCATGGATTCTTCATGTTTCAAGTTGTTAAAAAATTGAAGAGTATGAAGATTCCTCTTAAGAAATTGGCATGGAGTAAAGGGAATTTGTTCAAAAGAGTAGAGAAATTGAGGAATCAGTTGAAAGAGGTGCAAGTGGCTATTGATAATGATCCTTATAATCACAATCTTAGACTGCAAGAAGCTAATCTGCTTGAAGAATTTTGTGAAGCAGAATCAGATGAGGAAAAGTTTTTGTTTCAGCAGGCTAATATTAAATGGTTGCAGGAGGGTGATAAGAATAGCAAATTTTTTCATAGAGTTCTGAAAGGGAGAAGCAATAAGGGCAAAGTCCATTTTCTTGTGGATGATAATGGGGTAAGGCATGAAGGTGATCAAATTCCTCAACTGTTTCTGAAACATTTTGAAAATTTCCTTGGTAAAAGCTTTCCTGTTCAAGGAATGGTGGATACAGAAACCTTGTTCATTAAAAGACTAAGCAATGATATGGCTAATGACATGATTGTTGAGGTTACTGATGAGGAAATAAAGAATGCTATGTTTGATATTGATGACTCAAAAGCACCGGGCGGATGGTTTTACATCGCCTTTCTTTAAAAACATGGCATGTTATTGGAAAAGATATTTGCGTGGCTATAAAAGAGTTTTTTGATTCAGAAAGATGTTAAGGAGATAAATGCAACCTTGGTATCTTTGATTCCTAAAGTTCAAACACCAAATAAGGTCATCGATTTTAGACCAATTACTCTTTGCAATGTGCTTTATAAGTGCATCAAGAAGGTCATTACTAATAGAATCAAACCTGTTCTTGGTAATCGGTGAATTGTAACCAAAGTGCTTTTATTCACGGTAGGCATATTCAAGACAATATTATGCTTACTCAAGAAATTATGAAGGGTATAATAGAAAAGTTGGACCCAAAAGAGTAGCCTTCAAGATTGATATACAAAAGGCTTATGATCTGATCAATGGGAGTTCACAAGCAAATACTTTTGGGTTTTGGATTTCATGAAAGGATGGTTTTATGGATAATGGAATGTGTTACCACCTTCTTGATTTACTCTTAATGTCAATGGAGAAAGAATTGGATATTTCAAAGGTGGAAGAGGTTTGAGACAAGGAGATCCTATGTCTCCTTATCTGCTTACCTTAATAATGGAAGTCTTTACTCTTATATTTCATAAAGAAATTGAAATGGATCAAAATTTTCAGTTTCATCATGGATGTAAGGAGATCAGATTGTCTCATGTGAGTTTCTTGATGATTTGCTGGTAATGTGTCATGGTGACACTAGTTCTGTGAAGGTTATCAAGAAAGCTTTAGAAAGGTTTAGTACTTGCTCTGGTTTGGTGCCTAATTTTTCTAAAAGTTCTGTATTTTTTGGGAGCATGAATGATGCAGAAAAAATTGCTATTAGCACTATTCTTCCTTTTGCTGTTGGGAATCTACCAGTCAGATACTTAGGAGTTCCTCTGATTTCTAAAAGATTAAGTGTCAAAGATTGTAATTGCTTGCTGGATAAAATCAAAAATAGAATTAGAAATTGGAGAAATAAGTGTCTATCATATCTTTGGAAGGTTGCGGTGATTATTCGTGTTGGAGTCTATCCATGTATATTGGGCTTCAGTGTTTCTTATCCCTACAACTATCATTAATGATATTAATAAGCTTTTGAAGAATTTCTTATGGAATAAGGGTGATCTTGCTAGAGGAAAAGCTAAAGTTGCTTGGAATGTTGTTTGCACCAAAGGATCAAGGAGGTTTAGGCCTTAAAGACTTGAAAATGTGGAATAAAGCCATGCTAGCTAAACACATTTGGAATATTGCTTCCAAAAAGATACCTTATGGGTTAGATGGGTGCACACAATCAAGCTTAGAGGAAAAGCATTTGGAATATTGATGTTGAGATATGTGATACCGGGGTGGAAGAATTTGCTTGGTGTTAGAGACTTAATTAAGAATAAAGTCTTCAAGATAATTGGGAATGGTCGAGCACTTCTATGTGGTATGATAGTTGGAGTAATATTGGGCCTTTATTCCAATTTATCACCATAGGGACCTTTATGATGCTAGACTTAATGGGGACATGAAGGTTGGGGATATGATTTTGAATGGCAATTGGTCATGGCCTGAGGAATGGTATGAGAAATTTCCTATTATTACTGGATTGGCAGTCCCTAGCATAAATGATTTGGTGGAGGATAAAACTATTTGGAGAACTAATATGGGTAAAGATGTTGAGTTTTCTATCAAACAAGTTAATTTTGATCTAACCACTCAGAATCCTAAAGTGTATTGGTGGAATTTGGTTTGGTTTTCCCATTGCATTCCTAAGCATGCCTTCATTCTCTCGGTTAGCATCCAAGATAAGTCGACTACTCAAGATAAGCTAGGAAAATGGGGAATACAGGGATGTTAATAGATGCCTCTATGTCTTAATGACTATGAAAACCGAATCACTTGTTTTTTCGGTGTCCTTTTCTAAAGAAGTGTGGTGTAGAGGTAAAGAGTTGGCAATCATAAAGGAGCATAGTACAACCGGCAAGACATTGTTCAAAATCTTACTAATCTTTGGGTGTGGTAATAACATAAACAGTGTGGTGAGAAGACCGATGATTCTTGCTTGTGTATACCATATCCGGAAGGAAAGGAATGGGAGAATTTTCGAGATATTAGTAGAAGTTATGAGGCGGTGTTTAATAGTATTCGGATACTATTAAGAGTAGATCGCTTGGCTTGACATTATAGAAAGTGGTGCTATAAAAGGATAGAGAGCGGTGGGGTTTATCTCTTAAAAGAGCAAAATGAAGTGATGGTTAGAGGTGTTTAAAGGTGTGGAAGATAGTTTTCTAAAGGGCGCTTTTGAGGTGTGGTTTATATTCCATGGTTATTTGTTGTTTCGCAGGTGTTTGGATATTAGTTTTTCATCCGAATGGTCACTTAAGTCTTTGACTTGCTATAAACAATCAAATGATTTCTTTGCAAACCATAACAATGGATATGTTTCTAGTACCTTGGAGTCCTTTTGGTGTGTTGTACTCTGGAACTTCTACCTTAAGCATGTTTGGCCTTGGGAGGAAACCGTGATGAGGATCAAGCTACGGTGAGAGGTCTAATTCATTAGGATGTACCATAATGTAGAGCATATCATTGTGAAGGGTATATGGTTGGGGCGGCCAATGTATGATAAGTGGAATAGCGAGGAGTGAAAGATGAACCCGCTTGGTCCACTTAATGCATTTGGCAAAGGAGGTCAGTTGGTCATCATTGAGGTGTGTGTTCCCGTGCGGTTGAAGCCTTTTTCGAGAAGGAAATGTAGACTGTCTTGGTAGAGCCCCCAATGGATGGGTTATGGGTTCTAGTGAAGCCTCACACCATTCCTGCCCATTCTATTGTGGTTGTAGGTTGAATGGTTTGGATAGGATGGTGATGGGAAATGTAGTAGATGGTGAGTGCAAATAAAGGTGAATTGACAAGCAACTGGTATGGTTTATGCTACAATACAGTTGCATTGTTTGAAAGCTTAGTGGTGATAGAGTAATGGTGATAGCTTTGTCATTTTTGGTTGTTTTGTGTATATCCATCGATGTGTAGTGTTTTAGCATAGGTTGCATGTTACTGGATGGGGTATGTCCATCTCAGTCTTGAAGTTCTTGTGTAATTTGGAGTTTTTGATAATTAATACAATTCACCTTTTGCACCAAAAAAAAAAATAATACTAATACTAGTATTAACAAGTTTACGAGAGAATATATATATATACGGTACTCTTGAACATAAACAAATTTTTATTTACTTTATAAATTGGATTTAATATATAACATACGAGAGTTGCCTCCATGATACATGTTTTTAGTTAGCTCTTATAATGATTAATGATATTTGGAAAACATCTTTGAGGATCATGGTATCGACGTACGTCTGGAATCTTCGTGAAGGGTATCATGACCGAAGTCTAGTTATGCTCATTCATAAGGTCGAAACTTAGATGCTGTAAAAGACATTAGAACGATAATGAGTTTACGATGGTAACAATATATTGTTATTTCAATTGTAACTTTCTACTTGTGAAAAAGGTGATAGTGATTTTCAAATTGGTGTGAGGTTGTTCAGAATAAGAAAATCAAATGGAAAGTTGACTACCAAGCAATTTTCTATAATGGTATCATGCATTCTCTTTTGCATTGTAGCAAGATCTTGTGTTTGTTGTTTTCTTTCTTTTTAGCAATTAGACTTGTGGCTTATCAGAGTTACGTATCAAAAACATCAACTTTGAATTTTCATTTAGGGTGAAGGCTGAGAATACGTAACAAACTTTCTCAAATATACCGAAGTACGTAACATACAAATTTTATTATTTTTGTACGTAATATACTTTTAAATTTGGAACAATGTACGTAATATGACCAGTAACTAACAAGTTACTGTGTCAAAAGTTTGAAAATGACATAAATGGTCCTGTGGCTTATGCTGACTTTCACGGTCATCCATCGACTTTATTTTCGGTTAAAAAGTTTCAAGAATAGTCCTTATGGTCATTGGCTTTTAGATTTAGTCATTTTGTTCGCTTTTATCCGCTTTTATTGGTTTTATTGGTTTCATCCGCTTTTCTTACGTTTTCATTTTCTTTCTTTTTTGCCGCCATCCGTTTTCTTACATTTTTCTTAATTTTTTGTCCGTTTTTCTTACGTTTTGTCCGTTTTTATCGGTTTTCATCCGTTTTTCTTACATTTTTCTTAATTTTGCCAGCTTTTCTTACGTTTTTGCCAGTTTTCATCCGTTTTTGTCCGTTGTTCTTAAGTTTTGTTCCGTTTTCCTTATGTTTTTATCAGTTTTTGTCTGTTTTTCTTACGTTTTATCCGTTTTTCTTACGTTTTTGTACTCTTTAAACATATTGAAAATTTATTCCAAAAAGAAAAAGAAAAGTGGAAAAAAAAATTCCAAAAAAAAAATTGGAATTTTTTCCCAAATTTGAAAAAAATTCAAAAAAATTTAAAAAAAATTGGAAATTTTTAAATTTTTTAAATAATCTTGAAAAATATTTTTCAAATTTTTATAAAAAATCTTCAAAAAATATTTTTTTAAAAAACATATTTTTTTTTAATTTTTAAAAAACGTAAGAAAAACGGACAAAAATTTAAGAAAAATGTAAGAAAAACGGATGAAAACCGATAAAAACGGACAAAACGTAAGAAAATCGGACAAAAAATTAAGGAAAATGTAAGAAAACGGATGAAAACCGATAAAAACGGACAAAAACGGATAAAAACTGGCAAAAACGAAAGAAAACAGACAAAACGTAAGAAAAACGGAACAAAATGACTAAAGCTAAAAGCCAATGACCATAAGGACTATTACTGAAACTTTTTTACCGAAAATAAAGTCAATGGATGACCATGAAAGTCAACATAAGCCACATGGACCATTTATGTCATTTTCAAACTTTTGACCCGTAACTTGTTAGTTACCGGTCATATTACGACATCGTTCCAAATTGAAAGATATTACGTACAAAAATAATAAAATTTGTATGTTACGTACTTCGGTATATTTGAGAAAGTTTGTTACGTATTCTCAGCCTTCACCCTTTCATTTATAATAACTCACTTGTTTTAACATACCTTTTAAGGGTGTGGACATAAATAACTAATTGGGCAGTTTGCATGTAAAGTTATATGTGACTTAATTTTAATCGAGTTATCCTGATACTAAAAAGCCTATAGCTTAACAATATAAGAGTGATCTATCAATTTAGAGGTTGTAGATTCGAGTTTTAGCTAAAGCATATATGATGTATACAATTGGTTTGTGAGTCTTTACCTTTCAAAAAAATTCAAGCGACTAACATCCTACGCATATTGCAAGGCATAAGGTGCACATATTCATCTGTATGGCATTGGTACATGATGTGTTACTAATGTATCCATAGTAATTGACTCTAAATATGTATAGTAGTAGTCACTTATGTCTAAAACAACTTAAGAGCTTTAACCTTTTGTGCCATTTTGTTTCATTGTATCGACGGAATTACATTTTCTTTTTAACGGCACTTTATCCACACCTCTATACCACATATCTCATAATATATCTCACAAAGGTCTTCTATGAGACTTTTGCATCTATTACGACCTCATGGCCACAATATGTTGACATTTGAAATTCAAAACTATCGACATCGTCATCTTTCTTCATATTGTCGATCATGCATCGCAATCACATAGACTTTTAAGCACAAAACTTAAAAGTAAATATCATCTTCCATAGAAAAAGCAAAAACTTTGAAATTTGTTTTATGTTGAAAGTATGAGGTTTGAAACATGAAAAATCGTTGAATAATGAAAGTGATTTGGCTACTATTCACTATGACACTCCACTCATGTCATCTTCTTAGTGTGTGGGATAACTTTTTAAGGCTATGCGCAGTGGAAGAGGTTGGCGTCGGTTGGTTGCTTCGGTCGAGCTCGGTTGTCTCCCTGTGGAGTCTTCGGTCGCCGTCGGTTGGGGAGAGAAGGAAGCGAAACTCGGTTGAGCACACAACCGAGTGATAAGCTCAAAGTTTACCTTTTGTTTCATACTAAAACTTCCATTTAACGAAAACATGCATAAGCTTTTGCAACATATATGTTTAATGATATGAAATAAATACCAAAGGAAATGGTGTTCGAGTTGCTTACAGAAATGTACGAGTGAGGCGACATTGTTCAGTGGCTATGTTGAAGAAGAATAAGGGAGGCGACATTGTTTAAGTGTAGGTCAAATGGTGATAATGGTCCACTTACCCTTATTTTAGTATTTCTCTGGCCCAATAATGCTATTAATAGTTCGTTTACTAGCCCAATCAACTCAATTTTATTAACTTACACATATTAGATAGTTTCTTTTAATCAAGTTTTGTATATCTTGAGGTTTCATTACTAATCAACCATAGCCTTCTCGTAAAAGATTTGTTGTTTTATGATTTAGATGTGAAACTGCATGTCTAATACTTTTACTACTCGCCATTTAGCCTTATTTTAGTATTTCATATATAAAGTTGCTAAAAAAAATAAAAAAAAAATAAATAAATAAAAAAATCTCGGTCACCATCTGCAAGAATTAGATAGATCGTCGCTGTCGTCGGAGAGAGAAATGATGTGACCGATTTAACCAGGCCGCTATCACAGACAAATTTAAGGAAGATGACAAATGCACAACGTGTAACTATTTACCATACATTTCCAAGGGTTCAAATCTTACCATGAGACATCCTATGGGAACTTGACATATATAAAACCAAACAGAAAACGTTTGTTTAGGCAAGTGGATATGAGATAGTTGACTTGTTTACTTATTACCTCACACAAATGGACTATGATGTAGAATTTAATTTATCTCTTGACATTAGGAGATAAAACAAGACAATTGGACAATGAAAAATCAAATTTTCAAACAAGCACTAATACACATATGGAGGATGATGGGTGGTGGCCTCTAACGGTGACTAACATATTAGATGATAAATAAGTATTGACGTGCTCGGTCTAATTGTGTAAGAGACCGATATCTATTAGGTTTACCTTTGATGGCTCATTTACCCTATCATTACTAATATTGAATAAGATATGTGGAATTCAATGTTTAACATGGTATCCAAGCTTGTCTTATCATGAGACCTTGTCAGCAACCTTGAGTTGACGTCTCTAGCCATCCCGTTAAACTTTAGTCATCGTTGTTTATCCGTTCTTTAGAAAAAATCAATTTTCGGATTAAACCCTAGTCGGTCACTATTTTTACCATAATCCCTAAAACCATAAGGAGTTAACTGACACCGTCAGCACCACTGGTTATGTATGAATTATAAAGAAATGCATACCGGATCGCCTCCGTAGCCTCTGCCACGCGTCGTAACAAGCCGTTGATTTCGAAAAAAACATGACTCATTGTTTTGCTTATAGCTCTCAAACTGCTAAGTTGAATAATGCCATCAGCAGTCGTGGATTCGTAATTAAATTCCGAATAAAATGCCACCGGAATCGGCGCCTCCACCGGTCGGACATGCTGTAATTAGTCCAAACAGTCTTCAGGAAAACAAAAATCTCTCTTTTTCAGATTACGTTTATCCAATGCGACTGGTTACTATGAAAGTCTTAGTTATGCATTAAAATAATTATCTTTATTTTGTTTTGTTTTAGTCATTATATACACTCCAATTCGAGCTTTCACGAATTCACCACTCGAATTACGAGGAAGTATTAGAAGATAAATATGCATTAGCGGGCTCGGTCCAATTGTGTAACGGACCGATACCCATTAGGTTTTACCTTTGATGTCTCATGCATTTATAGTTGATTATAGTACAAGAAATTCTATAATAAATCACAACAAAGATGAGTCCCAGTAAAAAATTTAGTCATTTAGATAAGGCTAAAAACTGAAAGACAGAGAAAATGAGTATGTGATCGAGGAGTTATGTGATCATTTATCGTTTTAGAGTTTTATGAATTCCAGTGGAGGTGGCAATTTCGGCCCATATATTACTATTACTATATATAACTAAAATGCGGGGAATCGATCTCCACACGACATGTGTCCAAGAATTAATTGCAAACTTGACAAGTTGGCAAGAATGGTCCTTGAGGTTCGTGTGGCGTTGCGTGTTAAGTCCTCAACATTAATTGCTAACTTTTGCAACTTGGCAAAATGGTCCCTAAGGTTTGTGTGTCGTTGCGAGTTAGTCCAATGATGTTTGCAACATTTTCGTAACTTGGCAAAAATGGTCCTCAAGTTTAAGTGTCACGCAAAGTAAGTCCAAACATTAAATGCAAAGTTAACTTTCGTAAGTTGGCAAGAATGGTCCTCGGGTTTAAGTGTCATTTGCAAAGTAAGTCCAAGCATTAAATGCAAAGTTTCACAACTTGGCAAGAATGGTCCGTGAGGTTTAACTGTCATTGAAAAGTAAGTCCGAACATTAAATGCAGAGTTTCCCAACTTGGCAAAAACAGTCCTTAAGGTTTACGTGTCGTTGCAAAGTAAGTCCAAACATCAAATGCAAGTGTCGCTACAAAATAAGTCCTTTGAAACCAATCCCGCTGCATCGCGCGGGTTTCCACACTCGTATATAACTAAAATGCGGGGAATCGATCTCCACACGACACGTGTCCAAGAATTAATTGCAAACTTCAGCAAGTTGGCAAGAATGGTCCTTGAGGTTCGTGTGGCGTTGCAGGTTAAGTCCTCAACATTAATTGCTAACTTTTGCAACTTGGCAAAAATGGTCCCTAAGGTTTGTGTGTCGTTGCAAAGTTAGTCCAACAGTGTTTGCAACATTTTCGTAACTTGGCAAAATGGTCCCTCAAGTTTAAGTATCACGCAAAGTAAGTCCAAACATTAAATGCAAAGTTAACTTTCGTAAGTTGGCAAGAATGGTCCTCGGGTTTAAGTGTCATTGCAAAGTAAGTCCAGCATTAAATGCAAAGTTTCACAACTTGGCAAGAATGGTCCCCGAGGTTTAATCGTCATTGAAAAGTAAGTCCGAACATTAAATGCGAGTTTCCCAACTTGGCAAAAGCAGTCCTTAAGGTTTACGTGTCGTTGCAAAGTAAGTCCAAACATCAAATGCAAGTGTCGCTACAAAATAAGTCATTTGAAACCAATCCCGCTGCATCGCGCGGGTTTCCACACTCGTTTATGACTATTGACTAAGACTGATTTGGGCCGTATTTTATCATAAACGGGTCAAAATGTCAAATACTTTGGTTAAAAAAAAATGTCAGAGGTTGAAAGTCGGCAAATGTCTATTTTAAATGTCAACAAGTGACTAAAAAGTTTAATTCAACTATTTATTAGATTACTATTGTATTATCTCTGTAGTTAGAATTAACATTAGCTATTTATAAAAAAATAATAATAAAATAAAATAAAATGTTCAAAGAAGTTTTTGCGGGTCAACCACCTGTTGCAATCTAAACCTTTTTTACCCATTACCTAATTGCACCCATTTGCCACCTCTAGAAACAAATGCTTCGGGGCCTGTTTGGTTGGTGGGGTTAGCATGGGTTTTGGGTAAAAAGGTTTAAGTCGATTGTTTGGTTGTATTTATAAGACTTCAGTTTAGATTTGTATCACAAATGTGAAGGGTTGCAAAAAAAAAAGAGTAGGTCGAGTGGTTCTCTGACAAATATATGTGAGTATTGGGCCATGTTTTGTTTTTTTCCGTATCTTATTTTGTCATTTCTTTTTATTTTTATTATAAAACAATAAAAAAGTATTTTATTTATCCTTCTCTCGTATATATTAATATAAAATAATTTTTAACTTATATTTTAATATATAATATATATTTAAATATTATTTTCTCTCTTCTAATCCTAATCATAATCTATAACTTTATATTCAAATCCAAATCCTAATATAAACCTATCTACAAACCAAACGGCACCTTCATAATAGTATAAATGTAAAAGATCGATGACCTCGCACATGGAGCAACCAAACCACAGTTGCTAATTTACAGTAATTTTTTTTTTCTTCGTTAAGCTCTCTCCCTCATGGTAACCAACACACAATCAGGTAGATACATTAAATTTTTATGTTAAAAACTACATATATCTATCTACTCTACTCAGCAACACATCACTCTGCATTTAACATGTAATTTAACAAGATAAAAAACCTTCAGTAGCATAATGCCAACCAAAATCAAGCTCAACGATGTAATTGCAATATATCCTACAAATTTTATATAGGATCTTAAAGAAATTTACACATTTAATTATGCATGTCATCCATGGTGGTATTCATCTCAGATCCAAGCTCGTAACTTTATTAAGACAGTACTACATTTCAAAGAAAAACTTAAAACAAATTACAACATTATAGCATTTTTCATCACTTAGAAAACTTACTGATACAATACATATGCATAAAATCATAAACCATATACGCAAGTTCACTCATGAAATGGAAATATTTGATCCTCCATGATCTTCTTACTATCAACGGAACCAAAATGATCCAAAAACCAGAAACGAATCCAACCACGATGCTAATAATCAACCCCCAATTTGGCCCATCTTCTTCTATTTGGACTTCTGAATCAGGTACTTCAACTGGTATGCAAGAATCAATTAGTGGAGCTCCACAAAGTCTGTTGCCAATGAAGCTGGATTTATTGAAGGTCTGAAGCTGAGTACTTAATGGAACTCTTCCTGTGAAATTGTTATACGACACGTTGAAACTGCTCAAGAAAGTCAAGTTTGACAAGCTCGTGGGTAGTTGCCCATAAAGCTTGTTCATTGATACATCAAGAGATACAAGTGATTTCATATCTCCAATCTTGTCTGGGATCCTACCTGTCAGTTGATTTCTTGATAAATTCAACGATTGTAACTCTGAGAGGGTTGTTTGCTCACTTGGGATGTGCCCAACAAGATAGTTGCTAGAAAGGTCCAATAACATCACTAGTCCAAGAATAGCGCCGTACGTATCTTCTCGTCCCTTCAACACCAATGAATCACTAGCCAAAGCAGAAATAGTTGATCCACCAGATCCACTAGATCCAGCATAGTAAGAAAAAGGGAAGGAAAACTGAACATTTGAGATACTTTCTTTCCCGGAAAGGACATTAAAGTTGTTGACACATGTTGGAATATTTCCAGAAAGTTTATTATGAGCAAGATCCAATATTTGAATATGTGTAAGATTACAGAGCTCGTGCGGAATATTTCCATAGAAATTGTTGAATCTAAGGTTAAGTATTCTCAAAGAAGACAGATGTGTCCCAAGCCATTCTGGAATGTTCCCAACAAGTTCGTTTCTGCCAAGTTGAAGGATCACTAAGTTGGTCAAGTTCATCAGAGAAGCGGGTAGTCTTCCTAAAAGCTTGTTCCCGTGCATGTTTAACGATTGTAGCTGAGTTAAAGAACCTAAAGTTACTGGAATCCCACCCGACAGATTGTTGTTCTCCAAGCTTAAGAAATTCAACCACTCCCACTTCTCCCAACACTCGGGAATGACACCCGACAGATTATTATTTCCCAAGTTAAGAGCTACTGAAAAATCCCCATCATAAGAGCACAAAAATTGATGCAATGATCCCACAAAACAATTATTTGATACATCCATGTATGTTAATTGACGACTTGAGTTACTAGGTAAACGCCCTGTTAATTTGTTAGAACTTAAGTCGAGTACCCCAAGTTTCGGGGGGAAACTAGAGAAAGTTCCTTGGACTTCATTTTTCGACATATCTAAATATACTAGAGTGGGGAATGATCGCCAGAATGACTCGTGAATGGGTGATGAAATGCTTGTGTTGCTCACGTCCAAATATTCTAATTCTCTTTGTGATTGCAACCACAATGGAAATTGAGGCCCTAAAACCCAAGAGTTTAAAAACAAGTACTTCAACTGAAAAGGGGGAATCCAGTTTTCATGTTGAGGTCGTAGGATTAAGCTGTTTCCTGTTCCATTTAGATATTTTAAGAACACTAGTTTCGCAAAGTGAGCTTCTGTCACAACACCTGTCATCAAATTGTAAGAAAAACCCAACTCTTTCAGCTTCGAAAGTTGACCAAGGCTATTGGGAAGGTTCCCATTTAGTCGGTTATATGAAAGTTCTAGCACTTGCAAAGATGATAGTCGTCCAATCGAGTAAGGAAGGCTTCCATTCAGTGTGTTATACGAAAGATCTAAAACTTGCAAATTAAGTAACTGTCCAATCGAGAATGGAATGGGTCCGGTAATCTTATTCTGAGAAAGAGATAGTGTCCTCAAAAATGATAAACGTCCTATGGAACCTGGAATGGTACCAACAATATTGTTCTTGGAAAGTAAGAGGTGCACCAGATGTATCAGTTTGCCAATTTGATTCGGTAGATGACCAAAAACTCCTGTGTACACCAAGGATAATGACTCCAAACTGGGTGATTCACACTTGAAAAAATATTCAAGATGGTTTGTTAAACTAATATTATCAAATTGGTTTTGTGACAAATCAATCTCTTTCAAATTACAAAGGTTGCCCAATGATTTTGGTAATGGTTCGGTGAGTTGATTTGATGACAAGTCAAGGATATGAAGGGAAGTCAAGTTGTGAAGGGCATCAAGGGATGAACTGGAAACAAGACAGAGACTTAAATCTAAGGAAATGAGCTTACTAGAAGACAGCCCTTGTAATACTAATGAAGAATTCATGAATGTAGTGTCATGGACATGAAGCGACTCGAGATTAGTCAAATTACGGAAGCTATAAATACTGTTAGGAATATTTCCCTTAACTTTACAACTACTTAAATCCAATGAAACTAGACTAGTAATACTATAAATCCACTGTGGCATGAAACTTTCACTGAAATTGTTCCGAGAAAGATCAAGCAAGGAAAGGGACGTCAGATTGGAGCTAGAAACATAGGGATGTATGTCATGGAGTTGAGTATCAGACAAATGTAGTTCAACCAAAGAAGGAAGAGTGTTAATCACCTTAAGCCAATTTGATGCTTGGCTAAGACTCACGCCACTCAAATCCAGATGATGCAACTTATGAAGACTTGACAACCACTGCATATCCATCATGCTGGTCACTTCAAAACTATTACGAAAACTTCCAAGACTAAGGACGTGCAGTTCTGAAAGATTCCCAAGTTGAGGAGGTATGATTCCGTCAAATTCGGATGGTGAGAGGTTAAGATACTTCAGGTTCTTGAAAGAAGCTATGAATTTTGGAACTTGAATCCTTCCAAAATCATTGCAACTTGTGTCTAGATGCTTGAGTTGCTTCAGTTTCATCAAAGATGAACTAAAATTCCCTTTCAACATCTGCTTTTTGGCTTCGTCATAGTTTTTATCGGCGCCGTATACGTAATCTATAATATCACAATGACCTTCAAGTGCACGTAGATCAACTCGATGAACATGACCAGTAACGTTATCACAAGCAATCCCGACCCATTTACAGCAGTCACTCTCCTCACCAGCCCAAGAAGCAAGCCGGCCTGCTTCATCTATAAGGCCGTGCTTAAACTCCAGAAGCGCTTGCCTCTCTCTATCCATGCATAATACATCATCAAAGTTTTGATCACATATGCAGTAACGCAACAAGGCCAAAACAAGAAGTAAACACAAGTAACTTGAAGAAGACACATAAGGAACTGACAAACTAACAATCATATTGGTTGTTTATGAAGAATAACACTATGGTACTTAACTAAAAATTTTAGTTTACAATTGGATATGGGGTTATGTTCAAGTTAGTCTTTACATGTCATGGGTAGCTTTCATTCTCCACTAATGTATTCAAACTATGAAAATTCAAAGTAAACGGATAGCTTTGAAAGCTAGCTAGACCACTTATATTGTTCATCTTTGAAACAAAAGTCACAGAACCAAGTCCACGTAATAAAAAGAAGAGTTTATTTCTCCATTAAGAGAAAATATTTTCACCATTAATCCTAAAGACTAACGACAGTTTTATTTTATTTGCACCGTTAATAAAAGTTAACCACCATACATCCCTCCGTTAATTTGAGGACTAATGGTGCAAATTATTTCTCCGTTATTTTCTAACCTAAGAGAAAATATTTGCACCGTTAATCCTAAAGACTAACGACATTTTATTTTATTTGCACCGTTAGTCTTTAAGACTAATGACAGTTTTTTTGAAATAAATTAAAAAGTTGCAAGGATCGAGCTTGGGTCTTTTGCATCACAAAGCAAAACCCCAACCACTAGACTAAGCGTCCGGTGGTGTAAACATACCATTTCATATTTGTTTTAACCTTTTTTTTGTTGGATTTAATATCCGTCTTTATATATTTTCGTCCGTTTTTATACGTTTTTATATATTTTTATCTGTTTTTATACTTTTTTGCCCGTTTTCATAGATTTTCTTCATTTTTGTCCGTTTTTATAGTTTTGTCCGTTTTTATACGTTTTCATCTGTTTCTATACGTATTGTCCTTTTTTTCTTACGTTTTATCCGTTTTCATCTGTTTGTATACGTTTTTGTTCGTTTTTTGTTTGTTTTTATACGTTTTCGTTTAATTTTCTTACGGTTTCATACGTTTTTATCCATTTTTTATGTTCCTATACATTTTTGTACCGTTTTGTACATTTTTATACGTTTTTGTACGTTTCATGCATTTTGTATATGTTTTGTATGTTTTCATACGTTTGTATCCGTTATCAACCATTTCTATCCGTTTTCATACGTACAAAAACGTAAGAAAACAGATGAAAACACATAAAAACGAACGAAAAACGTATTAAAACGGACAAAAATGTATGAAAGCGTAATAACACATAAAACGGATGAAAACGGATAAAAACGTAAAAAAACAGACAAAAGCATATAAAAAGAACGAAAACGTATTTTAATGAACAAAAATGTAAGAAAACGGGCGAAAACGTATAAAAACGGATCAAAACGTAAGAAAACGGATAACATATGAAAACGTAAAAAACGTATAAAAACAGACGAAACGTATAAAAACGGACGAAAACGTATGAAAGCGTATGAAAACATAAGAAAACGGCCGAAAACATATGAAAACGGATCAAAACATATGAAAACGTATAAAAACGGATAAAACGTATAAAACAGATGAAAGCGTGTGAAAACGTATAAAAACGGACAAAAACGTATAAAAATGGATGAAAACGTATAAAAATAGACGAAAACATATGAAATAGTATGTTTACACCAGTGGATGCTTAGTCCAATGGTTGGGCCGTTGCTATGTGATGCAAAAACCCGACAATACCCTTCTGCGAAACCATGTAGATATCATTTTCCTTCATTTTTGTTGAGAGCCTATCAACCTTAACACACTGTTCAAATACATCAACTGAGACAGTACCAATGTTTACTTACTGAGTTTCATCTGATTCCAGATATAAAAAACCTTCAAACAAAACTGTGGGTTTCTAACAAAAGACATGTGAGCAAAATTATCAAGCAATAGAAGGTACTTGAGGCTGGATCCAGGGCCATTTTGAATTGCATAGATCAGAAGGATAGTTACCGTCATCATCTTTTATATTCGTAGCAGCATTTTTCTTCACAAGCAACTCAGCGATGCTTTCTCTATCACAAACAGCAGCATAATGCAACGGTGTTTGGCCCTTGTTATCCTTTAGGTAAGAAAGTCAATAGAAATATAAGTTCATGTAAGGAGGGATAGTACCCACAAATTGAAACGTCTTTTGTTAATGACTGAAGATGTAAGCTAAGGGTGACCAACAAAGACGAGTCAATTGAATGAGGCAAAAATTTAGTCATTTGAACAAGGCAAAAAACTCAGTGAGACGACGAGTCATGTGATCTTATCGTTTCGGAGTTTTATGGCTTCTAGCAGAAGTGGCCATTTTGACACATTTACTTATAGCAATTTGGGTCGTGTTTTATTAGAAACGCGTCAAATGTAAAAATTGGCTGAAAATGAACAAATCATAGAGATTGAAACTCGCCAAAAATATATGTGTGATGTCAACTAGGGGTGTCAAAAGGGTTGACCCGACCCGACCCGAACCCGATAAAGCCTTATAGGGTCGGGTTCAACTCCGCTTATCAGGTCTATCGGGTCAACCCGACCAACCCGATAACCTTATAGGGTCGGGTTAGGGTTATATTTTTTATACTTATCGGGTTCGGGTTCAACCCGATAAATGTATAAGCCTTCCTAATAGCACTTTAAACCCCTACCTGATATAAGTGTTAGCTCGATATATGTACAAATGTTAAACCCCTACCTGATATAATTAAATACAACATGTGTATGCATGTGAACATATGAAAATATTGTTTGACTTGTTCATGTTCAGCAATGTTTATGCATGTATAATGCAACTTCAAACATTTGAAATGTTGGATAAACCAAGTACAGAGACAAAAATACTAACAACTTGAAGAGATTCTTTATATTACCACTTGCAGCAACATTGACACTCAACTTGTAATATACAAGTACAAAATTAAAAAAATGCTAACAAAATTATAGGATATATTCAGCTGATATTACAAGTTCTTACAATACAAATGTATATAAGTTCAAACTTAACTGGCCTAGAACCAAAACTAGTGTAAAGTTCGCGTCAAAAAACAAGAAACGCAAAGGTGCAAACTTTGGTTTCTTGTATAACATTCGTTTATATAACATGTATATTAAAGTAATATTGTAATATTAATTTCACCAATCCAAAATTGTGTTTTGTGAATCAGTAGGATAGTCAACTCAACACAACCCGATAACAACCCGACAACCCAACCCGAATCAACCTGACCCGTTTGGACCCGAAACCTGATAACCCGATAGCTTATAGGGTCGGGTTAGGGTCAAATTTTGAGACACCAAAACCCGAATCAACCCGACCCGATAAACCCGATAACCCGACAACCCGACCCAATATTATTGTCAACTATTGCCTAAATAGTTCTATTCAACTATTTAGATTATTATTGTATTGATATTGTTTTTGTAGTTAGTATCAACCCATTTATTATTTATTGGTGAAAAGGTGCAAAGATGTCTGGTTTTTCGGTTCAACCCAACCCACCTATTTCAATCTAAACCTTTTTTGACCCGTTACCTAACTGCACCCATCTTGCCACCTCTAAAAACAACGTATAGCCGCAAAACTTCAAGGCAATATCAGGACTCTAGATCATACAAATAATAGTATAATATAATAGTATAATGATATTGTTTTTATTTTTGTTAAAGCTCCCGCCTCATGAGATACATACCAACAAATATACATCAGGTGGATCCATTAATTTTCTATGTTCAACATCTACATATATCTATAATATACACTACTCAGCAACATATACAGTCTGCAACTAACATGTGACAAGATCAGAAACCTTTCAGTAGCAGTTCATTGCATAATGCATAATGCCAACCAAAATCAAGCTCAACGATGTGATTACACTCCTACAAATTTTATATAAGATCTTCAAGAAATTTACACATTTAAGCATGCATGCCATCCATGGTATTCATCTCAGATCCAAGCTCGTAACTTTATTAAGACATTTCAAAGCAAAACTTAATACATAGTAGAAAACTTGTTGAAACAATACATGTGCATAAAATCATAAACCATATACGCAAGTTCACTCATGAAATGGAAATATTTAATCCTCCATGATCTGCTTACTATCAACGGAACCAAAATGATCCAAAAACCAGAAACGAATCCAACCACGATGCTAATAATCAACCACCAATCTTGCCCATCTTCTTCTATATGGACTTCTGAATCATGTACTTCAACTGGTATGCAAGAATCAGTTAGTGGAGCTCCACAAAGTTCATTGCCAATGAAGCTGGATTCATTAAAGCTCTGAAGCTGAGTACTTAATGGAACTCTTCCTGTCAAATTGTTATACGACACGTTGAAACTGCTCAAGAAATTCAAGTTTGACAAGCTCATCGGTAGTTCTCCATAAAGCTTGTTCATTGATACATCAAGAGATTCAAGTGATTTCATGTCTCCAATCTTGTCTGGGATCCTTCCTGTCAGTTGATTTCTTGACAAATTCAACGATTGTAACTTTGAGAGGGTCGAATACTCACTTGGGATATGCCCAACAAGGTAGTTGCTAGAAAGGTCCAATAACGTCACTAGTCCAAGAAGAGTGCTATATGTGTCCTCTCGGCCCTTTAACACCAATGAATCACTCGCAACAGCAAAAATGGTTGATCCACCAAATTCGTTATAGATACCATGGACACCAGATCCAAGATTGTAAGACAAGCCGAAGGAAAATAGAACATTTGAGATAGTTTCCTTAGCGGAAAGGACACTAAAGTTACTGAAACATCTTGGAATATTTCCGGAGAGATTATTATGAGCAAGATCCAATATTTGAATATGTGTAAGGTTGCAGAGCTCGTGCGGTATATTTCCGAGAAAATTGTTAAATCTCAGGTTGAGACTTCTCAAAGAAAGTAGTCTCCCAAGCCATCCTGGAATGTTTCCAACAAGTTCATTTCGACCAAGTTGAAGGATCACTAAGTTGGTCAAGTTCATTAGAGAAGCAGGTAATCTTCCAGAGAGCTTGTTCCCCTGCATGTTCAGTGATTGTAGATTCTTAGTTAAAGAACCTAAAGTCACGGGTATTCCACCAGACAGATTGTTGTTCTCCAGGTTTAAGAATTGCATCCACGGCCATTTCTCCCAACACTCGGGAATGACCCCCGACAAATGATTATTTCCCAAGTTAAGATTTAGTGAAAAATCCCCACCATAAGAACACAAAAAATGATGCAATGATCCCACAAAAAAGTTATTTGAAAGATCCACATATGTCAAAAAACGACTTGAGTGGTTAGGTAAATGCCCTGTAAACTTGTTAGAACTTAAGTTGATTACCCCAAGCCTTTCTGGGAAACCCAAGATAGTTCCTTGGATTTCATTTTTTGACATATCTAAATATGCTAGAATGGGGAATGATCTCCAAAATGACTCATGAATGGGTGACGAAATGCTTGTGTTGCTTATGTCCAAATATACTAATTTCCTTTGTGATTGCAGCAACCACAGCGGAAATTGAGGCCCTAAAACCCAAGAGTTTAAAAGCAAGTACTCCAACTGAAAAGGGTGAATCCAGTTTGCATGTTGAGGTCGTAAGAATAAGCTGTTTCCTTTACCATTTAGATAATACAAGATCACTAGTTTGGCAAAGTGAGCTTCCGTCACAACACCTGTCATCAAATTGTAAGAAAAATCCAACTCTTTCAGCTTCGAAAGTTGACCAAGGCTATTGGGAAGGTTTCCATTTAGTCGGTTATGCGAAAGTTCTAGCACTTGCAGAGATGATAGTCGTCCAATCGAGTAAGGAAGGCTTCCATTCAGTGTGTTAAACGAAAGATCTAACAATTGCAAATTAAGTAACTGTCCGATCGAGAATGGAATGGGACCGGTAATGTTATTCTGAGAAAGAGATAGTGTCCTCAAAAATGATAAACGTCCTATGGAACCTGGAATGGTACCAACAATATTGTTATCTGGAAGAAACAGATGCACCAGATGTCTCAGTTTTCCAATTTGATCGGTTAGATATCCAAAAACTCCTGCGGATGTCAAAAATAATGACTCCAAACTCGGTGATTCACACTCGAAAAAAATTTCAAGAAGGTTTGTTAAACTGATATTACCAAATTGGTTTCTTGACAAGTCGACGTCTCTCAAATTACAAAGGTTGCCCAATGATTTAGGTAATGGTTGGGTGAGTTGATTTGATGACAAGTCAAGGATATGAAGGGAAGTCAAGTTGTGAAGAGCATCAAGGACTAAACTGGATACAAGACATAAACTAATATCCAAGGAAATGAGCTTGCTAGAAGACAGCCCTTGTAATACTAATGAAGAATTCATGAATGTATTGTCATGGACATGAAGCGACTCGAGATTAGTCAAATTACGGAAGCTATGAATACTATTAGGAATAGAGCCATAAAAATTACAACTACTTAAATCCAAGGAAACTAGATTAGTTATACTATAAATCCACTGTGGCATGAAACTATGACTGAAATCGTTCAGAGAAAGATCAAGCAAGGAAAGGGACGTCAGATTGGAACTAGAAACATAAGGATGTATGTCATGGAGTTGAGTATCAGACAAATGTAGTTCAACCAAAGAAGGGAGAGTGTTAATCACCTGAAGCCAATCCGATGCTTGGCTAAGATTCACATCACTCAAATCCAGATGATGCAACTTATGTAGACTTGACAACCACTGCATATCCATCATGCTGGTCATTTCATTATTATAACGAAAACTTCCAAGACTAAGGACGTGCAGTTCTGAAAGATTCCCAAACTGAGGAGGTATGATTCCACCAAAGTTGGATCGTGAGAGGTTAAGATACTTCAGGTTTACAAGAGAAGCTATAAATGTTGGAAATTGGATCCATCCAAAATCATTGCAACTTGCGTCTAGATGCTCGAGTTGCTTCAGTTGCATCAAGGATGGACTAAAATCCCCTCTCAACATTTGCTTTCGGGCCTGGTCATAATATGAAACATCACAATGACCCCCTGGTGCACGCAGATCAACTCGATAAACATGACCAGTAACGTTATCACAAGCAATCCCGACCCATTTACAGCAGTCACTCTCCTCAACAGCCCAAGAAGCAAGCCGGCCTGCTTCATCTATAAGGCCGTGCTTGAACTCGAGAAGCGCTTGTCTCTCGCCATCCATGCATAATACATCATCACATAAGCAATAATGCAATGAGGCCAAAACAGCAAGCAAACACAAGGAACTTAAAGATACATAGGGAAATGAAAAACGTGCAATCATATTGATTGTTAATCAAGAGAATAACATTAACTCAATTTTAGTTTATCGACTGAATATGGCGTTACCTTCATATAAATAAACTACTTACATGTCATGGGTAGTAGCTTTCATTTTTCCATTAAAGAATGTTTTCAGACTATAAAAAATCAAAATCAAAGTAAACAGTCGGAACATTTAATAAATAGCTCTGTAAATTAGTTAGCCAAAATATCATAAACCATGGTTAATAGAATTGAATAATCCTTGAGGTAGCTATCAATATTCTAGAAAACAAATCTATGTTTGAAATTCAAACCACTTATTGCTGTTTTTTTATCCAAATCTGCCACACTCGTCCAAAGATAAAACTGTATTGTGAAAAACTTAATATTTAATTCAAAGGGACAAATCAAACAAGTTAAATTTCAAGTCAAGGTCAATTCCAAATCGAAATTGATTGATTATAGTGACAGATAATAATGCTTATACAAGCAATGCAAATGAAGCCGATTAAAAGCATCTTCAATGAAGGTTTATAGAACTAGTTCATGATGACATAGCTAGTTCATGATTACTCAAAGTATATGTAGAGTCCATGTAAATAAAACCTTATTGGATAGCCAAGTTTATAAATAAGAGAGAATGACTAGTTAATGTGTATGGAGCAAGGTTAATATTAACTAGTTTTTGAAATTTTTGGTAAGACACTACATAATGTCCAAACAAAATCATTCAAAATTACTAAGCATCTCCTAGAATTTCTTGCACACAAATTTAATTCACTCTTTTTTTTTGCCATTTTAGCAAAAAATACCGAGCATGTTTCTCACTATGTATTAATATTAGCGAATTTTATAAAACATTTGTTGTTATCAACGGCCCTAAGAGCCTGTTAGCATTTTCCTTGAACGAATTATATAGAAGGGCTTGTTTGTTTGTGTTTCTTAAAGTGATGTTTAGTTAAAAATGAAAACTCTCAATTTTACATTTTTCAGTTTAAGTCATTTCTTTTAATTAACCAAAAAAGGAACAACTTTTTACACGACTTTAGGTATTAAGCTTTTTTCATGTTAGATAATTAAGTCAAATTCAAACACCACCTAAATTAGTTAATGGAGATGTTTATAAAAGATCAAGTCAAATAGCATGGTACTGGGAGAGTTGATACTTAAGAGTCCGAGTCTTTTTCTTAACAAAAAATACGTAAAAAGTTAATGGAGTAGGATACACATTGACTAACCAAAACTTATATAATAACAGCAATGGGTTCCTATTACTTCCTATATGATTACCTCTCTGTATTCATTTTCAACAATCACATTTAAAACCTGTAATACCCTTCTGCAAAACCATGTATGCCCTAACACACTGTTCAAATACAAAAACCGACAGCACCAATGTTTAATTACTGAATTTCATCTATTCAAAATATATAAAAACTTCAAACAAAACTGTGGGTTTCTAACAAAAGACGTGAGCAAATTATCAATCAATAGAAGGTACTTGAGGTTGGATCCAAGGCCATTTTGAATCGCATAGATCAGAAGGGTAGTTACCGTCATCATCTTTTATATTTGTAGCAGCATTTTTCTTCACAAGCAACTCAGCGATGTTTTCTCTATCACAAACAGCAGCATAATGCAACGGTGTTTGGCCCTCGTTATCCTTTAGGTAAGAAAATCAATAGAGATATGAGTTCATGTAAGGGGGGGACCCACGAACTGAAACATCTATTATTAATGACTGAAGATGTAAGCAAGTACCACTTTGTAATCAATGCAGCATTCAATATGATGATAGCAAATAGATGTTGCAATTGGGGGTAAATTGTACACAGCATTTTTAATCCATAACAGTTTTACACTTACGCCACTTACATGGTTTGGATAATTAAAGTGGTGTGAGGGTAAATTTTCTACATATATATTAGTGTATGAAGTTACAAAATTGTTATAAGATCACCTGCCCCATATCAGTGGGTCGGGTAAAATGTCAAAAGGTGTATGTTCTGCGCTGGTCAAAGGTGGTATTTTCTAACAAATCAAAACACGCTGAGTAGCGTTGGGTTGACCCGCCAGCACTTTATGTCCACCTATTCCACATATCAACAACAACAACAACAACAAACCCAATCCCGCCAAGGCAGGGTATGGGGGAGGTAGAATGTAGACAGATCCTACCCCTACACCAGGGTAAACCCGTGTGTAGAGAGACTGCTTCCAACGAGACCACCTATTCCACATATGATTACTGTAAATATGATTATAAAATCTAGTTTGTTTGAAAGGAGCTTGAAAAACAAATGAAAGAACACTAATGTGCACTCTCAACTCCTTTCACCCGCTTTGCCAGTTTGACACTTTGATCCCATTTCATTTATAAAGCCTATAAAAATTTGGACCCGTTGACCCGTTTGGAGTTCAAACATAGCCTAAATCAGACCAGTTTCAAGTAACGGTTACCTTTAAGTTGACATCAGCATTCTTACTCAAGAGCAATTCTGTAGCTTCCATGTGGCCACGATCAACAGCCCAATGCAAAGGGGTCCGGCCCTCACTATCTGCATTTTTGGATAGGAGTAAGAATATCTTGCACTTTGAAGTTTAAAACATACCCAGCCCCAAGAAGACCGACTAATAAATAAACAAAAAATGTCAAAAAATAAGAAGGTAACATACCCTTCATATCCACTGCAATGCCACCCTCAACACACTTGATCAAGTTCTCTGTATCACCTTCTCTTGCAAAGGTATGTATAGCATCTAATTTTCTGAAAAGAAAGGTGTTTAGCTATATATCGTGACTCATGACTGTTACATAAGTTCACTAAGTTTTGAAGAGAAAGGTGTTTGGCCATATATCGTTACTCATTACTCTTACGTAAACTTTCAGATGAGCATGGTGTAAACAATTACAGGTATAGCATCCCCCAAATTTCAGGCAGAAAGGACCCATGGTGCATAAGCATAAATATTCACGTTTAATGCCTCTCACATCTTAAATAAAAAACATGGTTTCACGTCCAGACAGCTTCAAACACTCATGCTTGCTCAATGGAATTTAAACAGACACAAAAAGAGGTGCCAAATTTGACCCATTTACTTATCATTGGGTCCATTTGGATCGTGTTTTATCTCAAACTCGTCATATATATAATTTGGCTAAAAAGGAGCAGGTCATAAAGTTTGAAAGTCACCAAAAGTCTATTTTGATTCCAGCACCATCCTAAATGAAATTATTCAAAGATTTAGATTATCATTGTAGCAACAAGGTCTAAATACTACTTAACCACATAAACACTCACTATTGAACATGTAACAACTAGAATATCAAAAACCTTTCGGTAGCAGTAATCTCAAATATATAAAGGTTTAAAGAACCTTACAGCTCGTCAGACTCCTCTTCATGGATAAAAGAACTGAAAACAGGTCCCATTGGTCTGGTATCCTTACTTGATCGTTCGTTAGAATCTTCACTTCTTCCCTTCTGTTGATCAATAAATCAAGGAACAAACAGAGTTTATTATGATGAATGAACTGAATATTAATAAAATAAGTATTTACAAATAGAGAAAATATTCTCACAGAAGATGAACCAGCAACCCATGTAGGGTATAACTCTGTAATAATCTCGAGATATTTCAGCATTGCTTCCTCTGCGGGCATTGCGCCTAGTTTTTTCCATGCATTCCTGCCACACACCACATATGTAAATTATGTATTATGTCACATGTGAAATAAATAAAGGAGCACGAGCAAGCTTCTAGTAAACCTCATGGCCTATGAACTACTATATATGTCCATCTGATATATTAACAGATAAGAAAGATATTCTCTACGTTTTATGTAGAAGGTTCATAACAATGTCAAAATCCAGAAACCACAACTGAATATAGTTGGAACCATAGATGAAGATATATCATCGGGCATACAAGCAAAGTCCTGATCAATATATGGCAACGCCGATAAATCAAGTTATGAATAACAATGAATATCCACAGGAACAAAATATTGAATAATGTTAACAACAAAAATAGCATTGGCAATAGGGTATCACAATTAATGAATTTATAAATATTTGAAGCACTAAAATCTAAATGGGCATTGTGAATAAATGATCCATGTCAAGCCTTGGTAACATTTATCACTTCACAGTTCACACCACATCACATATAACTACAGGATAGACATTTTTACAGAAAGATTTAAGCGTACCTACCTAGATACATAAATTTAGCAACATCAATGCTTCACATCTACCACACAAGCATCAACTATAGAGTCATTCCAAATTTCGAAATTCACATAACTAAAGCATATAAAAAAATTGGTGCAAGCATGGCAAGGAGTGGGCGCATCTACTCATCTACATGAAAGTGAAGGGAATCAAACAACCCCTACATGTTAAATTTTCTAAACATATGTATACTTATATGTACCAAGAGTGTGATCAAGTCAACGCAACTCGATTAACTTAGTTGAGCTCTACTACCAAATTCTCGACCTCTGAGAAACCTTCATGCTTCTATCCTGTGTCACTTCAGATCTTTACCATTCATGTCCATGTATTTACATGATTACCTATATACCATATAATCAAGTATCAACTAAATCAATACTAACCTTCGGTAAATACCAACACAATACATTTTGGAACCACATAACATAGCAAGTCAAATTCGAAAGCATCACTTAGTTCATCCAACTTGAGCACAACCTTAAAAACTTACTACTAACGCATAACAACTATAAAACGATACAAGCAACACTAGTACTACTCAAAGCTCGTAAAAACGCCAAGTCAAACAAACTAATTCATCCACCTCAAAACTAACATCAAACATACTCCATATAACCATAAAAACCGACAAAACAACTACCATTTGGCTCTGGCTGTCATTTTAAGAGCAGACGGCTGAGGCGCAGTACACGGCCCCTCAGTAGCAATCTTATACAAACCATACAACTCCAACTGCACATCACTCGACACTTTCCGTTCCTTATCCGCCGCGGTCGCAGCCACAAACGCAGTAGCCGCACTAAACGCCTCGTCTAGTTCACTACTCTCCACACCTTCCCAATCATCATCATCACTATCACTATCACTACCACCATCATCATTACTAAGTAACGGTTCTTCTAATTCCGTTTCGGTTTGGCGAGTTATGCGGAGGTTTTGTTGGCGGAAGGAGGTGATAATTGAGATGAGTTTAGCGAAAAGGAATGCGAAGATTAGACCGAATATAACTTGCTGCCAATCAAACATTGTTTGTGTTTAAATAAAATAAATTCAAAGTTTGAAACCCTAATAATGGATCGAGTGGTGAATATTACAGTGAGTGTTGCAAGTTAGTACAAAATATTGTGCTTCAGATACTCCGTCATTCAAAATCAGCTGCTAGTAGATATTTTTTTTACGCCTCACATGGTCACGTCTTTGTTGATATTTCAGATGAGGATTGCTTGCATGGTAAGCTCACGGGGGTTCAATCAGCGAGTCGGGGTTTTCGTCCGGACGTTACTCCGTGAGAAAACTTGTGTGGGGCGGTGCAGTTTCCTCATGAGACCAAGCGCATATCGCACTGCGTGGGCCGGTTAACACAACGTAGGCGGTCGATGTGGGGTTAGGGCCCTCTTACGAGAGGGTGGTGAAACCTAAGTTGGAAAGTCACCTGTCAAAAAAAAAAAGATATTTTTTTTACGATTACAATTAGGTTAAAAACTTTATCAAATTAATATTTTGACTTTTTTTTTTTTAATATCTTGAATTAATTTAATTGTTTATTGCTAAAAATAATAAAGAAGTTTGATTTAACTTATCATATTAACATTCATTAAAATAGTAGTATCACACACTTAAAAAGAAAATTGATTAATTAGTTAAACATAAACTTGTCGAAAAAGTAAAAAAATAAAATAAAACAGTAATAATTATAAGAGTAAAATACACCGTTCGTCCCTAATCTTATACACAAGAATCATGATTAGACAAAAGTTGCTTTTTTCAACGCTGGGAGTCCAAAACATGGAGTTTATATGCTAAACTCGTCTTTTGACCATTAACGCCGATATCAATGTTCCGTTATAGTCCATAAAATCCCGTTATCCTTTTACTGTTGAGGGTAGAATCGTCTTATTACATTGATGTACTATAGCAGGTGTCTTGTCCAATTTCCCGCCATAATGTATAATATAACTAAGCTGTGTACTCATTGCTCATCCACAAACTTATTTCGAGCTCACCCAAAACCCTAATCTGATGTCGATTCATCAAATCAAATAATCTAAGTAAGAAAATAACAAACACCAACCATGGATTTACTCTATGGCGAATTAGAGAACATCCTTTCTTTGATGACCATGAAATTGAGGAAAAAGGCGCAATCGGGAGATATTGTAAGTGTTTTTAGTTCTGATCTTTTACAATTATATGTTAGTACGATTGTTTAAGTTATTCCCTTTTAGGTAACTTTATCGTTCTGGTGTTTTGTATATTTTTATCAATGGATGAACCAAGATCCTTTAGCATGAGGTACCATTATCAAGGTACATTCAAATACTCTCCAGGTAGAATATATCAAGGAGGCAAAGAATGCCTTGTTGATTATGTGGAAATAAAAGAGGCATCCGTTGATGAAATGGATGCTCTCATGACCCAAATCGGTTATGAGAATGGACAAATCAATTATTTCTACTTTTTTAAGCCTGGTTGTACATTGGATGACGGATTGTTTAGTTTGCGTAAAGCTGCTAATGTTGAGTTGTTGAAAGACGTAGTCAAAGACAATAAGTTGATAGATGTGTATGTGGAAATAGGTAAGACAAGATTAGAGCTGTCTGAAATGTACCCACAATCTATTAAGACTGTTTTTTGGGAGATGGATGAAAATAGCAGAAAAGTTGTTAGTGCTGCTATTCAATCTTGTTGTAGACGGTTGGTGTTAGATGATCTTGATAGTGAGCCTGCACTAGATCATTTTATGCAGCTTACACAAGTACCTATGGACCTCAATTATATTGGTGAATCTAGCAATTTTCCAAATATTAAGCCTGTATTTTTCACCATAGACACATCATTTGCTAGCCAACCTGTTCATAACAGTGAGCGTGCTTTAGTACTTATTGATGAGGACAATGCTATTAAGGAGCCTAATAATTTTGAGGTTAATCTGTTCCGAGTGACTCAGGGGAAGCACTTAGAGAAAGTAGGAAGAGCACTAGTTGATGTCAATAACAGGTTTGAGGAGTCTGATGTTGATGTAAATCTGTTTCAATTGACTCAGGATAAGCATTTAGGTGAAGTAGGAAGCGCATCTGTTTATGCCAATAACATGGAAGAGGATCCTGTTGTTGATGTTACTCTGTTACAAGTGAGTGACACTAGTGACTTAGGCTATGCAGTTGATGATTCAATTCAAGCAAATGAAGAGAATACTTGTCAGGAGAATGATGCACAACTTGCTTTGGTCCAAGTAGGTCAGAGTAATGAGTTAGGTAAAGCATGAACAACCAGTAATATAAGTGATGACATGCATTTGAAAAATGATTTACCTGTGATGGTTGATGATGTCTTTTACAGTGAGGATGTTCCTTACCGACAGGCAGACTTTGCAAATGGAGTCTATACCACATTCTTCTATTGTGGTCAGGACTTTCCTACTGCAATGGATGTCAAAAATAAGGTAAGAGAGCATTTAATAGAAACTAGGAGAGAGTTGTTTTTTGTGAAGAATGGCAAAACAAGAATAAGGGTCAGATGTAAGGGTTGTGTTCCACTTTCAGGCCCAAGTGAAGGTCATGGACTGGATATAGGCCCATCTAGAAGTCCATTAAGTAGAAGGGTATAAATGCATTGCTTTCTGGCAAAAATGACCCTTCAGAAATACTCTGCCCATGGCTATTGTTTGTTGGCAGGAATGGTGAGACAGGTACATGGTCAAGCAGAACATATAATGAGCAACACGCTTGTTTGCAATCAAGGGCAGTCAGAGCTTTTGACCTTAATTATATCTCAAATCAAATTACAGCACAAATTGAAATCAATCCACTGGTTCCTGTCAAGTCTGTGCATAATCAACTTACCAACCAATACGAGCTTGAAGTGTCCTTGCGGAAGGTTTTAAGGGCCAAAAACTTAGCATTAACAGGTACCAGGGGTCATTTCAAGCTACAATTTACCATGTTGAGAGATTATGTTCAAGAGTTGCATAAGAGAAACCCTAATACAACAGTACCGATGAATGTGGAACGACCTACATATGAGTCTCTTCCAACGAGAGAATTCAAGAGAGTGTATGTTTGTTTAGGTGCACTGAAGGAAGGATTTAAAGCGTGTGGGAGATCGTTGTTGAAATTGGATGCTTTTCCAATTCATGGTCCTTTGAATGGTCAAGCGATGGCGGTGTGGGAATTGATAGCAACAATGGTATATACCCTTTAGCTTATGCTTTGGTGAATCGGAAAACATATGATCATGGACTTGGTTTCTTCATTGTTTATCCGATGATATAGCACTTGAGTCAATCTCAAGCATCGAGTTTATTCTTGACATGCAAAGGTACTCCCTTAATCTGTTCATGAATTTAAGTCTCTGTTTTGAAGCAGACGGTAAACATATTTGATTTTGTGCGAGGATATAAGTGGAGCTTTAAGAGATGTTTTCGGATCGAGAACAGATTTTGTATTAGAAGCATTCATGAGAAAATGAAACTTCAATGGAAAGGTGGGGCCTACAAAGACCATCTGTGGAAATGTGCAATGACTTCAATTGTTATGCAGTTTGTAAACTATTCTTGATTTCAAGAAATTTAATCAACCACCCATGATTGGTTAAGTAAGATACCACCGATCCATTGGTCAAGGTCACATTTTTCATGTAAGTCTTCTATCTGTTTCAGTTAATTTGTATTTGTTAATGCAGTATAAACAGTTATAATTAATACATGTTTATTTGTAATCTTTAGGGAGAGATAATTCTGATGTGTTACTTAATAACACGTGTCAAGTGTTTCATGACAAAATAATTGAGGGTTTAAACAAACCAATTATTACAGCCTTAGAATACATCAGGGAATACTATACGAAAAGGATAATACATGTTCTTATGGTGATTGAGAAGAGTGATGGGCCACTAACACCAACTGCACAACACATGTTGAGGCATTAAGAACGAAAGGTCATTAAGTATAATGTTTTATGGAATGGGGAACTAAGTTTCGAGTTAGTGGACCATGGGGTGACCAATGTGTAGTTAATGTTGTAGAAAAGTCTTGTACTTGCAGAAGATGGGAGATAACAGGTTTACCATGTAAACATGTTGTTGCTACCAATTGGAATATGACTTTAAATGGGCAACAAGTAGGAGCTGTAGAAACATGGGCTCATCCTTGTTACTATCTTATCACTTGGGAGGCAACCTACCAACACCATGTCCATCCTATAACTAGCAACGAACATTGGGAAAAATCAACTGTGCCAACAACAATTGTTCCACCGAAATTCGAAACAACTCCGCCTAACTCAAGAGGTAGAAAAAGAGTTAGGATAGCTCACGAAAGTGAAGAGATTGTGAAGAATGGTGTTGTCAAGGGCTTGGAAGAGTGTTAAGTGTAGTATTTGTGGCATTCTTTGGACACAACCGGAAAACATGTCTAGGGAATGGTGGGTGAAAGTAGTCGAGGCGGCCATAAGGAAATGTCAAACAAGTGCCTACAAAGGCTGCGAGAAAAAGACACATCCTAAAGTGCAGGTGTTGTTGAAAGTCAAGTTAGTGCGGTTCAAGGAAGTGGTGTTCAATCGAAAATCAAGATCAAGCAAATGAAGATCCCATCATACATGATGCATCCTTGCCCAACAACATCAAGATGAAGCAACATAAGATCCCGGATATAAGATGAATCCTCTCAATCCAAGAACATCAAGATGAAGCAATTGCGATCCGGCATACATGAACAATCCGGTGTTAATCCCGGCAACATGATCAATCACGATCGATTCTCGGTTGCGGTCAAGTGATGTGCAGCGGTTTCTACTTCAACCCGATGACTACGAAGAATGACTAGGCGGTGGTTGCCTGCTGGAAAGAATAATTGCCTCACCATAGGTCAATTCTGTTATGCTAATTAGCTATACAATGTTTCATCTAGTTTATTTCCTATGGACAAGTTATGTACTCTAAAAACATATGTGTGTGTGTGTGTTTAACTGTAATTCTCATGCTTCGAAAAGTATGCAATTTTATGCATTTGGAATTATATCCATTTGCATTAACTATGGAACAATGTCATTATTGTGTATTTTTATAGATTGACTAAGCTTGATGTGTGAATAATTTTCATCAAAAGTAACCAAAGCTAAACAAAACCTCATAAGAATGTTGACAATTAAAAGTCAAACCTAAACAAATTGCTAACCATCTGCATACCCATAAGGCATTGAAAGTCAAAAACAAACCAAACTGAATACTTCATAACAATGTTGAGAATTAAAAGTCAACTTTAATCTTAACCATGTGCATAAAGCCATAAACATACTGATAAACCGATCATAATAACAAGATTCATAACCTTACGGGACACAACGTTACTACAATTCAAGATAATAAACATTAACCATCTACGCTCATTACATAAAAGCTAAAAGTTATTCCAATGCATAAACAATCAAAAACAAAATCCAAGCGAGCACCGGTAAATCTTCCACTTCCACACATCACCTGAGCGACTTCTAATCTTGCCTCAGCTCATTTCTCCCCTCAAAGGCCTTGTATGATCATTCTTGAATGAGCACGATTTCGAGATCATACCATCGTATCCACCGACAAAGAAGACCCCTATTCATGATTATGGCGGTGATTAAACAACAACCATTGTTACAATGTAGTTTGCTACTTAAAAAAAAATGATCGATACATATTAAAAGACACTTACTTCAACAGGACAACCAAAGAATCGGCGACACAGGTTGGCGAGGTCCATGAAGTTGAAAGGATTATCGTTTTGTGGAAGGCTGTTTTGTAGGATAGTTTAGGGATGGATGATAGCGGCGACCAAGCCGTGTTACAGACATATAGCAACTACAAACACTGTACAACGGTTTGTATAAAATACGCTACAGTGAAAGACGGTTTTGCCCTCAACAACATAACATTGACCTCGGCGTTAATGGTCAAGGGACGAGTTTAGCATATAAACTCCATGTTTTGGACTTCCAGCGATGAAAAATGCAACTTTTGTCCAATCATGATGCTTGTGTACAAGATTAGGGACGAATGGTGTATTTTACTCTAATTATAATTTTGTTAAACTATGTATTCTTTGTAGGATAACAATTATTTTAGAACAGAAGGAGTAGATATTTTTTGACGAGTTACAATTAGGTTAAAAACTCTAGGCTTTAGACATTATGTGTGTTTAGTAACACATAATGACCCTTGAAAAATATGGGTTGTTGTTATATGTACAATCTCGTCAATTTAATTTCATCTCACAATAACCCTTGAGTTTATGCCTTCATTTTGATATTCATATTCTTGTTAATAATAATTTAAGCCGTATTAAATTTTTAAACCCGTGCGCAGGTTAAACTTAGAAAGAGAAATAACATGAGTTGTTATTAAATGCAGATAAAAAAAATACATTTTTCTGAAAATCGTTACTTAATCTCATAAAGAGGAATAACATGAGTCGTTCGTATATTTATAATCTCAAGTGTTCATTTACATGTCACAATAACTCGTGTTTTCCTTTTTATATTTATAATTTCAGGCAAATATATTAACTTAATATATAGTGACAATAATATTTATAAATAACAATAATATACGTGTATGTTTTATAAAATATAAAGTCTATGGGGTATAAAATCTAAAGGGTATTTATAAAATTTAAAAAATTATAAAAAAAAAAAAATTGATAACTATATTAAGTTCATATAATTTATTTAAAATTAAACAACTAAAGTTTTATTAATTATTTTTTTTTATATTTTTTTATACTAAATTGGCACATGTGTTTTATATATATTTATTTTTGTTGATGGAAATAGATGAATTTGACTAAATTAAAGTCAATTTTGACTTTTAAGTTTGTTGTCTTTTAAGATTTTTATTTATGTTGTTGTTTTGATACTTTTGTTATTTTTTGTAATATGTTAGCAATTGATATATGTTAATTACCTGTTTTTGTTATTATGTTAGTAACCCTCCCCCGAACATGGAGTTGCCATTGTGGGAGAAGCACATCAAGTACTACCTCGATCAGAAGACCATCAAAAGAGCCACTTTCAATGCCGAGAACAAGAAGAAGAACAAGGTCTACAACCGGCATGGATCTCGGCCAATTGCCGCATCTCGACATCGATACGTAAGACACATTATGATTATTTTTCATATTGTTCTTTATATATATGGTGTTTGATTTGTCGTTTTTTGTTTCATCTTATATGCATGTGTATATACAGTTTCAGACGAGCGAGACTCGTGAGTACCCGTCCCTCTTACAGAGCTATCACGACGAGCGTTGCAAGCAGGGACGGAGCTACACTTATCCTTGGGTTGGCCAAGGCCCACCCTCAAATTCTAAGAGTTACTACATATTTTATACTAGTAATTTAAAAATGGTCCATTAATTAATAAATTGGCCCACCCAAATTTTCAAACATGGTTGAGGCTTATGTATAAATTGATATGATTTTGATTGCGGCACACGTTTATTATAACCTCACATTAACTCAAACTTCAAAATGCTAGTTTACATATTTCTTATATATCCTTGTTTTTATTTTTCACATGTATGTAAAGGCATTATCACTTGTTAGATGCTTCAAATTGATTTGAGCATATACTTTGTTACATTTTAGTCCAATTTTTAGATCAAAATTTTATTACGCAAAAGATTATTGTTTGATTGTACAAGCCAAGTTGTGTAGTATCGATGCATTTAAAATTGAAAACTAGAATTATACTATTTTATCACGACAACATTCTATTAGTTAATTGCTACACTGGAATTTGGCCCACCCGTACATAAAATCCTGGCTTCGTCACTGGTTGCAAGGACGGGGGTGTGGATGCAGGATGAGGCTCGTGCTCGATATGTAAGTACCGGTCTTTTTATTTTTATTTTTATTTTCCAAACAACCAAACACCCCTTTGAAGCATTTTTTTTAATTTTCTATTTTATTTATTTTTTTGTAAGCGGATGTGATAGCAAAAGGTTTTAGACGTGATTAGAGAATACATTAGAGTTTAATAGATTATGCCTACATGTAGGAATAAGTAACTTTATCGTATATTTAAGTCATTTAACCCGTTTTGACCCATTTTAGCCCAAACAAGTACACGTTATGCTAAAATGGGTCAAAATGGGTGAAACGGGTGTAATATAGATGACAAAGTTACTTTGTAATATAAACGACAAAGTTACTTATTAGCACACGTTTAGGCTAATAAGTAACTTTGTTGTTTATATTACACCCGTTTCACTCAGTTTACCCGATACATGCATTAATAAGTAACTTTCTCGTATATTTAAGTCATTTAACCCGTTTTGACCCATTTTAGCCCAAAAAAATACACGTTATGCTAAAATGGGTCAAAATGGGTGAAACGGGTGTAATACAAATGACAAAGTTACTTATTAGCACACGTTTTGGCTAATAAGTAACTTTGTCTTTTATATTACACATGTTTCACCCATTTTAGCCGATACATGTACTAATAAGTAACTTTCTTGTTTATTTAAGTCATTTAACATGTTTTATTGATTTATTGACTAACCCGACTAATATATTAATTTGATCTCTTTTGTTTCAACTTTTGTAGGAGGAGATGTGTCGCCTACGAGATCTAGGCGCGAACAACCCTACTAGCGTACCCTACATGAACGAAGAGATACTTGCCATGGTTATCAAGGGCAAGCAACGGGGAAAAGTCATCGGTAGGGGTAAGGTGTTGAGCGGTAAGACAATTTTACTTGAGGCGCCTTTAGGTTTGTACGCTCGGCCCGAGATTGATGAGATGATGGCTGGAAAAGACAAGAAGATCGAAGAGGTTGTAAAGAAGGAAGACGAGGCTAAGAAAGAGTCGAAGGCCATTAAGCACCAGCTCACAAATATTGTCGGTGTTAGGGAGTAACCCTTAGTAGGCCGAGCTTATGAGCCAGATTCCTTCGAGATCTGAGGTAGGGACGGGGAGTGGCGCTGGCGGTAGTGGCGAAGGTGGGAGTAGCGCTGGCGGTAGTGGCGGAGGCGGGAGTGATGATCTTGATGGTGGCACTACACCAGAAAGTGGTTCTAGGGAGTACATTTGTAGTCCATATAAGCCCATAGGATCTCGGATGATGCTCATGATGAGTAGATGGAGGTATAAGGGTTATTTTATGTCGATATATATTACCTTTTAGACTATGCTTTTGATCGACTCATCCTTATGTTATTTTTGTACACTTTTAACATTTTGGCGACTTGAACATTGCGGATATAACAATTTTTGTGTATATAGCAGCTAGATTCGTAGATTATAACACCCGTTTTGTATATTTGTAACGTTTAATGTATTTGAGGGTGTTTTAGCGATTATATATAAGTGTTTTAGCCGTATAACTTGTTTTGGGATATCGGTATATTGGTATTGGTGGTTTAGAGGTTTTGATTGAAAACAACAGGTGCAGATTGTGTAGATTTTTTTTGGTAAAAATCTGGAAAATTGCTACTGTGTAGCCTGTTCTGCATTAGTAGCAACATCATGTAGTCATCGACATTATAAAAACTTATTTTTTAATTTACATGGTCGTCGGGATCATATAAACATTTTTTTGGGTGTTTTATGGTCCCGATGTCATGTCGTCGGGACCATATAAACATAATTTTGGGTGTCTTATGGTCCCGACGTCCTGTCATCGGGACCATATAAACATAATTTTGGGTGTCTTATGGTCCCGACGACCTGTCGTCGGCACCGTATAAACATAATTTTTTGGCTTATTTGTAAAACCCTAAAAATATAAACGCATAATAAGACTATTTTACCCTCACAATTAACATTTATAAAATACGTAAAATAAATCAACACTCATTAAATGAAATTTCAATCTAACTTATAAATAATATCAAGACTTAACGTGCATAATATAAAATTCGATTCTTGGTACGACAAAAAGTGAAACCACACAAATATTCGGCCAAGCCCAAGTTCAAGCCCACTTTTCTTTTTTTTTTTTCCTTGAGAGCCGATTTCCACCATGAGCCCATATGGGTCGGTTCTTGTTGAGCCGAACACCACACCCAACCCATATACCGATCGTATACATGCATATATATACAAACACAACATATAATTTTGAAACCCTAGTTCTAAAAGTTTCGGCAAAACCTTTTGCTCCTCCTTGTTTCCGATCGGCTGCTACTCTTTTCTTTTGGTTCGGTGCGATTTGTTCGAGCATAGCCAAGGTATGATTGATCTCCTTCTTTAGTCTCAAACTTTGCATGATAATCGTATAAAGAGTGAACCGTGTAATATGATTAATATACCATTCGAATTGATGCTAAGCCGTGCGACATGTAATAAACCATTCGACTGAATAAGGGAACATGCGTTAGGGTTTTGTGTAGTCATGTGATCGTATCACACATATATGTGCCGCGCCTTTGTTGTGCATGTGTGACTTCAGAAACCTACATACTTGTACCGACCATATATCGCTAAACGCATAATAAGTAACATATACGTAGTCGCATGAAATCATAAACATGTATTATACATGAAGGAGTTAACGCATGGTTGGGTAATAAGTTGTGTAGTTATAAGTTAAACGTGAATAAACATGGAGCATGAAATCTTTGGTCTTGTTAATAAGCTGCATGTCGAATAAATATGCTCACATTTATTTACTGTGTAACTTAGTTATATGTCGACGTACATGCATGGTTTGTCCTTGTCGAAGATCTGGTTAAAAACAACCTTGATGGTGTCGAGTCGTATATGTAGGTTAGTAACATGACGTATGAGTAAATGGTGTAAGTGTTTGTGTGTGTCGAATGGTTTGAGAGTTGGGAAAACAATATGTATTAAGCTAGGTTTTGCATGTGTGTTGTGTACGTATTGAAGCAAGAGGAAAGGGTAAGGTTTTGGTCTCGTTAACATGATCTAAGTAAGTCGATATAATGTGAGTTAATTTGGTAATGCATGCATGGGTCTGAGTTAACTTCCGTTTGAGTTTTCATAAGTCCGAGGTCAAGGTTATGGGTTATTAAAAGACGTAATCTGTCAATTAAATCGTATTAAATGGTATTAAAAGTATGAGAAAAACCCTAGAACATAAATAGGAAGTCGGTTAGGGTTAAAAGCTAAGTGTGTAAATTCGTTATTTCATGTGAGAATGGTAAGTCTTGGAGTCATTAATAACTATTGATTAAGAGTATAATGAGCTAGTACTAAGCGTGATGTAAACATGCGTGAGTTATGATTTTATGTAAGGAACTAAGTGTCATGAATTGAAAGTATTGTATGCATGGTCTCATTTAGGTTGCGTTCGAACAAATGTTACATGTGAGTCGTGGTTAATCATGTAAAGTATAAAGGCTTGTGTAAACTATTTTGAAAGAGAGTCCTAAAATCCGTTCTTGACATTTATAAACCCTATACTTTGAATGATGATCATATAAGTCCTCAACTAAGATATTTGTCATATTAAACCCTTAAAGTTTACCATATATCATTTGTAACCTATAAGTTGGCTAGTTAATGATTAAGACTCTAAAATGTTGTAATTCCGTCCGTCACTAAGAATAAGAATATACTTACAACTCTAAGAATGTTAATGCGATGAATCTGTTATAACTAAATGATGCTAACAAGTATTAAATAAATCATAATCCGTGTAGATTCGTTGAAGGAGACGCGACGTTATATCTTCGTGATTCACTCATTCGTTTGCTTTTCTCATTTGCTTTAAGGTACGAGATATTCGACCTTTTCGGTAAAGGTTCCTTAAGATGTTCTTTTCGTTAGTTTTCCTATTTTACTTATTAGGGTTTCGATGCCATTGCTATGAACCCTTTTACGATTGTTTGATCCATTGCTTATCTCGAACTTCATTTTATTGAACCATGCAATGTCTGATTTGAATTTGTGTTATGAAGACTCTGATGTGCACATTTGTTGAACCTTGCTATGTTTGAGTATGAATTTCTGATTATGAACTTCTGATTATGAACATCTGATTATGAACCTCTGATTATGAACGTATGATATGTGACTATGATATGAACCTTTGATTTCTGAACATATGATATGAAAACTCTGATTTGTAAATCTGTTTGACCTTTATGATGAATTATGATCTGTGTCATTTATGACAATCTGTTTGACCTAAGTTAGTTTGACACCGAGCCACTATTTCACTAGTCATGGGGTTCCATGTCCGTGTCGTTGATGCACCTCGACATGACTCTAGGGCGATGAGTGATGTTCGCCACGTCCCTTTCCGTTATCTGTTTATTGATAGTATGGCCACTATCCGTCATTTGGGCGTATGGATGCATCCTAGATCGATCATTATCCGATATGATTTGTCGGTGAATGATGTGGGTGTGCATCACAGCGTCTTCACAAAATTCTGGGAGCTTGCTACTCCAAATTAATTTCTGAGGTTACTTTCTGAATAAGTAGCTATTTCTGATATGATAAGTTATGGGCTCGTGGTAGTTAACTAAATCTTTATCTGTTATTTCTATGTTAAGTATTCTGATTATGATTCGGTATGTTCAAGTGTTTCTGATTATATGCTAGGCTTATTATATGTTATTATATGTGTTTATGCTTTTGTATGTTTATGTGACTACCGTCTATTATGCTAGGTTATGATTAACATGTTTAAATATAAATCACATGCTGTCATCTGATGTTATATTAGTTTATCGTTATGTGAATTCGTTGATCTGTGAGATGAATGTGCTAGTGTGAAAGTAAGTATCCTGAAGGTTTAGTAAGAATGATTGTTCGGTTAGTCTGGTGAACTTTGCCTATACGTTAGGGTATCTATCTGCTTATGTTTGATCTGCTATGTTTAAACTCTGCTGATGTTAAGATTTGATCGAGAGCTGGTTTAGCTTATGATATCATTCGTAATTGCTAATGACCGTGTTATGTCTTTGTCTATTTAGTTATAGTTTGTCTCTTGTGTTTTCTATCGTATGTGTATCGCCATGATTTGGTATTATTTCATTGCTACAATATTGAATTAAGTGTGTTACATGTAGATTAATTGAAATGTATGAATGCCACGTTTACCTTCTAGGAACTGCTTCCGTTAGCTTTTAGATTCTTCGTTTGGTTGACACGTAATCTATTATTCCTGATATGTTAAGTGTTTGGTTATTCTGATGTGTTTGCGTTTGTGTCATAAACGTGTTCTGAGGTGATCGTTAACTGTTATGTGTTTTTCTGGATTTCTGTATATTTGTGCTTCTGCAGAATCCTCAATGATTCAGTATTCTCATTCCGTTGTGATTTCGTTATTTGTATATTTGTTTCGTTTAGCTTTTGTTTACATTATATCATTCACCGGGCTTTGTAAGCTCATTGCATTTTCTTTTCTGCGGCGGGTATTAAGCGTTCAAGATGAGCTTATGGGATAGTGATCGGGTTGAGAGTAGAGGCGAGCAAGATTTCAAAATAGGGATCTTAGATTTATTTTGATTATTAAGTTATTTATATTTTCTTTTGTAAGTTTTGTAAAGGCTTCCGCTATTGTAAAGTACTTAAGATTCTGATATGAAACCGTATTTGTGATATCTTTACCCTTGTCGGGTTGGGGTGTTACATTATTACTCTCCCGACGACAGGACTTCGGGATAATACTAATCACGTTTGACTTTCGTTGACTTAATGCTAATTAAGAAAATGATTAGCATGCATTATGGTGCCGACACCCTGTCTTCGGCATCATATGTTTCCACCAAATAAATCTTTGACCAGAAAATGTTATGGGACCCACATTGGCGTCGGCACGATGTTAACTTTGTCGTCGGAATAGTGGTTCCCGACGAGCCTCAGCCGGCTAACTCCCGCCTACGCCTTGTCGTCAGGATTATTGCTGCCGACGACAGGGCGTCGACACGATGTGAAAAAAATCATAGACGGAGGTGATGATTGTACTAGTGAACCCGATTTTCTATTAAAAAAAATAAAATAAAAAATAAAAAAAAATAAACCTATGTTTTCAACAATCGAAAATAACTATATATATATATATATATATATATATATATATATATATATATATATATATATATATATATATATATATATATATATATAGAATCTAGATCAAATAAGATCAAGCTTAAAGTTGTTAAAATGAGGTCCAACTAAAATTTGACAATGACACTCTCCTTACAACAAAAATAAATTTTTTAATAACTACAACTAAAATTGTTAATGTTTCGATAGATTTCTTTTTAAAATTTACTGAAACTTAGGTGATACACTTTGGTTAGAAGTGTAATGTATCGAGTTTTGTATGTGTATCGGTTTGGAATATTTATTAGTGTAATGTGTATCGGTGTATCACTAATCCAAACTCATGTATCATTTGGTTATTAGTTGATAAAATGTTAATTTGTATTAAAATATTATTTTTATGTGTATTATTGCTAAAATTATTATTTATAAATGTTTTATTAGTTTTTTGACTTGATCTTATTTTTACAACTTTAAGCTTGATTTCACGTTTCTCTCCCATATATATATATATATATATATATATATATATATATATATATATATATATATATATATATATATATATATATATATATATATATATATATATATATATATATATATAGTATGGATCCGATGAAGTAAATTAAAATAAGAAGTGGTGAGAAGTGACCAAAACCACGTTTGAGATGCAACGACTTGCATTTGATGCATTTCTATTCATATAGATGCAACATCTTGAGTTTGAAAGTTAATTTGATGTATAGATGTTGCAAATTGATTTTCATGATTTCGCACGTGCGGAGGAACAAAAAACAAGAGAAATCATGAAATGCATCTAATATACGATATGCATCGATTAAAGCTAGAAAACACACTATGGTGCTATAATGCATCTAAGATTATAGGGATGCATCTAATTTAGATCGGTGTATCTCGGTTCTTTGTTATAGTTCTTCTTATTCCTTCTTATTTTAAGTAATCTTCTTATTTGATCCTAACTATATATATATATATATATATATATATATATATATATATATATATATATATATATATATATATATATATATATATATATATATATATATATATATATATATATATATATATATATATATATATATATATATAATATATATAATTTTTGTACAACCAATTAGCTCTAACCCTTTATTAAAAATACTATTAAGAATGATTCGAGTCACAAAAAGAATCGGACCACAAAATAATCGGGACCCATATTTTTAAGATAAAATTGTAGCTAATTGGCTACAATTAATTATGGTAATATATATATATATATATATATATATATATATATATATATATATATATATATATATATATATATATATATATATATATATATATATATATATATATATATATATATTATAACTAATCCATATATTGAGCTAGAAAAACATTTAACAACAAAGATAACGTGTAAAAATAAAACTACGTCGCAAATATATATAATTAACTTATTTTATTTAAAAAAAAAACATGAAAATACTAAACCCGGTCGGGTTTCGAGAATCAGATTGACCCGGGTCAATTAAAATTCGGCTAATCTAATTGAGTTTTGAGAATTAGAAACCTGATTTAGTATGACTTGTTTTTTTGCCAAAACCGGTTAACCCGGCCGAGTCGAACCGGATACTAAAACATTGATGCAAAGACGGCTTCTTAATATTCTATAGAAAACAGAAAATTAAATTTTAATATTAAAATAAAGATTTATTAATTAATAAAAAGGTTACAAGGTTGGGTAGGAGACGAATAGAGCCAACGTGTAAGTAGAGACCGACTTGGATAATGATATAAAATAATCATCAATGCATTATATATATCCCACTCTTCTTTAAACCATCATGTCCTATACTTTCCTGCAAATCGATCAGATATGACTTCTTCTTATACGGAGCATAAACGTTTCAATGTCATCTTTTGGTCTGTTGTTGCAATCTGTTTCTTATTTGAGTTTTACTGGTTTACTAAGGCTTTTCTGCGACTACGTGCAATTCGCCATGATCATGTGGATGGGGACGTGCATAATGGTGATGTTCATGCAACTTTTGCCGAGCATATTATAAACATTGATGGTCATCAACCTGAAACCGTTGAGAAGCAACTGTACGAGACGGGAAAGAGCAAGAATGATGATTGTGCGATATGCCTAGATGACTTCATCGAGAAGCAGCACATCGGAGTTGTCCTATCATGTCAGCACTCGTTTCATGAAGATTGCATTAAGAAGTGGTTGTCCGATAAACATAGTTGCCCTCTTTGTCGAAAATTCATCCCTTGAATTCCTGAGTTTAGTTCCATCAAGAATTCTTAATAAAATATGGTATAGTTAATTTCTTAAACTGTACTACACTTGACTTAGGTTACACGTATCAACGGATTTGATAATTGGTTGTACGTATTGGGTTGTTTTTTGTATAGTATGATCTCGTACGGTTAAACTACTCATGACATCTTGTATAAAAGATTTATCAAGATAACCCTTTTCGTTTCATTATAAACCATGCATGCATCATGCATGCATGCAAAAAGATGATTGATAATTAACAGTATGTATAGTTGATGTATAGCTAGTGTGATTTTTTATGGCACTTGCCGGTTTTATCTCTTTTAATTTTGCTTTACCAAAGGGATCACAATTCGACTTTGATTGTGATTAATTGATAAGTATATACTAAGGTCGATTAGTCAAAAGGCGTGGTAACAAGTATCTACGTCCAACCATCAGCTGAAACCATTAACAACGTACGTAAACGTATATTTCACACATGACTTGAACCCATATATACTTGGTTGGGGAGCATCTCACGCACAAGTAAGTATCTGTATGCTAGCCCTTTGGTCGGTTATCATTGCTTTTATAATTATCTCTTGAAACTGGAAAATAATCATAAATAGTTGGTCTATCTCTCGATTATAGACTGCTATTGATAATCTTATCACTACACCAATATCAGAATTTTGGGACGCCCAATTTTTTTGGATCAAAAATGTCGTTCCAAATTTAAGTCATGACCCACACTTTTTCAGCCAAAATCGCAGTAAAAACAAAAAGGTCGACCCCACACATTTGGACGACAATGTGGAAATAATAATATATATATATATATATATATATATATATATATATATATATATATATATATATATATATATATATATATATATATATATATATATATAAGTTAAAATAAAAGACAAATATCCGTAAAAAGAATAAAAATATTTTTTTCAAAAAAGTTCACGAAAATTTCCAAAAATCCCACAAGATCGGGTATGTTGGTGCATAAAACTTTTGTGAAAACATTTTTATAATTTTGAGTTTTGATACGTTTTTTAATGCACAAAAGCAATTTTGATCATAAAAAATTTTGATGCACAAAATTTTAACTTGTTTTAGTTTGATGTAATGTTATTTTGATGAAAAAGTCAAAAGAAGTTGGGTAAAACCAATTTTGATGACAAAAAAGGATTTAATGCTGAAACGTATATTTTCATAATTTTTTTTTGGAAAAATATCCACTTTTAGAAAAAAGTTTTTCACAACTTTTCATGCAACATCATACCCGATCTTGTGGGACTTTTGGGAATTTTTGTGAACTTTTTGAAAAAAAATCTTTTTATTTTTTTATCTTTATATATATATATATATATATATATATATATATATATATATATATATATATATATATATATATATATATATATATATATATATATATATATATATATATATATATATATAGTCCGGTTCTAGAAAAGTATAATTAGATAGAAAAGTGAGAAAAAAAGTTATAGGGTAGATTATGAAAACGTTTGAATGTTCTGGGTTAGAAAAGAAACAAAACACAAAAAAAGAAGTAGCAGTCTTTTTTTAATCCAGAATTCCAAATACAAACACATACACAAACACCGATTCAAACACAAACACTTACCTCACCATCACGACCTCCGTCGCCGCCGTCACCGTCACACCACCACATACTCCGATACATCACCAATCGCTTCTCACCATCTCCATCGCCACCATCATCATTCCCGTCACCACTCCACCGTCATCATCTCCACCGTCATCATCTCTACTGTCGTCAGTTCTGTCATCATCTCCACCACTCCATCTTTGTCGTCTTACATCCGTCGAACACCGGAATAAAATTGAAATCAAGCTAGAGATATCCAAAAACTGTAAGCTTTTAATTACATACTTTTAATTTTTTATGTTAATTTAGTGCATCATTGTGAAAATTATAAAATAATTAGTGTTATTGGGGAATGGAACGACATTTAATGAATTTGTATGTTTAAAATTACATTTAGTGCATCTGAGTAAATAATATGTTATAGCACTTGTTTGTATGAATAAGTGCATCAGGAGAAACATTATGTAGGAGAAACATTATGTAAGCAAGTATAGATGATTAGATTATAAGGAATTTAATTTAGTGCATATTTTTGTTAGATTAAAGCATCGCGAGATAGATTAATGCATCCATTGTGTATTGTTAGAGCATCGCGAGATAGATTATTGCATCCATTGTGTATTATTAGACATCGTGTGACTTGTTTCGTCATTTTTGTTTGATTAATGCATCAACACTTAATGCTATGGAATCTGTTAGAATCATTAGAGCATCACTTTACAAAATTAAGGTATCGGGAGTGTATGGTTAGTTCATCAAGTGACAAAAGGGCATAAAATGTGTGTGATTAGAGCATGAAATGAAAAAGTAATGGCATTGAGATTTTGTGATTAGGGCATCTCATGAAATGTTAGTGCATCAAGTGTATATGATTAAAGCATCATATTATACATTATGGCATCCATTGAGTATCATTAGAGCATTTGTTTGATTAATTAGTGAATCAAGTTTTCATTAATTTGTTTGATTACTCAGCCGAAATTGATGTCATCTCGGACTCAAGCTTCTTGACAGAAAACGACACGTTGGTATCTCCTACTAGAACATTTGAGCTGGGATTCTTTAAGCCAGGTAACTCGGAGAACACGTACATTGGTATTTGGTATAAGAAAATTTATGTTAAAACAGTGGTTTGGGTTGCCAACAGAGACTATCCGCTCACCGGTGTATCATCAGGCCACGTGTTAAGGATTGTTAATCCATGAAATCTTGTTCTCATGAAGCAGACCAAGAACGTAGTCCGGTCATCCAACTCAACATCGTCGTGAAATGCAACCGCATGCGACTTGATGACACCGGAAATTTAGTCATCATAGACGGAAATCACGTGAAGATTCTCTGGCAAAGTTTTGACAATCCAACAGATACTAATCTACCTGGCATGAAGTGTGGAGAAGATAAATTAATGGGTATTGAATGGCATCTATCATCATGGAAGAGTAGTCAAGATCCAGGTATTGGGAATTTCACCTGGAGCATTGACACACATGGTGTAACACCCCGACCCGACAAGGGTAAAGATATCACAATACGGTTTCATATCAGAACCTTAAATACTATACAAAAGCGAAAGCCTTTACAAAACTTACAAAAGATAATATATATAACTTAATATTCAAAATAAATCTAAGATCCCTATTCGCAAATTTTGCTCTTGTCTCTACTCTCAACCCAGATCAACTATCCCATAAGCTCATCTTGAATGCTTAATACCTGCCGCAAGAAAAGAAAGTGCGGCTGAGCTTACAAAGCCCAGTGAACAGATATAACGAAACAAAAGCTAAACAAAACAATTATACAAATAACAAAAATCAAAATGAAATGATGATGAGGGATCTTTTAGGATTCTGCGGAAGCACAAATATACAGAAATCCAAAATACACACGTAACAGTTTAAACACCTCATAGCACATTAATGACACAAACATAAACACATCAGAACAACCAAACACTTAACATATCAAGAATAACAGATTACTTATAAGCCAAACGAAGAGTCTAATGACTAACGGAAACACTCACCAGAAAATAAACATGGCATTCATACAAATCAATAAATCTACATTTAACACACTTACTTCAATATTGTAGCAGCGGAAATAGCAATCAAATCATGGCAGACCAAATCATAAACAGATAGATATCCTAACGTATAGGTAAAGTTCACAAAATTAACTGAACCAATTATACATACTAAACTTACAGAATACCCACTTTCACACAAGCACATTCATCTTACAGATCAACGAATTCACATAACGATAAACTAACATAATATTAGATGACAGCATGCAAATCATGTTTCAACATAATAATCATATCCTAGCATAGCAGACGATAGTCCCATAAACATACAAAAGCATAAACACATATAATAACATATAATAAGCCTAGCACATAATTATAAACACTTGAACATACCGAAACATAATCAGAATAGTTAACATAGAAATAACAGATAAAGATTTAGTTAACTACCACGAGCCCAGAACATATCATATAAAAAAAACACCATAACTATATAGGAACAAACTCAAAATAAGTCGGAGTAGCTAGCTCCCAGAGTTTTATGAAGACGCGTATTGCACACGACATCATTCACCTAGACAAATCATATCGGATACCGATCGGATCTAGGATGCATCCATACGCCCCTACGACATATATTGGTCATATAATACAACTTGAGCTCATACTAGATTACGAGATAAGGGACGTGGCGAACTTCACTCATCGCCTTGTAGTCATGTCGTAGGTACATCATCGACACGGACATGGAACACCCATGACTAGTTATTATTTTGGCTCGGGTGTCAAACTATCTTAGGTCAGACAGATTTTCATACCTAACACAGATCATGATTAAACAACAAGTTCAACATATAACATATCAAATAACTCATATCATAAGATTCATATTCAAATATTCAGAGGTCAGAAATTCATATTACAGTCACAAATCGTACATTCATAATTAGAAAGTCATAATTAAACTTAATGAGGTTCAACAAATATGCATATCCTAATCTTCATAATACAAGTTCAAAACAGTTATTGCATGGTTCAAATAAGACAGAATTTCAGATAAGCAACAGATCACACAATCAGAAAAGGGTTCATAGTAATGGCACTGGAAACCCTAATAAGTAAAATAGTAGAACTAACGAAAAGAACATCATAAGGAACCTTTACTGAAAAGGTCAGAATATCTGTACCTTAAAGCAAATGAGAGGAAAGCAAACGAATGTAGGAATACGAAGATGTAACGTCGCGTCTCCTTCAACGAATCTACACGGATTATGATTTATTTAATACTTATTAGCATCATTAATGTCATAACGGATTAATATCATTAATACTTTTAGAGTTGTCAGAATATTCTCATTTTTAGTGACGGACGAAATTCCAACATTTTAGAGTATTAGTCATCAATTAGCCAAACTTATGGGTTGAAAATGACAAACGGTAAACCTAAGGGCTTAATATGATAATTATCTCATTTGAGGACTTATATGATCATCTTTCAAAGTATAGGGTTTATAAATGTCAAGAACGGATTTTAAAACTCTCTTTCAAAACAGTTTACATAATCTTTTATAACTTACATGATTAACCAAGACTCACACGTAACATTGTTCGCATACAAACCTTAATGTGACCATACATGCAATACTTTAACTCATGATATGTGACTTCTTGCATAAAATCATAACTCACGCATGTCGACCCATAATTACCCAGAATTACATATTACACCTTTAACATCTTTAATTATACGATCTAACCTTATATTATCAGATTTTACCATTTTAGCCCAAAGGTTTTAGAATTTACAAAACATACCCTTTTAATTTAATAATGATTCGAATGGCCCTCTAAATATCCACAATTACACGTTTAACCCTCATACTTATTTTTATACGTTTAGTACCTTTATTTCTTGTTTATGAAATAACCTTTAAGTTTCATAATTTACAAAACCAACCCAAAACTTTTATGTAAAACCGATTGATGTATAATTCAAGAACTAACCCTAAACCTAGGTTTAACCCATCATTAATTCATCATTACTCTCGCATTAATTACCCTTAATTATAACAAGCAACCCTAATTCTTATAACCCTAATCGTCCCTTTTTCTTTCCTTTTTCTTATTCATACGCGATCGAACAATTAAACCCAAAACAAATCACACAAGCTTCGAATTCATGAACATGTATTTTATTCAGGTCGTATAACATATAAGAGTCTCCAGAAAATTCAGATCATGGTCCCAAAATTATCATATGCTCGTTCGCTGTATTATACGCTTTTAGGGTTTTAATTCAAAACAATTCCATACGACTTGTTAATTATGCATGACTAATTTTTACAGGTTCTATATGATTTTTAGGACTGAAAATAATATTGGAAACATACCCTTGATGAGAATCGAACGCTAGAACAAAAGAAACCAAAACTCTATTCGGCGAAACCCTAATCGACCAAGAAAAATCACCACGATCGATCCAACACCTTAGAACCTCGAACCAGATTTTTAACACCTTCTTTACCTTCAGACTCGTCCAAGAAAAATAGCTCTAAGCCTTGGAAACCGAATGTTGAATTATTTAGGGTTTTCTTAGGTCGGTTTTAGGTTTATCGAGTAATAGGGTTGTTAGGGATAAAATATAAACCGTATAATGGGTATATATATGATTTACTAATTTTCTTGTGGGCTTAATATTATAATGGACTTATAATAAATGGGATCTTAATTTTATAAATTTGTATTAGGCTTTTATTAATTTTATTCTTTTATAAAACTTAATAAATACATTCGGCTATATATATAAAACACAAAACTGATTTCATAAAATTATAAACTATAAAAATTAACTTTACAAAGTCTTTAAAATTTATTTGGATCATATGTGATATTTCTTGATAATTTTCTGAATTTACATAGCTTATTTTGTACCCTTTAAATTAATTATTCATATTTTTTTGATCGTAGGGGTATTTTGGTCTTTTTTGTGAATTTTAGAAATTCAGGTTTTACAATTTCTTCCCCTCTAAAATAAAATTTCGTCCTCGAAATTGAACAAGACGGAATAGAACGGCAACAATTGTGGATTTCGAAACCTCAAGGAATGAATGACAAACGCTAAACTTATCTCGAAAGAAACGGTTTACTATCGAAATCCTCAAACTCATATTTTTCGGAAATCGAACCAATATGCAAGTACTTATAACAGATAATCATATACTCATCAAAGTAATAACAGGTACTCGGATGAGATGTAGAAAATCAAACGACAATTTCTAACTTATTCAGATATCTAATGATGAGAACAAACATATGCATGGACGGAATAAATCCTATCGGCCTCACTAGTCGCAGATAATCAAACTAAAAGGATCTAATGTTCCTCAAACACTTCTCGAAAATCCTAGGACCACAATAAAAGATACACGGAGACGTACACATTTAGAGCAAACATAGCAATCCATAGTTTACACAAATCATAACAATTTCGTATTCCAAGCGTACAAAACTTATACGTAACAGATATCGACGAAATCTCACAGTTAGGTACGGAATTCCAATCAAACATGAGGAGTGATAAATAACAGATACCAGTCAAAGTCCAATCACGTAACAACCACAGGCATTTCCCCATACGTCATATAATTTCAATAAGTTCAAATTATATGATCTCGGTATTATTACGTTGATCAGGCGTCATAATACTTGCATCACATAACAAGTTCTTATTGTCATTATATTCGGTCTCGGGTCATGACAAAACACATAACTAATATCATAACAAAACATATTACATATAGATAACATACAGATAGCAAGTAACATACTATAACAAACCAGATCCACTTGAGTATACTATCATGATGGTCATACTTCATTCAAGCGGTAATTAACAACACCATTAAGAAGATAAATAGCAGACGAAACTTATGAGGGCTAACGGAAACTTGACGAATCTATCAGAAAGAACAACAACCAGGAACTATACTTTCAAAATTTTGTTTTATTTCCATTTATCAAACAAAATTTGCAAAATCGTCATAAGATGAACTTCCAAAACAAAACTTAATAATCCAAGATTCAATCATCTAAATGAAACAAAAGGTCCTAAACTCAAAATCCAATGTCAGAAATTTCTCATAAAGAGGACAACTAATCAGAAGCGCAAATTCCTATCCTTGTGTCGGATTAAACCTACTAGTAGCCGTAGACTCCAAATCCGAGTCCACCTCGTATTCTTCCTCGTGTTCCTCTTCTTCCTCACTTACCCATCCGTTCTTGTTTCCTTCATCGCGGTAGTAGCGACTAGCAAAGTCACTTTTCCGATTCCTCTTCTTCCTCCCAAGACACGATCCACAAAAGCATACAAATCGCGACTCTCAGCCCAACCTACTCCTCCATCTTCAAAGAACTTGGGACATCTATCATGATACCTAGTAGTGAAACCTTGGTTGTCAACGACCTTAGTCTCGTACTCCTTCACTACTTTTCCGTCTACGTTCTTCAAGGTCAGCTTCTCCTCGATGGTGCATGGCCACATATAGGCCGGAACTCGTATCCTTCTATTGGTCCGCTTCACTCTACCAAACTTCTTGCAGCCCTTAGCAATGACAACGGCCCACCTCATCCTCTCCTTAGGTTGCCTAGCTGGTCCTTGTTTGCTCCTATCAGATGAACTAGAGCGACGAGGAACAACCATCTAAAAGAATAACCCACTATTAGCAAAGTCTAAGTACGATAGTGGACGCCAGAAAAGTACGCAGAAGGGAAAATCCTAAATCTACCCACTTCTCACAGGTCATAGCCTAAGCTCTAAGGGTCCTAAAACCTAGAGCTCTGATACCATAAATTGTAACACCCCGACCCGACAAGGGTAAAGATATCACAATACGGTTTCATATCAGAACCTTAAATACTATACAAAAGCGAAAGCCTTTACAAAACTTACAAAAGATAATATATATAACTTAATATTCAAAATAAATCTAAGATCCCTATTCGCAAATCTTGCTCTTGTCTCTACTCTCAACCCAGATCAGCTATCCCATAAGCTCATCTTGAATGCTTAATACCTGCCGCAAGAAAAGAAAGTGCGGCTAAGCTTACAAAGCCCAGTGAACAGATATAACGAAACAAAAGCTAAACAAAACAATTATACAAATAACAAAATCAAAATGAAATGATGATGAGGGATCTTTTAGGATTCATGGAAGCACAAATATACGTAAATCCAAAATACACACGTAATGTTTAAACACCTCATAGCACATTAATGACACAAACATAAACACATCGAACAACCAAACACTTAACATATCAAGAATAACAGATTATTTATAAGCCAAACGAAGAGTCTAATGACTAACTAAACACTCACCGAAAATAAACATGGCATTCATACAAATCAATAAATCTACATTTAACACACTTACTTCAATATTGTAGCAATGAAATAGCAATCAAATCATGGCATCAAATCATAAACAGATAGATATCCTAACGTATAGGTAAAGTTCACAAAATTAACTGAACCAATTGTACATACTAAACTTACAGAATACCCACTTTCACACAAGCACATTCATCTTACAGATCAACGAATTCACATAACGATAAACTAACATAATATTAGATGACAGCATGCAAATCATGTTTCAACATAATAATCATATCCTAGCATAGCAGACGTTAGTCTCATAAACATAAGAAAGCATAAACGCATATACTAACATATAATAAGCCTAGCACATAATTATAAACACTTGAACATACCGAAACATAATCAGAATAGTTAACATAGAAATAACAGATAAAGATTTAGTTAACTACCACGAGCCCAGAACATATCATATAAAAAAAACACCATAACTATATAGGAACAAACTCAAAATAAGTAGGAGTAGCTAGCTCCCAGATTTTTATGAAGACGCGTATTGCACACGACATCATTCACCTAGACAAATCATATCGGATACCAGATCAGATCTAGGATGCATCCATACGCCCCACAGACATATATCGGTCATATAATACAACTTGAGCTCATACTAGATTACAGATAAGGGACGTGGCGTAACTTCACTCTATCGCTTAGAGTCATGTCGAGGTGCATCATCGACACGGACATGGAACCCCATGACTAGTTATTATTTTGGCTCGGGTGTCAAACTATCTTAGGTCGATGATTTTCATACCTAACATGATCATGATCAAACAACAAGTTCAACATATAACATATCAAATAACTCATATCATAAGATTCATATTCAAATATTCAGAGGTCGAAATTCATATTACAAATACAAATCGTATATTCATAATTAGAAAGTCATAATTAAACTTAATGAGGTTCAACAAATATGCATATCCTAATCTTCATAATACAAGTTCAAAACAGTTATTGCATGGTTCAAATAAGATGAAATTTCGGATAAGCAAATGATCACACAATCAGAAAAGGGTTCATAGCAATGGCACTGGAAACCCTAATAAGTAAAATAGTATAACTAACGAAAAGAACATCATAAGGAACCTTTACTGAAAAGGTCAGAATATCTGTACCTTAAAGCAAATGAGAGGAAAGCAAACGAATGTAGGAATACGAAGATGTAACGTCGCGTCTCCTTCAACGAATCTACACGGATTATGATTTATTTAATACTTATTAGCATCATTAATGTCATAACGGATTAATCTCATTAATACTTTTAGAGTTGTCAGAATATTCTCATTTTTAGTGACGGACGAAATTCCAATATTTTAGAGTATTAGTCATCAATTAGCCAAACTTATGGGTTGAAAATGACAAACGGTAAACCTAAGGGCTTAATATGATAATTATCTCATTTGAGGACTTATATGATCATCTTTCAAAGTATAGGGTTTATAAATGTCAAGAACGGATTTTAAAACTCTCTTTCAAAACAGTTTACATAATCTTTTATAACTTACATGATTAACCAAGACTCACACGTAACATTGTTCGCATACAAACCTTAATGTGACCATACATGCAATACTTTAACTCATGATATGTGACTTCTTGCATAAAATCATAACTCACGCATGTCGACCCATAATTACCCAGAATTACATATTACACCTTTAACATCTTTAATTATACGATCTAACCTTATATTATCATATTTTACCATTTTAGCCCAAAGGTTTTAGAATTTATAAAACATACCCTTTTAATTTAATAACGATTCGAATGGCCCTCTAAATATCCACAATTACACGTTTAACCCTCATACTTATTTTTATACGTTTAGTACCTTTATTTTACTGTTTACAGAAATAACCTTTAAGTTTCATAATTTACAAAACCAACCCAAAACTTTTATGTAAAACCGATTGATGTATAATTCAAGAACTAACCCTAAACCTAGGTTTAACCCATCATTAATTCATCATTACTACTGCATTAATTACCCTTAATTATAACAAGCAACCCTAATTCTTATAACCCTAATCGTCCCTTTTTCTTTCCTTTTTCTTATTCATACGCGATCGAACAATTAAACCCAAAACAAATCACACAAGCTTCGAATTCATGAACATATATTTTATTCAGGTCGTATAACATATAAGAGTCTCCAGAAAATTCAGATCATGGTCCCAAAATTATCATATGCTCGTTCGCTGTATTATACGCTTTTAGGGTTTTAATTCAAAACAATTCCATACGACTTGTTAATTATGCATGACTAATTTTTACAGGTTCTATATGATTTTTAGGACTGAAAATAATATTGGAAACATACCCTTGATGAGAATCGAACGCTAGAACAAAAGAAACCAAAACTCTATTCGGCGAAACCCTAATCGACCAAGAAAAATCACCACGATCGATCCAGCACCTTAGAACCTCGAACCAGATTTTTAACACCTTCTTTACCTTCATACTCGTCCAAGAAAAATAGCTCTAAGCCTTGGAAACCGAATGTCGAATTATTTAGGGTTTTCTTAGGTCGGTTTTAGGTTTATCGAGTAATAGGGTTGTTAGGGATAAAATATAAACCGTATAATGGGTATATATATGATTTACTAATTTTCTTGTGGGCTTAATATTATAATGGACTTATAATAAATGGGATCTTAATTTTATAAATTTGTATTAGGCTTTTATTAATTTTATTCTTTTATAAAACTTAATAAATACATTCGGCTATATATATAAAACACAAAACTGATTTCATAAAATTATAAACTATAAAAATTAACTTTACAAAGTCTTTAAAATTTATTTGGATCATATGTGATATTTCTTGATAATTTTCTGAATTTACATAGCTTATTTTGTACCCTTTAAATTAATTATTCATATTTTTTTGATCGTAGGGGTATTTTGGTCTTTTTTGTGAATTTTAGAAATTCAGGTTTTACACATGGTTATCCCCAGTTCCTACTAAGAGAGGGTTCTGAGGTCAAGTATCGGCATGTACCATGGAATGGTGAACGGTGTAGTGGGTCATCCTGACCTTTCAAGAACAGTTACTTTTCATACAATATGGTTATTAATGAAACAGATGCGCTTATTTCCTATAATCAGCTGGAAGACAGTTCTGTCGTATCGAAGTTAACCTTGAAATCTTCTGGGCATCTAGAACGTTCAGTGTGGCTAGAAGATAAGAAGCTATGGGAAATTATTGTGACATTACCAAAAGATACTTGTGACACATACAAAATATGTGGTGCTTATGGTAGCTGCAGCAATGCAGACGAGCAGACATTATGCTCATCATTGGATGAGGAAAAATTTGAGCCCGTCAACAAAAAAGGTTGGGAAATAGGAGACTGGGCAGGTGGGTGTGTGAGGAGAATCCCATTAAATTGCACAAATGGAACAGACGGGTTTATCAAGTATTCTAATTTAAAATTGCCAGATACACGGACTTCGTGGTTTAACAATACAATGTCCCTAACGGAATGTAAAGCATTATGCCTACAGAACTGCAGTTATATGGCATATGCAAATACTAATATCAGGGGCAAAGGAAATGGTTGTTTGCTTTGGTTTAATGACCTATTAGATATTAGAGCAGCCTCGAAGGGTGGTCAAGATATATTTGTGAGAATGGCTTCCTCTGAATTAGGTAACTACCTGAATACTTTATGCTTTTTACATGCTTGATTCAAATAATTATAATAGAAGTTATATTAACGTTATATAATTAGTGCATCAAGTTTTCATGAATTACATATGCTTGTATGATTATTGCATCAGGAATAGTTGTTAGAGCATCCGTTAGTATGATTAATGCATATGTCTTAAAACAATAAGGCATATGTATGGAATATGGTATTGAAATAATAAGGCATATGTATGGAATAATAAAGTACATATGTTTGACGTATTTAATGCATCTGTATGGAATATTGATTGAAATAATAAGGCATCTTTATGGAATAATTTAGTGCATCCATTTAACGTACTTTAGTGCATCATTAAAAGTTCTTTAAAACTTTGTTATTTGTTCTCCAAAAGGGTTCTGGCCATCTCCTCAAGTTTTCTTCTGCTGTATTTTAACCCTTTAGCATAGACAAATGAAAATGCATTTTCACATAATCTAATTGTAAGATTGACTAATTTTATGAACTTATTTAAGGCTGAACCTGAATCCAATGAAGTATATCAACAAATAAATTTATTTCTTGACCGAGATGTGAGCATACATGATCACTCAAATGAACAATGATTTTTCTTTGTTAGAGTGCACACTCCCCACAATTTGGTCTCTTATTCTTATGTTTTTTGATGAATCAGCAAAATGAGGTAACAAGTCCAGATCCTCCACTTCCTGAACCTCCGAGTTGAACTTTCCACTCATTCTGCAAGACACTTACTGCATCTAACACAAGCACACATGGTGGATTTTCTGTTTTTCGTAGGCATGCAGATGACTGTTTGCCTCCAATAGTAAGTTTTAGCTATATCCTTGCCTTTTTTTATGTTGTTCATAGGCTTTTTTGCCCTATCGTATTTCTTATCAGAATGATACTAACTATGATTTTTGTGGCTAGGATATGTCCCAGCAACCGCCCTTGCAAGAACTGATTGCTAGTGATCTTCATGGCAATGATGGCATTTTTGTCATATATTTCGAGGTTATACTTTTCTGACTTGATCTGATTAATACATCGTATATATGCATTGGCCTGAAAATATATGCACTCTTTGTATGTGACACGCGCGAGTTTCATTTTAAAGTTAAAACCAGCTGTAAGAGCCCTAATGGTCGTTGCGTCATTAAACATGCATCAATAGCAAAATACTTGTGCATCTCGAGATAGATTAAGTCATCTGTTTGTTTGATTAAGGTGTCAGCAATTAATTTTGTGGTATGGTTAGTGCATCAATGAAAACATTAGGGCATCATGATCCAAAATTAAGGCATCGAGAGTGTATGGTTAGTGCATCGATTAACAAATTTAGGGCATCAATTAACATATTAGGGCATCTATGAGTATGATTAGTGCATCGAATAAGCAGATATTAGTGCACCCATTTGCGTATTTAGAGCATCTGTTTGGACATATTAGCGTAGAGATCTTAATGTATGCAAGTAATTATTTTTCTTTTGTAACCCTGGTGTCTGACTAAATGAATTGGTCTAAGGTTTAGCATTAGTGATAACTTTTTTATCTGAATTTGCTCAAGCTTTGCATAGCTGCCATTAGCGCAATAGACTTATTGTAGGGGCCTTGTTAAACCAATAATACTAGTGAACACTACATTGTCAATCTCTATATAAGATGTGGAATACGTATCTGAACTTTATGTTTAAAACCTTCAAAGTAGTATTTCGAGAAAAAGCGTGAATGCTAGATACTTAAAGGGAAGTTTAAAATTAGTTTGTGGGTTTCTAGTTATTTAGACGTTAGTGATAGGACCGACACAAATACAAAACGATAATACCCTTTACAATATTATCCAGGCCTAACATTTAGTTCTTTACTATTGACGTGAAGGATGAAGAGGCAACAAGAGAGTCAAGAGATACAAAACAAGAACGTTATGCAGAAATACGCAAGAGAAAGGCTGAGGAACACGAAGCAAAAGAGCATATGCTGGTTGGTCTATACTATCTACTCTTGTATATATTCTCAGTTCTCACGATTGCTTAATTGTTTATGCAATACATTATATAAATAAAATTTGAGCTGGTTATGTAGGAAGAAGAAGCATCATCTCGAAAGGCCAAGGAGGAGGAAGTTGCGGCATTAGAGTTTGACAGGTGGAAGGGAGAACTTTCACTAGATGCTGAAGGTACTACAGAAAATGAAGTTCAAGAAGGAACCCAGGGTTTACTTTATGATTTTGTGGAATACATCAAGGTATATCTTTGGTCCTTTATTTGTTGCAAGTATCTGGTCTTGGATGTGGTTACCTCTAGCAGTAGAATAAAGGAGTCATTAACTATATGAATGCAGTTTCTCTCCATACGGAATATGAGTTAGTGTATTTAAATACAGTTTTAGAATCTAAATTAAGGGCCTTTTTGTTTTCTATCATCTTTGAGTGTATTCTGGATAAGCAGGTAACTTATGTATGTCTGAAGTAAGAATAAATGAAAAACGTTGTTTGTTCCTGGTCACGAATGAGCTGATCAGATGTCTGGAAGTTCTTTGTTTTTCAAAAAATTTCCTAGGTTAGATTTTAAATTGTTTTAGAATAATGTATCGTTTCATTATTACCTAAGTATGCTCCAAGTGCTACCTAGACACAGATGCTTCGCCTTGATACTAAAACGTATAATGAGGCATAGGTTTAGTACTTTAGTTTGCATTTTTGGTATTTCGTTGACTGTTGATTTGTTCATTTTGGTTAATGTTAGTTATCTAATATGTAGGTGCCGTAAGCTGCTAGTAAGAAAACGGCTTCTGAGATACCTACTCCTGAGTTTCTGATTGTGAAACGTATGAACGAGATTATTATGCCACTTTTAATCAACCGCGCCTTATATACGCAGCAAAGGGAGGTATGCTAATAATCGACTATTGATTTAGAACGTCGTTAATTGATATATGATATAAGCTTTATGTATTATTATGAGATATTTATATATAAGCTTTATGTATTATTATGAGATATTTATATATTATGCTGAGTCGAGAAAAGGATTTAGTACTGGTTGTGGTCACTGACTTCTTTGCACTAACTTGCTAAGGCAAAGGATTTGGTTATTAAGGATGTTGAGCGTGGTGATATCGAGTTTATTAGCAAGACTATTGAATTGCTTGCCTATTGTGAACATTGAGCATTTCTGCACTGAAAAACTTGGGTTTGCGGATATGATATAAGAGGTATCATCTAGAGATGGGAAGATTGTGAAGATTACTGGGATTAAGGATATGATGGGTAGAACAACAAATGTGCTTGTTCGTGGGTTAAATTGATGAGGCAGAAAGGAGTTTGCTTGATGATTTATGTGTGGTGAGGTGTCTAGTGAACAAAACGTTTTTGATTGCAGGTGGTGGTGTCCACCCGATGTGTTTTATAATGATCATGTAAACGCTTTTGTAGTTTTGGCTTGATATTTTTTTATTACTTTATATAACTTTGATGGTCAATAGTGATGATTGAAATCTATCAGCTCTTCGGGGCTCTTATGCTATGTATGTTGAATTCTGTTTTGTAAAATTAGTCATTGTGTAATAAGTTTCTCATTTTCTGGACTTTTATTTAGCTATTTTTTTATAATTCATTTTAAATTTGTAATTACAATTAAAACTTAGTACAGACATGTAGAATATATACATGTTAGACTTTTATATAAACAAATAGATCCAAAAGAAAGAAAAAGAGGGAAGAATTTACAAAATTTACCCTTAAAAAATAAAGAAAGTAACAAATAGGTCTCTTGAGTTGGGAGGAAAAAAAGGAAGGGGAAAGGAGGAGATCCAATGGTGGAGATTGCTTCTCTCACTTTTCTCTTGAGATCTATTTTTCTAATGAACCAATTTCTCTCTCTCTATATATATATATATATATAGGGGAGAGTTAACGTGAGATCAAACTTAAAGTTCTAAAAATAAGATCAAGTCTAAAAAATCACTAAAACATTTATAAATAACAATTTTAGCAATCATACACATAAAAATAATATTTTAATACAAATTAACATTTAGCAACTAATAACCAAATGATACATGAGTTTGGATTAGTGATACACCTGATACACATTACACTAATAAATATTCGAAAATCGATACACATACAAAAACTTGATACATTACACTTCTAATCAAAGTGTATCACCTAGGTTTCAGTAAATTTTAAAAGAAATTTATCGAAACTTTAACAATTTTAGTTGTAGTTAATAAAACATTTATTTTATTGTAAGGAGAGTGTCGATTGTCAAATTTTAGTTGGATCTCACTTTAACAACTTTAAGCTTGATCTTATTTGATCTAGATTCTATATATATATATATATATATATATATATATATATATATATATATATATATATATATATAGAGTTAGGATCAAATAAGAAGAAATAAGAAGAACTATAACCGCAACCGAGATGCACCGACCTAGATTAGATGCATCCCTATAATCTTAGATGCATTATAACGCACTATAGTATGTTTTCTAGCTTTTAATCGGATGCATATACGTATATTAGATGCATTTCATGATTTCTCTTATTTTTATTCCTCTCAAGACGCGTCAAATCATGAAAATCAATTTGCACCATCTATATATCAAATTAACTTTTGAAACTTAAGATGTTGTATCTATATGAATAGAAATGTATCTAATGCAAGTCGTTACATCTCAAATGCGTGGTTTTGGTCACTTCTCACCACTTCTTATTTTAATTTACTTCTCTTTGGATCCCTACTATATATATATATATATATATATATATATATATATATATATATATATATATATATATATATATGGGAGGGTTAATGTGAGATCAAACTTAAAGTTCTAAAAATAAGATCAAGTCTAAAAATCACTAAAACATTTATAAATAACAATTTTAGCAATAATATACAAAAAATAATATTTTAATACAAATTAACATTTTGAAACTAATAACCAAATGATACATGAGTTTGGATTAGGGATACACTGATACACATTACACTAATAAATACTATAAAACACGATACACATTACACTTCTAATCAAAGTGTATCACTTAGGTTTCAGAATTTTAAAAGAAATCTATCGAAACTTTAACAATTTTCGTTGTAGCTAATAAAAAATTATTTTTGTTGTAAGGAGAGTGTCACTTTTCAAATTTTATTATGATCTCATTTTAACAACTTTAAGTTTGATCTTATTTGATCTAGATTCTATATATATATATATATATATATATATATATATATATATATATATATATATATATATATATAAACTTTTAATAAATATAATATATTTTACAGAATTAAAAACATTTCGCCAAATTTTTTAGTCCCGCGAAACAAATATGTTTTTTTGGTTATTTAAAAACTTTATAAATCAGTATGCATTTATTAAAACAATTTAAAAACTTAAAAAAAAAATATTCATGAATTAATTATCAAAAAATTATTTGCGTTAAAATTATATGTTAGTGAAAAATTAATTTTAAAAGAATTTACAAAATTAATTTACATTATTGAATATGTTTTTTTGGCATTTAAAAACTTTATAAATCAATAGCATTTATCAAAAACAATTTAAAAACATAAAAAAAATTAAAATACTTATATATGAAATAATTTTTAAAATATTTATTTGCTTTAAAATTATATGTTAGTGTATCATGAAGAACCAACCACAATGTCAGCAACATCAACAATTCATTCCAACTATTTGGGCTTGAATTCATCAAACTTGTCAGGATATTTTCCCTTTACATATTTCTCAACACATTTTATGTAGGAGAAATCTTCTTCGCGGCAAACACGATCACAATCAACAAGCAACATCAACACGATCTTTATAAACAGGTTTTTGTCAAGTTGATAAATTCAAGAGATGAGCAACATCAACAATTCATTTCAACAATTAACAAACGCGAAGACAAACCTTTTATTTAAAATAGGCAAGAGTTCTCAAACACATACATTTCATACAGACTCAAACGAAACAACTCGACAAGTAAACGAAACAACTCGACAATCAAACGAAACAACACGACAAAGACCACAACAAATATCGCTCATTCATTTTTTGTTGCTACTTCCCTTTGCTAGAACTCGCACCACCATTCTTCTCCCTTTGCTTGAGGAAAGGTTCAAACAAATCATCAACAGCTTGTTATCTTCGCTCCCGTTTCATCGACTAACTTGTTTCCTTATTAGATTCTTTCAACATCAATCAGTAGTATGGCTTTCTCCTCAATCAGTTCAGAATCTTATCTCTCACCCACGGCTCACAATTCTTATAAGAACCATATTCCTCGATAATTTCATCACCATATGTATTAAGAACTTCATCAAAGAGTGTTATGTTGTCTAAAACCTTTAACCACTCCTCTTCTGGCGTGTAACGAGTAATTTTTATGTGTGTTTTGTGGGAATTAACGATTGGGTTAGGTGTGTTTTACCGAATTGAGGATAAGAGAGTATATAATGTGTTTGTGAGGATAAGAGCAAATATGTTAGCTGTTATATATGGTAAAATAATAGAGTTTTTGGTGGGAAAGTTATGGTGGGAAATTTTGGTGGGAAAGTTTTGGCGGGAAAGTTTTGGCCGAAAGTTTTTCTTCAACTTTTTTACTCTAATCCGAACCCTGTGGTTTTTCTTCAAATTTTAGACATGTGTGTTTTATGGAATGGTATCTGATTTGTCGAATGGTAGCGTGGATTTATGTTGACTTTATAACTTTGAGACATGTTAGCTTTATAAGTTTGTAAACCGCAAATCCGAGATGCACCGACCTAGATTAGATGCATCCCTATAATCTTAGATGCATTATAACGCACCATAGTATGTTTTCTAGCTTTTAATCGGATGCATATACGTATATTAGATGCATTTCATGATTTCTCTTATTTTTTATTCCTCTGCACGTGCCGAAATCATGAAAATCAATTTGCACCATCTATATATCAAATTAACTTTTGAAACTTAAGATGTTGTATCTATATGAATAGAAATGTATCTAATGCAAGTCGTTACATCTCAAATGCGTGGTTTTGGTCACTTCTCACCACTTCTTACTTTTAATATTATATATATATATATATATATATATATATATATATATATATATATATATATATATATATATATATATATATATATATATATATATATATATATATATATATATATATATATATATATATATATATATATATAAGGCGTTAATAAGATCAAAGTTCTAAAAATAAGATCAAAAATCACTAAAACATTTATAAATAACAATTTTAGCAATAATATACAAAAAAATAATATTTTAATACAAATTAACATTTTTGAAACTAATAACCAAATGATACATGAGTTTGGATTAGGGATACACCTGATACACATTACACTAATAAATACTATAAAACCTGATACACATTACACTTCTAATCAAAGTGTATCACTTAGGTTTCGTAAATTTTAAAAAGAAATCTATCGAAACTTTAACAATTTTCGTTGTAGCTAATAAAAAAATTATTTTTGTTGTAAGGAGAGTGTCACTTTTCAAATTTTATTATGATCTCATTTTAACAACTTTAAGTTTGATTTTATTTGATCTAGATTCTATATATATATATATATATATATATATATATATATATATATATATATATATATATATATAACTTTTAATAAATATAATATATTTTTACAGAATTAAAACATTTCGCAAATTTTTAGTCCCTTGAAACAAATATGTTTTTGGTTATTTAAAACTTTATAAATCAGTATGCATTTATTAAAACAATTTAAAAACTTTAAAAAAATATTCATGAATTAATTATCAAAAAATTATTTGCGTTAAAATTATATGTTAGTGAAAAATTAATTTTAAAAGAATTTACAAAATTAATTTACATTATTGAATATGTTTTTTTGGCATTTAAAAACTTTATAAATCAATAGCATTTATCAAAAACAATTTAAAAACATAAAAAAAAAATTAAAAATACTTATATATGAAATAATTTTTAAAATATTTATTTGCTTTAAAATCATATGTTAGTGTATCATGAAGAACCAACCACAATGTCAGCAACATCAACAATTCATTCCAACTATTTGGGCTTGAATTCATCAAACTTGTCAGGATATTTTCCCTTTACATATTTCTCAACACATTTTATGTAGGAGAAATCTTCTTCGCGGCAAACACGATCACAATCAACAAGCAACATCAGCACGATCTTTATAAACAGGTTTTTGTCAAGTTGATAAATTCAAGAGATGGGCAACATCAACAATTCATTTCAACAATTAACAAACGCGAAGACAAACCTTTTATTTAAAATAGGCAAGAGTTCTCAAACACATACATTTCATACAGACTCAAACGAAACAACTCGACAAGTAAACGAAACAACTCGACAATCAAACGAAACAACACGACAAAGACCACAACAAATATCGCTCATTCATTTTTTGTTGCTACTTCCCCCTTTGCTAGAACCTGCACCACCATTCTTCTCCCTTTGCTTGAGGAAAGGTTCAAACAAATCATCAACAGTTGTTATCTTCGTTCCCGTTTCATCGACTAACTTGTTTCCCTTATTAGATTCTTTCAACATCAATCTGTAGTATGGCTTTCTCCTCAATCAGTTCAGAATCTTATCTCTCATCCACGGCTCACAATTCTTATAAGAACCATATTCCTCGATAATTTCATCACCATATGTATTAAGAACTTCATCAAAGAGTGTTATGTTGTCTAAAACCTTTAACCACTCCTCTTCTGGCGTGTAACGAGTAATTTTTATGTGTGTTTTGTGGGAATTAACGATTGGGTTAGGTGTGTTTTACCGAATTGAGGATAAGAGAGTATATAATGTGTTTGTGAGGATAAGAGCAAATATGTTAGCTGTTATATATGGTAAAATAATAGAGTTTTTGGTGGGAAAGTTATGGTGGGAAATTTTGGTGGGAAAGTTTTGGCGGGAAAGTTTTGGCCGGAAGTTTTTCTTCAACTTTTTTACTCTAATCCGAACCCTGTGGTTTTTATTCAAATTTTAGACATGTGTGTTTTATGGAATGGTATCTGATTTGTCGAATGGTAGCGTGGATTTATGTTGACTTTATAACTTTGAGACATGTTAGCTTTATAAGTTTGTAACTTGTTAGTTTGAGACATATTAACTAGTAAATTTGTGACTTGTTAGTTTAAGAGTAGTTTAATTTGTATCGTATTTGTCGAATGGTATCGTGGATTTGTGGAATCGTATTTGATCCTTTTAGTAATTTGGTATTGTATCATATTGTCGAATTGATATTGTGGATTGTGATTGATTACAGGTTGTATTGGTTTTGATAGATTTTTTCCAAAAAAAAAATCCGGAAAAAAAATATGGAAAATATGCATGTTCTGCTGCATTTTTTTTTGCTCCCATGAATATTAGGGACGACAATGTCGTCCCTAAAGTACAAATAAGATGTCGTCCCATTTTTTTTACTGCCACGTGTATCGTCCCAAACTGCAATATATTTGACTTGAAAAAACACTTTGGGACGATAATCTCGTCCCATAATATTTTTAAATGTAGTCTCATTTTTTTTAAATGCATTTTGTTATTTATTTAAAAAAGAGTAAAGAAAGTAAAAAAAAAAATCATCTAAGGACGATTATCTCGTCCCTTTTTTCAAAAGATGTGTCGTCCCATTTTAATTTTTTCTCGTTGAATTTCTCGTGGGGCCCAGCTAGTAGTCGTCTCAAAGTTACAAAGGGATGTCGTACCAAAATTTTTTGGGTCAAACAAAAAGGGACTACCAATTTGGCACGAAATGTCGTGCCATATTTTCTTTGGGACGACATTCTTTGTAATTTTGGGACGAGAATATCATCTCAAACGTCTGGTTTTTTTGTAGTGTATTCCTCATTTACATCATAAAAATAAAGTTTGATTTATTTTTTAATTCTTTTCCAATATATTTGATGAGGTATCCCCTCCTCCGGATATTCCGGACGAGCTAAATCACCCTTAGTCAACATCTCTCGTAGAAGATTAGGAAACAACTACTCCACGCAAAAACGGTCTTTTGGAGAAGTTAGAATAACGAAGGTTATGTTGGGTCCGGAGGCAATGGCGAAGGAGGATAGTTACCCCTTCTTTTTTGAGTTTATTTTTTTTTACAAAATTGACACTTGAGTTTTTCAGCACATTTTTATAAATTATATGAAAATTTAATAGTTTAACGAAATTGAGCTTCAATTTTGACTTTTATTCGCCGGTTGACTTTGTCACATGTAAAACTGAGTAACCTGATTTGTCTAATTTTTTGTTAATCCCAGTTGAGCAAACGATCTAATATAGAAACTGACTTAGAACACAGACTTATTAAGTATCACGCGGAATTTAATACTTAATCTTAAGAAGAAGAACAATAAACATTCAACACCTCAATATTATTTATTAATACGAATACTCTTACAGTATTAGGGTTTTGCAACCTTGAAGTGTATCGACCTTAGATATAAAACTTACATATCTAATCTAACCTAGGACCTCCTTTTATAGGCTAAGGAGTCCTCTACATTATACAATACGTAACCTACAAAATAAATATCTTTTCCATATTTATCTAATACAAAATACTAAACCGACTATACAAGACTAGCAGTGGTTACAATATATTATCCGTGGTTACACAATACTACTAGCCGCGGTTTGTCTTCATCAGCGGTTCCAATCTATTGTCCGTGGTTATATCAACCTTGTCCGTAGTTCCAGCACTTAGAGTAATTCTTGATCCAAGGAACCAAAAACCCAACAATCCTCCCCTAAACTTGATACATTCCAACAGAATTCTCAAGTTTCCTTTAAGCTCAAAACATCTGAATTGGAGGATGTAGCCAAACACTTACTAGCCTTAAGATTATTCTCATACTTCAGCAACAAATTGTAAGCTTGACCATCATAGGGTAACAACATCTTGATACAACCAGGCTTTAACATCTGAGCAATAACTCCTGGATACTTATTCAGTTGAGGATAATCACCTTCTACAAGCATATGAATAACTTCTCTGAAAACAGTTAAAATATGAACTCCACAAGTTTGATATAAAAACCATCTTGTAACATGACCATTGTAGAGTCCTTTCCATTCAGGTTCATCATGAGTAGGTTCAAATAAAATCTTCAAATTATAATAAACCAGTCTCTCATGATAATCATTTGGATGTACTTCACCAAACTTATTCTTGTAAAGTATCCAAAGATTCATCAAATCATCTCTATCAAAATACTGAAGCATCTGTGAAAATTTATTATACTCATAAACTTCATTGTTGAGTCTTTGAATTTTCCAAACTCCTTCACTTCCAACTTTAAGCTTAAACTCATAAGAAATAATTTGATTAACATCTTCAACTACTTTCGGTCTTTTAAAATCGGATGTCTCAAGCTCGATTTTCTCTTTGTCTACTTTGAATCCACTCTTCTTCCTTTTTAGAATTCATTGGACAGAAATCATCATTATTAATTCTCATACATCTCATATAAAGCTCACGAATTCTTTCAAATGAACATTTATTAAGATTATCAGGAATATGTATGCCTGAATTCTTAATAATCTTCATCAGTACATTCCTCATCTGTGAAATTGAAGGAGGTTTCTTACTTATAACTTGCTTCCTTTCCTTACTTATCCTCCTTGCCCATTCACCTAAAAGTCTAGCTCTTTCCTCATCATCCAACAGTGCCCATTCTTGTGCAGTGTACTCATCATGTATTTGTTGAGAAGCTTGAAGATAGTTTTGTGATTCATACCATGTAGCTAACCATCTCTGACTAGCTTCCTCTTCTTCTTGCTTCCTTTTCTCCAACTCTGCTTGTTCATCAGCTAACATCTTTCTTACATACTCTTGATCATAAGCAACCTGTTCTTCTTTACTTTTAAACTTCATCTCTGGTTCTGCAATCCCTTTACCTTTACCAATATCTTGTTGAACCACTTTCTTCTTTAATGGATCACCAATAATCAAACTTTTACTTCTAGGTTTAGGTGCAGCAGATTCAAGAGATAAAACAGGTGCAATGATAGGTGTAGAAATAGATGAGGTTTTGCTTGTGATAGGTGTAGAAATAGATAAGGTTTTGCTTAGATTTATCAATGTACTTGCAGCTTCTTTCTCAACTTCTTTAGATTTAGGTGGTGATACAGAGAGGGTTGTGACAATAGTGGAAGTGGTTATGATAGCAGTGGGTATGATAGTAGTGGGTACAATTGCCATGTTTGAAACTGCATCAGTGATTACAAGAGTACTAACCGTGGTTGCAGACACACTATCAGTGGTTGTATCCTGTACTACTTCATCTTCTACAACAGTCTTCAAACTTTCAAGAACTGCCTCATTCCCATCTTTATCAGATACCAAAAATTCTTGATCTCCACTATCAACATCTTCTTCCATAGGTACATCAACAGCCTCCCCTAAATTCATGCCTTCACTCCTCCCTTGTTTGGATACTTCCTCCACATTCAGAGCTGGAGAGGAGTCCACCTTCTTTATCATCTTTCTCATAGTTCTCAAAACAACAATCCCAGGTCTTCTGACTTTCTCCAAAACCAACATCCTATGCTTCAGCTTGCGAATTTATTTACCCTGAAACACAGATAACCCTTGAAGACTTGAGATTGTTTCCCCCATTTTGGTACATTTAGCCGTCAATTCATTAAAGCGTTCAAGAATATCCTCCCCACTTCGACCTGTGTTAACTGGTCCGAGAGGTGGTTCATTGGAAAAGTCATCATGTACCAGCTTAGGATCCGTCAATTCAGTTTCATGTTCCAAACTATCCTCATCACTTCGAGTTTGTGTAACCCGCTCGAGAGGTGAATCCTTGATAAAGTAAACATAGCATCGACCTTGCCTCGATCGACTATGCACCCTTTAGTAGCCGATTGGCTAGGATTCTCCACTGTGTTAAGTTCCAAGGAACTCTCCACATTAGGAGTTGCCAAAGGTTGGGTCTTATTTATGTTTCCACTATCCCGACCAAAGATCTAAGCATGAATCGATGGTAGAAGCCCTTCCAATCATGTCACCTCCACTCCATGTGATGACCTCATGAACAACACCACTAACACCGACCGAGGTAGCTTGGTGCCCTCACCTCCTAGTCCATACAATTGGTTTAACAAGTGGTTTGGGTTTGACTAGAAGTAGGTTTAGTGTCACTAACAAAGGGTTCGAGGTGTACTAGCGGTGGGTTCAAATGTACTAGCAGTGGGTTCAGTGACTATAGGTTGGGATTCAAGACCTTCATCAAACTCAGGATCAGTAGGCAAAGTAAGCATATGGGGAAACAAAGGAACACCTCTAATTTGTACATTTGGCTTCTGATTCCTCATATGTGCAAAAACTTTAGGAAGCATATGATGTACTTCATACTCTCTAGAATGCTCAACAGGTTCATTGATTTGGCTTTCCTCAATAAGTTGAACAAACCTAGGATACAAATAGTATTTACCCTTCTTCCTAATGTTTTGTACTAACCCCTCATAAATCATCCTAGACCAATTAAACTTTCTTCCATCAGACAAACAAATAACAACAGTAGCAATTTTGGAAGGAAAGTCATTAAACCCAGTGGTCTTATTACTCATACACATCAACAAGGTATGAATAAAAACTTCCATTGTGTTGAAAACAAACTCTTAAAAAATTGTACCTTATCACCCCCGTGTATATCCTAACTTGTCTAAACCAACTACAATCTCGATGATTCGAAGATTATCAATACCATCAGTATCATCAAACTTTAAAACCCTCCTAATGATCTCCTCATCAAAGGAAATAGCATTCTCATCCACAACAGTGCTAAACACTTCTATGCCATCAACCTCTTCAAGCTTAGCATTCCTCCAGAACTGATGTATGTAGGCTTTAAGAATGGTTGGTGTGACAGTTAAGGCATAGTGAATAGGACTGTGAATAAGGAAATCAATAATTTGATGAAAACCTTCAGATCGATCGTTTTTGGTGAGATTAGCAACAAGGTTATGTGTGTTGGATTATTTTTCCGCCATTGTGATTAATGATTGGTATGATGTAGGTTTTGTGAATTATGCAATGAAAAGTGATTAGGGTTGATGTAGAGCGCCAAGTTGAAGTGTTTTGAAGATCAATTAAATGATCCATCCGTGATTTGGGGAGAGAAATATACTTTTGCCAAAGTTACCAAACAGCCCCTGTAGTATCCAAAATCAAGCAACAGTCTATCAGAGGTTTCAGAACTGCTATCCGCGGTTTGAAATACACCATCAGTGGATACATTGTTTCACTTCAACCAGATCCCAGAGATACAGCAAGCAAATCTGTGTCAAAATAAGAGAGATCTCACAAAAATATGAAGGATTACATAATCTTCCTTTTTTTTTTTTTTTTTTTTTTTAACACACGCAGCCTAAACACATCAGCAGCTCCAATGTACACTAATCCTTCATACCTGAAAAACACAAGCAAAGACCAAACACAGAGAAGAAAGTTATTGTTATCAGTGGTTAGAAAAAGCCAGAAGTGGTTCCAAATGACCTATCCGTGGGTTGGCAAAGGTAAGTCAATATGGTCAACTTCCAATTTTAATATTAGTCCAAAGCCCAATGAACTCATTAACTCCTCAACCACATTTAACCTGCCCCTCATTTACTTACATAAACCATATCTCTGCTTATAAAAAGAACCCAAATCACAAATAACGCACACACCAATTAAAACCTAAACCCTAATTTCTCCAAAATCCACAATCAACCACAATCACCATGTGAGTCATCAAGAGGATCAGATGATTCCACTGAGCGCCTTGATCCAACCTTCAATAGGTTGGTTAGAGAGAAAGCAAAGAGAGGACAACCTTCATCATCCCAACCCCAACCAAGACCACGAGCAAGAAATCCACCACTCCCAAAGGACAGAGAGGTGGTTCTTGGTCTTCCTGCACTAGGTTGTGGTGCTTCTTCACATATCGTAAAGGGGAAGGGAAAAAGGAAGATGGAGTGATGCTTTTTGGTGAAACCAGTAGATGAATGTGTGATATGACAATGTCCTTTGTTCTTCATCTACTGTATTCATCTTCATCATCTTCGTTTTCATCAATCCATCCTGCCCATTTTGATCCTTAGCTCGTCATACTGGTCATGCATATCATGGTCATGCATATCCAGCAGTTGAACTAGTCTTCATGTTGGAATAGATGATATGAGCTAGGATAGTAGTAGGAAATCATGTATAGAACTAGTCTTTTAATTTGCACTTGAAGTTTCATTGTAAGCTGTAAGCTGTAAGCTGCAAACTGTTTCTTTGAATGAATGAACAATTTAACTTCAAGACTTCTTTTGCTTCTATAATGAACTTTCTTTTATCTGCAAAATGGTTAGTGGGAACACAGAACAACAAACAGTGGTTTGAACAAAACTATCAGTGGTTAGAAACAAAAATATCAATACTAAGATTACATAATAACAGTCCAATACTTATACAAACTGGTACAAAACAATTTGAGAGTTTAGAGATTAATCATTCCAATACTAACAACAAGGTACTGAAACCTCCCCACATCAAAAGCTTTAGTGAGAAGATCAGCAACATTGAAATCAGTATGGATTTTTACCATTTGAATCAGCTTTTCTCATTACAATCTCTAATGAAATGACGCCTTATCTCAATATGTTTAGTTCTAGAATGTAAAACAGGAATTTTAATAATTCAAATTGTCTTGTTATTATCAATGTAAATCTTAGTATGCATAAAATTGTACCCAAAATCCAAAGAATTGATTACGAATCCAAAGAACTTGACACAAAGAACTAGCAGCAGCCACATATTCAACCGGTTGTAGAATTTGCCACAATAGTTTGCTTTTACACCGCCATGAAATTAGTCCGCTTCCCAAAACCGACATCCTCCTGTAGTAGACTTCCTATCCAAACTAGCACCAAGATAGTCACTATCATGTAGGCCACCAAATCAAAGGGAATCCTTAGAGTACCAAAGGCCCAATTTATGATGACCTTTAAGATATCTAAAGATCCTCTTACAAAGATTCATGTGTGAGGTATTTGGTGTAACTTGAAATCTTGCACACACATACCGAGAACATAATATCCGCCTAGATGCGGTGAGATACATCAAAGATCCAATCATGGACTGTATAACTTCAAATCAACTTTGGGACTTCCATCATCCGGTAGCGATGGTTTCGAGTCTCCATAGGTGTACTAGCACTCTTTACATCTTGAAACCCAAATTTCTTCAAAACATCTGCTACATATTTTTCTTGACTAATGAAGATACCATCATCCTTTGTTGAACTCAGAGCCCCAAAAGAAAGTGAGTTCTCCATAGAACTCATCCGAAACTTATCATGCATAAGTTTCTCAAAATCCTGCATAGCTCCTTGTTAGTTGAGCCAAAGATGATGTCATCTACATAGACTGAACCAATAAAATATCATCTTTGTGCTTCCTAATGAACAAAGTTTTATCAATCAACCCTCTTTAAACCCATTGTCCATCAAATAAGTAGCAGCACTCATACCATGCCCTAGGAGCTTGATGCAACCCATACATAGCCTTTCTCACCCTATAAACCTTGTCAGGATGATCAGGATCTTCAAAACCAGGAGGTTGACAAACATAAACCTCCTCATCAATTGTGCCATACAAAAATGCACTTTTAACATCCATCTGATACACCACAAAAGTCTTGAATGAAGCATATGCTAAAAATAATCTAATAGCCTCAATTCTTGCAACTGGAGCAAACACTTCATCATAATCCAAACCTTCAGTTTATGTGTATCCTTGAGCAACCAATCTTGATTTGTTCCTCACCACAATTCCTCTTTCATCCCTCTTGTTTCTGAAAACCCATTTAGTCCCAATTGCCCTCTTACCATTAGGAAGATCAACCAATGTCCAAACCTCTTGAAGCTTAAACTGTAAAAGCTCCTCTTGCATTGATTTAACCCATCCTTCTTCAGATAAAGCTTTTTCCAATCTCTTGGGCTCCTTTTGAGACAGAAAACAAGCAAACAGGCAATTTTGCAGATCTTTATGACTGTTTCTTTTGTGAAGTGATCTTGCAAAGAACCCATGTTCAGGAAAGGGTTCAGTGTTCTTAACCCTGCTTCTTGTTTGAACTGGAGTATTCAAGTTCCAAGTATTTGTTCCTTGGGATGAATCTTGTGAATCCTTGTGGTAGTGATTGGACTTTCATGAATGACAGTTTCCAAGTTGGATAAATCAGCATTGAAGAAATCATCCATGCCTTCATCATCAGTAGGAGTATCAATTTCTATCAAACCAGGCATGGTAGGATCATGTGGATACTCCTCATCATCAAATAATGGCTTTGCATGAGGTCCAAAGAATTAGTACTATCACCAGTACTTGTAGCCGGGGTTTCACTTGACCTATCAGTGGTAGAAGATGGCTTATCAGTGGTTTTAGTTGGCTTAGCAGTGCTTTCAGTTGGCTTAGCAGTGCTTTCAGTTGGCTTAGCAGTGCTTGCAGAATGCCTTTTCTTCTTTTCAATTTCTTCTACTGACACTGAGTTATCTTTCAACAACTCATCCTTATCTTGATGATTATCAACATTGCCTCCATTATTCATTACATCATCATCGGTGGGACCTTGCTTGTCAATGATGGAAGAGCAGAACCGACTTTCCACTTTTCAACCAAATAGAACTCCTTTGGAGAATCAGCTTCCTTAGAAGTTGTTTCAGCATCAGAATCCTTTTGTGTACCTGCATTAACATTAGTGGAAGTTCCTGCAATGATAGGCTCATAATTCATAGACTTGGTTATCATATCAATGTTAAACAGCCAGTCTGCTCCTTTGGTGTCAACACTAGGAGTCTTTTCATTGAATTGAACATGTAGGTTCTCTTCAACAATTCTAGTCCTCCTATTGTATACTCTAAAGGCTTTACTATTAGAAGAATAGCCTAAAAAGTATCCATCATCAGCTTTTTCTTGAAACTTGCCTAGGTAGTCTATAGTATTCAAGATAGTAACAGACACCCAAAAGGTTTTAGGAATGCAATCATTGGCTTCCTATCATGTAACTGACTCATAGGGGTCTTGTTATGAGGCTTCACTACCTTACTTCTATTCTCGCACATAACATGCGGTTCCTCGACTTCAAAAGGTAGTTGGTAACTTAGACTCGACAACATTGTCCTAGCGACCTCAATTAGTGTTTTATTTTTCCTTTCACCACACCATTTTGTTGTGGTGTTCTAGCAACACTAAACTGTCTCTCTATACCCTTAGCTACACATAAGCGATTCATCACATCATTCTTAAACTCGGTTCCATTATCACATCGATTACCTTGACCTTATGATTTACTAGATTTTCTATCTTAGTAATGAAACTCTTGAGAATCTCACTAGTCTCACTCTTATCACCAAAAAGTATACCCAAGAAAATCTACTATAATCATCGGTGATAACTAGACAATACGATTATGGTTCAAACTTTTAACAAAGGTATGTCCAAATAAGTCCATATGAAGCATAAGCAGTGGTTGTGTGGTGGTGTTCTGATTTTGGTCTTACAAGAAGCTCTATGTTGTTTTCCTTTTGACAGCCACACACAGTTCTTTACACTTAAAACCTTAGAAGGTAACCCTCTTACTAAGTTTCCTTTTACCGGTTTATTGATTGTTTTGTAATTGAGGTGACCTAGCCTTCTATGCCATAATATTGACTCATCTACGATGCTTTAGCAAACAAACATGTTAAGGACCTATTGGAAGTACATCTTTAAGATCAAAACAATATATGTTTTCCTTCCTAGGTACCCTAAGTTGTATAAACTTCTCATCGTGCATCTTAAACTCGTGGAGACAACACCACACACTCGGTTTCACCAAAAGTACCCGCTTTTTTATCACACATTTGAGAAACACTTGAATAAATTATACTTGAGTCCTCAGTACCGGATAGACTTTTTCAAAGTCTAAATTCCTGCTCGATTGTGCCTCGCCAAGTATCTTTCCTCCTTTGGATCATTGCCAAATGCCACATATCCTCCATCAAAAGCTTCAAAATCTTCCAGTTGCTCCCATCCCAAGTCATGTGCCCGAGCAACCACTATCAAAACTCCTTTATCTTTTAGCTCGACATGTAGATTGCCCCGCACATGTAATTAAACAAGTTAGTTCCTTTTGTGGACCCAAGCCACATCGACTTGGGTGCGCCTGCATCAAAATATTCAAATTTCTTTAGGTCCATTGATGCACAGTTGACATGATGTAAAACCTTGGTCTTAGGCTTCCATTGCCAACTTGTCGAGGCCTTACAAACATAAAATGATTTCCAACCACCGTGTCGGTTATCACCTTTGGAATTTTTAAAACTTCTTTTGAATCGGTGGTGATACTTTGCTTAATGATGGTTTGATTCGCTTAGCCGTGTTTACATTTTGCTTAGCGATGGTTGGAACCCATTTAGGTGCAGCGGTGACTATTGATTTTGTATTCCATTCCTCATCAACACTGCCCTAGGAATCATGTTACTGTTAGGATGAGGGTTTGTTTTCTTTGAAAAGTTTTGATGATTTACCCTCCTCCAATGATTCCAAACTTGTGGTTTGTTTTTATAACAATTTCTCTGTAAGTGCTCAAAACTACCACAGTTATAACAAGCTTTCTTGACACATTGAAACTCATCACCTAATCTATTAGAAATTAGGCCATTAAAGCTTCTCTGATTTCCCCTAGGTATATATCTTTTCATCTGTTCCCTATGTACTTCCTTGTACTCAACTACTTTCTTAGCAATTTGAGCTCCAAATCTAGGTACAAGGTTGGCTTGCTTAGAATCAACTTTCTTAACTTTCTCTATCTCTTCAGGCTTAGTTGATTCAGTTCTATCTTCCTCAGAATCTGATTCCCAATCTTCAATTGTGGGAGCATCTGATGACTTATCAGAACCTATCTTAGGTGATTCAGTCTTGTTAGTCTCACCTACAGGTTTATTGAAACTAAATTCACTGCTAAATGAAAGCTCTTTTGCAGGTGGTGCATGTTTCATAAGAGATGGTGGTGGCATATCATTGTAACCTAGCCCAGTACCATCCTTGAACAATTTTTGACCTATTGGTTTATTTACTAGATCAGAAGCATATTGTGTTTTAGTAACCCTAACAACATGTTTTTCTTTTTCTTCTAGGGTCTTTTGTTTTACACTCTCTGCCTCTGCTAGTTTATCTTTAAACATCTTAATCTCTCTATCCTTAAGATCAATTTCACTACCTAGTATATTAATTTTATCAACATACTCAAACTCATATTTGATACAGAATTTAAGCTTTTCTTCTACACTTTCTAGACCAACTCTATAACCTAGGTTGTCCATAGACAGTCTTTCTACTTCTTTTCTTAAACTCTCAGTGATAGCTTTTTGAGATTCTAAGTTATCATAACATGACTTAAAAGAACAAGTAGAATCATTAGATACCTCAGAATCTGAACCAGAAGATGAAGCATAGGCCATTAGAGCAAAGTTATGCACTTTTGAAGCTTCACTAGCAAGAAAAGCTGCATTGGGACATTCTTCAATCTGATCACTCCAATCATAATCACCAATCCCATCTTGAGCAACCAAAGTCAAGAAAGCAGCTCTTACGTGGTCTTCTTAGTGCATTCAATTCTCTTAGGAGCTCGACATTCCCTAGCAAAGTGACCTTTCTTCTTGCAGTTAAAGCATTCCATCTTGCTTTTGTCGAATCCAGCTCTCCTTTGACCATCATACTTAACCTGTCTTCCAGTCCTCAGAAACTTCCTTGCTTGAAGAGTCAACATTGCCATTTGCCATTGAAGATTAATCTCCTCAAGATCATCAGGATCAATTTGATCTAGATCTTGATTTAAAACTGTAACACTGGTAGTTAAATCAGCCAGAAAAGCACAAATTGCACCATCACTGACATTATCACTAACAGTGGTATTGTTTGCAATAGTCGTGGTTACTCCATAGGCAGCAGTGGATACATCATGTGAACAGTTGTGATTAGTTGAAACAAAAGCAAGGTTTTGATTAGCAGAAGATGCACCAGCAATGTTATTCTCAGACTCATAAACTTTCAAGTTGTTGTAGAGATTGTCCAGAGTCATCTTATCAAAGTCCACCTTATTTCTCCACACAATAGTATGAACGGCCCATTCAGGAGATAAACTTCTAATGAACTTCAAATTTATATCTTCTTGAATAACATTGTAGTCCACCGACTTCAATTGGGCGATAAGTTTTGAAGCTGTTATAAGTGCCATCAAGTTTTCTCCACTAAGAGCAGTGAAGTTTTCAAGCTGATGCTTGAGCATATTCTTCCTTAATTTCTTAGTAGCTTCATTACCAGCAAACCTTGTCTCAAGAGCATCCAGTAACTCTTTAGCAGACTCATATCTTTCAAAGTCCAAAGCATACTCATTAGGCATTCCCATAGAAAGAATACTATGAGCTTTAATCTCCAGTTTTCTTCTAGCCTTGTCAACTTCACTAACAATTTCTATCGCCTTACCATCAGCACCCATCTTAGGAAGAGTATCCCCTTTTTCAACTACATCCCAGATGGCATAGTCAATCATACGAATGTATTGCCTCATTCGCATTCTCCAGATTTGATACTCACCATGCTTGAGCATGGGTACCTTCGATGCATTCACCATGTGAGTTTCGTCAGACATCTTAGCTTTCTTTGAATAGAACTTAAAAGAACTTCTTCTTGGTTACAGTTTCTAGATCACAAGCTCTGATACCACTTGTTGATCGCAAACGATCTAATATAGAAACTGACTTAGAACACAGACTTATTAAGTATCACACGGAATTTAATACTTAATCTTAAGAAGAAGAACAATAAACATTCAACACCTCAATATTATTTATTAATACGAATACTCTTACAGTATTAGGGTTTTGCAACCTTGAAGTGTATCGACCTTAGATATAAAACTTACATATCTAATCTAACCTAGGACCTCCTTTTATAGGCTAAGGAGTCCTCTACATTATACAATATCGTAACCTACAAGATAAATATCTTTCCATATTTATCTAATACAAAATACTAAACCGACTATACAAGACTAGCGATGGTTACAATATATTATCCGTGGTTACACAATAATACTAGCCGCGGTTTGTCTTCATCGGTGTTCCAATCTCTCGTCCGTGGTTATATCAACCTTGTCCGTAGTTCCAGCACTTAGAGTAATTCTTGATCCAAGGAACCAAAAACCCAACATTTTTTCAATATGACTGTTTTGTCAAAATTGCTCCAAAATGATGTAATTCTTATATTATATAAAAGATTACAAACTTACATAACAAATATATTATAAAGGAAAATAATACAATGGAAAAACTTACGACAACAATGTGGAAAACTAAGAGGGGGGGTTGAATAGTTTTGCCGATTTTAAGTTAGTTTCTAAAAACTTTAGATTCGATGTTATGTGAAATCGTATGGATGAAGATAAAGTATAGATCTAAGAGCAATGAAAGTAAATAAAGTAAAGCAAATGATAGAAATGACACAACCGATTTATAGTGGTTCGGCTACCAGGACACCTTCCTTGCCCTACTCCACTCCCCGAGTCACCTACTCGAGAGTTCAAGCACTATGTCAACAAACTCCTTCAACTTGGCGGAGAAGCCTTCACAACTTTGCTTACACCTTTTCCGGTACAAAGCTAAATACCGAGTCCGTAACACGGAGGACCAAACCAACACGACTATTACACAACAACTATGTGAAATATCAAATACAAGATCTTTGCTACTGAAATCTTGTGGAGGAACAAATTAATCAAGGACCCCTTGCTTGGATGACTTGTAGTAAGCTCGTGATCTCGCCTTAGAGAAGGACCTATATGAATCACAATAGAAGAAAGAAGAACAACTCTCTAGATCAATTGATCTTTTGTTAGAAGAGAGTAAGAGTATATGACAGAGTTAGTAAGAAGAGGGGTGAAGAAAAATGAAGAAATGGTTCTCTATTTATAGGCAAAAACATGCCACTGTTCCCCGGATCCCACGGATCCCTCCCTTAAGGGATCCGTCTAGTGTAATCTCAGGGATCCGTGGGACGCTCCTCTTTGCCCATGGGTTTTTTGGTTATGGGTCATGGGTCATGGGTTATGGGTTGGTCCATGGGTATTTCATTAGATACAATGTACCTAATAGATGCAATGCATCTATTCAAATAGATATGGGTCAATACCATGGGTTATGGATATGCTCCATGGGTTGAGATTTTTACCCATCCTAATAAACTATTACAACAAATGATTTATTACAACAATTTGTATTAGATGACTATATGTAAACGCTTTACAAAAATAACATGTATCCTTATAATTTTACTTATGATAACATTATATTTGTTATCAACAAAACACAAAGAGATCGCTAAATATTAATAAACGTTTTTACGGTTTATTTGTATTAACAATCTCCCCCTTTTTGTTGATGACAAAACATAATATTATGATGAGTAAAACTTAAGATTAGATGTATGTTTTGAAAGCCTAAGTTTTACTTCTTCTCCCCCTTTTTGTCGAAACAAAAAGTTTACCCAACGAAGAAATAAAATGTGGAAAAATAGTCCACGTATCGCTTACTCCCCCTTGACGGTAGCTCCCCTTAGTTTGGGGCGTCAAGTGAGAAAAATTAAAAAAAAATCCTACAAAGAAAGGGTTAGTGGTAACATGCATAAATAATCTTGTGATTGACGAGAATCAAGATTGGGAGCCAAGGTATGTAAACAAGGCCTTGTAATAAAACAACAAAATGTAGTGGTATTTATGCCACATACAAGCATGTAAAAGTAAGAACAAGACTTGTTCTTAAAAATGACTCAAAAGAAAAAATACTAAAAAAAAAAAAATAATAATTCCTTCCATGCTTGCATAAGGTTATGGATGGAGGTTTTGATGAGTAATGATATTGATGCGATCAAGAATGAGGTTAAGTATGACTCGCATTTCTTCCCTAATTTCTATTGCAATATCCCTAGTGGATTGGAAATGTTCACAATGTCAGTGATGTGGGTAATGAGTGCGGAAGTTTTCCGAACGACTTTGATTTGTGAGATGCGAAAGTTGTGGTGGAAAAGATGGAAAAAGCGGATCAAAGTCCGGAATGTTTGGAAGTGTTGGTGGAAAAGAACCTAGATGTTCTTGTAACAAAATGGGAGCTAAGGGTAGTGATGTTTCAAGGTCTTTGAAAATTGTGTTTGGAGAAGTGTGAGGTGTCAAAAAGACTGTTTCTTTTTGTTTTGGTTGTTGAGATCTTGTTGGAGTCTTAAGAAGTTCCAAACGAGTGACCTTAGGTGGTAAGTTGATGGGTGATGAAGTTGGTGTACTTGTTGGTGATGAAGGAGGTGCTATAATGGAAGCATTTTGTTGTGAGATAGTGGTTGGTGATGATACATTCGATGATGGTTTTGCTAAACAACAAGGCCGGATGCTAATCCGTGCGGATTTCGTAGATTTTGATTGTGGTATTTTGGAAGGTGGGAGGACAAAATTTTGGAATTCTTGTAAGGGATTGTTTGCACTAGGTGATTATCTAAGTTGGAGGATCTTTTGGATGACATGGTGGTGTTTGTTTGTGAAGATGAGATGAATATGCAAGCATTTTGGGAATCCTATTTATAGAAAAATAATGCATTGTAATGAATGCTTAACCCAAAATGTGGATTAAAATCTAATGATTAGATATGAATTTAAGGCATGTGATCATGAGAACACAAGCATTAAAGAACATACTCCAAAAAATAAAAATAAATGATGAAAAATATTGAAGTTTTCATCCAAAGTGAGAAAAATAGAAGATAAAACTAGCTTGTCTCACGGATCCCACGGATCCTTCCTCGAGGGATCCGTCCAAGCATTAAGGCTGGGATCCGTGGTCTTGGTGAATCGAGCTGACTCAAAATTTTCCTTTTGGAAACATTTGTGCCTAGTGTGTACCTATAGGCAAACCATTTGGAGTTGCGGTTATCTCGACTCCTAAAAAGAAAAGAAAAATAAACTAGAAGTGAAAAAGCACACTATTATGTAAGATAACCCAAGTGCTCCTAATTCATTGTTGCTTAAATGAATGTACCCGAAAACACATATTAGTTATGTGTCCTCTTTAGCATTCAAAAGACATGAGATGCAATGAAAACGGGTTTTTACTTTCTATTAATAATGAAAAAGCGATTTGTCCTAGACGTGAGAAATAGCTTTTGTGAAAGTGATACGGGAAGAGGTATCATTTTAGAAAACATTTTGAAAAGAGGTTTCTATGTGGGAATAAATCGTTTATTCTTAAAAAAAAATGTGTATGCAATTACGTGTTTGCAAAATGTACTTATCTTGAAAAATAAAGAATATGAGTTATAAGTAAAGACTTATCTTGGGTTTTGAAAATTCCGGTATAGCTTGTGCGTGAAATAGAGATCCTAGACTCAGAAAGAAGAAGGCTAGTGTTTACATACCTTGTAGAGTTTAAAAGCAAATTACGACGATTGTTCCATGAGACCAAGACCAAGACGAAGTAGGTTGAATTGTTCCCGTTTCAACGGTTTGGTGAGGACGTCGGCTATGTTGTCTTCGGACGCTACCTTCTCAATAGAGATGTTCCCCTTTTGAACATTGTCTCTTAAGAAGTGATGACGAATCTCTATATGATTTGTGCGATAATGCAATACCGGATTCTTGCTTAAATCGATGGCACCTTTGTTTTCACATAGAATGGCTATGTCACTTAGATGAATGTCGTAGTCAACTAACGCTTGTTTCATCCATAGTGCTTGTTGGCATGCTTTTCCATGAGACATATTAAACCGGTTGTTGATATTGCTAATGCCGTTTGTTTCTTTGATAACCAAGATGTTAAACAACATCCCATAAAAGTACATACCCCACTTGTACTTTTTGGTCAACATAATCACCGCATGGTCGAATATGCATATCTGATTGTTTTACTCCCATACCCTTAGGATACCATAATCCTAATTGAGTCGTACCCTTAATGTATCTAAATATCCTTTTGACGGCTTCTAGATGTGATGTTTTAGGATCTTCTTGAAACCTAGCACATAGACAAACACTAAACATGATATCCGGCCTACTAGCCGTGAGGTAGAGTAGACTACCAATCATGCCACGATATTTTATGTTATCAACAAATTTTCTGTCTTCATCTTTTGTGAGTTTGGTGTCGAATGACATTGGTGTCCTAATTGGTTTTGACTCTTCTAAACCGAATTTCTTTAACATCTCCTTTATGTATTTAGATTAATTAAAGAAGATACCATCTTCTACTTGTTTGATTTGTAGACCAAGAAAGAAACTAAGTTCTCCCATCATACTCATCTCGAACTCGTCATGCATGATTTTAGAGAAATCATCACACATGTCTTGACAAGTAGATCCGAATATAATATCACCTACATATATTTGAACAATGATTATATGTGACTCCTTTTTCTTAGTAAAGAGTGTGTTATCAACTAACCCCATGGTGTAGTTGTGTTTGATTAAGAATGACTTGAGTCTATCATACCAAGCTTTTGGAGCTTGTTTGAGACCGTAAAGGGCTTTCTTTAGCTTATATACATGTTTAGGTTTTTCAAAATCGATGAAGCCCGGAGGTTGAGCTACATATACTTCTTCATTAATAAAACAATTTAGAAAAGCACTTTTGACATCCATTTGATAAAGCTTAAGATCATTCGCACAAGCATAAGCAAGAAGTATTCTTATAGACTCTAATCTAGCCACGGGGGCATAGGTCTCATCAAAGTCAATTCCTTCTTGTTGATTATACCCTTGGGCAACGAGTCTAGCTTTGTTTCTAGACACTATACCGTTTGCATCTATTTTTTTTATATATATACCCATTTGGTTCCTATGATGGTTTGATTACTAGGTGGAGGGACGAGTGTCTAAACATCATTAGAGACAAATTGATTTAACTCTTCTTGCATAGCCATTACCCAACTTTCATCTTTTATGGCTTCTTGTGTATTCTTAGGTTCTAGGTTGAGACAAAAAAAAAATAATCTACTTTGGTTTTCGACTTGAGATCTTAAGGTTCTTTCGTTTAACTTTCCTATGACCTTATCTACGGGGTGATCTTTAGACTCTTTAATATTAATGATTTCATTATTTAAAGGTTCTTCTTCTTCGTTTGTCTTTTTCTTTATTACGATAGCTTCACTCTCGACAATCTCGTCATCGACAAGAGGTAGAGTGTGTTTGGGTGGACTCTCATCAAATTTTACGTTTAGTGATTCTTCAACCTTCATTGTTTCTTTATTTAATATGACGTAAGCTTTGCTATTATGAGAGTAACCTAAAAAGATACCTTCGGTTGACTTAGGGTCAAATTTTGTAAGGTAATCTTTAGTGTTAATTATAAAACATTTGCTACCAAAGAATCTAAAGTGATTAAGCGTAGGCTTTTTGCCTCGAAGTAACTCACAAGGAGTTTTTCCTAAAAATGGTCTAATTAAGACTCGATTTAGTATGTACGTTGATGTATCAACGGCATTGCACCAAATTTTTTGTGGTATGGATTGTTCATTTAGCATGGTGCGGCTCATTTCTTGTAGGGTTCTATTCTTTCTTTCAACTACCCCATTCGATTGTGGAGTGCGAGGAGCTGAGAAGTTGTGAGTAATACCATTGGCGTCACAAAAGGCTCCAAATTGCACTTCATTATCGAATTCCCTACCATGATCCATTCTAATAGACACTATAGGACTTCCTAGTTGTCTTTGGATTTTCTTACTTAATATTTCAAAGTAATTAAACGTTTCAGTTTTGTTCTTTAAAAATTTAGTCCATGTGTACCTAGAGTACTCATCCACTATAACCAAAGTGTAGTAGTTGCCTCCATAACTTTGGATAGCGGATGGGCCAAATAAATCCATGTGTAGTAATTCTAGACACATAGTTGTAGACACCATGTTTTTAGCTTTGTGACTAGAGTAGACTTGTTTACCTACATTACAAATACCACATTTCCTCCATTAGAGATTTGTTAGAAATCGTACCTTTACCGATGATTTTACTTTTGCTATTTCCAAATACCACATTTCCTCCATTAAAGGATTCATATGTGGAGAATAAATCTTTATTGGCGGTCATGTGCCTCGTGCACCCGCTATCCTTGATCCACTCATCCGGATCTAGGTCGACCTTTATGCACACCTAAGAAAACAATTAACTCAAAAGTTTGGTCCCCATTTGTTCATGGGTCCATTAGTGTTAAACATTTCATTCATGTTAGACATGTATGGGTAAGATGAATATGTGTTCCATCATGCAAAGCTTTGAAATGGAAAACCATTTTGCATATTTGGGTTCCATCCCATTTGATGGTTACTTCTCGGGTAAACATTATTAGGTCTCCTAGATGTGTTTGGTTTTGAAAATGATGGACCTTTGTTTCTTGCAAAGTTCTGATTATATCTTGGGGGTGGTTGTCTAATGGTGACATGAGTTGGTTTCTTCTTATTAACAATAACGAAATCAGTTCTAGAAGAGGAAGCTATGTTATTACCACTTTTTCTTGACAGATCCATGAATCACGGTCGTACACTAGCGGTTCCCTTTTGTGGGATCCGTGGGATCCGCCACAATGATGGCTTGTTTTTCTATTGCTTTTACGAATTGTGTTTCTTTGTTTTCACTAGTTGACGCATCAAGTTGCTGAATACCTAAACCTTTTTGGTTGTTTCATGTTTTAACACTATCTAATATCATATCTAGAGTATTAGTACTCATTCTAGCAATTTTAGAATCTAGTTGATCAACTAGTGTTTGAAGTTGAACGCAAAGTTCACATTCCCCACTTGCTATCTTTCCCTTTTCTAGACGTTTCAATTTTGCCTTAACTCTATGACTTCCTTATCTAAACGTTGGTTTTGATTTTTCAAAAACTTGTTTTTGTTGATCACTTTTAAACTAATTTTGCAAAGCTTATCATATTCATCATGCAATGAGTCATCATCTAATGATGAGCTACTATAGTATTCGTGACATACCTCATCATTTGCCATAAGACAAATTTCTTCGTCCTCCTCCTCGCTCATTCCCCACGAACCACTCACGAATGCCTTTTGATCATCGCGTTTGGGACACTTACTAATAAAGTGGTTTGGATCCCCCACATTTAAAGCTAGCGCGATCATCCCTTGGCTTCTCGTCCTCTTTGCTTTTCCGGAATCCTTTCTTGTCGTCATACGGTTGTTTGACGTATCTTCCCTTCCTTCTAAAGAACTTTTTAAAGTCCCTTACCGCCATGGCATACTCCTCGTCATCACTATCCGAAGAGGAGTTCTCTTCATCGCTTGAGACCTTCTTGGCTTTGAGGGAAAGAGATTTGCGTTTCTCTTTCACTTTTGAGGCTTCAGAATCTTTAGCGAGGACAAGCTCATAGACTTTTAAATTTCCTATGAGTTCATCGAGGGTGAGGATTGACAAGTCTTTAGATTCTTCGATTGTCGTCACCTTAGATCTCCACTTGGATGGAAGAGCCCTTAGATATCTCCTAACATGATTACAGCTAGAGAAATATTCATCAAGTGCTTGTAAAGATGTAATAATAGTATTAAAATTAGCACAAGAATGATCTATAGTATCCTCATCCGATATTGAGAATTGTTCATATTGTTGAAAAAATAAATCAATTTTATTATTTTTAACTTGTTGATTACCTTGATGAGTTACAACTAAAGAATTCCAATTTTCTTTAGAGGTTTTAAGCATAGAAATTCTTTCGAATTCCTTTTTGGGTAAAACATTATATAAAACCTTTTTAGCTTCACTATTTTTGGAAAGCTTTTTCTTAATATCATCGGTGAGTTTATCATGAGGTATGTTGACTAAACTTCCTTTATCATCTTTTGAGGTAGCTTCAAAATCGCCTTCAACAATGATGTACCAAAGATCAATATCTTTAGACTTCACATACGTTTCGAATCCATTTTTCCAATATATAAAACCATTAGTTTCAAGTAGTGGTGGTCGTTGCATAGATTGCCCTTCCTTGTAGTTTTCGGAACCCATAGTGATCGAAAAGTTTTTAAAATACGGTTTACTTTAAAACTCTTATAAACTTAGCTCTTGATGCCAATTGTGGAAAACTAGAAGGGGGTTGAATAGTTTTGCTGATTTTAAGTTGGTTTCTAAAAACTTTAGATTCGATGTTATGTGAAATCGTATGGATGAAGATAAAGTATAGATCTAAGAGCAATGAAAGTAAATAAAGTAAAGCAAAGGATAGAAGTGACACAACCGATTTATAGTGGTTCGGCTACAAGGACACCTTCCTTGCCCTACTCCACTCCCCGAGTCACCTACTCGAGAGTTCAAGCACTATGTCAACAAACTCCTTCAACTTGGCGGAGAAGCCTTCACAACTTTCCTTACACCTGTTTCCGGTACAAAGCTAAATACCGAGTCCGTAACACGGAGGACCAAACCAACACGACTATTACACAACAACTATGTGAAATATCAAATACAAGATCTTTGGTACAGAAATCTTGTGGAGGAACAAATCAATCAAGGACCCCTTGCTTGGATGACTTGTAGTAAGCCCGTGATCTCGCCTTAGAGAAGGACCTATATGAGAATCACAATAGAAGAAAGAAGAACAACTCTCTAGATCAATTGATCTTTTGTTAGAAGAGAGTAAGAGTATATGAGAGAGTTAGTAAGAAGAGGGGTGAAGAGAAATGAAAAAATGGCTCTCTATTTATAGGAAAAAATATGCCACTGTTCCCCGGATCCCTCCCTTAAGGGATCCGTCTAGTGTAATCTCAGGGATCCGTGGGACGCTCCTCTTTGTCCATGGGTTTTTTGGTTATGGGTCATGGGTCATGGGTTATGGGTTGATCCATGGGTATTTTATTAGATACAATGTACCTAATAGATGCAATGCATCTAGTCAAATGGATATGAGTCAATACCATGGGTTATGGATATGCTCCATGGGTTGAGATTTTTACCCATCCTAATAAACTATTACAACAAATGATTTATTACAACAATTTGTATTAGATGACTATATGTAAATGCTTAATAACATGTATCTTTATAATTTTACTTATGATAACATTATATTTGTTGTCAACAAAACACAAAGAGATCGCTAAATATTAATAAACATTTTTACGGTTTATTTGTATTAACAAACAATTCATTTTAAAAAATTAAAATGAACATAAGAGGCATTAATATACCTCTTCTACCTCTTAGCGCCTCGAGAGAGATCGAGAGATCTCCCAGAACAGACCAAGCATTTGCTCACATTGGAGCTTCCGCTGTTCCACTTGACGGATTTCAGTCTGAGAGAGAGAGAGAGAGAGAGAGAGAGAGAGAGAGAGTTTAGGGTTTAGGGTTGGGAGGGAGAGGGAGGAGAGAGAGAGGAGAGAGGAGAGAGAGAGAGGAGGGAGAGGAGAGAGGAGAGAGGGAGAGAGAGAGAGAGAGAGAGAGAGAGAGAGAGAGAGAGAGAGAGAGAGAGAGAGAGAGAGAGAGAGAGAGAGAGAGAGAGAGAGCAAAAAAAACCTCCTACCGCTACTTAGCGAGTCAAAGTTAAGAGCCGTTAAGAGAGAAAAAAAAATAAAAGCATCCTCACGATAGATCTTAAGTTTAAATATAATGTTACGCCCCGTGAACGACACGACTAAAAATCATGAAAATTTGAACTTTTACGCTGAAACGACTTGACTATCACGGACCTTTCGTTACTCTTTTAACCATTGAAAAAAATCTATAAAATTTAAGACCTTGAAACCATTTTTATATGAAACTAGACTTAATTACCTTCAAAATGGCGGGTGGCGCGACCCGTGAAGACTTACGGTTTAAAATATATGATTTTTCTAAAATCGACAAAATCTGAAAAATACTCTATTAATACTTTGACGGAAGCATATGGCCATATGCTAAAATGCCATATGGTCATATAGGACCTGCAGAAAAATTTATAAAACAATACTTCACACCTTTTCCGGAAACCATACTTCCGTGACTCAAAACTTAACAAAACATTCCAGAAATCTTTAATATAACATAATACATCATGTTCATAACCATTCGACCCGTTTGACCCCAAAATGGGTATAAATACGCTTATACCAAACACCCCTTTAACTTTGACTATAAACACTTGAAACACACTTTGACCCAACGGTTGGCCACTGATTCATCAAGACAATCATAACATACAAATTGATACTTGACTACACCATACAAACTATCATAGGACCAACGGGGGTACAAACTCGACATTGAGCTCGGTATACTACCTAGCTCCTACTTCCTTACCAATCATCCAATCTTCCACATAACTAGCAATCCGTAAGCCTTAGCCCAAGCTTACCATCATCACCACATAACAGCCTACAAAGCATTAACATCTTAAACCGTAAGCACGAATGCTTAGTAAGTAAAGCGAGTATAACATATCATTATAATTCATTCACGCATAACACGCTATCACAACTATAAAGCATAACCACATACCTCGGCTACTTAAAGCCCTAACCATTCTTTCCTCTAATCCTTTCTCGTCTAACACATAACTATCATCTTACTCATAATCACATAAGCACAACTAACCAAGCAAATCATCAATCTAGCACATAAGCCACATAACGCGTAACACATAGAAATCATTATAACTTTACATTATAGCCGGTTTACTTACCTTAGCTCCAAGCTAAGTCTAGTATGGACATCATGACTCTACCTTCATCACCATCATCATCATCATCCTTCATCATCATAATCAAACTATAAAAACATAACCTAACATCATAGACAAGGGTTTACATAACCCTTAAAACATACTAACCTTCCATCCTATATCATCATATGATCATATCTTGATCATATGATGATCATATGATGATTTCCCACTTAACCCATAAACCTTAGCCTCAACAGCAACAAATAGAGAGATTACTTACTTGGGATTATCATTGCTAGAACTTAACCTTAACAAGGAACTCATCTCCTTAATCTCTTTATCATCCTTTCTCTTCTCCAAAAACGGACACACAAACACACCCAAGAATGGTGTGGAAAAGTCTAGACATCTCTAGATATAACTAGTTAGCTTGCATCTTTGGACAATTGGTGTAACTAGTCCCTTAAGTCTCATTCATTCCACTTTGGCCACATCTAACTTATAACACATATATTTCTTGGCAACTTAAGTCCTTGAAGTCCATTCCCTTCTTGTTGTGCCACATAATACTTTTCATAACTATATAACACATTCTTTGATTGTCACTTTGACTATCGGGCTTGACTACAATATAACATTCATTGACTAACCAATCACATAAGGCCTTTGGTCCATTTTCATCTAGGGTGTGGTCCCAGTACCGGGATATGGGTCTAACATATAAATATGTAGTTACTGAAATGGTCAAAAACGGTTACAAGAATGCTCCGATTAAACCGTTTACATCCGACTTCAAAATAATTTATTAGTTCTAATTTATGATCAAACATGATTATATCTTATACACTTGAGAAATTGATGTGATACAAAATGAAAGAAAACTGGTTGACATGGTACAAATATAAAGTCAATTTCAACTACAACTATCTGCCGTTAGGGATGACAATTCGAGTCGGGTTTGGGTTGGCGGGTTCAATTAACAGTTTGGTGGGTCAGAAAACCCCAACTCGAACCTGGCACATTTATATTTTCAGGTCAGCTATGTCAACCCTAACATGTTTACACATAACCCGAACTTGACCCGTTTAACCCATATATATACTTAGGTTAGCGGGTTAAATAAGTAACACGGGTTGAATAGGTTAAACGGGTTTCGGGTTGACCCAATTAATCCATTTTTAACCCGTATAATAAAATATAAATAGTTATTTAAGTAAAAGATCTTAAACGGATTAGCGGGTCGGCCCGCTTAGTTTATTTGGAACCCGAACATGACATGTTTAATAAATAGGTTAGTATGGTCGACCCAAACCCGACACGAAATCTATTATAGACTCAACCCGAACCTCTTAATTTACGTGTCGATTTTAGGTTGGGTTTCGTGTTGGGTCAGAAATTGTCACCCTATATGCAGCTATAAAATCTCGTTGCTATGCACGGGTATTCTTCTATACTATTAAAAAAATGAAAAGTGAAAAGTAAAAATTTAAAACTAATTTAGGAAACTGATTTGTTCTTTTACTTAAATGGAAGGTTGGAAACTAATTTAGAAAAAATAAAACTAATGTACCTCATTTCTTAAATATTGAAATTAGCTATTAAAATTTGTTTTTTTTTTTTCCTTAAAATTATTATATATTACAATAATTTATAGTTACATTTTTACCTTTTTACTTTGTATGAATAAATGTTATACGAAATACCTAACAAAAATATCACAATCATAATTATGTGCCGCTAAAATTTCGTTGATATGCATGAGTATTCGTCTAGTTGTACTTAATGAAGAGAAATGTAACACGCACCACATTGGAAACTCATAGGAAGGAGGGAAGAGAGGGAGGAACGGCTCGACTTGGCTTAGGCTTAGGTAGGGTGTTAACGATCCTAGCCGAGTCGAGTTTTGGCCTAAACGAGCTAGGATTCTTTATTAACTACTCGGCTCAAGCTCGGCTCGAGCTCGAATAAACTTTTATAAATTGGCTCAACCTCGAGCTCGAATATTAAAATTAACTTTTTATTTTGTAATCCTACAATAACTAACTTTCAAGCTTAAGATGCTCATATAGAATATCAAACTTGATAGGCTCGTTTATTGACTCAAGCTTAAGCTCGAAAGCTCGTTTACAATTATAAAAATTGTTCTAATGCTTAAACTAAAGTTTGTGTAACTTATAATAAACACTAGTTTGAATTTGAAGCAAAAACGTGTATAACAATCATACTTATATTTTTAATAATTTCAAGTAAATGTGGTTCTTTATGAAAAATGAAGTAGGTCTTTTTTTTTATAGTGTCCATCGATTTTCATTTTTCTTATTATTTTCAATGTGGGATACTTTTCATCTTTTTTCTTTGATTAGGAAATATACAACTACTACACAAAATTTTCCAAACATAAATTTTGTATTATTACATTTTCTATTTTAATTATAATTCTTAATTAAAAATATGATTTTTTCATTAACTTATGCTAAAAATTTTACTAATTAAACTAAATAACAAAGTTAATACACTTAATTTAATAATATCCAAATAAAAAAATTGATGCTCAAAGAGAAAAAACTAATTAAATAAGGATTTACACATCTATTATATCTAAAAGTTCACCCCCTAAATTTAATGTGCAAGAGGGTTTGTGCACAAAATCATGTACGGTACAACATAAGCATTACACACCAATAAATACAATTTTTCATGAATGTTTTAAAGTGGGAGAGGGAATTGAATGCATATGCATGAAAGGTCTCCTTCAATGCAAGCACGCGAAAGGGCAAGTGTTGTTAGAGTTTCAAGAAGATGAAGTTGAAGTGTTGTTGGAGTTTCAAGAAGACAAACCATCTCAATTTTAGCATCTCACACTTAAAAGCCATCATTTGTAAGTATAAATAACACACACTTCAATTCAATTCACCAATCATTTTGACAACTGGAAAAGCCACTGGCCGGTTAAGTAACGGAAAAGATGCTTTCCCTATAGTCATGGCATGGTTCCTAATATGGTTTGTTTTTTATTGCAGAATATCACTTTAAAGGTGAATAGGGAATTGAAGGTTCGTGGCCAGATACAATCGCTAGAAGAAAGGTTTTTATTTATTGGTTGAAGTTTTGGCAATTTGTATGTTACAGTAAAAACACAAGTAGAAAGGGTTTGACTTTCTATTATTCCATTATCCTTGTCATGCTATCGATTCAGATTGTTTGGGTAACTGATGTTGTTAGTAATTACAAGACAATTGTGTTATTAAGACTAGCAGTAATTACATGCCAATTGTGTTGTTAAGATTAGCTAGCTGTCACACTTTGACTTGATTTCTACTTTCTAAATTTTACCATTTGTAATTTTGTATGGCTTTTTTTGTAGAAGGTTACAAGTACAGTCTCGAGTCTCAACCCACCATGACTAAATGTTACACTTTTCTTTGAACATGCACAGAGATATGGATTGGGCGATAATAACAGTCATATATTATTAAATAAAAGGTAGGGTTACAATAGAAAAATGTTATGGTGAAATTTATTACGGAGTATGATATATGGATTGGTAGCATAAGTATAAAATCTTAATTATCGTAATATTATATACTTTAGAACATATATGAGATATAGAATCAATAAGAATTTAATGCATGAATCCGTTTTCGACTACCACAATCATGTTTTTTGTAACTTGTACATCATTCAAAAATAATGTTACATCACTACGTTGGTTTACATATTTGAAAGAAAAGAAAATTCAGCGTCGCATGTTCATTCCTTATATAATAACCACCGATTACTAGTACAAATGGATCAAAAATATAACACAACCAAAATCCACCATGGCAAGCACACCAATGTTAACGTTTATGTTATTCATCTTGTTAATACTCACTTCCATTATAATCCCATCATTTTCTTGTCCTATTCATCAAAAGCATGCACTGCTACACTTCAAATCCACCCTCACCGCCTTCTACAATTTCAAATATTCCGATAAGTTTGTAGAACTAGACACCTAAAATAAAACGGGTTGTATGAGTGATTAAGTGACTTTGAATATAAGCATAAGATATTTAATTCCAATGAAACAAGTTGTAGGAGTGATTAAGTGATTTTGAATATAAGCGTAAGATATTTAACTGTAATGAAACGGGTTGTAAGAGTGATTAAATGATTTAAAATATAAGCGTAAGATATTAACTGTAATGAAACGGGTAGTAGGAGATGGTAAACACCTAAAATGAAACGGGTTGTAGAGTGATTAAGTGATTTTTAATATAAGCGTAAGATATTTAACTACAGTGAAGCATGTTGTAGGAGTGATTAAGTGATTTTGAATATAAGCGTAAGATATTTAACTGTAATGAAACGGTTTGTAGGAGTGATTAAGTGATTTTGAATATAAGCGTAATATATTTAACTGCAATGAAATAGGTTGTAGGAGTGATTAAGTGATTTTGAATATAAGCATACGATATTTAACTATAATGCAACGGGTTGTAAGAGTTATTAACTGATTTCGAATATAAGCGTAAGTTATTTAACTGTAATGAAACGGATTGTAGGAGTGATTAAATGATTTAGAATATAAGCTTAAGATATTTAGCTGTAATGAATCGGGTTGTAGGAGATGGTAAACAACTAAAAAGAAACGGGTTGTATGAATGATTAAGTGATTGTGAATATAAGCGTAATATATTTAACTACAATGAAATAGGTTGTAGGAGTGATTAAGTGATTTTGAATATAAGTATAAGATATTTAACTATAATGCAACGGGTTGTAGGAGTTATTAACTGATTTTGAATATAAGCGTAAAATATTTAACTGTAATTGAACAGGTCGTAAGAGTGATTAAATGATTTAGAATTTAAGCGTAAGACATTTAACTGTAGTGAAACGAGTTGTAGAAGATGGTAAACACCTAAAATGAAATGGGTTGTAGGAGTGGTTAAGTGATTTTGAATATAAGCCTAAGATATTTAACTGCAATGAAACATGTTGTAGGAGTGACTAAGTATTTTTGAATATAAGCGTAAGATATTTTACTATAATGAAATGAGTTGTATGAGTTATTAAGTGATTTTAACTACAATATATATCGGCACTAACAATGTGTTCTTAAAAAATATTCTTAGTCGATTAATAGATTCTTTACTCACATATTCTCATCAATCGATCATAGATTAGCTAAATGCCAGTCTCTAATACGATTGGAAACCGTATACTTAAATTTTTTTGTTTTTATAAAATCATTAGGTGTTCATGGAACAGGCATTGCTATTAACTTGATGAGCGCTCATTGAATACATTTGCTCTTCATGACTATCAAATTTGGAGACGCCAGTTAGGGGTGTAACCAAGCCCGAGCTTGACAAGGCTCGAAATCGGCTTGGAAAAAAAATTAGGCTCAAGCTCGGCTCGATAGCTCGTCAATCTTTTTTCATCTAGGCTTGAGCTCGGCTCGATTCAATTTCGAGCAAAGCTCGAGCTTTGCTTGAAAAGCTCGAATATATGTATATCATGAATACATGATTACACATTTACACCCCTATTCCAACTCCTGAACAAGTTGATTAAGGAGTTGAGACTTGAGACTCGAAAATAAGAACAAATACAACACAATACCCAATGAAAACCATATAAAGAGGAAGTGATGGCCAAGAAAACCATATAAAGAGGAAGTGATAGCCAAGAAGTGTGCACTGTGTAGATTGTAGAATACAAAACGTTACGTAGGAATAATTAGGGTTTGAAGGGTATATAGTTAATTAATTTTTTATGGAGTAAGTCCTTATAATTAGGTTAATATTCAAATGAACCCTTATTTACTTAAAGCTCGATAAAAGCTCGAGCCGAGCCATCAAAAGCTTGAGTTCGGCTCATTATATGTTTCGAGCCAATATATTGGGCTTGAGCTCGATAAAAGCTCGACTCGATCGAGCCAAGCTCGAGCTCGAGCTCGAGTTGCTTGATAAAAGCTCGGCTTGTTTGCACCCCTAACGCCAGTGCATGGACGTTTATTATTTTAATTATTAAAAACTCAATTGTTTATAGAATAAGTCACTTATTACTTATTATTCATTTCAAATATTAATGGAACATGTTTACATTCGTTGTTTTTCTATTATCTCATTTTCATATTTCTTTAAAAACGTCGTGAATCCACGGGTCTTTAAGCTAGTTATAGATAAACAATAAAAGGATCCCCTTTTATAATCACCACCATTAGTACAAATAAATTGCCAAGCCTAAAACCACCTTAAATCACCATGGTCGATCATCACCATTACACCACCTATCATAAAGCTAAAGTTTTTATTTATCTTGTCTATACTAAATTTCATTCCAATGATCCCATCATTCTGTTGTCCCATTAATTCATAAAAAAAACAAGCACTTTTTCACTTCAAATCCACACTATTAATTTCCCATCGTGAACTCGACTTTTAACCAGTTTGTAGAGCTAGACTCATGGAGCCCAGATACCGATTGTTGTTCATGGGACCGTGTCAATTGTAGCAGAGCTACAACTACAACTAGAAGTGTTACTTCACTTAAACGACATCGTCCCTTTATTCACCCCTGTGTTTTCCAACATCCTGACTCCGGTTTTCAGTATCCGGTCACTTAAACAACTTGATATTGTAAATTTGTGTAATTCTGAATAATGAGTTTGAGTACAATATAAATAATGCTAAATGATCAAACGAGCTTGGCCATCATCATAACCTTCACGTATTTATAGTTCTTGGGTATCACCAGGGATTGGCAAATGGATCATCTTAAGGATTTCTTCGTGGGAAAGGACGGCCAAGACCAAATGGATGCAAATTATTGTTGATTGTTGTGCTCTAGCTCCTTTAACACTGACACCACACAAAATCTACTGATCGCTTGTAACAGTTGCGGCTTAAAAGTCTATTTAATGTAATAATGTTCAATGTGTGGTCTCCTATTTCAACTAACACAAATGTCTACCTCATAGTTCCAATGAAATGAGATTATACGTCATGATTATATCCACGGAACTGCCCAAATAAAATATTAGACCGAAGCGGTAAATTCGATATTACAACAATTTCAAGTTTTCAACCTTACCATACGAGTTTAAATATTAAATGGTGCATAAGAAAAAAGTAGTTTTATACCATAGTTCTTCAAATATGCCCATTGACTCGTTTGGTTTTAACCGAAGATGATCTTTTCACTCATATGTGCACCATATATGAGCCTTTAAACCATCATGTGTTGGATATTTTAGTGTAATTGGATTAACTTGTTTTGACCAATTTCATCATAATAATACATCATTTAGGTTTGGAGGCGTGAGTGCACACCTACTTAATTTATTATGATCTTGAGGAAAGCCCCTGGGACGGACGGGGTCCCGGCGCCTGCGTAGAAGGTCCAGGGGCGGCACGCCGGGTCCGCGGGCGAGCCCCGTCATCTGTCAATTTCCATTTCTGCTGCAAGTGTGATTCTCGAAGCATTATGTTTCTTTGAGTTATGTTTGTTCTTGAAGTTATGTTTCTCAACAGATTAATTTTCGGAAATTGAGGACATAACTTGACAACTTGAAACCCTAAAGCGCCTTTGGCGATTATCTAAATATCTTCATTATATATGGTTATTTGGTGGTTATTTGATTTTAAGCGGTTCGATATCTCGACACACACATACTGTAAAATTCTCATTCTCGAATTGTATCCGATTGAATAATTTGGTAGAACCGCCAAATTGATTTGATCTGAAAGTGATTACACGCCTTTCGGAGATTAAGTATATCCACCGGTGTTCGTTATTACCCTATATCCCTACAAAGATCAAATCAATTTAAGATGACGAACCTCGATTTCGTGAAAGATCCGAACAAGGCGTTTGCAAAGTTGGAGAGTTTTCAAGGTGATTTTCGTAGATGGCAAAAGAAGATGCATTTTTATCCGGCGAATCCGAAAGTGGTGTATGTTACGAGTACCCGTGCCTCGAGGTCGTTGAGAATGAAATTTGGAATGGACTCGTAATCGTTCTAAGTGGAAAACGCACTATATATGTCGTGGTCATATTCTTAACGGTATGTCGATTCATTATTTGATATTTATCAAAGCGTAGAGTCTGCGAAAAGAATTATGGGATACCCAGAAGCCAAATACATGGCGGAAGATGCGTCTAGTAAGAAATTCCTAGTTGGTAATTTTAATAACTATAAAATGGTAGACGCTAGGCTGTCATGGAACAAGACCACAATTGCAAAGGATATTAGGACGGTTTGCACAATATGATATGAAAATGGATGAATCAATTTACGTCTCCAATTATCATAGATAAAGCGCCCCTCTTGGAAGGATTTTAAAACAATCTTAAACATAAGAAAGAGGAATTGAATCGGTTGAACTTGGAAGTCATTTCCAAATTGAACAATCCATACGTGATATGGAAAGGGTTACATTGGTGGTACTAAAACCATGGTGGTTCTTCTCGTGAACATGGTGGAGGAGGTGAATCCTCTAAGGTCGTGGTAAAGGAAGCGAAAGTGGCAAGGCAATAACAACAAAGGTTCGATAAGAAACCAAAGGTGACTGTTGGAAGTGTGGAAACCCGGACACTTTAAGAAAGATTGCAGTCTAAGGGTAAAGGAAAAACGAGGTTGGTGCTAGTGGATCCAAGGATCCCGGAAAGCAATCGAGGTTTGTTTTGGTACCCATCGATCATTCGTTGAAAATATTATGTATCAATAATTTCGAAACATTCTATGTACGGGATGATGATCTATCATGGTGGGTGGATTCAGGAGCAACATGTCATGTATGCAAAAATCTTCAATGGTTCAAGGACTTTAAGCCAATTGAAGATGGATCTTTATTAAAGATGGGCAATGTTGCAATCGAACTGATTAAAGGACTAGGATCTCATTAATCTAGTCTTTACTTCGAAACTCTTTACTTTTAAACAATGTTGTGAATGTACCGGTGTTCGTAAGAACTTAGTATCCGTATTGTATTAAATAATTGTGGCTACAAGCAAGTCTTGAAAGCGACAAGTACATATTGTCTAGACATGGTACCTTTATTGGCTTTGGATATTTGAATGGCATGTTTAAATTAAATTTGGATGTGTCGTTTGTTCATAATTTCGCTTGCATGGCTTCTACTAGTTCTAGCAATAATTGTGGTAAATCAATTATGGCATGCTAGACTAGGACACGTACATTACAAGAGAATGAAAGACATGTCAAAAATGAGTCTAATACCTGCTTTTGAATTGAATGGTGAAAAGTGTAAAACTTGTGTGTTGACTAAGATAACTAGACAACCTTTCGCCAAGAATGTCATTAGAGATACTAAGGTATTAGAACTTGTACACAGTGATTTGTGTGATTTTCATTCAACACCTTCACTTGGTAATAAAAAGTATGTAGTTACTTTTATTGATGATGCTACTAGATATTGCTATGTTTACTTGTGTCATACAAAAGATGAAGCTCTTGATAAGTTTAAAATTTATAAAGAGGAAGTAGAGCTTTATCATGGTGTGAAGATTAAAACACTTCGCACTGATAGGGGAGGTGAATATTATGATCCAGTTTATTTTCAATCTACTGGTATAATACATCAGACCACTGCTCCATATACCCCACAACAAAATGGTATATCTGAAAGAAAGAATAGGACATTAAAAGAAATGGTTAATTCCATGATATGCTATTCGCCTAAGTGATGGATTTTGGGGTGAGGCTATGTTGATGACACGTTATTTATTAAATCGAGTTCTAATAAAAGGAACAAGATAACCCCTTATGAACTTTGGTATAAAAAGGCACCAAACCGAGTTATCTCGTAGTTTGGGGTATGTAGAGTAATGGTAAGATTGGTGATCCTAAAATAAATAATATAGGTCAAAGAGGTATAGATTGTGTATTCATGGCTATCACGAGAATTCTAAATGCTATAGATTCTATGTCATAGAACCTAATGATTATGTATCCGCACTCTGTTATTGAGTCACGAGATCTTGATTTTGGCAATGAGGATAGGTTTACATCTTTACCTAAACCTGCAGACATGATTGCAAGTTCTAGTAACTTAAGTACATCCGACAGTATTGTTTCTCTTCCCGAGCCTTTCCGAGCCTAGGAGGAGTGTAAGAGCAAGGAAAACCAAATCTTTGGTGGCGATTTCCAATTATATTTGGTAGAAGGATCAAGGGATGAAATTCAATTTCAATATCAATATTGTTTCAATGTTGATGAAGATCCTAGGACCTCATGGTGAAGCTATGGCTTCAAGGGATCTTGATTTTGGAAAGAGGCAATCCAAGATGAGATTGACTCTATTATGCACAATAATACTTGGAAACCGTCGATTTACCACATGGTTTTAAACCATTGAATAGTAAATGGATCTTCAAAAGGAAGATGAAGGTGGATGGAAGCATAGACAAGTATAAAGCTAGATTGGTCATCCAGGCTTTAGACAAAAGGAAGGTATTGATTTCTTTGATACATATGCTCTTGCTAGGATTACCACCATTAGATTATTGTTAGCACTTATGCGGCTATACATAATCTTGTAATTCACCAAATGGATGTTAAAACGACCTTCGAATGGTGAATTGGATGAAAGATTTACATAAGACAACTCAAGGTTTTGTCATGCCCGTAACGAAAATAAGGTTTGTAAATTGGTTAAGTCTCTTTATGGCTTGAAGCAAGCACCCAAGCAAATGGCATCGAAGTTTGATGATGTTATCTTGTCTAATGGTTTTGCATTAAACCAAGCGCACAAGTGTGTATATCTGACAAGTTTGATGCTTCGGTAAAGGAGTAATCATTTGCTTGTATGTTGATGACATGTTGATCTTTGGCACGACCAAGATCAAGTTGATGCAACAAAAGAATTCTTGTCCTCTAAGTTTGAGATGAAGGACATGGGGGAGGCTGATGTGATTCTTGGCATTAAGATCATACGTGGAGAACATGGCATTACTATCTCTCAATCACATTATATTGAGAAGATGTTGGATAAATTTAATCGAAGATTGTTCTCCAATAGGTACTCCTATGGATCCCACAACAAAACTTGTGCCTAATAAAGGTGTTGTTGTGAATCAACTTGAATATTCAAGGGCTATTGGATCTTTAATGTATGCCATGATTAGTACTAGACCTGATATAGCCTTTGCTGTTGGAAAGTTGAGTAGATATACTCACAATCCAGGTTTAATCCATTGGCGAGCAATTAATCGAGTATTTATGTACTTGAAAGGAACAATGGATTATGGTTTGACTTATAGTGGATTTCCTTCTATTCTTGAAGGTTATTCAGATGCAAGTTGGATTTCCAATCAGGAAGATCATTCTTCCACAACTGGTTGGGTATACCTACTTGGAGGTGGTGCCATTCTTTGGGCATCTAAAAGCAAACTTGCATAAGCGATTCAACAATGGAATACGAGTTTGTGGCATTAGCGGCACCGGTAAAGAAGTCGAATGGCTAAGGAACTTAATTTATGAAATTCCATTGTGGCTAAACCGATATCATCCATTTCATCGATGTGATAGTCAAGCTACTTTGGCTAAGGCATACAAATAAGTGTATAATGGGAAGTCTAGACATAGGTGTTAGACATAGCATATTACGTGATCTTATCACGAATGGTGTGATATCTGTGGTGTTTGTGAAAACACAACACAATTTAGCCGATCACTTAACCAAAGGGTTGAATAGAGATCTCGTGAAAATTCGGCTATAGGGATGGGATTAAAGTCCATCGTAAATCTCGATATTAAGATACCCAATTCCCATCTAGTATGATGCTAGGTGTGAATTCAATGTGGAAGGCTTAATATTTAGAGATTGGAACACATTAGAAGATTCATCCCAAGGTATGTGTTCGGACCTACAAGTTAGGGAGGTTGAATGAATATATTCTTAATAGCTTTTTGACAAATTGCATTGTAGGTGCAAGACTAAAGAGCTACCTATATGAGCATGAAGTTTAGCCGCTTCAAGAAGCCGGGACTTGGCTTTGGCATGCTTATGAAGGATAAGGACATAGGCTAGTAAAACATATGTCAAGATAGAACTACTATGTATGTAAACTTTTGTACATTATCTTCGTGTATTCATATTGAATTCCTGTGGTTCAATCCTTAGCGACACCACGGTATTCGAATATTTGGAATGTGTAATGTACTAATGTGAAATTCAATCGTCACGACATTTCATTTATGCAAAAGTTTGATTGTTTGAGATTACTTGTTTTAGTTAATCAAGGATTGCACTAAAATAGGGAGGAATGTTGGATATTTTAGTGTAATTGGATTAACTTGTTTTGACCAATTTCATCATAATAATACATCATTTAGGTTTGGAGGTCTTGGTGCACACCTACTTGAATTTATTATGATCTTGGGGTAAGCCCCAAGGACGAGGTCCGGGGCGCCCTGTCAGTGTGGTCAGGGCGGCAGCTGGCAGGTCAAGGGCGAGCCCCAGGTGGGGTCGAGTGCTGGTCACTTGGAAATTTTTATTTCCACTAAGTTGTTATGTAAAGAATTCATGCTGAATTTCCATTTCACTGGGAAGAGTGTGATTCTCTTGAAGCATTATGTTTCATTGAAGTTATGTTTGTTTCTGAAGTTATGTTTCTCGTGATTAATTTTCGGAAATTGGGACATAACTTGACAACTTGAAACCCTAAACCGCTTTGGCGATTATCTAAATATCTTCATTATATATGGTTATTTGGTCGTTATTTGATTTTAAGCGGTTCTCGATATCTCGAGACACACACATCTGAAAAATTCTCATTCTCGAATTGTATCCGATTGAATAATTTGGTAGAACCGCCAATTGATTTGATCTGAAAGTGATTACACGCCTTTCGAGGAGATTAAGATATCCACCTGGTGTTCGTTATTACCCTATATCCCCTACATCATGCATGTTGTTTATTGTTATGTACCTTCTGAGCTTTTGTAAACAAAGCAGGCGCTATTCTCAGTTTGATGCATGTTTTGGTCATATTTGTTGCACAAACACATACTTGAGCAATGAGCATCGAATAGTATTACTTGACATTTGGACCATGAGCATTTGCGATGATGTTACTACTCATGGTCCAACGTACGTGACTTACATGAATGGATCTATTTGTCATTTAGACAAAGATATTATTGTTTTCAAGTGCAAATTAAGTCTTGGTGACGATTAATTTCCCTTTTTCCACGGCATGTTTATTGTTTTAATTCCATATTTCCATATATCCAGACCAATTAGGTGTCTTAGATTTTAGGAAAGGAAATTGTATAGAAATAATGTATGATAACTCTTTTTTGTTTTATGGCTAACATCCAGAAAGACTAATGTTTCATTTACTTTCATTAGGCAGACGGATACTTAAAACGACCTTATTTTCCACAAAATCAAGCAAACACGTCCTTTTTCGAATATTTTTCCAATTCTTCCACAACACGTGTATCAAAGTCGATGTAAACCTGGACCATCTAGATGTTATTGAAACACGAAAAGTGTAACAAATATAACGTACTCAAAGTCAAAATAAATTTAATTTGGAAACAAAAAGCTATTTTTAGTTTTATAACAGATCTCATCATTGTTGTTTAACTGGTTAAGAGTCTTTTATATAGAAATCAAAATAAAATCTAGTGTACTAAATTTTGATGTATGAAAAAGAACGACGCTTGTAATAGTTAGAATTAAATATAAAAATAATAAACTTTTTTGTAAAGAGTTTTGGTCACAGAATAGAAACGAAATTTCTTCATTGTCTCATTATGGTACGTGAACTTTAATAAAAAAAATTATGTAAATGTAATAAACTTTCATAAAGTGTTGCAATCTACACATTTTCATGACGTGTCACGTTATTAATGGTGTCACGTGTCAGACTTGCACGTATAACATGTCATCAAAATGTACAGATTGGAACACTTTATAAAAGTTCGTTACATTTACACAACTTTTTCGTAATTCATGTACCAAGTCGGTATATTTGAAAACGTTCATTGCTACTTAATGACCAAAACCCTTTAAAAAAAATACAATATAAGTTATTGTTATTATAACCCAATCATGTATCTATTTCTTATCGGATTGTTTTCATGAAGACTTGTAATTACTCTCAGTTTTGTAAGTATACAAGTCTTGTTCGATAACTTCCGCAAGACAATATTGGAGTCAAAGTAAACCTGGACTACCCGGAAGCTGTACAAAGATACTTTTTCTCACAGAAATATGGATAAGATATAAGTCAGATCGGATTGGGCGATAATAACAGTCATATATTATTAAATAAAAGGTAGGGTTACAATAGAAAAATGTTATGGTGAAATTTATTACGGAGTATGATATATGGATTGGTAGCATAAGTATAAAATCTTAATTATCGTAATATTATATACTTTAGAACATATATGAGATATAGAATCAATAAGAATTTAATGCATGAATCCGTTTTCGACTACCACAATCATGTTTTTTGTAACTTGTACATCATTCAAAAATAATGGAGTTTTTTATATTAGCATTGCGTTTTCAAATTTAATTTAACAAAGTATGTAGTTCTGAAAATATTTAATAAAATAGGTAGCCTTTCAAAATTCGTACTTAAAATCCGGGCCACGTCTATAAACGATCATGTGGAGAAATTGATATACGAAAAATTCTATAATAAAGGTGGACGTCGAAGGAATCGATTACGATACTCAGCATCCGACAGAAGACATCGAAGGAATCGATTGCTATACTCGTTAAACGGTTACATTTTTTTGTTATAATACGCAGTAAATCAAAATCCAGAGCAAATGGAGACATTTACAGTCATACTTCAAAGTTCGAACCAGAAAGCCCTAAGGCAGCGAAGGTCCAATCGTTTTAACAAAATCGTGTCTCCGCTAAGGAACATCAGGTTTCTTAAACTTGCTAAATAAATAAAATATGGTGCAATTCTCAATAGATAACCCCTTTGGTATAAAAGATGACAAAATATACACTTGGCCGGAGAAGGAAGACGAGGAGTTATCGACAGTACGTTACAAGTTAAGTGACGATGATGTGTATGGTGACTCGGAAGGGAGTTACATAATACATACGTTGATGGTTTGCGGTCAATCACTTAAAGAATTTGAAGGTTTTTCTTTTCTTTTCAGGAGGTCGACCTTGTTTCAAGGTGAAGGATAGTCTGCAAGACATTTTTACATTAACTTTGACGTCTTCTTGATGATTTAATCCAAAAAGCAGTAGAAATAATATTATAATTTAAATACTTTTAGGAGTACTCACTCTATTAAATTTATTTTCAAAATACAAGGGTCATTTAAAAAACTCTAAATGTTACATCACTACGTTGGTTTACATATTTGAAAGAAAAGAAAATTCAGCGTCGCATGTTCATTCCTTATATAATAACCACCGATTACTAGTACAAATGGATCAAAAATATAGAACAACCAAAATTCACCATGGCAAGCACACCAATGTTAACGTTTATGTTATCCATCTTGTTAATACTCACTTCCATTATAATCCCATCATTTTCTTGTCCCATTCATCAAAAGCATGCACTGCTACACATACACATATCATATATGAAACCGTGTCACCATAATCTTTAAGGCTAGTCCCAGTCGCAACCTGGGACGACCTGGGACAATCTGCGCCACGTCAGCTTTCTCTCTCCAGCGACCTGAGACAACCCGGATGCCCCAGTCGACGACCCAAGGATTTTTTTTTTTTTTTTTTTTTAACATTAAATTTAAATTTCATTCAAATTAAAAACATTACATTACTAAATTAAAAAAAAACATTACACTACTTAATTAAAAAACATTACACTACTTAATTAAAAAAAAAAAAAACATTACAATACGAAATTCAAATAACGTTAAAACATTACAAAACTCTTCATCGCCTTCGCCATCGTCACTATCGACTGATTCATCGCTCGACATGATGTCGACGATTTCTCCAAATGTGTTCGACCAAATCGATTTTAAGTTTGATGAGTTGTTGAGTCCATTAGCCCCTGAGTAACCACCATTGATTCTCGCATGCGTTCTTAAGGGATCATGATCTTGGTGTCCTCATCTTCAAACCATGTAGACATATCATCGCGCTTGTGTCGGATGATCATATTATGTAATATGATACATGTATACATAATATCTTGGATATCATTTCTAAAAACCTTCGACGGTGAACTTTAAGCATTTTCCACTTTTTTTCAACACACCAAAAGCCCGCTCCACATCTTTCCTTGTCGCTCGTGCCTCCTCTTGTACAAACATCTTTTACGATCACCCGTGGGAGGATTTGAAATAGACTTCATAAGAACGGACCATTGTGGATATATCCCATCGTGAGATAATATCCCTTTATAAGCCACATCGTTAGCCTCAAACTCAAGGTCCGGTGTTCTCCCGCATTTGATATCATTGAAAGCAGTGAACGACGAAACGCTTACGCCGTTATTCATTCCGGAGACACCAAAGAACGCATGCCAAATCCATAAATCCGGAAGCGACCGCCCAACAAAATGAATGGATGCGCCCGTGATCACCCCTACAATGTTGAGCTCTCTTACTATTCGGGCAATTCTCCCACTCCCAACTTGTACAATCAATGCTTCCCATCATCCCAGGAAAGCCATGCTTATGCTCGTGATGAGCATATATTCTTTCAAGGTCAGAATACGTGGGCCTTCGCAAATACTCACGACCATATAACTCCATGATAACCTCGCAAAACTTACGAAGACATTCACGGTCAGGATGCAAGAATTGCCGAGTCTCGTCAAGAGAATCAGGAACGGCCGCGTATCCCAATTGACGAATGGCAGCAGTCAATGTTGCAAAAATCGGTCAACTCGGCCGATTAATCGCCGATTAATCGTTAATCGGCCGAGTACCTTGTCGATTTTTGAAAATCGGTCGAAAAATCGGCCTAGGATAAAAATCGACACTAAGCAGTCAAAAAATCGGCTGAATCGGCCGAATCGGTCAAAATCGGCCGAATCGGTAAAAAGTCGGCCGAATCGGGCAAATCGGTCATTTTAAAAATAATAATAATTTAGGCATTATACTTAATTTGGGGATCGTATATTTCACTTATAACGCACAATGGGCATCATAATCGATTTGGAGCCTTTATTGAGGTTTGGAAACATACCGTGCTTGGAATCGCTTAAGATTTTTAGTTTGGTCTCCGTAAATACCAAAAATTGCAGAAATGCCAATCCGATTAATCACCGACATCCCGACTTGACCGATTATCATTGCAGGTGGTCAACCGCCCGACTACCGATTCACGATTTTTGCAACATTGGCGCAGACACTTGACCAACGGGCTAATACTGTGCACGCCTAGCATCAAGAGTTTGTCGAAAATAAGTAGAGTGATCGGTTATCTCGAACAATTTCGTGAATAGCTCTCGGCTCATACGGAACCGCCGAGAGAATGTTCTTCGTCGAATGCGGGTTTTCGGAGAAGTATGCCGCCACTAAACGATTATGAGCACCCTCATGATCCCTACGTATGTACCTTCGTCGGGTTTTTGGCTGTGATGCTTTGTAAGCCTTCCAAGCAAAATCCGCAAACTCCGCAAACTCACTAAAAACTTCTTCCTCGTCAGAAGACGAAGAAGAACCGAATAAATGCTCGAATGACGACATATTAAAATTTGTGTTTCGTGGGTATTTCGTTAGAATGGTTTATTGAATATAGATGAGAAATGTTGAGTGGTGAATTGTGTTTGAGGAGAAGTTGGTATTCATAGATTGGTAATTTTGGTTTTAAAAAAAGTTTTTTTTTTTTTTTTTTTGTTTAATGTTACAAACGGTCTTTTTTTGAAATTATAGAAACGAAAGTGACAAAATGTGAGTGAATAACATCGGTTGTAAAAGCACTCGATGTTTGTTTTTTTCTTAACTCGACCGATGTCGAGACCGAACTCCACATTCAACACAACCGATCCAAACATCGGTCGACCCTCCAAAAATCCGTTGCCCAACCGATGTGCACCGAACGACTGCGACAAGCCTAAAACACACATTTTGTATTTCAAAAAAACACACGCTTTGCATCAAAAGTCGAACCACAAATATAATTATTTTCTGCTATAAATCGTCGCTTTGCGTGGGTATACATACAATAAATTACAACATTACAATAATATTATAATCTTTTCAATAAAATAATACATGAAGTTGCTTACATTGAAAAAGCACCTCGAGACATTTTTGGTTTTTTTGGCCCATCTAAACGTTTTCTGTCTAACTATAATTGTGTTCGAGTTTTGCTATATCCTCTTACGTTATATTCTTACATATACTCCTACACGCACAATAATATTATATGTTTTTTTTCACTTATTATCTCTTTGCATCCGAACCGTCAATTCCGACACTTGTCAGATGCCTTTGAGTAGGAATAAAAGTAGCAATAAGTAGTAGGAGGAAATGTCATTCCTCTTTGTGTTTTACCCTTTTGAGATAATGCATATTCGAATAAGCTGTGTGAGATGTAAATTGATTGAAATGACATCTCTAATTGAAGTCAAAGTTACCATTTTCTCATCTCCCTCTTATCGCTTAGGTTTTTTTTTTTTTTTTTTTTTTTTTTTTTAAAGTTTTTAAAGTTTTCAAAGATAGATTAAGTATAGAACTAAATTAAGAGGATTAAAAGTTTTTTTTATCAATACTTTACAAGTAGTCGAGAATATATAGTAATAAAAATAAAGATAAAAAGAAAAAGACAAAAAAAAAGACAAAAAAAAAACAAAAAAAAAGAACAAAAAAAGCCTAATATGTTGTTGTTCATTAGCCGTGTATGTGAGAGAAAAAGTTGGTGTGTGAGAGGATCCTAAGCTTAGAAGTGTTAACGAGTCGAGCTTTTAACGTGCTACTCGAGCTCGTTTAACTCGAGTTGAGATTGATAATTTTTAAACTTGATTCGAGCTCAAACAAAATCTAGAGCTCGAATAATTTTACGAGCCGAGATTTTAAAACCTGTATTTAGCTCAGCTCGTTCGAAAGCTCGTTTAGTTATTCGAGCCAAATGAGCTACTCGAGCTAAACAAGTCGAACGATCTAATCGAGCTAAATATGTAGTTTCAAAATATTTTGATTATAAATTTTTAATTATTATTAGTATTATAGGTTAAACTTAAAACCTAAAATAACAATATGTTAACTTTCAATCACATCAAAGATGTACACTTTAATTTATATATAAAATATAAATATAAACTAGTAAGTTTGGGCTTTTGTTTTTATAGACCTCACATTGTCTTCTTTTTGTTTTACTCATCAAATGTGAGATGTGAAATGAAATATTTTATCTTTTTCTTTTTTCATTCAAGCTTACAAGTATTACTTGGATTCTTAATATGTATACATAAGTTAAATGTGCTAAATAAATTGTTACTCATATATATCCATTGATCATATAATTGTTACCATTAGTTTTTTGCTAGTTAAGTGTTTTATATAAAAGTAACTAATATATTTAATGACCATTTATCAAATATATATTTGAATTAAATTCAATCATAAATACCACTAAATAAGAATTATGAATCATTAGATGATTTCAACGAATCTCGCTCGTATGACTCACGTGATGTTGAGGTTATATAGAGATTTTTATGATTAGAAAAACAACATATGTATGTATATTGTATATAAACGATTCCCTTTTATAATTATCACACTTACACACACAAAAGACATATAAGATGACATCCACATACGTGTTATCACATGTGACACACACACATATATATGATACTTCAAGTGTACATATGGAAGACAAATATGTATGGACACACACATATGATTTACATAAGTGCGACCAATATTTGCATATAAAGACACATATTTAATATACATATGCATAAATTATTGTGAGGTTGCTAAGAATAATTGGTTCATGGTTCTTAGACGATAGAACATAAACAACGTTATCCTTGGTTCTTAGTAGGGCTGATCATCGGGCGAAAACCGGACCGGACCGAGAAAAACCGGATCGGACCGAGACCGAATCCGGCAAAAAACCTAGACCGAGACCGAATGTGGTCGGTCCGGTCCGGTCCGGTCTCGGTCCGTCCGTCGGTCGGTCCGGTCCAACAAGGCTAAATTTTCGGTTTGTGGTCCGGATCGGACAGCGACCGAATTTGCCAAAAATGGTAGACCGAGACCGGACCGTCGGTCCTTCGGTCCGGTCGGTTTCGGTTCGGTCCGGTCGGTTTTGTCGGTCGGTCCGGTCCATCTGGTCCGTTTGCTCACCCCTAGTTCTTAGACAATATAACATAAACAATGTTATCATCTTCTATCAATCTGATGATGAAACACGAAGATTGTTGTTGGTAATATTATTGTAGAAACTCTTATTATGAGTTTAGTTATGAACTAACTAACTCTTATACTCATTTAAATCATGTTAACTAGTTGATATATTTATGATAATGGTTTATTGATTATAATCCATTACATGTGAATACAAACATGTTTGTTCATGCACATACAATGTCTCTCATATGAGCATTTATACATAGAAGCACATACATACATTCTTACATATGATACACACATACATTTATAAGAGACACACGAAGATACATAAATACACATACATACACATAAGTGATTTGGTTAACGACTCAAAAAATGCATAATTTACTTGATCTCATTAAATAATTTATGATCTTGACTCTAGCTCGAATAACAAAATTTCCTCGACCAATTACATGAATCGAGCTTAGGAAATTATATACTTGGCTATGCTCATTCGAATATCATGCATATAGAAAGAGGTAAAACATATACTAGTAAATTATAGATGATAAAAGTATATCAATTGCGAGGCTACAAAAACCCGTGCGTTGCACCGATTGGTTAAGGGTTGAATATACACATGTTTTTTTACGTAATATTGTATGCAAGTAGTTACATGTAAGGTATTGCAACTAATGTTATCATAAGTTTTGTATTTAAAGTAATTTATTTAATATTTTAATATGAATTATGTATATATTCGTTATTTTTCATATTTATTTGTCACTTTTGTTATGTTTTTGGCTCTTATAAATTGCACGATATTATGCGTTTATGGTTTGTGCAATAGGAACGTGAAGATGATGTATTCTCATATATATATATATATATATATATATATATATATATATATATATATATATATATATATATATATATATATATATATTATGTTATTTTCATGGTATTTTATACAACCTGTGCAATACACGTGCTATTGGTCGAATAATTAACTATTTTTTCGTAACGTTGATGCACTTGTTTGTATATGACGGTATTTAGATGGCTAATAGAGAGAGGTTGTATTGTATTCAACCCGTGCGATGCACGGATTGTGACTAATTTTTCATAACTAAATGCATGCAATTATGCAATTTTGAATAACCAGTAACATTTGATAAATTCACTATTAACTCGAAATTTGCCATTGAAAATAAAATATATAAAAAACCAAACGGTTCTATAAGTTCTGTAACAACGATTGTCTACTTATCGTTTTAAAAATATGCTATATATAATGTATAAGTGTGTCCTATTTGCATGTATCAAGGATCCAAAATATGATGTATGTACTGTAACTAAATTTCTAATGACACTACCAGTACTTACTTAGAACTACCAGTACTAACTTAGCACTACCAGTACTAACTTAGCAATGACACTACCAGTACTAACTTAGCATTACCATTACTAACTTAACACTACCGGTACTAACTTAACACTACCGGTACTAACTTAGCACTACCAGTACTAACTTAGGGGGGACGGAGTCGACTTCGGGTAGGAGATCGAGTTGGTGAACCCGAGCGGCAACACTGCTCCGCCCAGCTCGGGTTCGACCAGCGGTTTGGTTTTGCGAGCTAGGAAGCCGAATTGGAACGTTGGGTAATATATACGTTGGGTGGTTTCAAACGGCTAGTAGCCGATTAATATAAAAAAAAAAAAAAAAAATTCTTCCTATTTAACAAACTTTTACATTTCAAAAAACATACTTACCTTTTAACATATCAAAAAAAAAACACACACTAAATAATCTCTCCCAAAAAAATGTCTACCGATTCTTCCGACACGTTGTTCCTTCTTCGTCGACGAGATATCCACGGTAGCTCGTTGCAAAATATGCTTCAACTAGCGGCTCAAGATTATGAAGACACGGCAAGCTCTACCGAACTAGCGTAAATCGTCATCGGGATATAGGTCTTGTAACTTTAGAGAATGATTGGTTCGTTGAAACACCAAAGTACAACGACGAGTACTTTAAAAAATTTCGAATGGAGAAAAGCATGTTTTGCAAATAGTGGGTGACATTGAAGCGAGATACCCATATTTTCAAGAAGGCTACGATGCGCGATTTCAAAAAGTTTCACGCGAAACAAAAATCACATCGGTCGTTAGGCAACTCGCAACCGGCAATCCGCCCGATGAGTATGACGAATATTTATGCATGTCTCAAAGAACGGGACGCGAAAGTCTTGATAATTTTTGTAAGGCCATCATTGAGTTGTACGGTCGGGAGTACCTACGTAGGCCGACAACACACGATCTTGCTCGCATTTTCCAGGCCCATGAAGCGACGCATCACCTCCCTGGGATGCTTGGCAGCCTTGATTGTACACACGTCAGATGGAAAAATTGTCCTAGACATTTGAGAGGGCAATATACGAGAGGTGACTATGGTGTTCGACTATTATGCTTGAAGTCACGGCACACAAGATATGTGGATTTGGCATGCTTTTTGGTCCACCGGGTCAAACAACGATATCAACGTATTGAATCGATCCGACTTGTATCTTACATTTCGAAATGGAACGGCGATGAATAGTTCATTCCACGTGAATGGACGCTTACAAACGCTGCTACTATTTGGCGGATGGAATCTATCCTAAGTGGTCCACACTTGTTAAAGCATACCCGTTTCCAAACGACCCAAAGGAAAAGAGATTTACGAAGTTACAAGAGGAGCGAGAAAGGATGTCGAGAGAGCTTTTGGTGCTCTCAAAGGAAAATGGAAAATTCTTGAGCGACCACTCGAGCTATGACCAAAGCGAAAATTGCCGATCGTGTTCATGCTTGTGTTATTTTGCATAATATGGTTATAAAGCGAGGAGGGCAATCTCACCGGTTCATATAATGGATCCGCCGGTCCGCCGGTGTTCGATGACGGTGTGGTAGCGGAGTTACTAGACAATTTCTCCATGACCGTCTTCGATATGATCTCACGAGCACGTAAGACGTGAAGACTTGCCGCATCTCGATGATTAATGGCTTTTTTAAGTATTATGTTATGTTTTTTTTTTTAAGTATTATGTAATGTTTTTTTTTAAGTATTATGTAATGTTTTTTTTTTCAAGTATTATGTAATGTTTTTTTTTTTTTTTAATGAAATGGTATGTTTTTATTTTAAATATTGTATGTGATTTTATGTATTTAAAAAAAAATGGAATTCGGGTACTAGGGTACCACTCCCACTAGTGAGGGTAGTGTTAGGGTAGTATTGGGGTAGTTTTGAGTTGGAAGGTTTTGATTGGATAGAGGTGATGTGGCACCCTTAGGGTATTAGGGTAGTAAATTTCCACTCCCTCCTCCCTTAGGTTCCTATTATTTTAGATAGTTACTTAACATTATAAGAGTACATGTGAAGAGGTTTATGCTAATATGTTATATTTAGAAGAGACTTTTCATATGTAAATATGTAATACTTTAATATTAGCATGTTACATAAATAATGTTTGGCCTATTTATTTGGTACTTGTTTCATAATGAATTCAAAAGAGAGATAAAAAAATAGTTTACTACATGGTAATAAAACATATAGAATTGGCTAGGACACACCTTGTCAAAACTTTGTCATATACTCCGTATCTTGGTAATTTCTTTAAAGAATTAAAACCAACAAAACATAAATTAAAGAAGGCGACAAAAGGCCAGCCAAGGCACATAGAAATCATGTACTTACATTTGCAGTAATAAACAGAAGGCGATTCGTCATGCAACAACAGTTTCAAGCTAGTCCAACTAAATTATTATTAATGGCACATCACAGATGGTAAAGTATACCTCATTACATCATAAGCAAACTATATATACAACCACCTTAATCCACATTAGCTGATTAACACACTACTACTCGAAAACATCAAGCAACAAACACATAAAACATAGCATTCCATTATACAGTCTCCAGAAACACAAACTGCAAGGAGATATGTCATGCAGATCTATCAACGGTATGTCCCAGTGTGGTGGCCAGTAACACCACCAGTGGTTGGGTAGCCTGTTCCTGCTGTGGTACCCGTTGTTGTTGTCTTGGCGGCGTTATGCTCTTTGGCTGCTTGTTCTCGTACTCAGCTTCGTGTTTCCTCTGTTCTTTCTTCTCTCTTGCCATTTCTTTTTGCATCGGATCATGAGCAGTCATCTATCTCTGTGCACGTTCAAAGAAAAGTGTAACATTTAGTCATGGTGGGTTGAGACTCGAGACTGTACTTGTAACCTTCTACAAAAAAGCCATACAAAATTACAAATGGTAAAATTTAGAAAGTTGAAATCAAGTCAAAGTGTGACAGCTAGCTAATCTTAAAACACAATTGGCATGTAATTACTGCTAGTCTTAATAACACAATTGTCTTGTAATTACTAACAACAATAGTTACCCAAACAATCTGAATCGATAGCATGAGAAGGATAATGGAATAATAGAAAGTCAAACCCTTTCTACTTGTGTTTTTACTGTAACATAAAAATTGCCAAAACTTCAACCAATAAATAAAAACCTTTCTTCTCGCGATTGTATCTGGCCACGAACCTTCAATTCCCTTCTCACCTTTAAAGTGATATTCTGCAATAAAAAACAAACCAGATTAGGAACCATGCCATGACTATAGGGAAAGCATCTTTTCCGTTACTTAACCGGCCAGTGGCTTTTCCAGTTGTAAAAATGATTGGTGAATGCAATTGAAGTGTGTGTTATTTATACTTACAAATTATGGCTTTTAAGTGTGAGATGCTAAAATTGAGATGGTTTGTCTTCTTGAAACTCCAAGAACACTTCAACTTCATCTTCTTGAAACTCAAACAACACTTCAACTTCGTCTTCTTGAAACTCTAACAACACTTGCCCTTTCGTGTGCTTGCATTGAAGGAGACCTTTCATGCGTATGCATTCAATTCCCTCTCCCACTTTAAAACATTCATGAAAAATTGTATTTATTGGTGTGCAATGCTTATGTTGTACCGTACATGATTTTGTGCACAAACCCTCTTGCACATTAAATTTAGGGGGTGAACTTTTAGATATAATAGATGTGTTCTCTATTAATCCTTAATTAATTAGTTATTTTCTCTTTGCGCATCAATTTTTTTATTTGGATATTATTAAATTAAGTGTATTAACACTGTTATTTAGTTTAATTAGTAAATTTTTAGCATAAGTTAATGAAAAAATCATATTTTTAATTAAGAATTATAATTAAAATAGAAAATGTAATAATATAAAATTTATATTTAGAAAATTTTGTGTAGTAGTTGTATATTGCCTAATCAAAGAAAAAAGATGAAAAGTATCCCACATTGAAAATAATAAGAAAAATGAAAATAGATGGACACTATAAAAAAAAGACCTACTTCATTTTTCATAAAGGACCACATTTACTTGAAATTATAAAAAATATAAGTATGATTGTTATACACGCTTTTGCTTCAAATGCAAACTAGTGTTTATTATAAGTTACACAAACTTTAGTTTAAGCATTAGAACAATTTTTATAATTGTAAACGAGCTTTCGAGCTTAAGCTTGAGTCAATAAACGAGCCTATCAAGTTTGATCTTCTATATGAGCATCTTAAGCTTGAAAGTTAGTTATTGTAGGATTACAAAATAAAAAGTTAATTTTAAACGAGCTTCGAGCTCGAGCTCGAACAACAAATAAATATTCGAGCTCGAGGTTGAGCCAATTTATAAAAGTTTATTCGAGCTCGAGCCGAGCTTGAGCCGAGTAGTTAATAAAGAATCCTAGCTCGTTTAGGCCAAAACTCGACTCGGCTCGGATCGTTAACACACTACCTAAGCCTAAGCCAAGTCGAGCCGTTCCTCCCTCTCTTCCCTCCTTCCTATGAGTTTCCAATGTGGTGCGTGTTACATTCCTCTTCATTAAGTACAACTAGACGAATACGCATGCATATCAACGGAATTTTAGTGGCACATAATTATGATTGTGATATTTTTGTTAGGTATTTCGTATAACATTTATTCATACAAAGTAAAAATGTAAAAATGTAACTGTAAATTATTGTAATATATAATAATTTTAAGGAAAAAAAACAAATTTTAATAGCTAATTTCAATATTTAAGAAATGAGGTACATTAGTTTTAATTTTTCTAAATTAGTTTCCAACCTTCCATTTAAGTAAAAGAACAAATCAGTTTCCTAAATTAGTTTTAAATTTTTACTTTTCACTTTTCATTTTTTTAATAGTATAGAAGAGTACCCGTGCATAGCAACGAGATTTTATAGCTGCATATAGGGTGACAATTTCCGACCCAACACGAAACCCAACCTGAAATCGACACGTAAAATAAGAGGTTCGGGTTGAGTCTATAATAGATTTCGTGTCGGGTTTGGGTCGACCATACTAACCTATTTATTAAACATGTCATGTTCGGGTTCCAAATAAATTAAGCTGGCCGACCCGCTAATCCGTTTAAGATCTTTTACTTAAATAACTATTTATATTTTATTATACGGGTTAAAAATGGATTAATTGGGTCAACCCGAAACCCGTTTAACCTATTCAACCCGTGTAACTTATTTAACCCGCTAACCTAAGTATATATATGGGTTAAACGGGTCAAGTTCGGGTTATGTGTAAACATGTTAGGGTTGACATAGCTGACCCGAAAATATAAATGTGCCAGGTTCGAGTTGGGGTTTTCTAACCCACCAAACTGTTAACTTGGAGTATTCTTGTAACCGTTTTTGACCATTTCAGTAACTACATATTTATATGTTAGACCCATATCCCGGGTACTGGGACCACACCCTAGATGAAAATGGACCAAAGGCCTTATGTGATTGGTTAATCAATGAATGTTATATTGTAGTCAAGCCCGATAGTCAAAGTGACAATTCTTTAGTTTACGTATTCAAAACGAAATTTTCAGAAAACTTTTGTTAGTTATTTAATGGCTTAAACTATTTGATTTAAATGTGTTTCTTATGATATACATAGGTGCATGAGTATTCACATCTCATACATTGAAATAATATATGCAGATTAAACAAATTGGACCCATTATTTAACCAGTGTTTAAATTTTTTTCGTATGGCTGTTAATTACTTAAAACTTCCTTGCCAAAGAATTGTGCCACATGCCAACTTTTTAACAAATAAGCTAACTCAAAATTACACAAAATCACCAATCCCTTTTATTTTTTCCCAAAAACCAAATTCGACACCAGAAATATAGGAAGATTGGAACCAGACTCGAATCCATCAATAAACTCCAATCGAAGCCGATAGGAGAATAAAAGATGGAGGAGAATACAAGCACTAACGATTCCAACGAAAAGCCAGGACTCGCGAGCCGTGTTGGTAACAATGTTGCATCAGCATTTTTTGCATCCCTTGAAAGTTGCTCATGTGTCAATTTAACAACCGCGGATTCTGATGATGAGGACGAGCTCGAGGAAGAAGAATCCAAACACATTGCAATGGCGCACCTTAAATCAACAGCTTCGGAAAGTTCTAAACATTCTCCAGCTCCCGTTGAGAATCTTCCCGTTTGAATCAATGTTTTCTAGATTCCGATACATTGTGATAGGTGATTATGTTTGTTAACGTGCATGCTGTATATATTCTGGTTGTTACCATCATGTAATACATTTTTTTAGTAGTGTATATGATATTTTATTTCTCTTTTCCCATTTAGAATCATCATTTTCTTATATAAATTTGGTTATTGTTTGTTGATCTAAAGGTTGATTAAACGACTAGTTTCTGCAAATTATGAAAATATATACCAATACAAAAAACAAAAACGAAAAATTATATATTAAATCAAAACGATTTGTAATGCAATATAATAACGTAACATATTGGAGATCATAACGACGTAAAATCACATAAGGTCATTAAGAAAAATAGCTAACTCGATTGCTCAAACATTAAACATATACTAGAAGGGTACCCGCGCAATGCGGCAGCGGGTACCCGATGGCTATTTTGTAGCGAACAAATGTTTTTCATTTTTACGTCTAATTCAAGTAAGTTTCTCTCTTTTCAACTCCGCTTCTTCCCGACTACTAAAGAAAACTCATAAAAATATATTAAAATGGATGTTGAATTAAAGAGCACAAAATTTTAAAAATATGGTGAAATTAGATCATAAAAAATTAAACGGATTAAAAGATATTTAAATTTAAAAATAAAGGTGATTAATTAGTTAGGAAGTGATATGTGTCACCCTATTATTGAACCTCTTTATTTTAGTTTGTTAGAGCTCCTCCCTTTTTGTTATTTTTTAGTTAGAGAAGTGACACATGTCACTCAATGATTGGAGCTCCTTATCTTAGTTTTTTTAATTCTTTCCATAATAAGCAAGTAAAAAATCTGAATTTTTAAGCCTTCTAATTTTAGAAGGCCTAAATGCATTATAAAGTAGTATAGATTTGTGTAACAACTAACAAAGCTAGTATTATCTCATTAGAGCAGTTTTCAAATGTTAGGGTGTGTTTGTTTCATTAATTTGTTTTAGGTTTAAAATCCATCAATAAACATATATTTTGTTTGTTTTTGTATAATTATCTGAATGATTTTAAGCGCTCGTTTCTGCAATTTATTTATTAAACCAACACAATGCGATAATAAGTAACTTATGTAAATATGAAACAAGACTTTTTATCATAAATATAACATAATTAATAAACCATCAAATATATTATATTAACACAAGTATTCAATCTCTTATCAAGTAAGAGGGAATAAGACAAGCCTCCCACCTCTTATTAAATGAGATGTTATATGTCTTACCTGATCTGACTCAAAAGATAAAAACAAACAACACTAATGTCTGACCATTTCTTACTACCTCTGACTCGGTAAAAGTAAGAAGCTACCAAAACATTTTTTTTTTCAAAAAACAAACACACCTTTAGTTAATCAAGTTTTTAAGTAGTTCGTGCAACGCTAGCCCAATGGTGAAGGATGTGTAGCTGAAAGTAAAGATAAATCATGTTTTTATTTTTCGGTAACCATGATTTTGATCTTGTCTTTTTAATCATAGTGTTACGCGATTTACCTTTCATCTTTCCAATGACACCGGTCGATGAGGTACGAGGTGACTCTCCCTCTAAAAAAAATTTATCTAGTACCTATCTTTGCAGTTTACTTTATGCTATCCTTGATAGTTTGTTTATTGTTCGCGATTATGGTCTATGGCGATTTAGATGACAAAAAAACCTGAACCTGATGGGGAAATTCAAAACTCAAAGTTTTTGGGGCGGGGCGGAGCATGCATATCAGGTTACGGGATGGGTTTCGGGTCACTAACGGAGATTTTTATCGGGTTCAGAGCGGGACATAACATCCCCAACCCGCCGGCCCTGAAATATATATACATATAGATCAATTATATTCCTATATATATTATTACGCAATAAAAACATGATTCTTGTATATTTATAGTTTTGTATCTTCGCAAGATTAATTGCGACTAAAAAACTTTTTTCGTGTCATATGCTTAAAAGTCGTGATTGAAATGCCTAATTGATATGTTTAATTTTGTAATCATTAAATAATTAGGCACAAAATTAATGATATGAGTAAGGCATCCAAATCATTTTCTTAATTTTAAAAGAAAAAATTACACGTTTGGTCCATGTTGTAACCACCCGCATTTTCAGGTTACTTTTCATTTTAGAGAATTTACTATTCACTTTCACTATTCATCCCGTAAAATTTTTATTTCACATTCTCGTAAGATAAATTATTTTAGTAATATCCTGAGAGTTTGACAATCGTTAGATCATTTTCGCAAAAGTTATTAAGAAAACATCGTTTTAAAGTTTCGTTTTGGTCGGAACACCATTTAAATATCACGCGTATAACGAAAATCAACTCTAACAATTTTCCTCACATCAGATTAATTTTTAGATCACTCATAATCAATTAGATAATTTTTAAGATTTTATTTTAAAAATGTTACCAAATAAACCCTGAGCCGCACGAGACTAAACTTACGTTTTAAACAATTCTACTTAGACCCAGACTTAACCATTTATGCACTGTGTTTTCTAAGATGTTTAGACACTTTTACATTTTTTGGAAAAGTCAAACATATTTCCCTCCTCCTTTGACCATAAAGAAATTAACCTTGTACGTTCTACATTTTTGCTTAAATCGCGTAACTTTTAAACTTCACGTATAATCATTAAGTTATCCCACGATAACGAAAACCACATTTTGACATCTCATATAACTTTTAGACTAATTTTAGTCTACTCTAAATAAATTCACGATCATTTCCCGAAATTTCGTTATTTTTCGATAAACCGCGAATTACGCGTTTTTGACCCGTGTTTCAGCTTTTAAGCGCGTTTTGCACCCAATAAGACTTATCACCATTTTATATTTTTAGATGGAGTATAATGATGAGTTTCATCATTCCTACAAGTTTCGTATTTTTACGATACCCGGTTTTACATTTTATGGCTTAACAACTTACGGTTGGCATTTAACGGAACCAAATCATGCTCCAAACTCAAGATAATACCAAAACTATCCACCTAAGTCATCTTATCTCTATTTGGCCGACTTTAGGGGGGGGGAGTCATCATCTTGGTGGCTTAATCCTAACCATGCTTCATTTAGATCATTACATGTGTCCTAACTTAACCATGGTTAACATTTAACCCAATATATGGTTAACCAAACTTACCATCCTATAAATAGCAAGTGAAATACATCCTAAACACCCTCATAAACTGAATTGGGTCGTTCATATCATCAAACCATCATATCTTCCATAATTTGATCTTTAAACTCCAAGTTTATTCAAAGAAGTTTCAAGTAGTAAGTTACTACATCAAATCTCTAGCAAGTTTAAGTGATATTCTTGAGTTTAAATCCACTCAAGTCACATAGTACTTTATCACCAACTCTTCAAGATCACAAGGGTGCCAAGGTGTAGAAAGCTAGCTCAATCCAAAGTCTTAAGTGATCAATCAAAGTCCTATCCTTACTAAGTTACTCCTTTCTTAATTGAAAGCCAAACGTTGTAAGCAACTAATCACCACCATCATCTCATCTTAGTTATTCATAATCTTAACATTTTCATGCTATATATATAGTTACTATGTTGATTCATGATGTACATATACTCAATCACATGTTTTAATTCACATATTGTCGTAAAAGTAACAAACTAGTAAACTAGTCATATTCTACATATTTGAGACCATCAAAACCTGTCACATATAGACTTTTTAACTTACATATTATAGTAGACAAGATAAAAAGGTAAACATAGCAACTTGAATCACCCTAAACGGACAAACGAGTCAAAAGATACGGCCAAAAGAAGTTAGCGAAACCAAAGCATGAACCGCCTAAACACAAGTCGTTAATGGTGCATCCGTTTTAAAAGTGGTACTTCTGGTCCGAATCATCAAAAAGTTAAAACACGAAAGTTGTCCGGAACGACGTTTTCCTTCAACAATAAACAAGCTCGGACCTTGAAAACGCTTAAATAGGCCATTATCTTTCAAAAACTGAAACTACCCTATATATAGTTTCACAGCTATACTTTTGTCACAACTAAAAGGCAAACCAAGAGGCCTAATGGCCTTAAGCCGAGATCACAACCATGGCTAAGGCCAAGGCTGAGTCTCAAGACAATGGTAGCCTAGAACAAAGCCACGGCAAGGCCATGGCTAAAGCCTCAAGACTTATTTAGCCGAGACGGTAAACCAAAGGCCTTAGCCTTGACAAACCTACATGTATTCAATACAATTTGGATCTACTTCCTTGATAAACTATGAAACTATACTTGTAATAACCAACTTTACAATTTAGAAACTTGTAAACTTTTCTTTAAACACTTGTGACATAAATTATGACGATACTTGTAATAACCATTATGATTCCTAATCATAACCAAACAACCTTGTAACCATGGACGGACCCACATGACCCCATTTTAGGTCACGAAGTGTAAAATTTTGATAAAATGTGTCATTTTTTGGCACGTGCAACCCTCATTTTTTCTGATAAATTCTTCATCGGATAACTTTAGTACTCATAATCATAAAAGAAAAAATTGTGCAACATCCTTTAAAAAATTCTGGGTCCGTCTCTACTTGTAACTTGTGTTTACAAACCATATGACACTTATGCTATATAAACAAAACATATGTTGTAGCTACTAAGTGCTACAAAACTAGGGAGCTTCATGTGAGGGGTTTCATTTGAGTAAAACGTATCGACGAGTGGCTGGATTTACGATTTAAAGTGTCCTAGCTCCTCGAACGTTTACTACATGACCTCTGAATTGTGATGGCCCGAAAGGTAGTACGATATGTATAAACTAAACTCGTTTTCACAACTAGACCATTTCTATAAAACAATATACACAAAAACCATGTACTACATCATGATCAACATAGAAACGTATATAGGTTTGTTATTTCTTTAGCATCATTATTTCAAACCTAAGTCGCAACATCCTATTCTAGGTTGCTCGTAGAAGTTCTCACGGCATATCCATCATTCTCATTATACATTTGATATCATTTACTCTGAGGTGAGTTCATAGCCCCACTTTTATTACTTAATTGTTTTACAAACCCTTGGGGGAGATACATGCTTTATTTTAAATCGAACACATTGCTTTCAAACTGTACGCTTATCTGATTGTTTTATTAGCACTAAGTTACCGCATTTGCCAAACTTAAGTCCCTTAATCATGAATCATTAATCATTAGTGAGAGTAGGCGCGAATATTGTGAATAGATCTATTGGGATTGACGAATCCCCGTCTGTGTTGACCGAGTAGGCAAACAAACGCACTATATTTGAGTAACATTGGTAAAAACAGCAATTTTTACCTGAAAGGGCACGCACCGACATTTTCTGCAATTAATTTTGGAACACGTTAACACCTTGATTGCATGACTCTTAGCCTAATAAAAACTGTTTTGTTTTCGAAACATTGGTGTGAGTCTATAGCTCACACTACCAACATAATGTGTTCAACCATCAAACAAACTCTATGAATTTCACTCAACCTTTGTGTTGACAGTTTTAAGCATGTATTTCAGGTCCATAATGTCGGAAGCTGGCACGGAAGAGCAAGGATACTGAAGAAGGCTATAAATTTTATTATCATTCGAAAACCTATTTAATGTATTTTGTAAACCGTGAAACCACGGGACCTCATTTTGTAAACTCGATATTTATATAAATCGAATGATAAATCTTTTAAAATGAATCCATTAGAGTTCGTTTTCTATTGTTATGATTTGTTGTGCCATGAAGTAACACCCGCTTTAAATTCGATGCGTATCACGAAATTGGGGTGTTACAGATTGGTATCAGAGCCACAGTTATAGAGAAACGGGTCTAATCGAGACCTAAACTATAACCACATTTACAAACAAAACATTTTATAGCCTTTCGCATTCCGTGCCTTCCATCCTTCAGACGATTATGTGACTTCTAGGTAGTTTATGCTATACAAACATACTAGTATATTGATATATACACTCGACATATTTTCAATCATTTTAGCTAAACGATAGACTAAACATATCTGCGTATGCCTATTCTAAGGTGTTAATACAAATAAGCCGTAAAAACGTTTATTTATATTTTACGATCTTCTAATGTTTTGTCGATAACAAACGTAAAATCATTTTAACGAAACAAATAAAATACGTAAATGGTTTGAACTAATAGTTTCTAACATATTCACATTTTCACATAAAACACTAAAACAAGTATAAGTGATTTTATGATTTAATATTACATATGTGCAACAACTAGTGTTTACATATTTGGGTAAAATATACACATAACTAGTATGTAGTATATTGGGTAATATAAATGGGTAGAAACTTAAGTATCGTAACCCATTGGGCAAATACATTGAACGTAGTTGGGTACAACCCAAAGCCCATGATCCATGGAGCTTGACCCATAACCCATTGCATGACATCATGCTCATATCGTACATGGATAATATCCATAACCCGTGGATCAACCCATACCCAAGTGACTAAGTGCATTGCACTCAAGAGATACATTGTATCTAGCTAAAGATCCATGGATCAACCCATGACCCATAACCAAAATACCCATGGGTAAAGGGGAGCGTCCCACGGATCCCTAGCTTTACGCTAGACGGATCCCTTGTGGAAGTGATCCGTGGGATCCGGAGCAGAGAGATTTTTCTTCTATAAATAGTGAGCCATTTCTTCATTGTTTCTCACCCCTTTCTAACATACTTTCCCCTAGAGTTAAAAACTCTCTAACCTCAGATCCAAGAGATCTATGTTTGTAGTTTTGCTTTTGTGTGATCTTCTAGGTTCCCCTTAAAGGCAAGATCACCACCTTTGAAGTCGAGCAAGCTCAAGTCCATGAGCTGCCATGCTTCCTCATCATCAAGACTACTGAAGTCTTCTTGTTGATGATTGTTTTCTTTTCTAAGAAGTGTTGAAGACATTTGTGAATAGTGTCTCAAGTGTCAAGACGAAGATATTAGTGAAAGGTATCTATCGTCCATATCATAAGCACTTGTGATAAGTGCTTAGAAGTCAAGACTAGAAGCATTAGTGAAGGGTGCTTAGAAGTCAAGACACAAGACATTAGTGAAGGGTGTCTTGTAGATCTAGTTAAAGGCATTAGTGAAAGGTGCCTTAGATGTACATTCGATATGGTGTGTTTCGATGTACAAGATAGCTTAGTACTAGATCCAAGGATATTGATATCCTTGATGATGTTGTAAAGGAGTAGATCTCTTTTGGGATTAGTCGTTGGTTTAGTGTTGGGTAGTAGTTCATCCATTGCAATGGAACTAGGTGCTTAGCCTAGTACCTAATAAAGGGTAGGCGACTTTGTGTAGGTGTGGTTCACCTTGGTGTGAAAGAACCCGGTGGTTAGCCTAGCACCGTATAAAGGGTAGGCGACGTTGTGTAGGTGTGGTTTGCGTTGGTGTGAAAGAACTCGATATTTAGCTTTGTACTGGAAAAAGGTTAAGCGACTTTGTGAAGGCTTCTCCGCCATAAGGAGATTGGTGTAGTGATTACGAACTATCGAGTAGGTGACTCGGGGAGTGGAGTAGGGCAAGGAAGGTGTCCTTGTAGCCGAACCACTATAAATACTCGCGTTGTGGTTTTGTGCTTCTTACTCGTATCTTTTCATTACATATCTTTATATGCTTGTTTATCAACATCCAACACACACATCCAAATAGATTGACATAAGTCGATCTAAATAGATTAAAAGGAAGTTTTAATTGGCAAAAATATTCAACCCCCCCTTCAAGTTTTCCACAATTGGCATCAGAGCTTTGTTACCAAGTTTCTTGAAGTATATTGTACTTTAAAAACTTGATACGATCCATGGTTAATTGAAAACTACAAAGAAGGTTTTTCATAAAAACAAACACCATGTCTTTTAAAACTATATGTTTTGATGTTAATTTGATAACAACATTTTTTTATTTACTTTTTCATTTAATTGCACTAATCTTATTTGTCATGTTGATTAGTCAAAGCTCATACCCACCAAGCTATAGAAATCGCTTGGTAACAAGAATACCTTCCTTAATAAGGTATCCTAAACGCAAAGGAGCGGGAATCGTCTAAGTGACATTTGTTGTGTCATTCGTAAAGACATTCCTAAGTGCGATAGAGGTATGATTTTCTTTTTCTTTTTGCTTAATAATTAAGTATGTCTCTTTAGGTATTTATATGATTATCTTTTGTGCATATACATGTTTTACATGAAGCTTCATTAGGAAGCCTTTTTCTCACATACGTGTTATATTTCTCGTCTAAAGTCGTGGTATATAAAACTTATGTTTTATTTCTTTTAATCCAATAATAATACAAAACACAAATTTCAAAAAATACTCTTTCCCCATAAATATGCCACTCGACGCCCACTTTATCAAATCCTCACTTTTTCAAATATTCCAATTTCAAAAATTTCTCGCATTCAAAACTTCATCTTCCTCTCCATTTTCGTCTCAACCGAAACCAAGAAGGATCATCTTCAACATGGTTTACATCGCCCTCGTGCTCATCGCCTTAACACTCATCGCACTTGTGTTCCCTATGATGAAGTTCACATACGGAGACATTTACTTTGTGTTGTTAATCTACATTGGGGTTATATACCCAACCCTTTGTATCATTCTTAGTATTGAAATGAAATATTACTAATAGTCTAGTTATCTAGGTTATTATGTGTTTATCATCTTTCCTTGTTTTATCTCTTTCTTTCGTGATACATTAGAAGTCATGTATGCATGTTAAAAGAAAATGTAGGCTAAAACACATATCTTGGTATAAAACTATGAGATCTAAAAACCTATGCTTTTCATAAAATCATTTCAGAAACTCTGATCTACGGATCCGGAAGTTATACTAGCCGGATCCCTTTTGAAAAGGAACCGTGTGATCCGTCCTACTGGAGAACAGTTTTTCATGCAAATTAAAAGCCACTTTTATTCTAAAAGTAATTCTCCACTAGTATGTCAAAATCATAAGTGAGTTAAGTGTCTTTCTTGTTAAAAAAAAAACCATTGTTAATAAAAATCTAATAAAAATGTTAGATAATCATAGGTTGATCACAAACATCACTTTCTATTAACTCATCTTTTCTATAGGTGTCACTATGTCGCACGTATATGAGTTTGATTCTTCACTCTCTAGCTTCTACACTCCTAACATCTCTCTTGAACCCAACACACCTGGCAATCATGTTCGTGGGTTCAAAAATCTCGAAACCCGTCACTTCCATGAAGGACGTATTGTAGGCACCTCTCTACAATTCGAAGAAGGTATCAATACCTCCTTCCTAGCCATAGGACTAGAATGTCTTCTCGAAATTAACGAGAAAATATGTCCAAGGTTTGTATTGGAATTCTTTCATCAAGTCGAACTCGTTCGTAACGAGGATCGTTCCCTATCTCTTTGGTTTTGGATCAAAAACCCAAAGTTTGTTTTGACTCTTGGGCAATTTGCTCAAATTCTCCGAATTCCAAATTATGGACAATGTGCCTTCACTGAAGATTGGTCTCTTGATTCTCTCTTCAATTTTCGTGAAGAAAATAATCCGTATTGTTCTCACATTCCTTCCCCACAAGACTTAATTCGCATATTATGCAAACCCCATCACTTCAATCCAAACATCATCTACACACGGGATATTCTTGAAGAATACAAGCCCCTTGCACTCATTCTACGTGAAAATGTTTGGAGTCTTAAGGGAAATCGAGAAATCCTTCCCGCCTGTTGTGCTCACATAATGTATTGTGTGCTAACACAACAACCATACAATCTCGCCTACTTCTTTGCAAGGCGAATTGTAAACCTCCAAGGCTCCAAGAATAAACTCATTCCATATGGAATGTTCTTGACGCGCCTCTATCATATTGTCATGCATTTTCATCCTTAATTTTAAAGTCCGTTATACGTACTTGTGAACAAGATGATGGAACCGCTGAACATTTCCCTCATGAAGACGTTCTTCATTCCTGAATCCGCCAACACTCATCAACCATTTGATGATCCATCTAGCGAAAACACTCAAGGAACCTAGTAGTATTTCAAATAGGATCAATCCTCTTGTACTCGTGCTTTATCAATGTATTCCTATTTCCTTCATGAAATAAAACATCTTACATTTGATATCTTAGTGTTAGAACCCCTTTAAACCAACCTTGGAATATAATGCATTATCAAGATCATTGCATACCTTTAGTAAAGGTTCTGCTGAGCAGATGGACGGATCCCAAAGTTTGTGCTAGACGGATCCCTACACTTAGGGAAGCGTGGGATCCGGCAAACAGAAAATGCAATTGCAAGCATTGTATTTTAAACATACCCTTAGAACATGTAACACCCCAACCCGACAAGGGTAGAAGTGTCACAGTCTGGTGTCATATCAGAACATACAAGTAAAATTTTCAAACGGAAGTCTTTAAATAATAATGTACCAAGTCATAATAACCAAAGATTTACAAGGGAAATTACAAAATCCAAATGTTAAAATAAAATGAAATCTCAAAACGCAAGCTCGCCAAAACAAGTCCAAATAATAAGGTCACTAGGGTTAGTCCACTCAGATAATCCAACTCTCACCCAATCAAAGCCCATCTTCAACCTAAAACCGCCGCAGAAAAGAAATGCGGTGAGCTTAAAAAGCCCGGTGAGCAGATATAACAAAGCGAAAGCTAAATAAAATCAAATGCAAAATGAAACAAAGGAACGGATAACAAAGTCGTAGCGAAATGAGAGTAATGAGTCAATGAGGATCCTGCAGAACACAATAATACGAGATATCCAAAACGAGCAGATAACAAAGAGAACGAAGCAAAGCAAAGCATCGATGACATATAAACAAGCACATACAAACCGGACATACAAGAACTGAAACATAAGCAAACATAGCAAAGGTAGCATCCACACAACATATATGTCATACAATCAATTCAGAAATCAAGACATTCAAGCCAAACGGTATCTACAGGAGCGGAAGCAATTAAATAATTCGGTGAGCATGGCAATTCACACAGTCAAAACTCTTAATTGAAAACATAATCAAGATCATAACGGTAGTCAAAACACGGCAGTAGCAAGTAACAAGTAGGAATACAATATGAACACTATAATTAAATGAATTAAATACATAGTAGGGCAATTAAACAAGTTAACAAGCTAGACTTCATAAGTTGAACCATTTACCCAATCAAACCGTAGCATAAACCGAAATGCAAGCATGGCGGGTCAACAACAAGCGATAAGGATACTATCGGATAATCATAGTCCACGAGATTAATCGAACGAGGTACAAAAGATAAACAGATCAACAATCGATTTCACACAAGCACGGTTACGGACACATCAAAGGATCACATAACAAGAAGATAGCATATCATCGATGTCAACAGTAAATCTTATATCGCATACATACATATCATACAGAGAAATCAATAGTCATATAAACATGAATATCATAATCAAATCCAACAACATATAATAACCCGACGTGAATGGAACCTTAGTCCAAGTAACGGAATTAAGGTGTGATGATCAATGTAATGGAGTATCTATATCTTGGTAATGATGAATCATATAAGGTACCGAGTAATGAACAAATAATACAGATTATGGTGCGTTGGGGAATATGGAAGGTACAATATAGGTATATCAAAAGTGTAAGGGTTATCGAAATCTACCCGAGCCCGAACATATCATATCATATCATATCATAGTAACCATTGTATTCGGAGGGTGACCTCGGAATACCATACATAATATGAGGGAGATCTCGGTAACAAATGGAGTAGCTAACTCCCAAAATTGTGAGGACGCGGATTGCACCCGACATCATTCACCAAACAAAGCTCCAATCGATTAAATCCTCGAAACAAATCAAATCTAGGATGCATCCATCGCCCCCAAAACATATAATGGCCAAATCATATACATATAGTGAGCTCATAATCAAATCAAAATGGGGACGGTGTGCAACATCACTGCAATGCACCTGGAGTCATGCCATTGGTGCATCAATGACACGGTCAGTTACCTTCCGACTAGGAAACAAATTTTGGCTCGGTATCGGATGAAGGGTCAAAGCATATACATATCATAAGGGTTCATATCATATTTCATATCAAAGTTCCATGTCAATGTTTCATATCAAAGGTTCATATCAAAGGTTCATATCAAAGTTCATATCAATGTTCAAATCAAAGTTTCATATCGATGGTTCATATCAAAGGTTCATATCAAAGGGAGCATAGCAAAGTCATAGGGAAGCCCTAATCATGAGGCTTAGAGTACAACGTGTGATTCAAGCTAATATCGAAAGATGTATAAGAATCACGAAACCTTAAGAGATAAGGTCGAATATCGCACCTTAGCAACGAAATCAAAGCAAACAAGAAAGTTACACCGGAAGCAACGTCGATCTCCTTCAACGTATCTACATGAATTGATATCATATATTACTTATATACTCATTTTATAAGCTTCTTATGCATGTGTAAGTGTTTTACTTATTGATATCCTTGTTTTATCTTTCCTTTCTTAAACTCATATTTGGACCAGATTTTAGCGATTTTTATAAAATACTTACTTAGCTCAAAAGAAATCAAGTAAAATCCCAGGGGTTCCCATATGAGTTAAAAGACTCTCCAAAATTGGTGGTTTCTATCTCTATGCCAAATGGCCTATGGAAAATCACAAGTCCAGACCTGTCCAGAAAGTAATCGAAAATACGCCTTAAAAGTTTACACTTATTGGACCTGTTTAGACACCTTGGAAAAATTCCCAAAACTCCCAGAAATTCATTTATATCCTAAATGTCACTCCTGTAAAGGAGAGCTCCCAATTCTTTATGGTTTGAAAATGAAAATCAAACAATCCAACCAAATTTCAGACCCGTTTTAACAGCTTTGACACTTGATCTTGTAAAATTCAAAATACGACTTAGACAACTCCAAATTCAACCAAACCACTTGGAAAACTTAACTACGACATAAAATAGACTTTTCCAACAAAACCCAGATTATTTCACTTATAAAATTGATCTATGACACACACAAATTCGACATATGATGCTGTCCAGGTTTAGGATCCATTAAAACCATTGTAATCACATGCTTTACCTACCCAAACGCACCCATGACCCATGAAAGCCATATGACCTGTTTTAATAGTATATTAACATGCCCTTACTTGCCCAAGTCGATTCAAAACAGCCCCACCTTAATTTTTCCAAAATCAAACAGACCTCATACGATTTAATTAGGTTTTTATGATTTTCGGTTTTAACACATAATTACATAACATTCAAGGAAAAAAAAGATAAACAATCAAAGAAAATTTAAACGAGGGTGAAGTGATTACTCTTGTGGCATGATTACAAGAAGGAGACACGAAACAAATTGATTATGGGTGAAATACACCACCCTCGAAAACAGACCACCATCCTCTCGACCCTAGGACAATTCCCACGCACGATTTTCAAGATACACCCACGATCCCGAGCTTACCAAAGCCACAAACGAACCTCCTTGTTTCCATCCTTGGTCGACAGAAAAGATGGAGCAAAAAAGTGGGCTGTGAGTTTTCTTGCTAGGGTTTAGGAATTCTTTTTTTTTTTTTTTTTTTTTTGAAGCATAAAAGAAAAAGGGGAGGAATACCGGCTTATTTTTTTTTGACAAACCAAGGGAAGAAAACATGGGCCAAGTCCAAATTTATTGGGCCTTTTACATTTAATTTAATATGCTTTATAACTTAGTAATTTCGGTCCATGTAATGTATAAACGTAGAATGAAATTTTAAATGTAACCGTAAATCGATCTCATATATTTGGTTTGGCGAACAAGTTGTAAGTTAAATTTTACATCTACTGAGTTGGACGGATTTTATTTATTTATTTATTTATTTTACGTATCTTATAAATATTAAATAGAGGGGCACCATAGTCTTTTCACGCGTTTACGATATTTAGGGTTTTACAACTCTTCCCCTCTAAAAGAAAATTTTCGTCCTCGAAAATTGAAGTCGCAGGGGTACATAGAGACGTACGAGTTTGAGGCAGACGTAGCAATCCATATCTTCACACAAATCATAAGGATTTCGGTTTCCAAGCGTACGAAACTTACACGTAACAGATGTTGACGAAAATCTCACAAATAGGTGCAATTCCAAAGCGGACATGAGTGTTGAAAATAATGGATATAAGCCTATTCCATTCACGTACCAACCCTGTGCATTTCCCAAGATGTCGTATGATTTCAATAAGTTCAAATTATATGATCTCGGTATTATCACGTTGATCGGCGTCATAATACTTGCATCACATAACAAGTCCTTATCGTCATCATATTTTGCCTCGGGTCATGACAAACCACATAACCAATATCACCTCAAAGCAGATAACATACAGATACACATACATGCGACATATAACACATCAAACCAACTTACCATATCACCAAAGAAGAAAGCCACCAACTTGCTCGAAAGCGGATCTTCATGACTCATTATTGACGATCCAAAAGAAAAGTCGAGATATACCGAATGCTAAACGATAAAACTTCACGATTCAAACCGAGTTCGAGCGAATCAAAGAAAAGTAATGCCGATCAAAATCACGTAGCAAGATATTAAACCGCCTCAAAGCGCGTGACAAACGAATCGAGTAACACAAGTCGCGCCCGGATCACATGAAGTAAATGAACCTTCTCGGACACCGGTTGAACTTTTTCTCCATCTTGGCGCCTACGGTTGATCCGTCCGACTTCCTCCAAGAAGCATCCCGATGCCTCCGAAGACGGCAATCGGGTGTGGCTTCGCTTCACGAACCTCTCCACTCGGAGATTGCGGCAACACCGGTTCGGCACCATCATCTTCGCTCCACGGTAGTCTTCATCTAACGATCGATAAACGGATGTGCGAAGACAAAAATAATAAAATCAAATATGAAAGAAGAAGACCAAACGGTGAAGACAAAAGATTATCGAGTCAAATCGAAACGACAACCAAAAGGAATCGAAGATATCGTAATGCATCGAAACCTAGTGTCTACCCAATCCTCACGGGTCAATCCTAAGGTCAACAAGACGAAACATCTCGATACCATAATTGTAACACCCCAACCCGACAAGGGTAGAAGTGTCACATCGGTGTCATATCGAACATACAAGTAAAATTTTCAAACGGAAGTCTTTAAATAATAATGTACCAAGTCATAATAACCAAAGATTTACAAGGGAAATTACAAAATCCAAATGTTAAAATAAAATGAAATCTCAAAACGCAAGCCCGCCAAAACAAGTCCAAATAATAAGGTCACTAGGGTTAGTCCTAATCATGAGGCTTAGAGTACAACGTAACAGTTCAAGCTAATATCGAAGATGTATAAGAATCACGAGAAACCTTAAGAGATAAGGTCGAATATCTGCACTTTAGCAACGAAATCAAAGCAAACAAGAAAGTTACACCGGAAGCAACGTCGTATCTCCTTCAACGTATCTACACGAATTGATATCATATATTACTTATATACTCATTTTATAAGCTTCTTATGCATGTGTAAGTGTTTTACTTATTGATATCCTTGTTTTATCTTTCCTTTCTTAAACTCATATTTGGACCAGACTTTAGCGATTTTTATAAAATACTTACTTAGCTCAAAAGAAATCAAGTAAAATCCCAGGGGTTCCCATATGAGTTAAAAGACTCTCCAAAAATTGGTGGTTTCTATCTCTATGCCAAAGGGCCTATGGAAAATCACAAGTCCAGACCTGTCCGAAAGTAATCGAAAATACGCCTTAAAAGTTTACACTTATTGGACCTGTTTAGACACCTTGGAAAAATTCCCAAACTCCCAGAAATTCATTTATATCCTAAATGTCACTCCTGTAAAAGGAGAGCTCCCAATTCTTTATGGTTTGAAAATGAAAATCAAACAATCCAACCAAATTTCGACCCGTTTTAACAGCTTTGACACTTGATCTTGTAAAATTCAAAAATACAACTTAGACAACTCCAAATTCAACCAAACCACTTGGAAAACTTAACTACGACATAAAATAGACTTTTCCAATAAAACCCAGATTATTTCACTTATAAAACTTGATCTATGACACACAAATTCGACATATGATGCTGTCCGGTTTAGGATCCATTAAAACCATTGTAATCACATGCTTTACCTACCCAAACGCACCCATGACCCATGAAAGCCATATGACCTGTTTTAATAGTATATTAACATTCCTTACTTGCCCAAGTCGATTCAAAACAGCCCCACCTTAATTTTTCCAAAATCAAACAGCCCTCATACGATTTAATTAGGTTTTTATGATTTTGGTTTTAACACATAATTACATAACATTCGAAGGAAAAAAAGATAAACAATCAAAGAAAATTTAAACGAGGGTGAAGTGATTACTCTTGTGGCATGATTACAAGAAGGAGACACGAAACAAATTGATTATGGGTCGAAATACACCACCCTCGAAACAGCCACCATCCTCTCGACCCTAGGACAATTCCCACGCACGATTTTCGAGTACACCCACGATCCCGAGCTTACCAAAGCCACAAACGAACCTCCTTGTTTCCATCCTTGGTCGACAGAAAAGATGGAGCAAAAAAGTGTGCCGTGAGTTTTCTTGCTAGGGTTTAGGAATTCTTTTTTTTTCTCGCGTGAAGCGTATAAAAGAAAAAGGGAGGAATACCGCTTATTTTTTTTTTGACAAACCAAGGAAGAAAACATGGGCCAAGTCCAAATTTATTGGGCCTTTACATTTAATTTAATATGCTTTATAACTTAGTAATTTCGGTCCATGTAATGTATAAACGTAGAATGAAATTTTAAATGTAACCGTAAATCGATCTCATATATTTGGTTTGGCGAACAAGTTGTAAGTTAAATTTTACATCTACTGAGTTGGACGGATTTTATTTATTTATTTATTTATTTATTTATTTTTTTTTACGTATCTTATAAATATTAAATAGAGGGGCACCATAGTCTTTTCACGCGTTTACGATATTTAGGGTTTTACAGAACACCTCACACTAAGCTAAACATAATATCTTAAGGCAAATTAAGTCCTTATCAAGATAAGTAGATCCTTCCTACTCACACATAACTCACCTAGATCATACTCAAGACGCTTGTAGATCTATCATTTTCACTTAAACCCATTACTCTTCCGCTCTCTAGATCACTCATCATTCTCACATGATCCGTCACATCTAGCCTTAGAAATCTTTCGATTATGGCAAAATTGATCATAAATCATCCTTACCTCAAAATTGATCAAAGTTGATCAAATTCTAGTTTTCCCATCTCAAAACCTTTAAGATATTTTCCAAAACACTATCCCAAGTCATAACCTGATCTCTAGGATCATTTAGCTTCAATTGACACTCTCATCTTTAGTGTCATCATTGCTCATTCATTGGTACTCATGAAAGTTCCAAATCCTTCCATAAAAGGCAATCATTAGCTACATCACTCATTACCTTCATGTACTTAAGCACCCCTTCATTTAAGACACTTAGGAGGACTGAAACACTCAAGGTGATATAGATCTTAGATCTTAGAAACATCATTTCTACTCTTCCATAGCTGTTGAGAGCCGGATCCCTAGGATTAGCCTAGACGGATCCCCCTGAGGAGGGAACCATGGGATCCGGATAACAGTTTATGTCAAACCTTGCTAAAACAATCATTTCAACTCATCTTTCTAACTCAAACACTCCATCTCATCTTAAATGAGTTCCTAGATCAGTACAAACTCTGAAGTTGACTCTTTTGCATGTTAATCATCACATTTCAAAGAATCTTAGTGGCTTAAGGCTTAAATGCACTTGCCAAATCTCTTGCTTTATAAACCACATTGTTAGGACTTCCATAGTCATCACCTTCATCCTAACTTTCAGCACTTTAGAAACCTTTACAAACCTCTTGAAATCATCTCATCATGAGGAAAACTTCAAGTAGTAACTTATCCACCAAAGAACCACACAAGAAAAAGGCTCGTGTTATACACGAAATCTCTTCAACCGAATCATCTCTAGTCAAGCCAACAAATGCTCGGATCTTTCCTCAACCAATCAAACCAATTCCTAAAAGGATAGTACCCACAAAACTACCTATGCCAAACACCACCATACCTCTTAGGCCAAACAATATCATCTCCACTAAACCATCACCATTTGTTCCTAGAGCTATCTCCCTTACATCTCCACTATCATCACCACACCTCTACAATTCAGAGGATTTGCCTCCTAGGCCGTCTCATCCGCCTCCGCCGACAACATTCTCCTCATTAGGAGTAATAATGGTACAAAATCAAGGTGTTGAGTCAACACTAGCTCCGGCTTCCTTTTCGCCATTTCCATCATATAATCCCATTTGGGTTATGAGAAATCATCAAAGTCAACCACCCGACCATATGGAAGTTGACACTTCTCTACCACCACCATCATTCTTGGTCGAGCCATTCTCAAATGCGCCTCCACCAATCCCTCCATCGTTTGAAACTCCACAAGCCGCTTCACTTGATCCTTCGCATCAAGCCATTTAATTTCTTCCACCACCACTACCTAGCCATGACAAAGATTGCTATCATTGTCAACATGTTGAAAGTTTGATACATGAAGTACGAGAAGACCAATGTTTCATGTTCTATCATCTCCTCGAACGTTTTGACGAGATTAAACCTAAACAAAACTTGAGCTAGAAGATTTTAGTGGTGTCCTAGCATCAAGTGATAGTTGGTCTAGAAATTCCTAGTCATGTATTTTTTATTTTTCTTAGTTTTTAGAGTCATGTATATCATAACTCTAGTTTTATTAAATGAAATTGCATGCTACTTCTTATATTTCTGAGTATATGATTACGTTGTATTCATATCTCACTCTTGTGATAACATTACTTGTTATATCACCATTGATGAAATTAATCATCAGCTATAAGGATCCCTCAAAATTGCCTAGACGGATCCCTACTAGGAGGGAACCGTGGGATCCGTAAGACAGAAAACTATTTTCTACTAACTTGGACCACATTTGCAGGAAATTGTGAATTATACTTGTTTTCTAACCTTTGTTTTGTAGTTATTCAATTTACACATGAAGACTTTGACATCCTAAAGCTAGGGGAGCTTTATGTCAAAGCAATACATTGCAAATTACTTGCAATATTAGGTTTATATTTCTTGACATCCCATTGCAAAATTGCAATCATCAAGGGGAGCACATTCGTCACTTAGGCGAAATCTTTGCAAACTTACTTGCAAACAAACTAGATTAGTATTACTTTCTTGACGCCTTATATAGGGATGGACTCGTCAAGGGGAGTAAAGACGAGATCCTTTCCGTTACTTGCTCTCTATTTCTTTTATTTCTTTCACATGTTTTCCTAAAACAATGTGTTAGTTTCCTTCAAGCTCTTTTGTTTCGATAAAAGGGAAGAAGAAAGTAAAACTACAAATTCAAACTTTACAATTTTAGCTTTTCCTTAAAATAATTTTATGTTTTGTCATCAACAAAAAGGGGGAGATTGTTAATACAAATAAGCCATAAAAACGTTTATTTATATTTTACGATCTTCTAATGTTTTGTCGATAACAAACGTAAAATCATTTTAACGAAACAGATAAAATACGTAAATGGTTTGAACTAATAATTTCTAACATATTAACATTTTCACGTAAAACACTAAAACAAGTATAAGTGATTTTAGGATTTAATATTACATATATGCAACAACTAGTGTTTACATATTTGGGTAAAATATACACATAACTAGTATGTAGTATATTGGGTAATATAAATGGGTAGAAACTTAAGTATCATAACCCATTGGGCAAATACATTGAATGTAGTTGGGTACAACCCAAAGCCCATGATCCATGGAGCTTGACCTATAACCCATTGCATGACATCATGCTTATATCATACATGGATAATATCCATAACCCATGGATCAACCCATACCCAAGTGACTAAGTGCATTGCACTCAAGAGATACATTGTATCTAGCCAAAGATCCATGGATCAACCCATGACCCATAACCAAAATACCCATGGGTAAGGGGCGTCCACGGATCCCTAGCTTTACGCTAGACGGATCCTTGTGGAAGGATCCGTGGGATCCGAGGAGCGATGAGATTTTTCTTCTATAAATAGTGAGCCATTTCTTCATTGTTTCTCACCCCTTTCTAACATACTTTCCCCTAGAGTTAAAAACTCTCTAAACTCATATCCAAGAGATCTATGTTTGTAGTTTTGTTTGTTAGGAATTAGAAAATTCCATAGTGAAGCATCGGTCACCCCAAGTATAATCTAGCATAAGTTAGCTCGTAGACATTACGTTATTTACTAGTTATTTAGTTTAGTGCAACACCGTGGAGGAAGGACAGGTCTTTGCCCACTGTATGCCTGATCCACAGTCCGAAGGAGGACGTTTATTATGTAACTATAAATACCCTCTACCTCCCAAGGTAGAGGGTTGGACCTTTCAATCTAACATTCTTTCTTTTGTTACTTTCTCTTTCTAGAAAGGCTCCCACACTACTTTCTCTCTCTAAACTCTCTTGCATAATTCGATCCATATAGTGAATGTATTATGTGTTTGTGAAATCCAATATCCTACAATTGGTATCAAGAGCCATGGTTTGATCACTCATCTTTTATGCTCTTTGTTTTGGTGGATTTCATAAGGTTTTTGGGGTTTTAAGTGTTTAGGAGAGTTTGAATCAATTTGGTTAATTTCTAGTGTTAAAGTTTGAATTTTGATTGTACTTTTATGCTTAGAATCGTTATAAGTGTTTAGGTTTTGATTTGGAAGGCTTGAATCATCGTGGTTGGGTTGTTTTTGGATTGAAAAGTGGTGTTTTTGAATGTTTATTGGATGCGAGTTGAGACACGTTAAGCATTTCTTGGATGCGAGTTGTGGTTATTTTCATCAAAGCGAGTTGCCTATGCAAGTTGCCTAAGCGAGTTGCCTATGCGACTTGTCCAGATTCAACGTATCTAAAGCAAGTTGCCTAAGCGAGTTGCCTAAGAGAGTTGCCTATGCGAGTTGTCTGCTTGCTTATTGAAGCGAGTTGCCTAAGCGAGTTGCCTAAGAGAGTTGCCTATGCGAGTTGTCTGCTTGCTTATTGAAGCGAGTTGCCTATGCGAGTTGTCTGCTTGCTTATTGAAGCGAGTTGCCTAAGAGAGTTGCCTATGCGAGTTGTCTGCTTGCTTATTGAAGCGAGTTCTATGCGATTTGTCTGCTTGCTTATTGAAGCGAGTTGCCTAAGCGAGTTGCCTAAGAGAGTTGCCTATGTGAGTTGTCTGCTTGCTTATTGAAGCGAGTTGCCTATGCGAGTTGTCTGCTTGCTTATTGAAGCGAGTTGCCTAAGCGAGTTGCCCAAGAGAGTTGCCTATGCGAGTTGTCTACTTGCTTATTGAAGCGAGTTGTCTTATGCGAGTTATCTGTTAAGCGACTTGTCAAGGACTGTGATTTGTCAATTCCTGCGATGTGTCTCTAAACCTAACATACAAAACCCTTGTTTTCATACCCTAGGGAACAGGGGGTATATATAAAGAACTAGGGAATATCACAAACTCAACCATAACACCAATTGATCTTCACTGCCTTATCATCTTCTAGTTCCTTTACTACATTCTACGTCTCACCTTCTTACGGTTTGGTCTTGATTTTAGTAAAATCCCGCGAAAGATTCTATTTCTCGGTTTAAATCACAGACTTGTAAAATCCTGTGTACACAACAACATCATGTCTTACACTCCTGATTCATTAATTTCAGAAGTACTCAAACTGTATGATGCTGTTGACAACCATGATAATATTAGTTATACTGAACGGTTAAAGATGATGGAATCAATCAATGAGGATATGAGATCTCCGTGTTTAGAATCTAAAGAGACAGAAATGCACCAGTCAAGGTTACAGAATGCTCCTGCAAAGTGTAAAGAAAGTTGCATTGAACCTTATCGAAAACTTCATTCACACCTCATGTTACTTAGAATTGATGACAAATACACAATAGGAATTGAACGATCATGTATTACACTCTTTCGTCAAGAATTATCATCGATGACTGGCACATTGTTCTTGAACTTGGAACAATTAGAACAACAACTTAATAGGAAAAAGGTTCAAGAAGCCAGTTCTAAAGCTGCACTTCAGGTGATCAACAAACAACTTGGTCATTCATCAAAGGGAATACACTTGATTATGATTATCGATGGTGAAATGTGCTTTAAGAATCACACTGGGATGGAAGCTAATGTGTTCAGAGAGACATTAATCCAACTCATGGATAATGTGGAGAAGTATATTGAGGAAGTTATTCAGAATGATGAAAAGTGGATGAGTGTCGGGTACAGTTGAGAGATAGTTGGGATGAGTTGGGTAATGTACCAGTTGAAAGATCGGATGTTGCTGAATGCAGAATAACAGAGACAACAAAGAATGATGCAACAAATTGTTCAGTAACTCATGACAGACAAGATGTGGATAGGGTAATCAGAAAGGTGAATGAATGTCAAGTGCAATCAATAAATTGTAGTGTTGAGACCAGTAAGGCATCGGGTGATGGATCGATTGACCTTGAATCTGAGGCTCGAGAGAGATAAGCTTGAAACATCCAAGAGTTCGGTGACTCTTGTTTCACATGATGTGGATGCAAATATCGGACCGACAAATGAACATGTGTCATGTGATGAGGTACCCTTAACTGCTCAACATAGTGTATCTTCTAATGTACCTAAACAAACCGATCTTAATATCGAACATGATTCGATAAATGTTCCTTGGTTGAGGTGAGACTAATAAATTCAAAACAAATGATATGGTTGATAAAAGGCTTTTGATGAACTTTCAAACAAATTCTCAAAACTTGAAAAACATTGCATTTCTCTTGAAATTGCAATACAAAGAAAGGAGGAAAGTTTTCAAACTAAGAAACCATTAGAAAATCCGAATTTCACGAATTTCGTGAATTTTTGAAATAAACAATTTAAAAGCTCACCAAGCCAAAACTCGACTATTAATGACTTGAAGAAACATATTTCGATATGCATGTGAAAAGTAATTTGGTTACAAGTAATTCGATGTTAATGATATTGATGATATTCAAATGTGAAATGATGAATTAGCGGTTTGTGTGGCCAAATTACTAAAGGAAAATGAGTCTTGAGAAAGCATCACATAGAACTAGGTGACTCATCAAAGAAACTAGAACTAAGTCAATGGAACAAACAAATTCTTTGATAGCAAAATTGATGAACTCAAAGCTCAACTTGAGGAAAAGAGTTTCGCTATTGTTGCCTTAAAAAATGAGCTTAGGAAAACTATAGGAAAAGTGTGAACACTAAGTTTACAAAACCATCAACCTTGGGGAAACCAGTTTCTCATCCCATTAGAAACCGGTCCATTGTTAAGCGACATCTGCGTTTATATCCGAAAGAACAAAATTTTCAAAACACGGTTTGCCTCCCAAGTTGATGAGAAACAAGTTTTGTCAAAACCACCACTTCACCTTAGTTACCTAAGAATAAGGCTTCTAGCTCTGTTAACCCTCAACAAGTAGCCACTTACTACTACCGGCACCTCTAGGATTAGTTCAAAAACGATTGTGAAAACCAAGCATTAAAATCCGAATTCATATGATATGAATGACTTGTGGAAAACTATTATCTAGAAAAAGCTAGGAAAAGGCATGATTCGAAAAGACGGAATTTTAGGTGCAAGACCTAGGGTGAGGAATTCTACAAGATTTCAAGGCACTGCTAGTAGTTGTAAACCACTACCTAGGAACACTCAAAAGACTAGGGATTGGCGTGCATCTAAGAGTAGTTATGTGCATAAGAATGCTAAGCATGTAGAAAATAAAACTAGAAATTCTGAGTCTTTTCCACATAAGAAGCATTTTCCTAATTCACATGCCAAGGTACAATCCACTAAGACTACCTACATGGATAAGGTTCAACATGTTATGATGCAAAACAAACCTAAAACTTCGTCTAGATGGATCCAAACTGCTAAATCTTTGGAGTCTAGGAATAGCGATAAGTCTTCCACTTTGCATAAGAATATCAACAATCGTAGACCTTGCCATAAGTGGATACCGTCTGGTAGAATGTTTAAGGATCTTGGACTTAAGTGGATTCCTACCGGAAAGTTGTTTTTCGATGAAAAAATCAAGGTTGTTGTGAAACCCCAAAGGGTTTGGATACTAATGTCACTAACCAAAATATATGCAATCAAGTTTGTAATATTAGTGCAGTAGTCCTTACTCGATTCTGGATACTTTGATCCTTCACTACATGGACTGGCTTAAAGTATGGATTACAAATGGATTGATATCTCATAACTCACGGGTTCAAGTAACTCAATCTTGATATTCATTCGGCTATGACGTTTGAATACAATAGTTCAAGCCTCGCACTCCAAAGAAAAGAAATGTGTACGCTTAAGTGCGCATTATCTTCTGAAGAAGAGAAATCTTCTTATTATGACCATTCTCATCAACATGCTTCATGCTTTTTCCATGCGCTTCAGTCATCAAGTGATCCGGACTACTGATAACTACTCTTATTCCACTTGCTCAATATAATGAAGATGGCGACATCATGTGCTAATTTTGCGGGGGAGAAGTGTGAATAGAATACATTTGGATGATAATCACTTATTTAATCAAGAATGGCATCTCCGTATGCAATTCTTGAGGGGGAGAAGAAGTGTGAATTTTTTGCATGGTTGATTGATATTAGAGAATAAATGGTCAAACGGCCCCTAACTCATGTAAGAACCGAGCTTCTTCTTATCGGGTCATCGTTACATGGAGTTTCTTCTAAGAGCCACTGGTTGACATCTTCACACTGGCTGATATGATTAATGACAAAGTGATTCCGGTTAATGCTTCACGTACACATCAACATGATGATTCTGAACAATCTCTCTGTTCTTGTTTGATGTGATTGGTAGTTTGGTGTTACCATTTAGTGTGTTCGTTATTGGTGATTCTTGATTTCCTTGATAAATATCTTTCGTTCTTGTTTGATTGGGAGGATTTTAGTTAAAGGGACTTGCAAGAGGTAAGTTAATTGGGATGCTTTTGGTGTGATGAAGATGTTAACTATCTATTCCCCAACTGGACAATCTTGAAGAAGGTCGAGTCTACAGTCTGTTCTACATTTTCATATGCATGTTAGAAGACTAAAGTCGTGTTGCATTTGATTATCTAAAGACTTCTTCTTAATCTGGGCATTTATCAAACAGATTGTCGGTTTATGGGAGAGCACTAATTGAGGGATAATGATAAGACAGATTCAATCCCCAATAGATTTTCTCATATTCTTTTGCAGTGATTCCTCGAGAAACCCAATCTCCAGTTATTCCCCAAGGCGTTGATATTGACTATTGTAATATTGCAGTTGCACTATTGAATAATAATCCGCTCTTTGGTATTCCTTTGCCAAATCTTCACGGATTATTGTTCATGAAAAATGATCCGCTCTTAGGTATTCCTTTACCAAATCTTCACGGATTACTATGCACTCTGTAAATCAACCACATGAACATTAAGGAAAATGACTACCTCATCCGCTTGAAGACATTATTGGTGAATCTTCCAGATCAGTCTCTATATGTATATCTTTAGGAAGATGGAATTGATGTTGAGGAATCATTTGTTCCGGTTCATTAAGTGGGTCAATGTACATCCGGTTGTACATTTATTCACGTGTTGGACATTTGACACAAGTTGATTACTTCGGAGTTAATCATTTATCACTTATTTGAGATTGAAGTTGACGTTCACAAAGGCGTGTTCTTATTTGATAACTTGCTCGGGCTTAAGAATTTGAGTTGAAGACTTGGTTTATCTAGTTACCAGCAGTCAAGGTGGATGGTTGAAGACCTGGTTAACTATCACTATTAGGAGTTACTTTGTTTTAATCAGTGTCACACGCATATGACAATATGGATAATCGCAAGAGGTGTTAATGTCTCATACTTTGTTTGGGTTGTGAGTGTAACACCCCCAATTTCGTGATACGCAGCGGAATTCAAACTGGGTGTTACTTCATGGCACAACAATCATAACAATAGAAAACGATCTCTAAAGGAGTCGTTTAAAAAGGATTTATCATTCGATTTATATAAATATCAGAGTTTCCAAAAATGAGGTCCCAGTTGGTTCCATTGTTTACAAAATATAGTAAATAGGTTTTCGAATGATAATAAAATTTATAGCCTTCTTGATCTAGTCCTTGCTCTTCCGTGCCAGCTTCCGACATTATGGACCTGAAATACATGCTTAAAATTGTCAACACAAAGGTTGAGTGAAATTCATAGAGTTTAGGAAATCAGTTGAACACATAATGTTTGTAGTGTGAGTTATAAATTCACACCAATAGTTTGAAAACAAAAAGAGATATTATTGCACTAAGCTCATGATACCGAAAACGTTAACAGCTGTCATAAAATAGTAACCGATGCCCCAAGTAGGTAAAATTTTCCGTTTTACCTGATGTACTCAAATATAGTGCGTTTGTTTACCGGATCCTGGTCAAACAAACGGGATTTGTCATTCCCGATAGATCTATCCACATTATTCGCGTTCACTCGCAAGTGATTAATGGTTCATGATAATAGGGACTTAAGATTGGCAATAGTGGTACTTAGTGCAAGTAATACATTCAGATAAGCATACAGTTTGAAAGCAATGTGTTCGATTTAAAATAAAGCATGTATCTCCCCCAAGGGTTTGTAAAACAATTTAGTAATAGAAAGTGGGGCTATGAACTCACCTCAAAGTAAATGATAGCAAATGTATAATGAGAATGATGGATATGCCGTGGGAACTTCTACGAGCAACCTAAAATAGAATGTTGCGACTTAGGTTTGGAAAAATGTTTAGGAAAACATAAACCATCCTATATATGTCTCTATGTTGATCATGATGTAGTACATGGTATTTGTGTATGTCATTTATAGAAATGGTCTAGTTGTGAAAACATGTTTAGTTTATAGATATCGTACTACCGTTCGGGCCATCATAATTCGGAGGTCATGCAAGAACGTTCGAGGAGCTAGGACACTTTAAATCGTAAATCCAAGAACTCGCCGATCGTTTACTCAAATGAAACCCCTCACATGAAGCTCCCTAGTTTTGTAGTACTTAGTAGATAAAACATAGATTTTGAATGAAGATTGTTATATAAATAAGTTTATCATGTTTTTACAAGTATCTGGTTTTTACAAGTTCTCGTCGTTTTCATAAATATGATCGCCTTAGTTAACGGTCTTGGGTAAACAAGCCTTAAGGCTTTAGCCATGGCCTTGACGTGACTTTGGTCTTGACTACCATAGTCTTGAGACTTAGCTTTGGCCTTAGCCGTAGCCGTGGTCTTGGCTTATGGCCATTAGGCCTCTTGGTTTGTTTTTAGTTGTGACAAAAGTATAGTTATGAGACTAAATATAGGGCAGTTTCTGTTTATGAAAATTAATGGCATGTTTATGCGTTTTCAAGGTCCGAGCTTCTTTGATATCGAAGGAAAACGGCGTTCCGGACAACTTTCGTGTTTTAACTTTTTGATGAATCGGACCGAAGTACTACTTTTAAAATGGCGAACCAAAAGCAGTTACAAAATGGCGCTTTGGCGTTTATGTTTCGCTAACTTCTTTTGCCTATAACTTTTGACTCGTTTGTCCGCTTCGGGTGATTCAAATTGCTATGTTTTTGTTTTAATATTATCTACAAGAATATGAAAAGTATCAGATCTATATGTGGCGATTTTGTGGAAACTTTGTACAAAAGTTTATCATTTATACACTTACTAACCCAAGTTTAACATATAGGTTCTTATAACTTGTTTTAAAGATTTTGTACATCATGATCCAACATAGTAACTATATATATAGCATGAAGTAGTTAAGATTATGAATAATAAAGATGAGATGATGGTGGTGATAAGTTGCTTACAACTTTTGGCTTTCAATAAGAAAGGAGTAACTAGTAAGGATCGGACTTTGATTGATCGCTTAAGACTTTGGATTGAGCTAGCTTTCCACACCTTGGCACCCTTTCAAACTTGAAGAGTTGGTGATGAAGTACTAAGTGACTTGAGTGGATTTAAACTCAAGAAGATCACTTAAACTTGCTAGAGATTTGATGAAGTAGCTTGATCTTTGGAACTTCCTTGCATAAACTTGGAGTTTATAGATCAAATGATGGAAGATGTGAAGGATTTATGATATGAACGACCAAGAACAGATTGTGGAGGTCTTTAGGATGTATTTTACTTCCTATTTATAGGAGGGCAAGTTTGGTTAACCATATATTGGGTTAAATATTAACCATGGTTAAGTTAGGACACTTGTAAAGATCTAAATGTACCATGGTTAGGATGATGCCACCAAATGATGACTCCCCTTAGGTCGGCCTAAACAAGATAAGATGACTTAGGTGGTTAGTTTTGGTCTTATCTTGGTTACGGAGTGAGTTTTGGTTCCGTTAATCGCTAATCGTAGTCGCGTTAAGCCATAAAACGTAAAACCGGTATCGTAAAATACAAAACTTGTAGGAATGATGAAACTCATCATTATACTCCATCTAAAAATATAAAATGGGTGATAAGTCTCATTGGGTGCAAAACGCCGGTTAAAGCCGGAAATATGGTCAAAACGTGTAATTGCAGTTTATCGAAAAGAACGAAATTTCGTGGAAACGACCGTGAATTTATTTAGAGTAGACTAAAATTAGTCTAAAAGTGATATGAGATTTTAAATGTGGTTTTCTTCATACGCGGGATAACTTTACGCTTATTCGTGAAATTTAAAAGTTACGCGATTTAAGCAAAATGTAGAACGTACAAGGTTAATTCCTTTATGGTCAAAGGAGGAGGAAATATGTTTGAATTTTCTAAAAATGTGAAAGTGTCAAAACATATTAGAAACACAGTCTGAGGAATCGTTAAGTCCGGATGTAAGTAGAATTGTTTAAAACGTAAGTTTAGTTTTATTCTGCTATTTGGGCTTATTTGGTAATATTAAAATTAATAATTCTTAAAATTCTCAAATTAATCATGAATGATCTAAAATGTATCGATGCGAGGAAAATTGTCGGGTTGATTTTCGTTAAGCGTGATGTTTAAACGGTGGACCGTCCAAAACGAAATTTTAAAACGATGTATACTTAATAACTTTTGCGAAAATGATCTAACGATGGTCGAATTCTCAGGTCATTACTAAAATAATTTATCTTACGAGAATGTGAAATAAAAGTTTTACGGATGAATAGTGAAAGTGAATAGTAAATGTAAATAGTAAAAATGAATAGTAAATTCTCGAAAATGAAAAGTAACCTAAAAATGCGGGTGGTTACAGTCTCACCCCTTTAATGGGAATTCCGTCCCGGAATTCAATGTGTGTTACTCGATGTTGAAGTGTCTAGGAACATGAGTGTGTATACGCCGAATCCTAGCCTTTGCGTTTTCAAGTTTCTGGTCATAGGATGTATTATGTACCATGTTGCTTAAGTTGATCACTTAAAGGGTTTTGTTAAAATATTATAGAGTCCAATATACCTCATGTTTGGCTTTTCCCCGATTCTCAAAACGAATCATATCTTATTGTATCGAGGCTATCAATAAAACCTTAATTTCTAACATGGAGTTATTGGTGATAGTGTGCGGCATGGAGCCTAATTTATATTTGTATGGTTTTCTTAGTTGTTTCGTGGGTGATTTTCTAAACACCTTAGTCCAGCAAATGGTTAACTAACACTTTCGTCTATATAGTGCCTCAAAATGGAATTGTTTTGTTGTTGTTGGGGTATGTGTTGTTAATCAAAGGTGTAAGATATTGTTGGTGTGAAATGGTTTGTAATGATGTGAAAACTATCGTTGTAGGGAAAGTCTTGCTAGTGGCAAGTGGTTATCCAAACCATTTCCAAAGTTGATCATGTCTTAGGTGGTTTCGGGATGAAGGTCATATCTTATAGTGTTTAGAAGAAACGTGGCACTGTGAAGTTTTACATACTGACTTATAATGGAGTTCAGATAACGATGTGATATGTTGACGATTAGAAGAGTGTAGCGTATGTTTACCATTATTCTTAGGTAGAGATGTCAAGTTTGTTTTAAAATCAAAAGTGAAATTTAAAGGAATATGGCGGAATGATAGCCTTGAAACCTAATCAGGCTAGTACCTCTAAGAAATGACGAGAAGATTTGATGACTATCCCAAGATAGTAGTTCGGATTATCTCATGTATGAAAATTTCAAGAATGAAATTAGGTAGTATAAATGAGATGTTAAGATTTTGCTTAGTGGTAAGACACTATCGCGTCTCTAGATCTTTTCTGGTGGTTTATCGAGTTTAAGTAGGAAATTAACCTGAATATAACCCTTGAATAACTAATCTTAGTGTTTGAAAAATTTAAGTTGAACATAGTTAATCAGACTATGATCCATTATCTCAGGGTTAAATATAGGTGATTAGGCTATATTTAGCCGAGGTTCGATAAAATTTTCAAATACCTAAATTAGGTATACTTGTGATATGTTCATAGCTTTTAAGAAAAATTGTCCACTAAGCAAAGGCGATATCAAACCATCCAGTTGCAAGTCCTGGCCATAAAAGACTTGTAACCTATGTTTTCACATTCCATTGCATAGAAGATAACATGGGTAGATACGTGTGGAAAGGAAATCTTAAGTAATTCTAAAATAGTCTACACTTGGCTAGCATCACGGACCTTTAACAATGAAGGTTTCAGAAGAGAATTTTGATGAATGTAGGGAACGTTGCTGAAATTCAGCTTTTGAAGATGATGAGTCACTTTGTCCTTTAGAAATCTTATTTCTTGTATTTCCATTAGGAAAATTGATAGACTGTGACGGGTTTCATGTAAAACAATATCATATATTATTTATAAGATAATTTTTAGAGACTATTGTATAACTTACAATATCTGAGGAGTAGTTGAGACCATTGTGCAACTCACAATGTCTAAGAAATGATGGAGAGATCATCGTGTACTCACAATGTCTTAAGAAATGATGGAGTGATCATTGTGTACTCACAATGTCTTGAGAAATAAATGAGACCACTGTAGGATTTACAGTGTCTGAGAATGTAATAGAGACCACTGTAGGATTTACAGTGTCTAAGAATGTAATAGAGACCACTGTAGGATTTACAGTGTCTTGAAAAATGAATGAGACCATTGTATCTTACAATGTCTGGGAAGTAGGAAAGACCATTGTAGTCAGTTACAATGTCTTGGAGGAAGTTTCGTAATCCTAAAATGCATGAGTAGATGCATGATTGGGAGATTGGGAAAATATGATTGTGCCGTAATGCCTTAGAATATGCATACGCAGATATGTTGAGTACTTTTTTTTATGATTGAAATTATGTCAAGTGTATATATCAATATACTAGTATGTTTGTATAGCTTAAAATGCCTAAAAGTCACATAATCGTCTGGAGGATGGAAGGCACGGAGAACGGAAGGCTATAAAATGTTTTTGTTTGTAAAAGTAGTTATAGTTTAAGTCTCAATTAGACCCGTTTCTCTATAATTGTGGCTCTGATACCAATCTGTAGCACCCCCAATTTCGTGATACGCAGCAGAATTCAAACTGGGTGTTACTTCATGACACAACAATCATAACAATAGAAAACGATCTCTAAAGGAGTCGTTTAAAAAGGATTTATCATTCGATTTATATAAATATCAGAGTTTCCAAAAATGAGGTCCCAGTTGGTTCCATTGTTAACAAAATATAGTAAATAGGTTTTCGAATGATAATAAAATTTATAGCCTTCTTGATCTAGTCCTTGCTCTTCCGTGCCAACTTCCGACATTATGGACCTGAAATACATGCTTAAAATTGTCAACACAAAGGTTGAGTGAAATTCATAGAGTTTAGGAAATCAGTTGAACACATAATGTTTGTAGTGTGAGTTATAAATTCACACCAATAGTTTGAAAACCAAAAGAGATGTTATTGCACTAAGCTCATGATACCGAAAACGTTAACAGCTGTCATAAAATAGTAACCGATGCCCCAAGTAGGTAAAATTTGTCGTTTTACCTGATGTACTCAAATATAGTGCGTTTGTTTACCGGATCCTGGTCAAACAAACGGGATTTGTCATTCCCGATAGATCTATCCACATTATTCGCTCACCGCAAGTGATTAATGGTTCATGATAATAGGGACTTAAGATTGGCAATAGTGGTACTTAGTGCAAGTAATACATTCAGATAAGCATACAGTTTGAAAGCAATGTGTTCGATTTAAAATAAAGCATGTATCTCCCCCAAGGGTTTGTAAAACAATTTAGTAATAGAAAGTGGGGCTATGAACTCACCTCAAAGTAAATGATAGCAAATTTATAATGAGAATGATGGATATGCCGTGGGAACTTCTACGAGCAACCTAAAATAGAATGTTGCGACTTAGGTTTGGAAAAATGTTTAGGAAAACATAAACCATCCTATATATGTCTCTATGTTGATCATGATGTAGTACATGGTATTTGTGTATGTCTGTCACAATTCTCAATTTCCGGTCATTTCTCACATTTACTATTTCATCGTATATCGTAAACTAGGTTTACGAGTATCAAATTCACGTAACCTTTATGGTTTAACTGTGAATTCATGATCATATCATCGAGGTCATTTCATATAGACTAAGTTTAGTCTACATTTCATTAACATCATTGTCATCATAGTAGTTCATGCATGATTTTGCAATCTACATTAACGCGTAATTTTCATATTAAATAAACGCTATCGTGTAATTAATTATTTTGAACATTTGATCCGATGCTTCCAAAAATTTTCCCGATATATTTTTATACTCATATTAAGTTTATAAAATAATATTATGAGTTTACCCAGTGTTTTAAATTTATTTTGTATATAAATTGTTATATTTATATAATTACGACGGTTTTCTTAAATACTACACGATAGTTATTATTTCACTCAAATTTTGCAAGAAATGTATTTTTGTAATTTTTATGACCTCAATATATTTTATCTTGACCCGTTAAAATTTATTATTAGCTAACGTTATCCTACGAGCTCAAATATATATCTAAATTACCAACTATGCTTACAAATATACATCTATTCTACATCTAAATACTTAATAATAAAAAAAATGATCATTAACTATATTCAACTCCCCCTTGTCGACACAAGGGGGTGACTCACACAAATTTCATTCAAAATATCTCATTTTAGTATACTTATATTCATTACTTACAAACACATACAATAAAAAAATACAAGGTGTAAAAAATATTTGTTCTCTCTTTCTCTTGCACTCAAACCGGCAGCCAAGGAGACCAAGAAGGAAGCATCAATAAATTTTCAAGACAAGATTTTTAAACACTAGTATCACTCTTTGTCAATGTTTTGCAATAAAAAACCTCAAGTGATTAGGAAAACCCTTTGTCCTTTAACCTCATCATATTTCTTGTAAGCATTCATATTCATGTTTTTATTTCACATTCATTGTTATGGTCATATCATTTTATTTGAGAAACATGCAAGTTATGTGATGTTTATACCACTTTTTAAGGTTTTTAAAGTGTTATATATAATCCATCCTATAATTACTCCTTGTTATATGTTAGTTTTGGTGATGTCTAGCAACCCATGACACCCTAAGAAGGTGTATGGTAGGATTAGAATAGCTTCGGAGTTGTTTTGAATGGGTTAGAATAGGTTTGACGTGAGAAAAACTCATTTCGACAAGTTTGGAAAAGGGTCTGTCCTTATTTTTAAAATCTGGAAAATCCGACAGTAGGTAAAAATTTTTGGCCTAGATATTTAGAAAATATACTTTAAAACGAAACCGTGGCCGCTTGAACGGATTAAAACGGAGTTATAACGAAGAAGTTATGAATTTTTCAATTTGGCGACGAAAAATATAATTTTCGGAATTTCGACAAGTTACGTCAAATTTGTACGAGTCAAAAATGAAGCTTAGGCGTTATAAATTATTTCGCTTCTCAAAATATATAAATTACTTTGAAACAAAAGCTTGAAGAACAAACCTTTGGAGAACTAAAGTTTTGGAGAACAAAGTTTGGAGAACCAACATTTGGAGAACAAAAAGGTTGGAGAACAAATATTTGGAGAACAAAAAGTTTGGAGAACAAAATTTGGAGAAGTAAAATGGAGTACATTTTCTTATAAAAATGATGTCTTCTAGTAAAAGTGAGATCGCCAAGTATATTTTCTAAAATGTCCGACTGTTTGTTTAGCGGAGTTGTAATGAATTAATTATGGTTACTCAAACTTTGCCGAAAAACCATCCTTAAACTATACTTTGGACTAAAAGTACCATACTTAACCTCTATTTTTCTTTATGTTCGAGACCTCTAGGATGGAAATTCATGTACTAAAACTTTGAGATTATCATACAAGCTTCCCAAAACCGTTGAGTTTGTTTCCTAACGCTAGACGTGCACCATTTTACGACTAGCTTTTAGAGGCCGTTTTTATCACTTTCATGGAAATTTCAATGACATTATTTTACTGATTAAAAGTAATAATTTCACAATAAATCACTAAATGACTATCGAGGATATTTTTTCGACGTAAATACTTGTAAAGTAATTTACAATTTGTCAAGACGTGATAAGATTATTTTTTTTTTCTCGACGATAAACTTTATTTTCAAAAGTGTACAAGTGGTATGGATATCATGAGTTTGCATGCACGACATTGTTTCATGACTTATATTAGAGCATATCATTCATAATAGGTCGCGGTTAGAGTGTTGAGTCTCATTTCGTGCATCCACTCTGTCATCATAACTATTGCAACAGTGAGTAATCACATCCCTTTTACCGTTTTACTATATTTTGGGGTGAATGCATGAACCATACTTGAATTAAATTGATTCTTACTTTTGTGAACTCTTTGACTAGAACTTGTGAACTCAAATCAAATCCTTGAACTTAATTACTAATTTATGACTTGTTGGAATTTATTGAACCGTACATGTTATGACCTTGACCTAAAGTCTCCTATGTTCTGAGCATCACTATAAAGTCTCCTATGTTCGAGCATCACTATAAAGTCTCCTACGCTCGAGTATATCTTTGGGAAGAGGCACCCAAGATATCTTTGGGAAGAGGCACCCAAGATATCTTTGGGAAGAGGCACCCAAGATAACTTTGGGTAGTGGCACCCAAAGATAATTTGGTTTCATCAGAAGCATCAGTACAAAGTCTCCCTTGTTGGAGCAGTGCAAAGTCTCCCATGTTTGGAGCATCCCTGAATTATTATATACGTGGTACTATATTGTGAACTATTATGACCACTTATACTTGACTACTTGACACGCTATATTTTGTGCAATGGGTTGTGAACACACAGGTTGCAAGTTTTGTATGGGCGGAACTTGGAACTGAGTGGATTTACAATGCCTTTGCTTTGTGGACTATTTCCGATAACCGAAACCTTGGACTCTTTCATACGAGTTTTCTTATTTTACTAAACATGTTTACTCACCAACTATTTTCATAGTTGACCCGTTTTTCTCTCATGCATTTCAGGTGATCATTAGTAAGCTTTTCTACCAGGTCTTGCATAATGAAGTTTTCACTTGTCAATACAAATCATTATGTAATAGAACGCAATATTTTGGGAACTAAACTTTGTAATATATTTGCCGATGTCGGCTAAACTGGTGTTGTAATGGTGTACTCTTTAATTTAAATCTTAACGTTGGTATGTTCTATTATCTTGTGCTTATGTTCCTCCGTTACACTCGTGTTTCCGCCTCCGGAGGGTGTGATGATTGGTACCGAGCCAAAGGTTATAGAGAATGCCGATTTTTCAAAAATAAAAATCACAGCTATAACCGGATTTTTTTTTTTTTTTTTATTAAACATTGAACATCATCCGAGTCATCTAGTCCTATCGTTGCATCGTTAATCATAAATTATACATAGCCTGATCAACTATGTCTAATTTATGAAGAACCATGCAATGATAAGAAGGGTAATTTTAAATCATGTTTAGTCGAGTCTTTTGAGTCCGGTCACCGAAGTTGCATTGGTCGGGTGGGTATGCATAGCATGTTTTACGCTCACGTCTACATTACCGTATCTTATTTATACCCCTCTTTTCCATCTTTCGACTTGTTAGACATAGCATGTCCCCGATCCCGCCATATTTCGATCACTATAACACACATTACCACCGCTCGCACCTCATCCGACTTCGTTCGAATGTCGTTTACTCAACCCGATATTTTGGTCCATTGCAAGATCATGGTCGCGTAAACACACGCTCAGAGTCAACAACAACGGCAACCCAAACAACAATGACAATCCAAACAACAACGCGATCGAATAGCGGATCTACTCACCCAAATTATGACGCACCTTGATGCTAGACGAACCAACGTCGGAGAAGGTACTTCAAACACCGGTCATGGATGCGGCTATAAGACTTTCATGACATGCAAGCGGATGGAATTTTATGGTACCGAGGGTGCCATTGGACCGTTAACTCGGTTCGAGAATGTTGAGTTGAAGCTTAGTATCACGAAATGTCTGTCAAGGAAACAAAGTTGAGTTCTCTCACGGTCTACTACAAGGTCGAGCATTGACACGGTGGAACAATCAACCGCAGACTAGAGGAAGAGGGCCGCAAATGCGTTATCTTGGGAAGTATTTAAGAAACTATTAACCGATGAGTACCGCAGAAAGATGAAGTGCAAAAGTCGGAAGCGGAATTTTGAAATCACTTGATGGTAGGAGTAGAGGTCGACAAGTACACTATCCGTTTCCACGAGTTAACTAGGATGGTTCCTCACATGGTTTCCACTATGGAGAAGTTAATCGACCGATATATATGGGGATTGATACCGAAATTAGGAGGATGTCACCTCATCAAACCCAACCACTCGCAAAGCGCGTGGGTATGGCGATCGCTTGACAAATGATGTGATCAGTCCGGAGGACTAGCAAAAGCGAATGACAATGGACGAAAGCGACAGGAGGATCACCGGGGAAGCCGAGACCGTGGTCGGCAAGACAAGAGGCAACGAATAACCGGGAACTATGGAGCGACTACTCAGAGCACAAAAGATACGCAGTCCACATCCTTTGTGCACTCGATGTAACTATCACCACTCGGGAGATCGCCCAAGGTGCGATAAATGTGGACAGACGGGCCACTTCGCGCAAAATTGCTCAAACAGATCGGGAATCAAGGACGAGAAAAGCATGTTACGAGTGTGGAAGTCTAGATCACCTTCGCAATACCGCCCAAAGTCGAAAAGAACTCCCAATCAAGGAGGTAATCGTCCAAACTCGGCGTTGGCAATAGAAGGCCCACAAGATCGAACATTGATGTTCCCCCCGCACGTGGTCGAGCATTTTATCTGGGTACCGAGGAAGCCCGCAACGCGTAACGGGTACATTCCTTTGAACAACTACCTTATTTCTGTACGACATGATTTTGAGTGCATACTTCCTTCCATTTTTTTTACCTCGTTCACGGCATTGATTAATTTGTGACCCATCGATATCGGCTTTAGTTGTATTATATTTTGTTGATTTGATTTGATTTGTGTAAGCAAATCCAATATCGAGCGAATCTTTCAAAAGACTTCATTCAAAAGATTTGTTTCCTAGCTTGATCTAGTGACAGTTCTTGTTTGATGAGTTGCGAAAGTCAAGCTAAGAAACAAGTTTACTCAAGTCACTATCTACGTGTCTTTTGAGGGCTACGTTCGATATTGGGTAAGTTTACCCTATCAAATCTAATCACGGCACGCACTTAGTTGAATGGGGAACCCGTGACGCACGGGCATTGATATGATCATTTAGACTGCTCGACGAGCATAAACTTTAGAATTCTTGTCGAGGTTCGGACCATAGCATCATTAATCGAATCACGAGGACGTGATTCAGCTGACATGGGAAGAATGTCACAATTCTCAATTTCCGGTCATTTCTCACATTTACTATTTCATCGTATATCGTAAACTAGGTTTACGAGTATCAAATTCACGTAACCTTTATGGTTTAACTGTGAATTCATGATCATATCATCGAGGTCATTTCATATAGACTAAGTTTAGTCTACATTTCATTAACATCATTGTCATCATAGTAGTTCATGCATGATTTTGCAATCTACATTAACGCGTAATTTTCATATTAAATAAACGCTATCGTGTAATTAATTATTTTGAACATTTGATCCGATGCTTCCAAAAATTTTCCCGATATATTTTTATACTCATATTAAGTTTATAAAATAATATTATGAGTTTACCCAGTGTTTTAAATTTATTTTGTATATAAATTGTTATATTTATATAATTACGACGGTTTTCTTAAATACTACACGATAGTTATTATTTCACTCAAATTTTGCAAAAAATGCATTTTTATAATTTTTATGACCTCAATATATTTTATCTTGACCCGTTAAAATTTATTATTAGCTAACGTTATCCTACGAGCTCAAATATATATCTAAATTACCAACTATGCTTACAAATATACATCTATTCTACATCTAAATACTTAATAAAAAAAAATGATCATTAACTATATTCAACTCCCCCTTGTCGACACAAGGGGGTGACTCACACAAATTTCATTCAAAATATCTCCTTTTAGTATACTTATGTTCATTACTTACAAACACATACAATAAAAAAATACAAGGTGTAAAAAATATTTGTTCTCTCTTTCTCTTGCACTCAAACCGGCAGCCAAGGAGACCAAGAAGGAAGCATCAATAAATTTTCAAGACAAGATTTTTAAACACTAGTATCACTCTTTGTCAAGGTTTTGCAATAAAAACCTCAAGTGATTAGGAAAACCCTTTGTCCTTTAACCTCATCATATTTCTTGTAAGCATTCATATTCATGTTTTTATTTCACATTCATTGTTATGGTCATATCATTTTATTTGAGAAACATGCAAGTTATGTGATGTTTATACCACTTTTTAAGGTTTTTAAAGTGTTATATATATAATCCATCCTATAATTACTCCTTGTTATATGTTAGTTTTGGTGATGTCTAGGAACCCATGACACCCTAAGAAGGTGTATGGTAGGATTAGAATAGCTTCGGAGTTGTTTTGAATGGGTTAGAATAGGTTTGGCGTGAGAAAAACTCATTTCGACAAATTTGGAAAAGGGTCTGTCCTTATTTTTAAAATCTGGAAAATCCGACAGTAGGTAAAAATTTTTGGCCTAGATATTTAGAAAATATACTTTAAAACGAAACCGTGGCCGCTTGAACGGATTAAAACGGAGTTATAACGAAGAAGTTATGAATTTTTCAATTTTATGACGAAAAATATAATTTTCTCGAATTTGAGAAGTTACGTCAAATTTGTACGAGTCAAAAATGAAGCTTAGGCGTTATAAATTATTTCGGCTTCTCAAAAATATATAAATTACTTTGAAACAAAAAGCTTGAAGAACAAACCTTTGGAGAACTAAAGTTTTGGAGAACAAAGTTTGGAGAACCAACATTTGGAGAACAAAAAGGTTGGAGAACAAATATTTGGAGAACAAAAAGTTTGGAGAACAAAATGGAGAACAAAATTTGGAGAAGTAAATGGAGTACATTTTCTTATAAAATGATGTCTTCTAGTAAAAGTGAGATCGCCAAGTATATTTTCTAAAATGTCCGATCGCTTGTTTAGCGGAGTTGTAATGAATTAATTATGGTTACTCAAACTTTGCCAAAAACCATCCTTAAACTATACTTTGACTAAAAGTACCATACTTAACCTCTATTTTTCTTTATGTTCGAGACCTCTAGGATGGAAATTCATGTACTAAAACTTTGAGATTATCATACAAGCTTCCCAAAACCGTTGAGTTTGTTTCCTAACGCTAGACGTGCACCATTTTACGACTAGCTTTAAGAGGCCGTTTTTGTCACTTTCATGGAAATTTCAATGACATTATTTTACGACGAAAAGTAATAATTTCACAATAAATCACTAAATGACTATCGTAGGATATTTTTTCGACGTAAATACTTGTAAAGTAATTTACAATTTGTCAAGACGTGATAAGATTATTTTTTTTTTCTCGACGATAAACTTTATTTTCAAAAGTGTACAAGTGGTATGGATATCATGAGTTTGCATGCACGACATTGTTTCATGACTTATATTAGAGCATATCATTCATAATAGGTCGCGGTTAGAGTGTTGAGTCTCATTTCTGTGCATCCACTCTGTCATCATAACTATTGCAACAGGTGAGTAATCACATCCCCTTTTTACCGTTTTACTATATTTTGGGGTGAATGCATGAACCATACTTGAATTAAATTGATTCTTACTTTGTGAACTCTTTTGACTAGAACTTGTGAACTCAAATCAAATCCTTGAACTTAATTACTAATTTATGACTTGTTGGAATTTATTGAACCGTACATGTTATGACCTTGACCTAAAGTCTCCTATGTTCGAGCATCACTATAAAGTCTCCTATGTTCGAGCATCACTATAAAGTCTCCTACGCTCGAGTATATCTTTGGGAAGAGGCACCCAAGATATCTTTGGGAAGAGGCACCCAGATATCTTTGGGAAGAGGCACCAAGATAACTTTGGGTAGTGGCACCCAAAGATAATTTGGTTTCATCAAGCATCAAGACAAAGTCTCCCTTGTTGGAGCAAAGGCAAAGTCTCCCATGTTTGGAGCATCCTCGAATTATTATATACGTGGTACTATATTGTGAACTATTATGACCACTTATACTTGACTACTTGACACGCTATATTTTGTGCAATGGGTTGTGAACACACAGTTGCAAGTTTTGTATGGGCGGAACTTGAACCGAGTGGATTTACAATGCCTTTGCTTTGTGGACTATTTCCGATAACCGAAACCTTGGACTCTTGCATACGAGTTTTCTTATTTTACTAAACATGTTTACTCACCAACTATTTTCATAGTTGACCCGCTTTTCTCTCATGCATTTCGTGTGATCATTAGTAAGCTTTTCTACGTGTCTTGCATAATGAAGTTTTCACTTGTCAATACAAATCATTATGTAATAGAACGCAATATTTTGGGAACTAAACTTTGTAATATATTTGCCAATGTCGGCTAAACTGGTGTTGTAATGGTGTACTCTTTAATTTAAATCTTAACGTTGGTATGTTCTATTATCTTGTGCTTATGTTCCCTTCCGTTACACCTCGTGTTTCCGCCTCCGGCGAGGGTGTGACAATGTCATTTATAGAAATGGTCTAGTTGTGAAAACATGTTTAGTTTATAAATATCGTACTACCGTTCGGGCCATCATAATTCAGAGGTCATGCAGTAAACGCTCGAGGAGCTAGGACACTTTAAATCGTGAACCAAAGAACTCGCCGACACGCTTTTACTCAAATGAAACCCCTTACATGAAGCTCCCTAGTTTTGTAGTACTTAGTAGATAAAACATAGATTTTGAATGAAGATTGTTATATAAATAAGTTTATCATGTTTTACAAGTATCTAGTTTTACAAGTTCTCGTCGTTTTATAAATATGATCGCCTTTAGTTAACGGTCTTGGGTAAACAAGCCTTAAGGCTTTAGCCATGGCCTTCTGTGACTTTGGTCTTGACTACCATAGTCTTGAGACTTAGCTTTGGCCTTAGCCGTATCCGTGGTCTTGGCTTATGGCCATTAGGCCTCTTGGTTTGTTTTAGTTGTGACAAAAGTATAGTTATGAGACTAAATATAGGGCGCTTCGCTTATGAAAATTAATGGCATGTTTATGCATTTTCAAGGTCCGAGCTTCTATGTTATTGAAGGAAAACGCGTCCGGACAACTTTCGTGTTTTAACTTTTGATGAATCGGACCAAGTACTACTTTTAAAATGGCGTAACCAAAACAGTTATAAAATGGCGCTTTGGCGCTTATGTTTCGCTAACTTCTTTTGCCTATAACTTTTGACTCGTTTGTCCGTTTCGGTGATTCAAATTGCTATGTTTTTGTTTTAATATTATCTACAAGAATATGAAAAGTATCGATCTATATGTGGTCGATTTTGTGGAAACTTTGTACAAAAGTTTATCATTTATACACTTACTAACCCAAGTTTAACATATAGGTTCTTATAACTTGTTTTAAAGATTTTTGTACATCATGATCCAACATAGTAACTATATATATAGCATGAAGTAGTTAAGATTATGAATAATAAAGATGAGATGATGGTGGTGATAAGTTGCTTACAACTTTGGCTTTCAATAAGAAAGGAGTAACTAGTAAGGATCGGACTTTGATTGATCGCTTAAGACTTTGGATTGAGCTAGCTTTCCACACCTCGGCATCCTTGCAAACTTGAAGAGTTGGTGATGAAGTACTAAGTGACTTGAGTGGATTTAAACTCAAGAAGATCACTTAAACTTGCTAGAGATTTGATGAAGTAGCTTGATCTTTGAACTTCCTTGCATAAACTTGGAGTTTATAGATCAAATGATGGAAGATGTGAAGGATTTATGATATGAACGACCAAGAACAGATTGTGGAGGTCTTTAGGATGTATTTTACTTCCTATTTATAGGAGGGCAAGTTTGGTTAACCATATATTGGGTTAAATATTAACCATGGTTAAGTTAGGACACTTGTAAAGATCTAAATGTACCATGGTTAGGATGATGCCACCAAAATAATGACTCCCCCCCTTAGGTCGGCCTAAACAAGATAAGATGACTTAGGTGGTTAGTTTTGGTCTTATCTTGGTTACAGAGTGAGTTTTGGTTCCGTTAATCGCTAATCGTAGTCGCGTTAAGCCATAAACGAAAATCGGTATCGTAAAAATACGAAACTTGTAGGAATGATGAAACTCATCATTATACTCCATCTAAAAATATAAAATGGGTGATAAGTCTCATTGGGTGCAAAAACGCCGGTTAAAGCCGGAAATACCGGTAAAAACGCGAATTCGCAGCTTATCGAAAAGAACGAAATTTCGGGAAACGACCGTGAATTTATTTATAGTAGACTAAAATTAGTCTAAAAGTGATATGAAATGTTAAAATGTGGTTTTATTCATACGCTGGATAACTTTACGCTTATTCGTGAAATTTAAAAGTTACGCGATTTAAGCAAAAATGTAGAACGACAAGGTTAATTCCTTTATGGTCAAAGGAGGAGGAAATATGTTTGAATTTTCCAAAAAAATGTAAAAGTGTCAAAAACATATTAGAAACACAGTGCAGGAATCGTTAAGTCTGGATGTAAGTAGAATTGTTTAAAACGTAAGTTTAGTTTTGTTCTGCGCTGGGCTTATTTGGTAATATTAAAAAGAGTTAATTGCAGAAATCGTCCCTAAGGTTTGGCCAAATTGCAGGTTTCGTCCCAAATAGTTTAAAATTGCAGAAATCGTCCCAAATTCAAACCTTTTTGCAAATTTTGGTCCTCGGCTTTAATCGCCGTTAAGTGACTTTCGTTAGAATTAACACGTTAGTTCTTTTGGCCAAAACTCTTGCATTTGATCCTTTTGGCCAAAACTATTAACGTTCATCCTTTTGGCAAAACCTGCAGCGTTCATCCTTTTGGCCAAAATTCAGAAGCGTTCATCCTTTTGGCCAAAAACCAGTTTCATCCTTTTGGCCAAAAACTCTTGCGGCGTTCATCCTTTTGGCCAAAACTCTTGCGGCGTTCATCATTTTGGCCAAAAACTCTTGTAGCGTTCACCCTTTTATACATTTTCATATGTTTTAATCGTCTTCATCAATTTTATGCTTTTGTTCGCAAATTTGAAAAAAAATGGAATTTTTCGCAAATTTGAAAAAAATCCAAAAATTTTGAAAAAGAAAATTGGAAAAAATCCGAAAAAAAAAAAAATCCAATATTTTTTCAGAATACTTTTTTTTCGAAATTTTTACTGAAAAAAAGTATTTACTGAAAAAAATTATTTACTAAATTTTTTTTTCGAAATTCTTTATGAAATTTTTTTTTTCGAAATACTTTTTTTTTACGAAAAAAAATTCAATTTTTTTTCGTAAATACTTTTTTTTTAGGAAAAAAAATTGAATTTTTTCCTAAAAAGTATTTAGGAAAAAAAAATATTTACGAAAAAAAAGTACTTAGGAAAAAAAATTTGGTTTTTTTTATCGGATTTTTTTTTCCCAATTTTCTTTTTCAAAATTTTTTGGAATCTTTTTTTCAATTTTCTTTTTCAAAAAGAATTTAGAAAAAAAAGTATTTACGAAAAAAAATATTGGATTTTTTTTTCTTTTTTCGGATTTTTTTTCCAATTTTCTTTTTTCAAAAATTTTTGGATTTTTTTTTTTCAAATTTGCGAAAAAAAACGCATAAAAATTGATGAAGACGATTAAAAACATATGAAAATGTATAAAAGGATGAACGCTGCAAGAGTTTTTGGCCAAAAGGATGAACGCCGCAAGAGTTTTTGGCCAAAAGGATGAACGCCGCAAGAGTTTTTGGCCAAAAGGATGAACGCTGCAAGAGTTTTTGGCCAAAAGGATGAACGCTGCAAGAGTTTTTGGCCAAAAGGATGAACGCTGCAAAGGTTTTGGCCAAAAGGATGAACATTGTAATAGTTTTGGCCAAAAGGATGAACGCTGCAAGAGTTTTTGGCCAAAAGGATGAACGCTGCAAAGGTTTTGGCCAAAAGGATGAACGTTGTAATAGTTTTGGCCAAAAGGATCAATCTGCAAGAGTTTTGGCCAAAAGGGCTAACGTGTTAATTCTAACGAAGTCACTTAACAAGCAAGATTAAAGCTGTGGACCAAAATTTGCAAAAGGTTTGAATTTGGGACGATTTCGCAATTTTAAACTATTTGGGACTAAACCCGCAATTTGGCCAAACCTTAGGGACGATTTTCAATTAACTCTATTAAAATAATAATTTTAAAATTCTCAAATTAATCATGAATGATCTAAAATTTATCCGACGCGAGGAAAATTGTCGGGGTTGATTTCGTTAAGCGCGTGATGTTTAAACTATGGATCCGTCAAAACGAAATTTTAAAACGATGTTTACTTAATAACTTTTGCGAAAATGATCTAACGATGGTCGAATTCTCAGGTCATTACTAAAATAATTTATTTTACGAGAATGTGAAATAAAAGTTTTACGGATGAATAGTGAAAGTGAATAGTAAATGTAAATAGTAAAAGTGAATAGTAAATTCTCGAAAATGAAAAGTAACCTAAAAATGCGGGTGGTTACAGTGAGTACTTAGAGATTTGCTTGAAGCATAAATTCTCGACACCATTCTTCCATCATTAGGTGCAAGCTTAAGATACGAATGTGGGGAATTTGACTTCAGTTTCAAGTAAGGTATATCGGGTTTTTCTTCATCAGTGGTCACTTCAAATTGTCTACATAAGGGTTGATAAAAAATAGTCTGAGAGAGTCTTCAGCAAGTTGATTCTCATAAGAGTTCAAGAGTTCTTCTCATAAAGATTTCAAGTATTTGGGCTTATACTATGTTGCTGATTTTGAAGTATCAAAACCAGAATGGGGCAAGGAGACAAGCATCTAAACGCGAGTAAACTTGATAAACTTAATTCTTCTAAGTGATTGAAGATATCCCGGGAAGACGAATGTCATAACCGCAGAGAAACTCAATGTTTATCTCATCGTGGCGTTTAGAGCTCTTATTCCAACTACGTGGGGGAAGAGATGTAAGAGAAAGTTTATGAAAATAAAAGAGGTACACAAGTATGACATATTCTGGGAGATAAATGTATGACATGAGGAGAGAGATTCATACATCGGGGATGCTCATTGTCTCACTTGAGTGCTTAATCGATGATTCGTAGATATAATCACTTATTCGAGTTGACATCCCAGAGATTGTCATCCGCAAGGATAATCGATGATTTGGCTTGCTTCTTCAATGTTATCGGTTATTCTTTCTTTGGGAATGTGTGTACTTGTGTTCTTGAGCTTCATACACGATCATCGTGGAAGAAAATGTGAACATTGGTAGGTGTTTTCATTCCCTCATGATATGTATTCGGAGAGCTCTTGGGTATTGGTGTACTTGGTTCTTGAGCTTCATACACGATCATTGGGGAAAAAATTTGAACATGGGAGGTGTTTTCATTCCCCATGATGTGTATTCGGAGAGTTCTTGAGCATTATACAAAGAGACCGACCGCATAAATTCAACTACTGGGGAATTGTTCTCTTGACACCTTTTTGGAATGGATTGCTTGGACTTCAGTGGAAAAGGAATTTGAGAAGATTATTTAAATGTGGGATGATACGTTGTCGTTGTTCTATTTGATGATATAACCTCGAACGAAGATTCACGGTGATTATTCTTAAAAGGAGCAGCAGGATCGATGATAATGATGTGCTTCTTTGTACACCGGCTAATGGAAGCTTGAAAGAAAGCTTTGAAACCGCCGCCTAAAGGATTTTCGGTTTTGGGAAGTCGCCAAAGTCTATGTTTCTCAAAGGCTCATGTTCTATCGCTATTCAAGCCTCTAAGCTCGGTGGTGAATGTTTAAGAGATGATGACTTCTATCTTCTACAACGGGGTTGTTCGATATCCTTATCTCGGTACTCGTATCATCATCTTCTTAAACTATATCATATACTCTATCTTTGTAAATATTTATCGAAAAACAAAATACAAAATTATAAAACCAACAAAATCAAAATAGAAAAATATAAAATCTTCAAAAACCCATAAAAATCGAAAATTTAAAATTCCAAAATATGTTTTCTCAAGACATGTCTTCCGTATCGATAACATCTACGGTCTTAGAAATGTCATTCAATAATGGCACGGGACTTTAGATGAAGTTCGAGCAGGAGGTGTAAATATTCTTTTCAAAACATGTCTCAAAATATGGCTTATAGTTATTTCAGACTGTAACCCGCACTTCAAATGATGGCTTGCAGTTACTTCAGACTGTAACCCGTGCTTAAAACAATGGCTTGCTATTATTTCAGAAAGAAACCCGTTCTTCAAGAAAGGAAAGTGCTGCGCTAAACCATTTTTCAAAATCCGTGCACTTATCGTAAAACAAAACAAGGAAAGCATGTCGTCAAAAGGACTGCTGTTTCTACACAAATATTTTTCCTTCTAAAATTCTTCAGAAAAATATTTGTTGTTTTTCAAAAATGGTGGTAAATGAGTTGCTTGAAAATCAATCTTATTCAGAGTTTACGTAATATATTGAAAACTCAATCAATGACTTCAGCGCTTTTAAACTTTTCAAAAAATGAGTCATTGATTGAGGGGGATAATGTTTTCAAATCTATATCATCTAACGGGCTTTCTTAATTATCCTACATGCTTAATTAAAAATGATATTTGCCTATGTCGAAGGACTAGGAATTTAGGATATGATTGTTAGGTTTAGATGATTATAGTTTGATGAAACACATTATTCCCATGCCTTATATGAACTGATTGATATGTTGAATTGACTGTTATTAGTCGATTGCTGTTTAGGTGATGTCGACCACCATATATATGTTTCTGTTCACTAACGAATGCAGGTATATTGGTACATAAGAATGTTCCCGATCCGGATCCCACAACTGAAGACGATTGGATGCCGAAAGGAAAGGGCAACTATATCTTAAGTCGGCAAATGAAGAAACGGAGCTTAATTTGACTTCAATGGAGAGTTGGCATGAAATGCAACGTAAGAGGTTTCACTGCATCTGCAGATGGTTTTCTTCTAAGTGATTGAAGAAATGGAGCTTAATTTGACCTCAGTTGGCATTAAAATGCAACGTAAGAAGTCTCACTGCATCTGCAGACGGTTTTTCTTCCAAGCCCTACAACAACAACATAAGCTTCTCAACCACCTAACGTATCTTTGTGCAGGATAAACAATTTTGAAAAAAATTTGATTAAAATTGTTTTGAAAATGGAAAAATATTGTTTTTGAAAATAAATTGGACTAAATTTTGAAAATCACCGGACTTCATTTTATCAAAAATATAAGTCACTCAATCATCGACTACGGTCATCGATTGAGGGGGGGAGTGATTTAAAATAAATTATTTTCAAACAATATTTCTTCATAAAAGTTCGGATTGTACAAAATAAGTGGTGATCTAAAGATTTAATGTTATGTCATGTTATGATTTTTTCTTTAAGAATCAAGATCTTTCAAAATGAATTTTTTTCTGTTCTTGTTTGATTGTGAAATTGTTTTATTTTACTTAAAGATCTCCTAAAAACTATCATACCTGACACTAACAATCTTTAATGTCTGTTATTGGTCCTCATCTGTCATTTTTCAAAATTAAATCTTACCACGTCTTTCCCCAAACTTTTCTAAATGATTTTAATCAATTGGGATCACAAATCTCAATTGGTTTGAAAGTTTTGATCAGGGGAGAAATCGTGATTTAAATCTCAAATCTGTTTTAATGGAATTGGTTTTAGTCCTTCAAAGGCACTCCTGCCTCCATGTGCCAAACGATTTCAATATACATAAATCACTTGAGATCCAAAATCTCAAAGGATTTGATATTTTTGATCGGGGGAGAATTTGTGATTTAATAATGAAATTTGATAAAAGGTGATTATTTGATTCAATTGTGCAGGCTGCTCTCTCATATGTGTTAAACACTTTTGAATCTTGAAGCACATATTGAGGGGGAGCATTTCAAAAGAAAATAAACTATCGAGGTGCAAATGCTTTTATATTTTAAAATAAAGTACCTTGATTGAGTTTTAAATGGTTTCTTAATGGATTTTGTGATCGTGAATGTACTTCAAATGAACTCTTTCCTCTATGTGATAAAATGAATATCCTACGCACATATTGAGGGGGAGAATTTACCAAGAAAATCAAATAGCTTTTGTCTATGAAAATTGTGATCAAAGAAAATATTTCAAAGTCCTCTTGCCTCCATGTGCTAAACAATTTCTAAATCATATGCACATGTTGAGGGGGAGGTTTTCTAAATGATCAAAACTATTAAGGTACAAAATGCTTTGATCTCGTATCACAAGTACCTTGATTGTTTTTCCAAATGATTTTTCAATTGGTTTCAAGGAAGAATGAACTGTACCAAAAGACCGACCATTTTACTTTATGTATGGAGTTATAAGGATGGTGAGGTTAGGTATTCGTTCCCACGATCCCGCCAGAGCCGGAGGGATCTACACAGGGACAATCCACTAGATAGTGTAGAGTCCTTAGGTATGATGAAAAAAGGAGAAAAATGAGAAATGGGAAGAGTGCCGACTGAGATTGAGCTAGAACTGGAATAAACCCAACAAGGTTCTAGTTATGAAGTCTCGGTAAGCACTGAAGGGGTTGAAGAATGAAAAAGAAATTAATGTGAAAAAGGGTGAAAAGAAATAGCCCTCCAATAATTCAACCTTAGGGCGATGAACGGGTTCAATACATATGCTCTTGGTGGTTACTAAGGTAACACGGTATTGAAGACAAGACGTCATGGACCCAAAGGACGATCGCACTTAACTTCCCAAGCTACTCAAGTTCCTCTTAAAAGGGCTTGTTTCATTCTCACGGGAAACCTACATAATCTATCGACTTTATCTTAGAGATTGTTGATATTGAAGAAGGAGACCCTCTCCCTAGTCTCCGGCATAGGAACCAAATGTGCACGATTGAATCTAGAGCCAAGAGATCATCCACAATATCTCCTTAGGACACAATTAATGAAGACTCACTATTTCACACAATGTGGAAAGTGAGAATATATTTTAATAGTCCTACGCATTATCCTTGTGGTATTGCCAGAACATCCGAGTGATATGTAAGTATTCACGATGAAGATGGAAATCCTTCTAGAGCCAACCTCAAACAAGCTCTTGGTGGGTGACATGTGAGATCTTTTCTAAAGATCAAACTTGTAACAACTGGATAGAAACGATGGGGCGATTCATTCTTGAATCAACCTTGGTCCAGGAAATGAATTGACGAATACTTTTGGAAAAACCGTTCGATGTGCGAATCTCTTCTTTTCTCTAGCACATCGAATGTGTACTATTTTCAAATACAAAAAGTAATTTTGATTGAAAATTGATCTTTCTCTTAAAACCTTCGTCGTATTGCAAAACTCTTTCTTCAAGCAATGCGCGATTGTTTTCAAATCAATTTTTCTTCAATCAGTGAATCTTAATTCGTTGATTCACTCACTCCGTGTTGTCTTCTTTGAGACGTTCCGGTTTGAGAACGGCTAGAACAGCTGCGAAACCATGTCAAGGAGATTCTTCGGAATTATACCGATCACAGGCAAGATTTGTAATCGATCAACGGGAACCGTGGGCGCAGTACCTCAATTCAACGAAGTGATCAAAGACACTTTCGTGTGTTTTATTGCTAACTTGTTGTTTGCAGTACATTTGACGGTAGTAGCCGATCGTAATTGAGAAGTCAATCAAAAGCCGCATGCTCACAAAGATCCACACTTAATTGAAGAAATCATGACTTGTGCATAACTATAGAACCTGGCTCTGATATTTTTATACTATGTTTTTGCTACGCTGCTGCAAATATCATGAACCAGTAAAGCTTCCGCTACTCTAATGAAAAGATGTCATGATTCAAAAGGTGTGAGCATGTCGGTCCGAAAGTCACAACTTCACATGATGGCAACACAATAAAGGGTGATCCAGAGATTTACTGTGGCTGATGGTCTCAATTAAAGCTCGAAGATCATCAAAGATGTGAATCAGTATAAAGGCCTCCACTTAATTTACAAAGTTATCGGACTTTAAAGAATCACTGCTAAAGCACAAAGATGCAGATGTTGAAGAATTAATGTCTACAAGCTCAAGACTGAAGATTAAATAGAATGCTAGGATTTGAAATGTAAAACATGGGGTGACCTCCCTTAGGGGGAGATTTTTAGGAATTAGAAAATTCCATAGTGAAGCATCGGTCACCCCAAGTATAATCTAGCATAAGTTAGCTCGTAGACATTATGTTATTTACTAGTTATTTAGTTAGTTATTTAGTTTAGTGCAACACCGTGGAGGAAGGACGAGTCTTTACCCACTGTATGCCTGATCCACAGTTCGAAGGAGGACGTTTATTATGTAACTATAAATACACTCTACCTCCCAAGGTAAAGGGTTGGACCTTTCAATCTAACATTCTTTCTTTTGTTACTTTCTCTCTCTAGAAAGGCTCCCACACTACTTTCTCTCTTTAAAATCTCTTGCATAATTCGATCCATATAGTGAATGTATTATATGTTTGTGAAATCCAATATCCTACATTGTTTTTGTGTGATCTTCTAGTTTTCTCTTAAAGGCAAGATCACCACCTTTGAAGTCGAGCAAGCTCAAGTCCATGAGTTGCCATGCTTCCTCATCATCAAGACTACTGAAGTCTTCTTGTTGATGATTGTTTTCTTTTCTAAGAAGTGTTGAAGACATTTGTGAATGGTGTCTCAAGTGTCAAGACGAAGATATTAGTGAAGGGTATCTATCGTCCATATCATAAGAACTTATGATAAGTGCTTAGAAGTCAAGACTAGAAGCATTAGTGAAGGGTGCTTAGAAGTCAAGACACAAGACATTAGTAAAGGGTGTCTTGTAGATCTAGTTAAAGGCATTAGTGAAAGGTGCCTTAGATGTACATTCGATATGGTGTGTTTCGATGTACAAGATAGCTTAGTACTAGATCCAAGGATATTGATATCCTTGATGATGTTGTAAAGGAGTAGATCTCCTTTGGGATTAGTCGTTGGTGTAGTGTTGGGTAGTAGTTCCTCCATTGCAATGGAAGTAGGTGCTTAGCCTAGTACCTAATAAAGGGTAGGCGACGTTGTGTGGGTGTGGTTCACCTTGGTGTGAAAGAACCCGATGGTTAGCCTAGCACCGTATAAAGGGTAGGCGACGTTGTGTAGGTGTGGTTCGCCTTGGTGTGAAAGAACTCGGTATTTAGCTTTGTACCGGAAAAAGGTTAAGCGACATTGTGAAGGCTTCTCCGCCATAAGGAGATTGGTGTAGTGATTACGAACTCTCGATTAGGTGACTCGGGGAGTGGAGTAGGGCAAGGAAGGTGTCCTTGTAGCCGAACCACTATAAATACTCGCGTTGTGGTTTTGTGCTTCTTTATGCTTGTTTATCAACATCCAACACACACATCCAAATATATTGACATAAGTCGATCTAAATAGATTAAAAGGAAGTTTTAATTGGCAAAACTATTCAACCCCCTTCTAGTTTTCCACATAAGGCATTGTGCCAGAATCATATTTTCTCAATCATGTATCTACTCGTGCATTTTAGGATTACGAAACTTTATCCAAGGCATTGTAACTGATTACAATGGTCTTTCCTACTTCCCAGACATTGTGAGATACAATGGTCTCATTCACTTTTCAAGACACTGTAAATCCTACAGTGGTCTCTTTTCTATTCTCAGACACTGTGAGTGAAACAGTGGTCTCATTTACTTTCTCAGACATTGTAAGTTACACAATGGTCTCAACTATTTCTCAGACATTGTGAGTTGCACAATGGTCTCTATTTATTCTAGACAATGTGAGTTACACAATGGTCTCAACTATTCCTCAGACATTGTGAGTTGCACAATGGTCTCAACTACTTCTCAGATATTGTGAGTTGCACAATGGTCTAATTTACTTCGCAAACATTGTAAGTTATACAAAGTCTCTAGAAATTATCTTATAAAACCTTATATGATATTCTTTTACATGAAGCCCGTCACAATCTATCGATTTTCCTAATGGAAATTCAAGAAATGGGATTTCTAAAAGATAAACTGACTTATCATCTACAAAAGTCAAGTTCAAGAACTTTCTACATTCATCAAAATTCTCTTCGAAACCTTCATTGTTAAAGGTTCGTGATTCTAGCCAAGTATAGACTATTTTAGAATTACTTAAGATTTCCTTTCCACACGATCTACCCATACTATCTTCTATGCAATGGAATGTGAAAACATAGGTTACAAGTCTTTTATGGCCGGACTTGCAACCGAATGGTTTGATATCGCCTTTGCTTAGTGGACAATTTCTCAAAAGCTATGGATATATCACAAGTATACCTAATTTAGGTATTTGAAAATTTTATCGAACCTCGCTAAATATAGTCTAGTCACCTATATTTAACCTAGGGATAGTGGAACATAGTCGACTAACTATGTTCGACTTAAATTTTTCAAACACCGAGAATAGTTATACAGGGTTATATTCAGTTAATTTCCTACTTAAACTCGAGAAACCACCTGAATTCATTAAAAGGATCTAGAGACACGATAGTGTCTTACCACTCAGCAAAATCTTAAACATCTTATTTATACTACCTAATTTCATTCTTGGAATTTTCATACATGAGATAATCCGAACTACTATCTTGGGATAGTCGTCAAATCTTCTCGTCATTTCTTAGAAGTACTATCCTGATTAGGTTTCAAGGATATCATACCGCCATATTCCTTTAAAATTCACTTTTGATTTTAAAACAAACTTGACATCTCTACCTAAGAATAATGGTAAGCGTACACTACACTCTTTTAATCGTCAACATATCACATCATTATCTGGACCCCATTATAAGTCAGTATGTAAAACTTCATAGTATCACGTTTCTTTCAAACACTAGTAGACATAAACACTATACGATATAGCCTTCATCTCGAAACCACCTAAGACATGATCAACTTTGGAAATGGTTTGGATAACCACTTGCCACTAGGAAGACTTTCCCTACAACGACAGTTATCACATCATTATAAACTATTTCACATCAACAATATCTTACACCTTTGATTAACAACAGTTACCCTAACAACAACGAAACTATTCCATTTGAGGCACTATATAGACGAAAGTGTCAGTCAACCATTTGTTGGACTAAGGTGTTCAGAGATCACCCACGAAACAACTAATGAAACCATACAAATACAAATTTAGCTGCATGCGGCACACTATCACCAGAAACAACAATTACATAGATGTAAGGCGTTAAAATTTAACAAAAAACTCCATTTTAGAAATTAAGGTTTTGTTAAAAGCCTCGATACAATAAGATATGATTCGTTTTGAGAAACGGAAAAAGCCAAACTTGAGGTATATTTGAATCTATAAGATTTTAACAAAACCCTTTAGATTATCAACTTAAGCCACCATTTTCCAAGACAATTCAACATCGAATAACACACCTTGAATTCCGGGACGGAATTCCCATTAAGGTGGTGAGACTGTAACCACCCGCATTTTCAGGTTACTTTTCATGTTAGAGAATTTACTATTCACTTTCACTATTCATCTCGTAAAAATTTTATTTCACATTCTCGTAAGATAAATTATTTTAGTAATATCCTGAGAGTTTGACAATCGTTAGATCATTTTCGCAAAAGTTATTAAGAAAACATCGTTTTAAAGTTTCGTTTTGGTCGGAACACTATTTAAACATCACGCGCATAACGAAAATCAACTCTAACAATTTTTCTCACATCAGATTAATTTTTAGATCACTCATAATCAATTAGAGAATTTTAAGATTTCATTTTAAAATGTTACCAAATAAACCCCGAACAAGACGAGACTAAACTTACGTTTTAAACAATTCTACTTAGACCCGGACTTAACAATTCTCGCATTGTGTTTTCTAAGATGTTTAGACACTTTTACATTTTTGGAAAAGTCAAACATATTTCCTCCTCCTTTGACCATAAAGAAATTAACCTTGTACGTTCTACATTTTGCTTAAATCGCGTAACTTTTAAACTTCACGTATAATCTGTTAAGTTATCCCACGATAATCTAAAACTACATTTTGACATCTCATATCACTTTTAGACTAACTTTAGTCTACTCTAAATAAATTCACGATCATTTCCCGAAATTTCGTTATTTTCGATAAACCGCAATTACGCGTTTTTGACCCGTGTTTCCGCTTTTAAGCGCGTTTTGCACCCAATAAGACTTATCACCCATTTTATATTTTTAGATGGATTATAATGATGAGTTTCATCATTCCTACAAGTTTCGTATTTTTACGATACCCGGTTTTACGTTTTATGGCTTAACAACTTACGGTTGGCATTTAACGGAACCAAATCATGCTCTAAACTCAAGATAATACCAAAACTATCCACCTAAGTCATCTTATCTCTATTTGGCCGACTTTAGGGGGGGGGAGTCATCATATTGGTGGCTTAATCCTAACCATGCTTTATTTAGATCATTACATGTGTCCTAACTTAACCATGGCTAACATTTAACCCAATATATGGTTAACCAAACTTACCCTCCTATAAATAGCAAGTGAAATACATCCTAAACACCCTCATAAACTGAATTGGGTCGTTCATATCATCAAACCATCATATCTTCCATAATTTGATCTTTAAACTCCAAGTTTATTCAAAGAAGTTTGATGTAGTAAGTTACTACATCAAATCTCTAGCAAGTTTAAGTGATATTCTTGAGTTTAAATCCACTCAAGTCACTTAGTACTTTATCACCAACTCTTCAAGATCACAAGGGTGCCAAGGTGTAGAAAGCTAGCTCAATCCAAAGTCTTAAGTGATCAATCAAAGTCCTATCCTTACTAAGTTACTCCTTTCTTAATTGAAAGCCAAAAGTTGTAAGCAACTAATCACCACCATCATCTCATCTTTATTATTCATAATCTTAACAATTTCATGCTATATATATAGTTACTATGTTGATTCATGATGTACATATACTCAATCACATGTTTTAATTCACATATTGTCGTAAAAGTAACAAACTAGTAAACTAGTCATATTCTACACATTTGAGACCATTAAAACCGGTCACATATGGACTTTTAACTTACATATTATGGTAGACAAGATAAAAGGTAAACATAGCAACTTGAATCACCGAAACGGACAAACGAGTCAAAAGATACGGCCAAAAGAAGTTAAGCGAAACCAAACGCAAACCGCCTAAACACAAGTCGTTATGGACCGTCTGCTTTAAAAGTGGTACTTCGGTCCGAATCATCAAAAAGTTAAAACACGAAAGTTGTCCGGAACGACGTTTTCCTTCAACATTAAATAAGCTCGGACCTTGAAAACGCTTAAATAGGATATTATCTTTCAAAAACTGAAACTACCCTATATATAGTTTCACAACTATACTTTTGTCACAACTAAAAGGCAAACCAAGAGGCCTAATGGCCTTAAGCCGAGACCACAGCCACGGCTAAGGCCAAGGCTGAGTCTCAAGACCATGGTAGCCTAGAACAAAGCCACGGCAAGGCCATGGCTAAAGCCTCAAGACTTATTTAGCCGAGACCGTAAACCAAAGGCCTTAGCCTTGACAAACCTAAATGTATTCAATACAATTTGGATCTACTTCCTTGATAAACTATGAAACTATACTTGTAATAACCAACTTTACAATTTAGAAACTTGTAAACTTTTCTTTAAACACTTGTGACATAAATTATGACGATACTTGTAATAACCATTATGATTCCTAATCATAACCAAACAACCTTGTAACTTGTGTTTACAAACCATATGACACTTATGATATATAAACAAAACATATGTTATATCTACTAAGTGCTACAAAACTAGGGAGTTTCATGTGAGGGGTTTCATTTGAGTAAAACGATCGACGAGTTCTTTGGATTTACGATTTAAAGTGTCCTAGCTCCTCGAACATTTACTACATGACCTCACGAATTGTGATGGCCCGAACGGTAGTACGATATGTATAAACTAAACTCGTTTTCACAACTAGACCATTTCTATAAAACGACATACACAAAACCATGTACTACATCATGATCAACATAGAAACGATATAGGTTTGTTATTTCTTTAGCATCATTATTTCAAACCTAAGTCGCAACATCCTATTCTAGGTTGCTCGTAGAAGTTCTCACGGCATATCCATCATTCTCATTATACATTTGATATCATTTACTCTGAGGTGAGTTCATAGCCCCACTTTTATTACTTAATTGTTTTACAAACCCTTGGGGGAGATACATGCTTTATTTTAAATCGAACACATTGCTTTCAAACTGTATGCTTATCTGATTGTTTTATTAGCACTAAGTTACCGCATTTGCCAAACTTAAGTCCCTTAATCATGAATCATTAATCACTAGTGAGAGTGGGCGCGAATATTGTGAATAGATCTATTGGGATTGACGAATCCCGTTTGTATTGACCGAGTAGACAAACAAAAGCACTATATTTGAATAACATTGGTAAAAACGGAAATTTTTACCTGAAAGGGCACGGACCGACATTTTCTCCAATTAATTTTGGAACACGTTAACGCTTTGATTGCATGATGCTTAGCCTAATAAAAATTGTTTTGTTTTCAAACCATTGGTTTGAGTCTATAGCTCACACTATCAACATAATGTGTTAAACCATCAAACAAACTCTATGAATTTCACTCAACTTTTGTGTTGACGATTTTAAGCATGTATTTCGTGTCCATAATGTCGAAGTCGCACGGAAGAGCAAGGATATCAAGAAGGCTATAAATTTTATTATCATTCGAAACCTATTTAATGTATTTTGTAAACCGTGAAATTATCGGGACCTCATTTTTGTAAACTCTGATATTTATATAAATCGAATGATAAATCTTTTAAAACGAATCCATTAGAGTTCGTTTTCTATTGTTATGACTGTTGTGCCATGAAGTAACACCCAGTTTGAATTCCGCTGCGTATCACGAAATTGGGGGTGTTACACCTGTGGTTTGATCAAATTATATGTTTAATCCTTAAGTCGTTTTAATTACACCATGGATACCTATTTTTGAAACCTTGCACTCATTTAGTCCCTATTTTGGATGGGCCGTTAGTTTATGCTTTAAGTGTTAAAATAACATGTGCCCGTTAGTCCCTTCGTTAAAAAAATTTGCACTGTTAGTCCTCATTTTTTTAAATGAATTAAAAGCTCTTTTTATTCGTTTTCGTCCATCTTTATTACGTTTTTGTCCGTTTTTTTATGTTTTCGTCAATTTTTTTACGTTTTCGTCCATTTTTTACGTTTTCGTCCGTTTTTTACGTTTTCGTCCGTTTTTATACGTTTTCATAAGTATTTTTTACGTTTTTGTCCCGTTTTTTACCTTTTCATTTGTTTTATACCTTTTGTCCGTTTTTCAACGTTTTCATCCGTTTGTTTACGTTTTCGGCCTTTTTTTTACATTTTCGTCAATTTTTTCGCCGCTTTTTACGCTTTTTATGCTTTTATACGTCATTCTGCTTTTTACATTTTTGTCTATTTTTTTTTACGTTTTTGCCTGTTTTTTTTTTAAATTTTTTTGTCCTTTTTTTTCACGTTTACGTCCGTTTTTAAACGTTTTCATCTGTTTTTGTCCTTTATTACGTTTTCGTCCATTTTTTACGCTTTCATCAATTTTTTACGTTTTTGTCTTTTTTTTACGTTTTCATCCGTTTTAAACGTTTTCATCTTTTTACGCTTATGCTTGTTTTATACGTTTTAGTCTTTTTTTTTTTTTTTTTTTTTTTACATTTTCGTCATTTTTATCCGTTTTTTACGTTTTGGTCTATTTGTTTACGTTTTTTTTCCCGTTTTAGTCATTTTTTACGTTTTCGTCCCTTTTTAAAGGTTTTCATTTTTTGTTGATCCATGTAAATTGAGCAAATCTTGATAAAATAAAGAACAAATTAATTATTCATATTGAACAAAAATTACAAGATTTCTCAATACCAAATCGACTAACTAATAACATCCTCAACTTTTTTCACGGGGATAATTGCGGTAATTGATCCAAACTATGCTTGAGATTTAATAATAGGATGATCCTATCAAATAGTACATTTTGTATTATTTTGTTTGTTTATAATCCATGACTATCCTTATTACAAACATACATATATATAGGATCAAAATAGAAAGTACAACATGTGATGGTTGGTGACACTTGTCTTGCATTTGGTGGAGAAGTATCATCTTCCTCTTTTGGAAATGCAACAACCATGCTTTAGTAGTAATGTCAACATATTCTCACTTTTATGGAAATTCTTGTACTTTACTTTGACTTCCTTTTAGTACTTGCTGTCAGATTCCAAAGACAGCCTCAGGGAGTATAAGAAACCCTCAGGGAGTATGAGACAACTTCAGGGAGTATGAGACACCCTCAAGGAGTATGAGACAGCCTCAGGGAGTTCCATCTTCCTCAGGAAGTTATGTTTGTTTAGAGATAGACTAAGGAGTTAGTGAGTTATTGTCATCACTCGCTAACTCTATTACCTTCTTCTTTGGCTCGTGGATAATTCACCAAGTACTGCCTCAACGAATGATGAGTCTTTCTTCTTAAACTCAGTCTGAACATCTTGAAGGTAACTCACTAAGTGACTGTTCACGTAGTCACTTGTTTGATGTTTAAGGTTATATGACACTCACTAATTTATTTATCAATGAGGCACTCACTATTTATTTAGTGAGTTAGGCTATTTTATTTTCAACTCCTTGTCCAGGGTAATTGGGTCAAATTTTTTTCCCAACATTTTTTTTACTTTTCGACTGTTTTTTTACGTGTTCGTCTATTTTTTTACGTTTCCGTCAGTTTTTTACGTTTTTGTCTTTTTTTTTACGTTTTCGTCCATTTTTATCCGTTTTCGTATGTCTTTTACATTTTGGTCCCTTTTTTTTACGTTTTTGTCCGTAAAAAAAAAGATGAAAACGCTTAAAAATAGGCGAAAAAAAAATAAAAATAAAAAAAAACGGACGAAAACATATAAAAATGAACGAAAACGTAAAAAAATAGAAGAAAACATAAAAATGGACGAAAACATAAAAAAACCATATGAAAACGTTTAAAACGGACGAAAACATAAAAAATGAACAAAAACGTAAAAAAATGGATGAAAACATAAAAAACAGAAGAACACGTAAAAAAAATAGATGAAAACGTAAAAAAACAGACTAACATGTAAAAAAATGAATGAAAACGTAAAAAACGGACGAAAACGTAAAAAAAAATGAAAACGTTTAAAAACAGGCGAAAATGTAAAAAATGGACAAAAACGTAAAAAATGGACGAAAATGTAAAAATGGACAAAAATGTATAAAAAGAAACAAAAACATAAAAAGAAACAGATGAAAACGTTTAACACGGACGAAAACGTAAAAAAACGGTCAGAAACGTAAAAAACAGACAAAAACATAAAAAGGGACGAAAACCTAAAGGACAAAAACGTAAAAGAATGGATAAAAACAAACGAAAACGTAAAAAAAAAAAAGATGAAAACGTTTATAAACGGACGTAAACGTAAAAAAATGACAAATACGTAAAAAACGGACGAAAATGTAAAAAGCAGGATGAAAACGTAAAAAAAGACGAAAACGTAAAAAATTGACAAACATGTAAAAAACGGACGAAAACTTAAAAAAAACGGGGGAAAACGTAAAAATATGGACGAAAACATAAACGAGTTTTTAAATTCATTTTAAAAATAAGGTCTAATGGTGCAAAAAATCTTAACGGAGGGACTAACGGGCACATATTATTTTAACACTTAACGGATAAATTAACGGCCCATCCAAAATAGGGACTAAATGAGTGCAAGGTTTCAAAAATAGGTATCTCTGGTGTAATTAAATGACTTAAAGACTAAACATAAATGTAATTTTTTCTTTTTAAAATAAGTTTTGCTCGGGATGGTTTATCATTATTTATGTTTTTCTTTTTTGAAAACTTATCAAGGTTAATACTTAATATATTATTAGTTTGTTTTTAATTCTTCATTCATTGCATATAATCATAGAAAAGTTCGATGTAGATTCAAAATTATTTAAAGATCCAATAAAACAATTCTGCCCATCCATTTTTTGATGAAAAAAACTTTCACAACTTTTTTAAAAATTAAATATCCCGCAACCGTTAATCTTTACGCAAAACGAATATACCATCGCGACGAGAAATAAATTATTTTTTTTATAGAGGGGCACTTCGATATACTTTCGACGAACTTTTTTCTTTCAATTTTCTTTTTTAGTTACGTCTGAAAAAATCACATATGTTTTGTATCATAAATCACATATGATTTATTAAATCACACATGCGATCTTGTAATTTGTATTACAAATCAAAAAAAATGTTCGTAAAAAATATATCGAAGTGCCCGTCTACTGAAAAAAATGTTCGTAAATCACACATGCGATGGTGTATTTTTTTTCAGGGCAAATGGCACAAAAAAGTACTAAAGTTAGGGTCCATATTCAATCAAGGCATTATTCTTTTTTTTCTTGCACAAAAAGGTTGCCAACAAATTTTTTTGGCGGTACTTCATTAGTAAATTACATATTTGGTCCTTCATTTTGTAGAGTCATTTTATGCACCATCCCTCCTCCTCCACCGTCCACCACCACCATCCTCCTCCCACAACACCTTCCACCACCATCACCTGCCAACACCACCCGCCACCACTACCACCGTCCACCACCACCACCACCCGCCGCCACCACCACCGTCATCCTCCAACACCGTCCGCCAACACCACCACTACCATGAACTGTAAATGAGACTGATTAAAAAGATGTATGGAAAACTAGAAGGGGGGGGGTTGAATAGTTTTGCCAATTAAAACTTCCTTTTAATCTATTTAGATCGACTTATGTCAATCTATTTGGATGTGTGTGTTGGATGTTGATAAACAAGCATATAAAGATATGTAATGAAAAGATAAGAGTAAGAAGCACAAAACCACAACGCGAGTATTTATAGTGGTTCGCTACAAGGACACCTTCCTTGCTTCTACTCCACCTCGAGTCACCTACTCGAGAGTTCATAATCACTACACCAATCTCCTTATGGCGGAGAAGCCTTCACAACGTCGCTTAACCTTTTTTCGGTACAAAGCTAAATATCGAGTTCTTTCACACCAAGGCGAACCAAACCTACACAACGTCGCCTACCCTTTATACGGTGTTAGGCTAACCACCGGGTTCTTTCACACCAAGGTGAACCACACCTACACAACGTCGCCTACCCTTTATTAGGTACTAGGCTAAGCACCTAGTTCCATTGCAATGGAGGAACTACTACCTAACACTACACCAACGACTAATCCCAAAGGAGATCTACTCCTTTACAACATCATCAAGGATATCAATATCCTTGGATCTAGTACTAAGCTATCTTGTACATCGAAACACACCATATCGAATGTACATCTAAGGCACCTTTCACTAATGCCTTTAACTAGATCTACAAGACACCCTTCACTAATGTCTTGTGTCTTGACTTCTAAGCACCCTTCACTAATGCTTCTAGTCTTGACTTCTAAGCACTTATCACAAGTGCTTATGATATGGACGATAAATACCCTTCACTAATATCTTCGTCTTGACACTTGAGACACCATTCACAAATGTCTTCAACACTTCTTAGAAAAGAAAACAATCATCAACAAGAAGACTTCGGTAGTCTTGATGATGAGGAAGCATGTCAACTCATGGACTTGAGCTTGCTCGACTTCAAAGGTGGTGATCTTGCCTTTAAGAGGAACCTAGAAGATCACACAAAAACAAAACTACAAACATAGATCTCTTGGATATGAGGTTAGAGAGTTTTTCACTCTAGGGGAAAGTATGTTAGAAAGGGGTGAGAAACAATGAAGAAATGACTCACTATTTATAGAAGAAAAATCATCGTTCCCGGATCCCACGGATCACTTCCACAAGGATCCGTCTAGCGTAAAGCTAGGGATCCGTGGACGCCCCTTTACCCATGGGTATTTTGGTTATGGGTCATGGGTCATGGGTTGATCCATGGATCTTTGGCTAGATACAATGTATCTCTTGAGTGCAATGCATTTAGTCACTTGGGTATGGGTTGATCCATGGGTTATGGATATTATCCATGTATGATATAAGCATGATGTCATGCAATGGGTTATGGGTCAAGCTCCATGGGTCATGGGCTTTGGGTTGTACCCAACTACATTCAATGTATTTGCCCAATGGGTTATGATACTTAAGTTTTCACCCATTTATATTACCCAATATACTACATACTAGTTATGTGTATATTTTACCCAAATATGTAAACACTAGTTGTTGTACATATGTATTTATTAAATAATAAAATCACTTATACTTGTTTTAGTGTTTTATGTGAAAATGTTAATATGTTAAAAACTATTAGTTCAAACCATTTACGTATTTTATTTGTTTCGTTAAAATGATTTTACGTTTGTTATTGACAAAATATTAGAAGATCGTAAAATATAAATAAACGTTTTTACGGCTTATTTGTATTAACAAGATGTTTGGCCTCATTTGACATTTTTATAATTGGGTTTCTTTTTCCAATATTTGCGAAACTTTGGGGTCTCTAGTATCATTTTCCATTTCATTTGTCTAAAAGAATCAAGATACGCATACAACCCTGCTAGTAGCGAGTATATTTTTTTATTGATGTTGATGCTGTAAAACCTCTATTTGCAGGCTTTGGATGCATTCAACACCGCACTTGTTTCCCCTATATATTATGTAATGTTCACTTCTTTAACAATCATTGCAAGTGTAATTATGTTCAAGGTATCTCATAATTCACAAGTTCCCAAGCTTTTTAGATCTCTTAACAACAAATAAAAGAGCAAGTGATTTTATGCAGGATTGGAAAGATCAGAGCGTTAGCGACATAGCATATGAAATATGTGGATTCATCACTGTTCTTTCCGGAACAATTGTTCTTCATTCCACAAGAGAACAAGTCTGCTGCTTTTTTGTAGGAACCGTAACATGGTATGATCAGGATCCCATAAAAAGCGTCGAGGAGGGTGAACATTTAATCACCGTTCACAATACTGATTATTTTGACTAGAAATATTGTTTCAACATTTTAAGAATCATCATTTGTGGATATGTATTTACAAGTACAAATGAGGTTGGATCAACATGTTTCCTCTGGGAAATTGCAAAGGGTTTTAGCGGCTGAAGAAGATCATTATAAATGTATTAACTATGAAGTTCCAACAATTCAGCATTCGATCGGGGTAAATTGTTTGGATACTCATTGAGTTTTGTACATATTTTTTGCCTCTTTCATTTGTTTGGCTCTAGTTCGAGGTGTTTGTTTTATAGTCTGTAAAGATCTTTCATCTTATATACATATTGAGAAATGCCCCAATCTTAAAGATGATCTGCCAGAGATGGTGGTGGTGGTGGTGGTAGTGGTGGCCGGTGATGTTGGCAGATGATGGTGGCAGAAGGTGTTGGTGGAGGAGGAGGGTGGTGGTGGACGGTGGAGGAGGAGGGATGGTGCATAAAATGACTACAAAATTAAGGACCAAATATGTAATTTACTAACGAAGTGGGTTAACGGAAGTTAGTAAAAAACTCAAATCCGCCAAAAAAATTTGTTGGCAAACCTTTTTGTAAAAGGGGAAAAAAAATGCCTTGATTGAACATTTTTGTGTCATTTACCCTTTTTTTTACTTAAAGATTTACCGTTTGCAAGATATTTTATTTAAAAAAAAATGATAAATAGGTTTTTTTTTTTTTTTTTTTTTTTTAATGAAAAAATGAGAACTATGATTGGTTCATTGGATCTAACTAATTTTGGTTCTACGTTGATCTCAACTCTATAATCATATTGCTAAAATATGTTGTAAAAATAATAATAAATGGTGAACAACGTGTATTTGATAGAGCATCACGCCCAAAAAGGCGCTATGATAAGATCCTCAATTAGGATCGCAGCAGGTTTGAGGCTTGGTTTGCTAACAAAGTTTGGAGATAGGAATGACCACTGCACGCCAAATCCGCCCCATTGCCGTTCTTGAATTTGTAAAGACAAGCTGACCAACTTATTTTTGGTTTACCCTTTTATCACCATCATATTCATACTTATTAAAAGTGGTCGTGATTTGACTGTGGAATGTGATAACCACTGATATGGTGCCTTTCACATTTTTTATACTTTACAATATGTCTTTAAAGAAAGAAAAAAAAACAAAAATTCACGACGTTATGGGCATTGTCATTTCGTTAATGGTGTTAAATCATGGCTTTTTTACTTATTTATTGCGCTACATTAGAAAAAGTGTCATGTGATAATTTTATTTATCTTTGAAACAACGTTTGCAAATACAAGATTAATTTAATGAACTTTCTCTGTTCCATGTTCTTAAGATGAGATTTAATATATAAAGTTCTATTAAGTCATCATTACGAAGAAGTGTTGAGATACTATATAGACTACTCAAGTATTTTTCGGAAAGAAAAATGTTTTGCTATATTAAAGCAAGAGGGACTCATTATACAAAGGGACAAGATATTTCCATCCCCTAGTTTTTATATTCTCACTCCTCTTACTTTTTTGCATTTTTTTTATTTTTATAATTTTGTTTTATCAAAAAACTATCAATCTGAAAATGCGGAACAAGAAATATAAAGTTTAATAAGTCAAACGCTTAAAACTGTCAAAAATACGGAACAGAAACTGACAGAACACTGTGTTATACTGAAACAAATGGGGGACAAAAGAAATAAAAAGTACAAACCATCCCTAGTAGGGAGGGTGAGAATAATACATCCTTTATACAAAACGGATGTCATAGCTTTAAAATATGTTCAGATGTTCTTTTAATTATGATGTTACTCGAGGCTTCAATAGCCAAATGATTGGCTATTTTGGCTTTTCTTTTTTTCTCTTTTTCTTTTATAAAAAAATGTAGTATATAACAATCTGTAATAAAGACTAATATTTTGATGAAAAATGTCAATCAAACCTAAAAGACTAATATTTTGATGAAAAATGTCAATCAAACCTAGGTTGAAGTTTTAATGAATAATGTTTTTAAAGTGATGAACATTGTTGTCTAAGACTGATTTTCAAAAGGTTTTTACTTTCATAAACAACGTACTTGTGATGAACAATGCTTTTATCTTTGATGAACAAGGCAAATGTGATGAAGAAGGTTCTTTTTACATTGATGAACGACATAATTGTGATAAACAAAGCTTTTAACTTTGACGACCAACATGATTGAAGGTTATGGGAAGCATGGAAAGTGATTCAGACTAATATGCATCAATCTTAGTTTGAATGTTTCATCAATCATGGTTTAAACGTTCATCAATCATGGTTTGAATGTTTATCAATCATAGTGTTAATGTTTATCAATCACGGTATAAATGTTTATCAATCATGGTCTGAATATTCATCAATCATTGCTTGAATGTTTATCAATCATGGTGTTAATGTTCATCATTTATGGTCTAAATAATCATAAAAACATGTTCATCAATTCGAATGTTCATCAGTTCGAATGTCCATTGGTTCGGATATTCATCAATAGTCTGCCCAAATATTTAAACAAAAAAAAATAAAAAAATGACTACTTAAAAAAACAGCTCGGAGTTAATTTTATCTATCTATAATAAAATGGAAAAACAGTCAAAGTGAAAAAGTGGAAAAGTGAAAAAATTGAATGGTTAAATGAGAGAGAGACATATGTAAAGGCATATTTAATACTCTCTTATCACAACTCACTCAACAACACATACAAAATGCTCTCATCTTCCACACATCTCATCAACCACCATCCTCACCACCACAAAACCCCTCCACCACCGGACCACTACACCACCGCACCACTCTACCATCGCGTATCGTTAATTGTCTGCCGCTAGAAACCGCTGCCGCCAGGCGCGGATACTCGCCTAGTTTAATAAGATATACATATCAAGATAACCCGATTGAAGGAAAAAAAATGAAAATTGTTTCAATATTGAATTAATTGTTGTGAACAAGAATTGAGGGAATGAAAAGTATTCTTCAATTAATTCATAATGTCATAGATACATGGGGTATATATAAGATAAACTGTAGGGTAAAAACCCTAATTGCTAATTGGGTCATGGGCCTCTTATGGACTATATGGACATCCACTAATAATTATCCATAACACTCCCTCTTGGATGTCCATGCTATTAATACGCTTTAGAAATGCTGCCTCATTAAAAACCTTGTCAGGAAAACCCAGTGGGACAAAACCATGACTAAGGACAAAAAGAGTGCAGCGCGTATTGTCTCCCTCTGATGACTATATCACTTGAGCTCTTTGAGTCGATGCATTCCAATGTTGTGACTTAGTTTCCTAAATGTTGAGGTAGAAAATGCCTTGGTAAATAGATCTGCCAAATTGCCGCTTGAAAGAACTTGTTGAACAATAATATCACCATTCTTCTATAAGTCATGAGTGAAGAAGAACTTTGGTAAAATATGTTTCAGTCAATCGCCTTCATATAACCTTCTTTAAGTTAAGAAATACATTATGCATTATCTTCATGCAAAACTGTTGGTGCCACATTCTCTGAAGAATTGTTGTATCACACTTCTTAGCCAAACACATTCTCGACTTGCTTCATGTATCGCTAGAATTTCTTCATGGTGTTAAATCGTCTGCTTAACTAAACATCATGAAATTGCGGTTCATCCACTTGTAAATACATATCCAGTTTGAGATCGACCATTGTGAGGGTCATCTTCTAATAAAACTCAATTACCTCTCATCAATATCCTATAAGATATGGACATCCATATTATAGTTATCCATAACACTCCCCTGGATGTCCATTCGAGGATTATGCCTCGTTAAAACCTTACTAGACAAAACCCATGGGACAAAAATCTAGTGAAGGAAAAGAGTACATACTTCCTTTATACGCTCGGGGATGTTGCCTCATTAAAAACCTTGCCGGAAAACCACTGGGGACAAAACCGTGGTCAAGGGAAAAGAGTGCAACGTGTATCTTCTCTCCCCCTGATGATCACATCACTTAAGCTCATTGATTCAGTGAAATGCATATTAAAGTGTCTTATAGAATCACATGAATAAATATTCTCTACAAGTTGTTCGCATATTCATATTACCATATGTCATATACCTCATGCAAGTATATCATCATACTTCATAAGTTATTCATTGCCAACAAATTCAAAGTGAATGATATATTATATCATGTATGACCATTAGCGAGAACTTTAATTGTTCCATACGCATTTTAGTATCACACTTTTAAATCCATATTGTGATCATCATCTTTATAAATTAAGGGGGTCTTTTCAGCATCACGTGACCTCATAAACATGAGCGTCATTTATCCATATCGTTATTTAGCATCTTTCTCTAGCTTTCGTTATTTTCAAGGATTTCATCCTTAAGATATTCAATCAGAAAAATTATCTTTTCTTTCAAGATTCAATTTATAAGCATTCAATCGCCTTTGAAGCTCTGCCAGAGTTCCATCAATATTCAAATTATCAAACTATATGAAACTGACATCATATTGAAGACCAAGTCTTCTTATAAAGTAACATGGGAAAATATATTTATTTTATGGCACAATTTTGGTGAGTATATTCTAAGGCGATTATAACATATATGCCTAATAATATTAATTATTCAAGATAATCAAAGAATGTTCTCGAGAACTTTTCTTATATGCTCTAAGCATTAAAATCACTAGCATGCTTCTTGCATTTTATATCTTCTAATAAAATCTCAACATTACATGAGCTCTATTCATTTATCTTTTAGACGCATATCGATCACTTATTATATTGCCAGACTTATTGGAGCCACCACATGAGAACATATCTTCTTATAATCATTTCCATGTCTTTATGAAAGTATTGTGTGCCATTAGTTATGCCTTATATACGAAAATTTCAATACTTTAATTTCACTTTCTCCTAAAGACCGATGCATATCCAATAATTTACACATTCATATATACGGACTTGAAGTCCCAATAACCATGTCTCGTCACAAGAGACTTTACTCTTTCATTTATTCTTTGCGTCTTTACATCTTTTGGCCACTCGTTTATTCATTTGCACTTCCTGCAGGTATGCTTCCATGATCCTCACCATGATTATAGCGCTATCTTATTTATTTACATAATCACTACCATATCGACGTCGATTCGTTACTTTTCGATTCCACACTTTACTAGACATTTTATTCTATCATTTGTTGAGATCTCAAAGTTTTTCATGTACCCGGGGTTTTCAATAACTTTCATGCCTAGTTTCTCTGTAAGAGACTATTATGGGGTCTTTATTACCTCGATTCGACCATCTTCATTTTACTGCTCCATTTTATCTCTTCATCCGAGGACTTTTATTTGGAATCGATTAGTCTATCACGTTGCAGACGTGCCATAGACTCACTATCAATCATTAGTTTTAATGTTGGGACACACATTGTAATTGGAGCTCTAGCAGCGTTTGTATGATCTAGTCACTTTATTTAGGTTACAAAACTTGTCTGGCAACTACTAGATTTGGAATGTAAAGTGTCCCTTGAACTTTCAGTTCGCTTTCATTAGTGTGAGGATCAACATCATAATTCATTCCAAATTTCTCGCTGCTCATTCTCTTCCCCTGAATGAATTATCAATTTAAACATCCCATTTTGTGTGTTGTGGTGGATTTACTATATATCGCACAATTACATAATCTCACATGGGAAATATGGTTTGTGACCAAAAACCATTCTACTGGGGAGGATTCATGATAGATTATTGGCAAGATGCGAATTCATATATTATAATATGCCCCATAAACTAAATGTTTTGTTCTCATAATATTATTGGCTTTGCAATCAACTGAAACGTTTTATGAACGTTTCAACAAAAGCAATTCACGTATGAACATGGGCAACTTTATTTTCAACACTTATTCCAATAATCGCCCAATACTTAAGAGTATTCACCACTATTGTTAAACATACGATTTGGAAAACCTTGCTCGCATTTTTAAGACGAGTCACTAATCACGCTAACATAAGTTGCGTGTTTGATGATCATTTTGACGATGCATCGATTTTAAAACTCAAAATGATCCACATGGCGGATGTATAGCTCACATACATCCCCTTTATATTCTTTCCAAAACTTCATAGGACAAAGTCCTTACTTCAATATGGTGATGGTATATTAACAATTAACTTTCATTGAGAACAATCAATTTTATCTTCGAAGAAACATATGGTTCTTCGATACATTTCGCATCATCATCGACCCGGTATGGTCCAACCGGTCATGTCAATTACTACAATAATCTTGGCTCATAAACTTCTAATTTATGACCACATGTGCTTTAGTTGCCTTTTTATGTAAACTCGAATAATATGCAGAACTTAATACGTCATCACATTTGTCCAATTTCAATTAATTCATAATGTCATAGATACATGGGGTATATATAAGATAAACTGTAGGGTAAAACCCAATCATTAATTGGTGGTACTCTTATGACTATATGGACATCCACTAATAATTATCCATAACATTAATAACATTTTTTAATAAAAAAAAATCACATGAAAGGAATCACATGTAAGAAATCACCAGAAATACTTTTATGAAAAATAACATAAAAGACAAAACTGCCCTTCTACTATTATTAATTAAAAGTTTGCCACCTTTAATCTTCTAATCCAACGACCGATGATACTTGTATACTTTTTATTTTTTAACTCTAGGATTGCGACCATCGTATTGAAAAGAACATCAGCTAAAATAAACCAAACAGATTTCGACTACTAGCATTTGATTAAGCTGGATTAAAGTTAAAGTAGTAGTTGTCCACTAGCATAATTTAGACTTTGAACTTTGGAGTGGACCATACGGATATAACGGCACATGCGATCATAACATGACCCATGACCATTTTGGTCAACTTTCGTAGGGTTACAATCTTTTTGCTTCACTTAAATCCTTCTCCTATTGTGTTAACATCAAATTAAATCACAACTAAACAATTCCAAAACGAAACCTTTGTCGGTGTTAATAATCGTGAAAGTAAAAATGAGAGTGACTTCTTTGTCGAAATTGTTTGGTTTTAACGAGTGTCGGTGAGTCTTTCATGCTCTTGAGTTGAGCTTAAGCATGCATTAAGAAAGCTCGTTAAGCTAGTGACCGAGTTTGAATTGAGCTTTAACACTGTGTGACAAAGCTCAAAATCACTTGCATCCTTGGCTTTCTTTTATTTGTGATCACATAAAGGTCGCTTGGATACCGTAAAGGTGTAGATATATGAATATTTTTTTGAAATACGCTAGAAATTCATGGGACTTAAAACTAGTAAGAAATGTATGCTAATAGTACTTGATATTCCATTTGAATTATATATCTGAATCAATATTTTAAGATGTAATTTAGTGATAAATTTACAATCAATCGATGAAAACTTTCATTCATATAATATACTTGGTTTTACAGATGTCTCCTCTATGTTTGTAACCAAAAAGTTATAATTTAGTAATTTTGTAAATCATTTTCATTCATGGGCCATTTTTTGTATTGTTTTTTTATTGATTTTGATTATGATACACTCACGGCGGCTCACACGACTAAACTATTGTCCACTTGTAAAATACAAATAAAGATGTGGAGTAATCATACTAAAAATAGTCTAATCGAATTCAATTTAAATTTGTCTCGTATATTTAAAGAAACTTCACTATCTTTATGGATGAAGATTAGTATTAAAATTGTCTTGGCATTTAATTAAGTTGGTTGTCGGAAAAAAGTTGAGTTTTCGTTGAAAATTAGATTCTAAAGACGTCCATTATGATAATCATCTAAAGTTTTATAATATTGTTATGACATTGATTTATAATTTTTTTTTTTTTTTTTTTTATAAACATATCCCGCTATATATAGGGTATATTTTGACGAAAGAATGTGAAGTTTTATGGAACGATAACCCATGAAAGAATGAAGATTTTAATTTTTAATAGTCGTTTGGAAAAGGGCGGTGTAGTTTTATTATTTTTAAGAACGCTATTTTTTCAACGCTTCAGAAAAGTCGTATGGTATGAGTTGTGGCCATCGCTCATCATTTCACTTCCATCGTCCATCGCTACTACTCTGCAACTTTTACCAAACACACCCAGAGAGTAAAGATCATTTACATAACAAACATTTTATTTACATATCAAGGGATCAATCACCACCCATCTTCCCTCCATATTTAATTTGATATAATATATAAGATTAATCACAACAATTTGAAAAACTCAATTTTATTTTATTTTTTTATTTTTTTTCAAATATTAATATTTTTCAAATCGTTAATCGTTAAGCGAAAAAATATATACCGTTACGACGAGCATTTAATTATATTTTTATAGATAGACACTTTGATATACTTTCGACAAATGTTTTTTTCTTCGTGTTTTTTTCACTTTTTTTTACGTTTTTTTGTTTTGTTACGTTACTAAAATTTGCATGAAAAAATCACATGTAATTAAACACTAATTTGAATATCACATATGATGTATATCATATGTGATTTAACACTAATATCACATGTGATATTACATATCATGTGATTAACACTAATATCACATGTAATATTCAAATTAGTGTTTAATCACATGTGATTTTTTATGCAAATTTCAGTTGCCAAAAAACATGAATTTTTTTTTCTTTTTCCGAAAGTATATCAAATTGTTCGTCTATAGAAAGATAATTAAATGTTTATCGCGATGGTGTAATTGTTTCGCTTAACAATTAACGATTTAAGAGATATTTAAATTATAAAAATTATGTGAAATATTAAAATGTTTTTAATTTTAGCAATTGATTTTTTTTAGATGAAGAGTGAGAATGAGTTCCTTTGTGAGAAAAGTTTAGTATGTAAAATAACTCTACTCTTATATATAAACATTAAATTATTATAAAAAATAAATAAATAAATAAATAAATAATTGACTTCTTCATATACACAAGTTTAAAATAAATGTTTAATATTATTTACAAGTCTTTAGATATTTTCATAGTTTTATAAACTTTTTAATACAGCAGCACAGTGGATAAGTTAAACAAGAATAAAAAGTCCTAGGATTTTAGATACTAACCTACCGGATTTTTAGTACTAGCTACATATTACTTTTGATTTTTAATTTCATTAAAGAAGGTGGCTGAACATTTACAGCTCACTAAACAATAAACAATTTAAGATGGTTAACCATTGTATGTTTGTATGTTTGATGAAATGGCTGGAGGGAGCTAGGCAGTAGTTTGAGTTGGGGTGTGAGTTTATATTATAAATTAAAAGTTAAAAGTAGGGGTGGAAGCAGATGAGTGAGCCCGAGGCTCGAAGCCGTTAAAGCCGCTCGGCTCGGCTCGTTTATATATAAAGCTCGAGCTCGGGCTCGAGCTCGTTTAAAGCCTTATACTTTGAGCTCGAGCTCGGCTCGGCTCGACTAATTTTATGATGTTTTGAGCTCGGCTCGTTAATTACATAAAGTTCTCGTTTCGCTTTCTACTTTTAAGCTCGTTTATACGTATAGGCGATATATACACGTATATAATTCAGGGCTCGTTTAGGCTCATGAGCCTACTCGAGCTTTTTCTGAGCTCGGCTCGAGCTCGATTATTAAATGAGCCAAAATTAGGCTCGAGCTCGGGCTCGAGCTCGTTTAAGTTTCACTCGTTCGAAACTTTTACCGATCCGATCCGAAACTTTTCACGGCTACTGCTTACACCCTAGTTAAAAGGTTATGTTTTTATAAAGTTGTTTGTTGGATTAATTGAAGATTAAATTTATTAATGTAAAATTGTACTATTTTAGATATATTTTTGAAGAGCAAGTAATTTGATAAACTATAAGCTCTCATGAATCTGTTTCAACTGGTTTAGATTTTTAAAAGCTTATAATTTGTAATAAGTTTTTATAAACTTATATAACAAACAAATTTTATTTTATAAGCTGACTTATTTTAAAAGTTCAAGCCTAATAAGTCTCTTTAATTGAAATAATGAAACGTAAATTATGTAGTGTAAAAATGATATGTTATTGTATTTGTATTTCTTTTGACGAGCATTTGACACATTCAACGGCAGGTTGGTCATAATAAATATTTGGTTGACTAAGAATCTTTTGATTTGGGACCACGACATGCCTACCTGTAATTCCTACTAGGATACTCCTTTCCCAAAACTGAATTTTTATATTACAAAATTCACCCTTGTACTATACTCTACTTGAAGTTTTAGCACATTATGTCATTGCTTCCAATTATTATTTTTTTAATTTAAACTATTAATTTGTTTTTAGTCTTAACTCTTAACCTGATTCCAGTAATGCAGTAGCTTAAAAAACATCAGGCAAACAAGTACTAAGCGTTTTTGCGATACTTAATAAATTGTATGCCCATTTAACAGGATCAATGTGATGTGAAAAATGATTGACACACTCTAAAATTTTATTGGGACACTCACCACTGTATGCAGTAGCCAGTTATACTTTAAGAGCACTTCCAATGGTTAACGCTGGACCGGTGTTATTTCGGTGTTATCCGGTGTTAACCCATGTTAACCATTGCACGATCGATGTTATTTCGGTGTTATTCCATGGGTGTTAACTTGGTAACGCTCGTTATTTTTTATTTTTTTTTCATTTCTGCCCCTACATGAGGGGTTGTTTTTGTAAATTGTTGGTGAGTAAAAATTCAACTTGGGAATGTTATGATTGCGGGTTTTTTTTTTTTTTGTGAGTTAAGGTGAAATGTTAAAGCTGATGTAGCGCAGACGTGACACGGTGTTAACCATAACTCAAGTTATAGTTGCAAGTGCCCTAAGTATAATCTGTTTTTACTGCTTGTACAGTGAGTGTCCCAATAAATTTTTGAAGTGCGCCAATCACTTCTCATGTCATATAGACCATTATGCATTTATCTTTTACAGCTCAACTATTATAACACTTCTATAACGTGTATAGCACCTAATGCTCTTGCCGGTCAAGGAGGGATTTGGAGAGAAATATGTCATGAGTTCAATCCCAATTCTTCACTAAAGATCACTAATACATGTGCTAATTATAAGTGGCTAAGTCTTTAAAGAATGGTCAGTCGACAATCAAAAAAGGTGTAACGAGTCAGGATTTTTTTGCCAATTTAGACTTTTTCGAGAAATATGTTAGAAAACTTGATGTAACAATGTATAAGGATGAGACAATATATCAACAACCGTTTACCAGCTAGCAACATCATATATACTTGTTGATTTTTTTTTCTACATAACTTTTAACAAAAAGATTTATATAGCAATTTTAGCAAAGTTGTTTATGAAAGTTAGATGATTTCGATAGTTATGAACAAATGCTACAAGAGCTCTCAATAAATGACCGTATAAGTAATAATGATATGTCGGGTATGTTTGGGAAAAATAAATTGTCTTGATCTTTGGTCTTTATTCTTGATGTTGGTCTTTGGTCTTGTCATTAAAAAGATTATAAAAGAGATTATTTTATAAGCATACATGAAAGAACCTTTTATTTTCGTAGATTATGGAAGATTATTTTTTTTATAATCTCTTATAAGCTATGCTGCCAAACAAAGATTATTTTTTAAGTAACTTATTTTTTGAAAAAATAAGCATAATCTCTCCATAATCTTGTGTGCCAAACATAGCCGTCATGATATAAAGAAATGTTGTCACTTGTGATACTTTGTCATGAAAACCTCATGTGTCATGAACTTCTTATTGCTCAACTAGAACAAACCTAACTTCATTTATATGCAAGTGTTCTGTTTTTCTTTCCTTCCCCGCTATATAAATTGAGGTACATTTTATTACTTTGTTGCCATGAATATAATCAAGTATTTTGCTCATGAAGAAGCAGGTAGAGGAAAGGTCTTCTCAATGTGTGTTGAGGCAATGATCCCAACCTTTATCTCAATTGGAAATTTTTAAAAATGATTATGAAGCCTACTTCCTTTTCTTTCCGGCTATAAATCCAAGTATGCTCTTTTAGTTTGTTGGTAGAACTCAAAATCAAGTTTTTCTTATAATTTTTTTGTATAATTTGTTGAAGAAGTTTTTATTTTGTTATATTGTATTTTGAATGATAAAAATACAGGATAACGACTTCAACAAAATATACAAAACGACATGGTTTTAGACCGTTGCAATAAACTTAGAACGAATACTTGTGTTTGTTGCTAGAGAAAAAAAATATATAATTTCATATTCGTTGTTACTTTTTCAATCGAGACGCAGGTAGGGATGCTTCCGATTGTTATAGTCGTTATTTTGTGGTGTTGGTGTTTGCTTCGTTAAACGTTTGTCGAAGTTCATGCCATTCTTCACCTTTTATACAATCTACTTCCTAAATCTTAGCATATATATAGCGGGCGGGTGTCTTTAAACACGTATTTATAAACCATTTCAATATGTATACAAGAATATGGTGTAGTGGTGTTTTTAACCAAACCCCGCAAAACCCTAATCAAATCCAAAACCTCAGAAATCCTAGAAACCACTCCAAACACCCCACAAACCCTAAAGTCAAGACTCAAAAATGGAGAAACTTTATATGGGCTTTTTCTATTATTACGCGAACGCCTGCCATTATTCGAATACGTGATTCTGAACCAATGCGGGTTAAAAAATCACTTGATATTGGACCTCAAGGGATTATGTTTCCCATTATTGAGAGTCAGAAAATAGTGAAAAGGGTGGTTTCATATTGTAGATACCCCCTGAATATAATCCGAGTAGGTGCTCATCATGTGGTTAGAGCTTTGGGTTATGGGATTGATAATGGGTATTTGAGTAGCATTGATGATGAGCTTTTTATCATTTGTGAGGTGGAATCTGAATAGGGGGTTAAGAAGATTGAGGAGATTGCAGCGGTTGATGGTGTTGACTGTGTGCATATGGGACCGACGGATTTGAGCATGAGTATGGGGTGTTTGGGGGGCTGTGGGAATAAGAAAATGAAGGATATGATGAGGACATCATAAAAGGGTGTCTTGAAGACGACTAGAAAGGGGGAAGGATAAGGTTGGTGGTGGTGGGCCGTTTTTAGGTGGTATTGCAACGCCTTTTGATACGTCAGGGGATATGAGTCCACATGGGTATCATATGATTTCCTTAGCATTGGATATAGCGATATTCAGGGATGTGTGTGTTGAAGATGTGAAGATGTTCCAAGTGAAAAGCAGTGTCCAATGATGAAGATCTTGATAGTATTGAAATTGATAAAGATGGTGAAGAGAAGTATTGGAGAGAATGAATGAAACATGATTCGTGTTTCGTTCTATTTCTTGAAATAAATAGTGATAATTTTGAATTTTTGATCCTTATTTTCCCTTCAAATAATAAAAATGCAACTGTTGTAATTCGATTAAATAAACTATTCTACACATATAAAAACATCTCTTAATTTGAACAAAAAAAACAAAAATATATTTCATAAACTAAATAACTATTAAACCATACAATAATAAAAATTATGGGTTGTTTATGCGTTTGTCATCTCGACATCAAGATTCATTGGCTTATATTCGGGCAGTGCTGAGTATGTTGTAGGATATTAAGGTCTAACATCCGAAAACTGGGTAGACATGGGTTCAGATTCAACTCCTCCTACAAATGGGCTTTCGAATTTTATAACAAATGCCCGGGGAGGAGAATGTGGATGTACGTCAACTTCAAGGTAAACAGCCTTGAATATTGCTCTTAGCCCGTCATCCACTAGACGAGCTTCACTTAAATCACTACCAAGTGACATCCACATGTTGCAATAACCAAGATAATTGTATAAACTACCACTTTTAAATTAGGGTTAAAGAGAAAAGTTCATTTAGAGATTGTTATTTTGATAGAAACTGAGGGACACATCTCCACCATCAGATGTTAAAACGTTGTGCATTTGAAAAGTGCAGATAAGGAAGTGAAAAATAAGAAGTGAAATTAAAAGCAAGTATATGAATCTTTTTGAAATATTAGTAAATGACAAGTTTATGAGTTTTGATTATTAGACCAAACAAGTGAGAAAAAAGTCACTTAAACCCATGGCTAAAGGAAATAAAAACAAAGTTATAACTTGTCGCATTACATTCACATTATGTCACACGCGCTAACTATTGAGTTACCATTATAAAAACATACTTGTTTCGTCCCAAAATTATTATCCCAGACAAAAATCACATAGTTTAAGAAAAATGCGATCATTACATTCTATAACCAATCAAATTTCATCTTTACCTTTTTAGAACATTTTGGTATGTAATTGGAAATAGACAATTATTTCGAGATATAGTAGTAAAATAGAAAAATGAACAATAAAAGAGGGAGTAACAAACACTAATAGTTTACTAATATGTGTCGTATCAATTATATAAGGTATATGCCTTTACAATCTTTTTCTTTTTTAAATTTAAATATATACACAAATACAAGATGTGACTGAACGATTACTCGCGTATATCGGCGACGGTGTATAGTAGCATTGATTTGTGTGTGCAACTTTTTTTTTTTATGTATATATGAATGTTGAGCAACTGAAAGTGAAGAAAGTTTATGGTTTTTATAATGATTAAGTATTTAAATATTTAATAAATTGTGTTGACTTTTATAAATAAAGTTATTTCAGTCTTACAACATTACTTATTTTTTAAGTTTATAAGTTTTAAGCAATTACGTTTTCTCTTTATATTGATTTGTGTGTGCAACTTTTTTTTTTTTATGTATATATGAATGTTGAGCAACTGAAAGTGAAGAAAGTTTATGGTTTTTATAATGATTAAGTATTTAAATATTTAATAAATTGTGTTGACTTTTATAAATAAAGTTATTTCAATCTTACAACATTACTTATTTTTTAAGTTTATAAGTTTTAAGCAATTACGTTTTCTCTTTATAGTATTATAGATAGATCACATAATCCTAGCCTAAATTATCACAAGTCAAATGAAAACCAAATACTCTATTATGGAGAAAAGTATTGTATAAGGCCTATAACTTTGCAAGTGAGTAAATATCTAAGGACCATACATATAAAATCACACAAAGAATCACAATCCTTATCAGACTCTAGTAGGTTAGTATCTATCCATAACATTCGTTACGATTCTTTTGCTACCACTATAAAAACCACAACACCATAACCATAATACCCCTTACTTCACTTCCATCATGGCTAGCATGATCCTTGATGCACCAAAAGATCATGAACACGTCAAGAAAGTGAACGATGACGACGAAGACGAATGCCCGATAAAAGAAGTCGAGCTAACGGTGCCAAAAACCGATGATCCCACGATCCCAGTACTTACATTTAGAATGTGGGTACTAGGTATAACTTCATGTGTGATATTATCATTTGTTAACCAGTTTTACTGGTATAGAACTGAGCCATTGTCTATAAGTTCAATAGCTGCACAAGTGGCAACTGTTCCCATTGGTCATTTAATGGCTAGGACAATAACTACACGTGTGTTTTTTAAGGATAAATGGTGTGAGTTTACGATGAATCCTGGTCCTTTTAATATTAAGGAACATGTTATGATTACTATCTTTGCGAATTCGGGTGCTGGTTCGGTTTATGCTACTCATATTTTGAGTTCGGTTAAGCTGTTTTATAAGAAAGAATTGGCGTTTCTTCCTGCGTTTATTGTTATGCTTACGACTCAGGTAAAAAAAAGAGTTTAATTTCTTTCTATTCATGGTTTCTGACCTTTTGGCCGATTATTTTTATGATATGAAATATTAGCCATTGTACTAGGTTTTCATACATATAAGTTTTCACATTATATATGGATTTCTAACTTTTTATGTAATATCATAATTTTTAATACTTGGTTTCTTAGTGTATATTGGTCACAAAAAATTATATCTAACGGGACAAATGATATACTAGTACGTTTAATGTGACAAGTCTTTTACGGGTTTATATGTAACGGGGCATATTTGAACTTGTGACTGTTGTTATAGGTTTTGGGGTTCGGATGGGCAGGGCTTTTTCGACGGTTTTTGGTGGATCCTGGTGAGATGTGGTGGCCGTCGAACTTGGTTCAGGTCTCCTTGTTTAGGTATGTGTGTTAATGTTTTGATGAAGTTTAATTAGTAAATTAATTAAATTATATTCCATGTATCTTCTTATTTAAGGTAGATAGTAAATACATTTAAAACAGAATATTTTTAGGAATTTTTTTTTGATCATGAAAAGTTCCATAACTGTTTTTTGAATGCTCAAAATTAAATGAGTATTAAACTTTTGTTTAAATTTTAGTAGTTAATTGACTGATTTACTTATTTTAGAATGAAAAGGTTTTTGATTTATTAATGCAGAATGAGATGAAAAATTAAAAAGTGTATGTCTTAATGTATGAATAAGTTATTGAATTGCCATTTTCATATTGTTTAGTGACAAATAAGAGCTTTTTAGAAGATTAATTTAGTGACAGACTACTGTGATGGGGTATTACTTAACAGTGCAGTATACTCTTTTTGACTTATTTGAAAGCATGCTAAATGTAAAATTACTCAACTGAGTGTGAAGAAAATGAACCTGGTTAATTTTCGACAATTTGATCTCATACTAGTGTCTTCACATATACCTTTAGCTTTACCTAGCTAAAAGTGCAAAAAACTTTTAAATATTTGTAACTGCGAACAATTTCAAAAAACTGTACACGCTTCGTGTAGAATTTGCATAGTAGTGAGTCCTAAAATGGTGCGTTACTCGTCCGCAGGTCTTTGCACGAGAAAGAGAAGAGACCAAAGGGTGGCATGACTCGAACACAGTTCTTTGTTATTGTTCTAATCTGCAGTTTCGCTTACTATATCCTCCCAGGATACTTTTTCCAAATACTGACATCAATATCTTGGGTATGTTGGATCAACCCAAAGTCTGTTCTTGTTAACCAGCTCGGGTCAGGCCAAAACGGTCTTGGAATTGGTTCACTTGGGTTTGATTGGTCTACCATTGCATCGTATCTTGGTAGTCCTTTAGCTAGCCCATGGTACGCCACAGCGAATGTGGCTGTTGGGTTCTGTTTGATGATGTTTGTAGTGTCACCCTTAGGTTATTGGTTTAATATCTATAAAGCCAAGAACTTCCCATTTTACTCGATGGAACTATTTAAGGCTGATGGTTCACGTTACAATACTACTGCGGTTATTAATTCAAATTTCCAGCTTGATAAAGTTGCTTATGAAAAACAAGGCCCTTTATACATGAGTACGTTCTTTGCCTTGACATATGGTCTTGGTTTTGCTACACTTACTGCAACGATTGTTCATGTCTTGCTCTTCAATGGACGGTATGCTCAATACTCATGAATCTGAACTTGAAGTATAACACGTTGTTTTTCTTTTTTGCATAAATACCAACGTTCTTTTTTTCATTTGCTCCATTTCAGATCAGTGTACTTATTTTGCTTAAATTAAGTCTTTATGTAGTTTTTGCATATGAAGCTAACCCATTAGGTAAAGATTCAAATTTGTATATACATAAAGTTCATATTTTCGTGTAATAATCATCATTTTTGAAAGCCGGTTTTCAAGTTGTTTTTGCTATAAACTGGCCCCAAAGTACAATGATTAAAATGGGGCAAATGTAAAAGTACGTTGGTAATCTCTGCAAAAAATAAATCCTGCTATTATGCTTAGTGACACTTTTTGTATTTTTATGTGATCAGGAATATACTTGATAATATGAAAGGGGTATTCAAAAATTCCAAGGCTAAGAAAGTTGATGTACACACAAGGCTTATGAAGGTCTATAAACCGGTGCCGATGTGGTGGTTTCTTGTTATTCTCTTGTCGAACATAGCTCTTATTTTATTCGCTTGCCAGTATTACGCTGATACTCTTCAGTTGCCATGGTGGGGTGTCTTATTGGCTTGCGGTATCGCTATAGTCTTTACCCTGCCCATTGGTATAATCACTGCCACCACAAACCAGGTATATAAATGTATTGTTTGACCATTTAGCCATTTAGGTCACATTTGTTCGTTTTCAAACTCAAAAATTATAACCAGTTTTGAACAGATTCAATTTTCATTACTTTTCCCTCTGTAGTTTTTGACATTAATTTTAGGTCCATTATCAGTTTTCCAACAAAGTATTGACAAATCATCCGAAAATAGAAGTCGAAAATTGTATCAGATATCTAAAATTACGCCCTTAAGTCATTAGCCATATCTAAATTCCAAAAGATTGTTTGCTGTTTTGGATTAACTGTTTTATTGTTGAACAGACACCAGGTTTGAACATCATCACCGAGTATATGATCGGTTATATGTATCCTGGACGCCCCGTTGCAAATATGTGCTTTAAAGTGTATGGATATATCAGCATGATTCAAGCTTTGACTTTTATACAAGACTTCAAACTCGGGCATTATATGAAGATCCCACCTAGAGCAATGTTCATGGCACAGGTAAGCATATAAAAAATAAGTTCTATTTTAGATAATATCGTTGTTAATGTAACAATACTTACGATGTATTTATTTAAATTTATAGGTCTTAGGAACAGTCATATCTGTCGTTGTGTATCAAGTGACTGCATGGATGCTAATGGGGAGCATCCCTAACCTTTGTAACACAGAACTGCTACCAAAAGATAGTAACTGGAAGTGTCCAATGGACCACGTGTTTTATGACGCTTCTGTCATTTGGGGACTTGTTGGTCCACAAAGAATCTTCGGTAACCTCGGTGTTTACTCAGCAATCAACTGGTTTTTCTTAGTTGGTGCCGTTTTGCCTTTTATTCCTTGGTTAGCTCACAAGTGGTTCCCGAATCAAAGATGGATTAAAATGATACATTTCCCAGTGTTGTTGGGTGCTACTGCAATGATGCCACCTGCTTCTGCTGTTAACTACACGAGTTGGATTCTTGTGGCGTTTCTTTCTGGCTATGTTGTTTTCAAATTCTACCCGAAGGTATGGCAACGATATAACTATATTCTTTCGGGTGGTCTTGATGCTGGAACGGCTTTCATGAGTATCTTTCTATTTTTGGCACTGCAAACGACTGGTGTTTCTATTACTTGGTGGGGGAATAACGGTGAAGGCTGCCCGCTTGCTACATGTCCAACTGCAAAGGGAGTTGTTGTCGCTGATTGTCCTGTTTTCACTTAATTCTTGTTTCATTAGTTAGATCTTATCAATTTGTTTGTTATTACTGGTTTTTCAACTTTTTTAGGTGTTTTTACGTTGATGGATTCAAATTTAAGTAATTAGTTATCATTGTAATTATGTTATTTTAGTTTTAGTTTTATCTGTTCTATTAATGTCTTTTTTTACTGTTAGTTTTTGAACTCTGAGGTTTTTCGATATTCTTTTTACTGTTAGTTTTTCAACTTTTTCATTAGCGCCACACAAGTACTGAAGCTACTTGATAAGCCAACCAAGTGATTCGAGTTATGTTATATCAAATCTGAAAAATAAAAGCATGCTTTATGATGAATACTTCACTCATATTTTGATTGTTAGTTAACTTTTACTGTGCAGTATTTTAATTGTTCGTTAACTTTACAGTGCAGTACGAAAAAAGTAACCTACGGTATACTTGTTTTTCCAAAAATTCTTAGGTAATTTTGTCGTTGAGTGCTTTTTGCAAGATCTTGTATGGCTTGTTAAGGCGGATTTTATTCACATCACATTCAAGTAACCAAGCTTACAAGAGTAATTATGTTCTTCTTGCTATTCAAATGAAATTTATTTATTATCGAATTTCAAAGGATTACACTGAATTTATACAATGAATAAATTTGAATTTACAGAAATGTAGAAAAAAAGAGCTTATCGAAAAATTAGAAAAAAGATGATTGTTCATTTAGTACATTCAAGTGAGCCAAAATCTTAGCAGCAACAGATTTCATACCACTATTTCCTCTTTGTGTAATCTCAACTAATGGCATCTGAGCCAATGCTTTATACTTCTGTTTATATTCCACCAACCGAAATATCCTTTCCAACGACACCAAAGCCTTTTCTTGCAACTTTACACACGGCGAACTCAATAACTTGACCATTTTCGCAATCACATCACAGCCTTCCAACACCTTGCTACCCTTCTGCAATAGCTGCCCTTCAACTAAAGTTAACAACGCATCTAGAGCAGCTTCACATGCACCGAAATCTGGTTCATCAAGTACTTTTGCAAGAGGGATTATGGCATTTGCTTCAATAAGACAAAAAGATGACTCGATTGTACATGTTCCAACATGGACTATACAACTTGTGTCGGGTGATGCCATACAACAGCTAAAGAAACTTGTTTTTGTCCCCACGGGTATGCTTAGATTGTTGGAATTTTCTGAAAAATGCTTCAGTGAAATTGCGATATTTTGTTTGGTTTTAGTGCTTCCCGAATCTAGTAGTTTTATAATGATTGGGATAATACCAGTTTCCGCCACTTCTTTTTGGAGTTCTTGATTAGTTGAATGTGTGAACCGACAAAGAGCTCCTGAAGCACTTTCTATCATGAGTTCGGTTTTCTGAAACCGATTAGACAGGATGGAAACGATCACTTGAAGTGCTCCTGCATCAAGAATCCCTCGAGTCATTTGAGGGTTTTTTGGAAGATTTGAGATGATTTCCATTGCTGCCACACTCTCTTCGATGTCATCAGAAGTCTTTATGATTTTAACCAAAGTCTCAATGCATTTAACACCCACGTGTTCTATGAAAGTTTCATCATCACCATCTTTTGTTAAGGTAGAGAAGAGTTTCACAGCATTTGATCGGACAGTTTGGTTTTCGTGTTCACATAGCTGAACTAGTACTTGGACTGAAGAAATCTGATGAAAGTAAGCATAACTAAGTACTAGTCGACTATGAGAGGCAAAACAGGCGGGTCAAAATGGGTCCAGACGGGTTGACCCGTAACATTATTAGTCTAAAATTTTAAATAATCTGAATAAATTGTTAGTGGTGGTATATGATTACAAAAACTATTATATTACAACAATAATATAATCCTTGAATAAAAGGATCCAGAGGGCTCTGTGCTTTAGAAATAAACTTTGGACCTCCAACCCGCGGAGCCAGGATTTTATGTTAAGAAGGGCCACTTAACGTAAAAATTATAGGGAAAATGCCGCTCAATGATGTAACTATGGTTCTTTTTCAAACCATGAGTCAACCTAACACCGTTATGATTAAGAATGAATTAAATTTAAGAAAGCATAGTTTTTTTTTGGGTAAATTTATTTTTGTGTTGTATATAATTGTTTAAGCTGTTCGTCTTGAATTTTTAATCAACATATCTATATGGATTAAGGGGGCTGAGTGCAAAAATTATTAAGAAACTAGCTATTGGACCGAATAACTAATGAATCAAATGGGTTGATTAGGGGTGGCTCAGCACCCACTAGTCACCCTACTAGCTCCGCCCCTGAACCCGTTTGACCCGTTACTTCCTGTTAGGGATAATTAGATAAAACACAACCCCCGTCAACCCATTCATAAGTAAGTGGGTTGAAAGTGAAGTTGAAAACGCACCTTCCGTAAAGTATGCCTGATGTTCAAACCAGAAGGGGATTGGCAAACTGCAAGAAATGTTCTAAGAACATTTTGTTGCACATTCGGTCCATTTAATGAAATGAGCGAAAATAATTTAAAAACGTCTTCTTCAGATTCAAGAAAAGGAACCTCTCCATGATCATATTGACAAGAACTTAACGATAATGCCAGATTCATAATTGTGGCTACAACTTTTTCAACCAGGGTCGGGATTGACAAACTGTCACGAAAAAGTATTCCAAACAAAATCTGTGCTGCACCATGTTTGATTATTTTTAATCCATTTTGTGGCACATTAGAAAGTTTTTCAAGGGCTAAAATGGCTGCGGTTTTCATATGTATATCGGCGTGAGAGAGCATGGCAACAAGTGACTCTAACGCGCCAGTATCACAAACCATAACTTTTCCATGATCGGTCATCTCAAGTTCTGATAATGTTTCAGCCATCATCTGTTGAACGTCTTCAGACCCTGTATTTATTCAACATAAAAAACATTTTGTAAGTTGTGAAAAACTAGCTTTGACCCCTAAAGTTAAACCTGACCCCCTAGATTGTCTTTATATAACAATTGATGGTTATTTACCTGAAGAAAGAAGGCGAAGTAAAGGTCCAAAATAATTAACCTTCGCCATCTGCACAATATTTTCATGAAGAAAAGAAAGAGTCTCCAAAAGCTGTTTGGCATCACTGGCAGCTTGAACATCATCACTACCCGATATGGTCACAAGAAGAAGTATGCAACCTTGACTATTGCCAATTATGTTTCTTGCCATATCGTTGTCTGATAATACCATAAGTAAATGCAATGCCAATTTACTTTCTTCGATATTTCGTGCAAGTGAGCACACAATTAATTTGATGGCATCATTCGTTTTCGCTATGTTTTCCTGCAAGTTACCAATGAGGATTACGAACATTTGAAACTATACGGGATGTCAAGATGTGCATTTAAAATGATCATGCTTTGGATATTCATATAATATTGGGAATAATCAGGCTCAAGATATATGTAATTTAGCAAGTTGTACCTATTCTAAATTTTCAATTCCCGATAATAATTTAAAAAGAGAACATTCAAAGTGTTGCATACTTAGTTCAGGTGGCGATTTTTTTTGGGTAACCATGGTTTCCGACCTTTTGACTGACTAATCCACGAGGTTTGAACCCACCACCACACAGACTCAAACCAGGTAAAGCCCTCCCTTTTCAGTAAGTTGGCGTGGCCACTTCAAAGTTGTTTGCACCTAGCAGGAATTGAACTTGAGACCTCACACATTTTAGACTGATAGTCACAAGCTCTCTTGCCACTAGGCCACCCTTGAGTGGTTAGTGCAGGTGGCGATTTCAACCCGTTACTTATAGTGAGTTGATTTTGGTTGTGTTTTTTTTTTTTTCCCTCAAATGGGCCAAACCGGTGAAAAGTCGTCAAATTTTGTTACAATTATAAAAATTTCATAGTCTTTTAAGACTTTAAGCAAATATATACTCGCAGATCATTATTGTAATATATCATTCTCATAATCATAATTTTCTTTGTTAGAAAACATAAGAAATGAACAAAAATTTGTTTGAAGGTCAATCAAACCCGACCCATTTCAACCAGTACTATGAAAATGACCATGTCAACCTGTGCTAAAAAAATTCTCATTACAGCTAGACCAAATAAGGACAGAAATGTGTTTGTCAGACGAACACAACCTGGCATGTTTCAATCTATACTAAAAATGATCCATCTCAATCAGAACCCGCTCTGACCCGTCGTTACCTAGCCTGCCTGACCCTGGTCAACTATAATAAATATATTAAGTGCATACCTTCCGTCCATCATGGTCAGTTGCAAGTATACGAAGTATGACTAGAGCATGGGATCGAATTTTTCTATTCTTAGTAGCAAGAAGTGAAACAAGAACCGGCAAATAGTCCTCCATCATCATCCAATCTTGATGAAGTTCTCTTTCCAAACACAAATCTTTTAATTTCCCTAACGACGCGACAACATCTTCCTCGTCATTGGAAACAATCCTCGACTTCATAGACCCAATGAAAATCATGGTATTCCTGTCTCGCCACTCTTCTATTGACTGACGAAGTGTCTTGTTTGTTCTCAGACCCGACACTTTCAATGGCGTTTTAGTAATTGGACACAAATCATTTTCTTCTGATAACCACTTTACTATCGCGTGTCTCTCAAAACTATGCCCAGATGGCGTTTCAACCGGATCGTCCATCACTTCACCCGTGATCGGACAGTAAAATGATTGAAGAGGTTCCAATGGTTGCCTTCCTAATGAATTTCGTTTACTAAAATACTTCTTTTCTCGCTCTTCTACTGTTGCTAAGATATCAGCTTTTCCCAACAACGCCACAATTTGTTCGGCTTGTAGAGTATTTACGTTTTCCATTTCATTTTTGAAGTCTTCGTACTCTTGTCTCAATACAGACTGTTCGGTTGAGATCCCTACAGCATCCGCAATGGATTTAAGCAAATTATTCGCGTAGGATCTGTCAAGGTTTCTTTCCCTGATACCCAACTCAATTTTCTCATTAAGTTCCAACTCTGTGGATGTTTCACGATACTTTTCTTCAAGCATGAGGTTTGATAAGGCGAAAATCTCTTCACTTAAGCCATTGTTCGAGATCAAAGGAGGAAGAAGCTTTAGAGCAGCACTGATTTCTTTAGTGTGGTTTTCTAAGCTCGTGACAATTTTCTGGGAGTTGAGTAAGAGGTAGATTTTGTTTTTTGTGGTGCATTCAAGAGCGAGTGTGTTGCTACTGGAAATATGTTTGGTAAGAACATGAATGGCACTTTTTAAGGTTTCAGAATCTTCGACGTTGCATTTGGTTAGTTCTGGTAAAATAATTTGTATTTTTCTCAAGTATGACAATAGTTTGTTGAAATTGTGTTTTTGGATGAGGGTGGATTGTGTAGCTTGGATGGTGTCTAGTGTTGTTGAGATAGCAACGCTGACAGTGTCGTTAGAACTCATGATCTAGAAATGTAAGCAGCTGCAGATTTGAGAGCATAACCTGCATTTAGCATTGAAAAATCACATAATTTGCAGTTAATCATTGCTACTTGAAGCTGTGGTGACGTGTTTCGTGTTGGGTAAAATTGATTATAAGATTGATTTTTCATTTTTTTAACTATGTAATTATTTGATTATGATCGTTTAAGGTCACAATAAGTAGTTTTAAACACGCATCCAAACGCCCCCATAAGTTATGATAGCTTGGATATGGCATCCAAAGGGGTTAACACAACTGGACAATCCGTACCATGAAACATTACACACATATATCTAGGGGGCGCTTCGGAATGCTTATTATAAAGTGATTATTCTAGAGTAGAATAAGCAAACGATCAGTTTTTATCAAAACACTCAAAAGTGCTTCTCTCCTTAGAAAGACCTCATAACTGCTTATCACTTCCAAACACACAGTTAAAATATTTTCTCGACTTAGAAAACCTTGAAAGTGATTATGATCGATAAGTTGAACCTATTGGTACAAAACACGTAAACACACTACATTTAAACATTTAAAACCAAACCCGCATATAGCACATACCACGTGGTCGATAAGTTCAACCTATTAGAGCGTGTTTCGTGTTTGGCATTGCGTTATGAGAATAATTATCTTATTAGTGCATTCTGATTTTTCAAGTTGCGGAAAATCAATTTCCAAATTCGTTTGAGCATGATTATGATTAACTTACGATTTTGGGGTCAACTAATCTAATCTACTTTTGGATACTCCGTTTAATAGCAGCTAAAACAAAACTAATTCTCACAATCGAGTTATCTACTAACAAAAACCTTAAATAATCCAGATTATCAAACAATAGAAAAACTGATTATCTAATCTAACCATCATTCAGACACTATCTCCCCAAACCCTCTTTGTTATAGCTGATTATCTTATTCCGATTATTCTATATCGCATACTCATTTTCCAAACACAACGCGAAAGACCATGTTGAGTGTGCACACTCAATCCCACACCGGTAAAATGATAATTTCATAGTTAACATACAAGCTTGGTATTTGTTTATATGTTAAGCTTATTTGTGGCCTTATGAGCTTATTTGATTTCTGCTTATATTTCATAAGCCCTAATTTTCTGCTTATTGAGACTTATGAACTTATATAAGCTTCTAAACAAGCTTATATAAGTCCATAAGAAGCCGGAAAATTAAGCCGAAATCAAATAAACTTGTAAGCCCACATATGAGCTTAAACAAACACCCCCTAAGTTCCTAACAACCCATCTCAAAGATTCTTAGCAACCATACAAAACCTTAATGCAACAACCAGACACACATATATACAAAAACTTAATCCACAAATCACCATATAAAAACATATTCATTAATTTCCTTATTTAATAATCATAAGACTGTGAATCATACCTGATTAAGCTCTGATTAGTTATTAAGTAAGATTAAATGCAGTTAATTGCTAACATCTAGGAACAAGAGTTAACTAGTAAATATGATTGGTTTCTTTAAATGTAATCAAGTGTTTGTAGTTTTTAGTAAACCAAGTGGGCTTTGAATTCCATTGACTTAAAAGTCTTTAATGCAACAATTCTTTCATATTTTACGCGGTTTGAACATGAAGTAGTAAGACTTTTTCCCTCTTTTTTTAACTTTCTGTTTTTTATACTTAGGCTTATCTAACAACATGGTCTTTGTTCAATATTTTTAGGGCCTTTGGTTTGTAAATAGGTATAAAATCGGAATTGAAATTGGTATAGGTTTGAAAGATAGTAAGATAAATGATAAATATAATCAAATATAGTATATTGTTTTTTATTCATTTATTATTAATGTTTAAATTATTAATTTAATAAAAAGGAAGAAAAAGACTAGTAAAAAAGAACAATGACCCACATCAAAGAACAAGGATCCTCTCAAACAGAACAACATCTGAGTCAGGCAAGATTATCGTATGGATTTTATCCAATGGCTCAAAATTATTTTGATTTGAGCCATTGGATCAAATTCAAGGGCTTATATTGCTCCAACTTGAGTCAAATAACTTGAGAGGATCTCATCCCCACATCAAAAGGTATCAAGTTTTGAAACCACCCAAGTAGGTGAGGTTTCAATTTAGAGGTGTGAAACATATACCACATGTTTAAACTACTTACCAAACAACTTATACATATTTCACTCTCATTCCTCAATATCAAATACCCCTAACCAAACGGGCCCTTGGTTTTTACTGAAAACATCAAGTTGGTTTGTCGGTTGAAGTGAAAACTTGTTTGATTACATAAAGCCGATTTTGATTAAAAAAAAAAAAAAAAACAAAAAAAAAATTGTTGAACGAAAACCGAAAACTTGACCGGGTTAATTAAAAAACTTGTCTTTATAATATTGGTTTTTACAACATAATAAACTTTAGGAAAATACCGTTAGAGTAAATGGGTTAAATATTTTCTATTTTTTCCTTACCAATCATGCCTATTTTATAAGGATAAGGATCTTCTAATATTTACCCTCTCATGTTGGTCATGTTGAACCAATCAACAATAAGAAAATGATTAAATGAAACCACAACTAATTGAAACAAGGGACCCATTATTTTGCTTTCTCTCACAATATAACTAACATGATAGAACATGAGAGAGTTAAACTTTAGAGGATCTCAATCCATTTTATAACCACTAAAGGGTGGTATAGTGGCAAAAGAGCTTGTGACTATCATTTTCAATTCCTGCTAGGTGGAAACAACCTTAAGTGGTCACGCCAACCTCCTGAAAAAGGAAGGCTTTACTTGGTTTGAGTCTGTGTGACGGTGGGCTCAAACCTCGTGAATTAGTCGGTCAAAAAATCGAGAATCATGGTTACAAAAAAATCATGTCTATTATATCTTTATAAGATAAATTAAAGATTCTGATTACTAAGTATAAAACTGCTTATGTAACCTGTATATTTGCGATAAAAATAAATCAGCTATTTAACTTCATATCCAATCTAAATCTTTTATAAATTAGTTTTTTTATATGTTTTTGATAACTTAATATTTTAAGTTATAATTATTATTACAAATAACATTTTTTTTTCCTCTTATAAACACATGTTTAAGTAAAAAAGCTAAGCTATCACAAACGCCACCCGCTGTCCTGCATATTGTACACCCAAAAACTGGTTTTTAAGTGCCTATTTGGTATGTGATATTTGACAAAGGGGATAGGGATGATGGTTGAGTTTGGTAGTTTGGTTCATAAATGTGGGCCCAATTTGTGGTGTTAAAAGCTAAAAATCTAGCATCCACAAATCCTAAGCAATGGGTCATTACAATATTTGCATGTACTTTTTTACTATTAGTGGGGCCTCTATCAATATCAACCGGTCATTCTAAATCAATTATTTCTTTTTTCAATTTTTATAATAAAAATATATAATTTTAAATTTTATACTCATTTATATAACAAATAATATATAAGGCTGGTTCCAGTAAGAGGACTCAATCCCCCATTTTCTTTATTTGCCACGCCACTTTCTCTCCAAATGACCTTCAAAGCGATTGGGTCTTGCAAGAAAGACGACCTTTAAAACGAAAAATATACCCCACAAATATTCTTTTCTAATTAAATAACACACACACACAAATACTACTAATTGTCGATCGGCCAAGCGACCCTTATCTCCCAAATATACCGATCGATTGCTTTGCCACAGTAAGGGGATCGAGAGGCACTCGATCTTGGGTGTCGATCGCATAACCTTATTGGAGGCAGCCTAAATCAAATCCAAATCCTAAATCCATATTTAAATCAAATCCAAATCCAAATCCTAAACCCATCAAGAAACCAAACGAGCTCTAAGTATTTAGTTACTAAGTGCCATTATAATAGTTTGACTAAGACTTTATAAGTTTGAAGACTTTATGTGATTGGTTAGTTAACCAAATAGTCAAATCATAAGTCAATATATTATGTAAATAGTTTTAGAAAGTTTTATGTGGCTCAAGTACGAAGAGAAAGGACTTAGAATGTAATTAGTTAGCAAACAAGGACTAACGGTGTAAGAGATTTAAAGGACTAAACTAACCGTTAAAACACATAATTACTATTTTACCCTTATGGCCTAATGAGCTTAGAACTTCAGGGAATTAACCACACAAACACACGTACGCGTGTGTTTTTGATATGTGGCTCTCCTAGGGATTTTAAGAGGGAACTCATCTCTAGTTCATTCATAAGGCAAAAGTATCGTAAGAATTCTAAGAAAATCAAGTGCAAGGGTTTTGGTATAACCATGAAAAGTGTTAATGGTGTTTTGGAAGCAACTATAGAAGAAACCAAGTTCTAGTATCCATATTCCCATTCAAGATAAAATCATGTTAAATTCATGTTAATATCAATTTTAAGGGTTTATGATTAATTGAGGTTTTATGAAAACCTAACTTTGGATTATGATCAAATATGATTTTAGAAGCTTTGTAATGTTATAATTATGTCATAAATCATGGGGTTAGATTATGGTTATAAGTGTAGTAGAATCATGTTATGAAAATTGAAGTTATAAATTAATATGTTTAGTAAATAGGGTGTTTGGTTTAGAGTTGGGATGATTTTGACATTAGTGATCCTTTCAGTTGCCTTCTCTTGTCATTGTCCGCTTGTAATGATCAATTCGCTCTTGCCTGATCGACTTGACTTTCTTTTTCTTTATTTGCTTTCATAGCAACCATCCGAAAGCAAACTGAGCATCCTTGAATTTTTGACCGCTGACCACTTTTGGAGCTTGTTTGCATCTAATCCCATGTTCTCGACTTCTTCACGACACCTTTGCGATGCTTCTTTGTTCTTTCTCTTCCTCAACTTGTTTCAATTTCCTTTCTTCTTTAGCAAGGTGTTTGGTTAGTTGTTGAGGAGTAAAGAGGTATTCGATGTCACACGATTTTGTAGAATCTTCTGTGCTCAGCTTGTCATTATGCCTTTGCCTCCGCCCCGCCCGAGAAAGATGATGCAACTAAGGGTGGTGTCGTTGTCATGATTGATGTTGTGACTCGCTGTTGTTGTTGTTGATGTTTATGGTGGTAGAGAGGAGATGGGTATTCTTGAGATCGGTGCGGGACGATGTGGAGCTATCGAGATCGGTGGTGTTTGCTCCCCTCGGTGTGAAGAGGAGTTTCTTCAAGAGATTCTCCCCAACTCGCTGCTTCGGAGCTTCAACAGGGCAAGAGTTGGAGTTAGCCTTGAGGGGACAAGTCGCTGACCGCGAAGGCCCTGATAGATTTCGTGATCATGGCCTTAATCTCCAGTATATGCACGATACCATTGACCTTTGCATCCAGATTAGCCTCGAGATCTCTAATGCGATCATCCAGGGACCAAGATTCCAGGGCCATAAGATGAGGCTCGAGGCCATAGCTGATTACACTGAGTGTTCAAAGAGTCCAATGAGGTCTCGAAGATTACGAATCGAGATCGGAGACCTCGAACATTTGCATATTGGAGCATTTCAAACCGCCCACCAATCGAGATGAGTTTTCACCTACACCTCGGTGGCCTCCAAAGACTTTGGCATCGAGTGTTGGGTCTTCTTTACAGTCGTCCCCGATTTCATCAATTGTAACCCACACATGTCCGAAGATGCTTGAGGAACTTAACGTTTTCATCCATCCGATAAGGTGTTGGTACATGAGATCTCGGTGCTCATGAACATTTTGGTTGGCGTGAGCACATCGGATCGAAGATCATCGTAGTGGCAAATACCTTAGATGTGTTGATCCCAAAATTGATCAAGAACCCGATGTCAGACTTGCCTGAGGCTTTAGTGATCCATCGAACCAATTTGCCTTCGTGTTGGAAGAATGTTGTCAAACGTTGAATTCCCCGAAATGGATGATGAGGAGTCGAGTCATTATCTTACCCGCTGGTGACTCAAGATGCTCCTTTGGATCAGCCGAGGCTCTTGTTCAGATTGAACCTCGGCCCATCTCTTCCCCACCGATAAAATTTCATCTTCGATTCCAAAGCAAGTTCATCCTTTGAGAATAGAATACCATGACATCAAGAATTGTGAGTAGGGGTTGGTGTTGGGTTCCATATCGGTGGGTGGTATATATCCTCTCGAGTCTTTGTCCCCGTTGACCCCTCGAGACATCGTGGAGTTTCAGCGTGCCTCTCCCGAGTCGGGATTGGTTTTGGGTTCCGTATCGGTGGGTTGTTTCTTTCCTCCGAGTCTTTGTCCCCTGTGACCCACGAGACACCGTGGGTGTTTCCAATGCCTTTGGCGCGGAGTCATGATTGTTGTATCCCTATCGGTGGGCTGTTTGTTTCCCCGAGTCTTTGGGATCGATCGGTGTGCCCTCGCACAAAGACTTGATTTGTTAATGTCATCATCAGGCGTGGCGGCCTCCCCTACCGTGGTTGTTTGTTTCCTCTCTGGATCTTGGGGAGTAGTAGGTGTGACCAAGGGCACGGACCGATGTCATCGTGTCCTTCGTTGTCACGGGTGGTTGTTGCACAGTCGTTCAAGGTGTCTATTTAGTCTCAAGCTTTTGTGCCTCTTAGGTCATGCTCTCAAGCCTCGTGGCCCCGAGACTTTGGTTTAGTCTTAGTCCCACCGAGACTTCCCTTTCTCTTTTTAGGAGCAGGGTTTGGAGACGATCCACTTTGATTGTTCTGACAGAATCATGTGGGCCGTCAATTCAATGGGAGTGACAAGGGATGGGTCCTTTTGAAAATTTGATGGGCTCAGATGCATGTAAATTTCAAAATTTTCATCCCGAGTATAATTTGAACCCATAGCGATTGATCAGAGCACAAGAGACAAACCTAGGATACGAAACGCATTATCCCTAGTTTTGCTCAGAGCTTCATAACGAGATCACTATAAATGATCTCCCATGTCGACAAAGTGACCATTCATCGTAAGATATGCCATCATCAACCGAATAGAGTTAACTTGTTCGCTGGATGAGTGGTTCGCCGAGGACACCAATCACAAAAGTGAAGAGGATCCTCCAAGCCACTGGGAATGAGCTTTTAGTGATCGGGTCTTGTCCAAAAAGTTGGATCTAAACGATTTGTTTCAACCCATCCTTCACGTGGAGGTTCGTGATGGGCGATATAAATACCTTTGTTGTAATCTAACCTGTTGAAGTGCAAAACGCTTTGTAATCCAGGTGTATTGTTGCCCCATTAAGACCGAACTCGATGAGATACTCCACGAGTGGTCTAAGGTTATTCTCATCGATAGAAATTAATGGTCAAAGGCTTTAGTGAAGCCCAAACTCTCGAGGTAGTTTGGGTGATCTTGAGGACATTTACAAAGGCCGTTTAGTGGGCAATTGAATAAAATTTTATAATGTCTTTATAGGTTGGGACATTTTGGGTATTCAAAATTTCCTATGACATTATTTGTTTTAAATTCAACATTAGAAGATCCCCTACCATCGAGAAACAAATCGAGAGATTGTGTTCTAGCCATTTCAAAGAAGATTTTAGGGTTAAAAAAATGTTTTGACTAGAACAATCAAAGTATTTAGATCTCTCAAGTTTGTGATGAAAACTTTTTGTAAATGTTTACAAGGAGGGTTTTCAAAAGAGATTTAAAGATTTTGAGAACACACAAATTTTCCTCGATTTAAGAAAGGATTTTGTGAGTTTACTTGCGGAAAATAATTTGTGTGTGTTTTGTGGTTTTGAAGAGGGTATTTATAGAGTAGTGAGAGGGATGATTTTGTATAAGCGTGGATATGTAAAGACCATTTTGAATTGTTTGATATTCCACATTTATAGCCATCCACCACATCACGCAAGATAAAATCCGTCTTTCAAGGAAAAGCAGTTGCAATGCATGTAAAAGTGCACTTTAGTAGTAATAAAATATCCATAGGATATTTTATGTGAGAGAAGGCATTTAATGCCAAGTGGGTGAGGTAAATGATGATACTCCGAGCGATAAGACATGTATTCCTATATTAAATTGGTGGGATTACCAACCTAGGACATTTAAGTAACTAATCCTTGGAGCATTTAGTTACTCATTCAATGCTTCGTCGGGGACCACAGGTGAGTCTTACTCATTCAGTGAGAGGTTTGTTTTGGATGTTCAGGGAGAATGAACCATTTCGAGAACCTCACGAGATTGGTTTTCGGATACGACTTTCAATGTCAAGCATTCAACTCGACTTCAGTCTCCAAGGTAGGTTCATCCAAGGGTTTTGTGAAGATATCGCACCATTGATATTGGGTAGGGATGAAATGAAGTTCAATGTCTCCTTCATTATGTGATCCCGATGAAGTGATATCGATATCAATGTGTTTGGTTCTTTGGTGGAGGAGCGGGGTTGTTGGAGATTGCAATAGCACCGGTGTTATCACGAGAAGATGGGCACCATTTTGTAATGGATGTCATAGTCACTAAGTTGACTTTTCATCCATAATACATTGGCACAACATCCTGCTGCACTACATATTCTTCCGGTGAGGACATAGCCACCGATTGTTGCTTTTGCACTCCAACAAACTAATTTTCCTCCAATACAGGACCACAGGTACTTTTTCCATCCATGTTACAACCAGCATAATCGAAATCGAGTAACCTCCAGATCAAACCCCGAGCATTTGGATAATAGAGTCCAAGGTTTGGGGTTCCCTTGGTACATGAGTATTCTTTTGGTACGCGGTGAGATGGGATTCTTTAGGATTGGTGATATCTTGCTATTAGGCAGGGCCGAGAATTGAATGTGCAGTGCAGGCGAGTTAGATACATCGGTGAGCCCACAATCCCTCCGAAATGAGTTTGATTGATGATTTGCCGGTGAGATCGGGTCCAAGGTTGTTTGGTGGGACCATTGGGTCTTTGGCGAGTGATCGGATATCTCATATTTCTTCAAGATTACGGTGTATTTATCTTGGTCTGATGGATATTCCTTTATCAGTTGCACGATTTGTAGTCAAGAAAGTATGTGAGTTCCCCGTCATGCTCATTTCAAACTTCTTTATCATCATTTTTTCAATTGTTTGCAAAGTTTGTAGTTTGTTGAGCCAAAGATGATGTCATCAACGTACACTTGGACTAGAATCACATCCGTTGAATTCTATATACAAACAGCAGTGTTGTCTATCTTTCCTCGACAAACTTGTTTTGTATCATAAGAAGAGAGTTTCATACCATGCCCCGGGAGCTTATTTATGTCCATAAAGGGCTTTGTCAAGCTTGCGAGACATAGTCGTGAAATTCACTACTCTCAAGCCCGGAGGTTCTTGAACATATACATCTTCCTTGAGATCACCATTTAAGAATGCACTTTTAACATCCATTTGGTAGACCTTGAAGTTCATGTATTTGCATATGCAAGAAAGATCACGATGGCTTCCATTCTTGCAGCAGAGCAAATGTTTCATCATAGTCAATGCCTTCTTGTTTGTAACATTTGGCTACAAGTCGGCTTTGTTTTTAATGCAAAGTGCCGTTTTCATCAGTTTTGTTTCCGAAACCCACTTCATTCCTATGACTACTACATCCACGAGGACATTTGATCAAGGTCATGACCTTGTTTTTATCAAGCTGCTGCGCTTTTTCTTTAGCATATGAACCCGACTTGGGTATTTAGAGCCTGATGACACTTTTGGGTTCTATCTCGATAGGTAATCGGCATATAGACATTCATTGGTGAAAGTTGCAGTTAAGTTAGCAACCATGCTTCTAGTGAGCATTCCCCGGTGGTTCACCAATGATGTTTACAAGCTCAATGTCCCGAGATCTTGTCCACTTACTTTGTGGTATGGGATCGAGCTTGAAGATGTCACGGGAGTTCGGTGTGAGTTCGGTCAAGAGCGCACATGATCATTTGTTGAGGTGACTTGTTCGATAGAGGTTCTTGAGTTATAGGATCACGATCATTTGGATCGATGTTACCTATCCATGTAGGGTGACGAGGTTGTGAGGCAAGACATAATATGAGATGTCGACATCGGCTTGGTATGAGGAATTGGTTTCAAGTTGTACTCATCGGGAGGATATCTTGATGAGTTGTCAATTCCTATATCCTCCATCAAGTGTTGGTGAACACGATGCTTCTATACTTTCATCAAAGGTGACATGATAGGTTTCCTCAACTTGTTGTCTCCTTGTGTTAAATACCTCAAGGCTTTGGAGATCGGTGAGTAACCTAGAAAGTATCCATCATCGCCTTTAGCATCGAACTTGCCTAGATGATCCTTGTGGTTATGAATAAACACAGACATCCAAACACATGGAAGTAGCTAATGTCGGGAAGTCTACCTTTGAATATCTCATATGGGGTTTTATTATGTCTTTTGACAATGATTGACTGTTTTGAGTGTAACAGTTGTTTTATCGCGCTTGATCGAGAAATGCTTTGAAAGGTGATCCATTTAACATGGTTCTTACGACCTCAATGAGAGTTCTGTTTTCCTTTCGGCTACCCCATTTTGTTCGAGGGTATAAGGAGATGAGAAATTTTGGGAGATTCCTTCTCATAAAGAAACTCTCAAGCTCGGATTTCTAAATTCATACCATTGTCGATTCGATTTGTTTCTTTGTAATGTCATTACGGTTTTCAATGTTCACGATGAATGACATTATAGTATCAATACCGACTCTTTTGGAAAGAAAGTATACCCAAGTGTATCTTGAATACTCATCAACAATGACAAGTGTATACTTCTCATGTTGGATTGATCTAGGGCTGGTGGTCCAAAGAGATCCATATCGCAAGAGGTGAAGGCGCTTTTGATAGAAATTTTGCTTGGTTTTGAAAGATGCTCTTTTATGTTTGCCTTTTCACAAGTGAGCATGGTTTGTCTTTGCAAAACCATGATGGTAAGCCAAGGACCTTGTTTTGTTTTGCCAAGTTGTTGATGTTTTGAAGTTTAAGTGTGAGAGTCTCTTGTGCCACAGTCGATTGATAGTTTCGATGGCTTTGCAAAGAGACATGTTCCATCTTTAGAGAGTTGACATGTCTAAGACATAAACATCATCTCTCTAGGAGCAATCAACACAACTTCCTTGTTGGCATTGAAAATGGTACCTTGTTTGTCATTGAATTGTACAATGTACTTAGCATCACATAGTCGATCGACACTCGATGAGATTGTATTTGAGACCATTGACATAAGCAATCCTAGAAAACTATTCCATTGCGGTTCTTGAACCATAACCTTTCGTGGGACATGATGAGTTATCACCAAATACTACCTTGGGCCTGGTTCCTTTACATACTTGTGCGGATATTCCTTCACATCGGTCATGCTTGAGCATCCCTTTGTCTAGATGCGGATAGGCTCCCCGGCATGTCTCTGCAAGTAGTAAACCGAATTAGTTTCTCTTCGTGACCCACTTACTAGTGGGCTTGGGTCTCATGGTCTCTTTGAATCGAGCAATCGATTCATGGTCGGTGGTGGAGTCTGATGAGCTACCACGGGTTTTGCATTTAGAGACCGAGGATGACTCGGTGGATTTTGGTTGTTTTGAACTTCTCCTTGCATGGATGACATTGTCATCTTGAGATGTCTTATGAGTTGTGTTACCGCAAATATCACAACATATGTTCATAAGACAATCATCGAGGCGATGATCATTAAAGCCACGATGTGGACAAGGAGGAAAAGGCTTTGCTCTCAATTTTGAGCTTTGGATGAAGAAGCATCTTGATGACCAAATTTTGTGTAGTTTTCTTGGTGAGAGCTCACATATTGCAAGTGGTCGCGATCTGTGATCATCCTTTTACGATCATGCAAAAACGATTCTATAACAATTGTCGGTGGTATGACGGTATAGTGGATAGATCACACTTCGCTTGTTTTTGTGGTGGCTTTGACTTTGAGGAACTAGAGGAAGCTGACTTTGTCTCCTTGATTGGTTCAGGGACCTTTCAATAGATTCCATTTTGTCGATTAGCTTCCCCACAAGTTCGATCGATTTTGAATCGATCGACTTGATGGGGACCGAGGATGTGGAATTTTCGGTGGGGTGGATTCTTGTTGAGTTGGTTTTGATTGTCTTTTCAAAATGGTTCTACCAAGTCGGACCTTACTTTAGGAGAGTGTGGATTGTAATGTAATGGAGTAAGCTCGAGCTAGGATCGGCACCTCAAGAGGTTCCAAAGATGGAAGTGGTGCTTGAGATTCATCTTGAGACTCGGAGATGTGTTCGGCTTACTAGCACATCCGGGAGTCCAAGCATGCTTTTAGAGCTTGACTTTCGGGCTCTAGAATTCTTCCAGTCAAAGTTAGGAAGCTTACTCGGGATTAAGTCTTTCAATCCAATCAGGGCTTGGGATCGGACAACATATTGGTAATCATGCCACGTACACAAATGGCTTAGGACTCGGTCTTTGTTGTGAGAGTCGAAAGATAATGTTCACCTATGACTCTCTTTTGCTCTGGAGCACCCACAACATCAAAGACTCTTGGATTCTTGTTAGTCCAACTATCAATGATTTCTTTTCTTTCTTAAGTTCATCTTGAAGAGCACGATTTCTTTTAACTAATTCGGTGTTTTGAATTTGTAAGGTGATAGCTTCAAGCTTGTTTTGTTTTAACACAAGTAACTCATCCCTACACCTATTCAATTCAAAACTTAACTTGTTGTACTTAGAAAAAGATTTAGTCTTTGCTCCTCTACAAACTTAAGATCAACATTGATATAGTTCATATAGGATCGCCAATCGAATCATCATCCATAGAAAGTAGAATATTTACCTTCTTCATTGTGATGTTGACCCATTCTCCATTTCGGTATGATTCTTTCCAACAGCCTAGCTTATCTTCCTCTCGAGAGGCCATCGGTCTTGTTGACATGCACCATTTCATCATCGATGACCGGCTCTTCATCCAGTCGAAGGTTTCAAGAACAAGACCTTTGTTTTACCCCTGCATGATTGAGTACTTTTTGGTTACGAGGACCGGCCTCAAGTAATGCAAGCTTAGCTTTGATCTTCCTATACTTGGCTTCAAAATCTATTGTTTTGTTCTTGTGATTTATTCGAAAGTTTTGATGAGACTAATAGATTTTAGGTTGAAATTTCTTCAAGCTTGAGGACCGATTTGACCTCGATGGTGCAAGAGGGTTCAAGTTGTTTTGAAAAACAATCCTTTGTAAAATGACCTCTTTTGTGACACTTAAAGCATTCGGTGTCCTCATTTGCTTTAGCATTGAAAACCTTTGTTTCTTTAAATAAACCTTTGAGAGTTTGCAGGAGTGCCCTTTCACGGAATTCAACGCTCGGTCATTTAGGTACTCCTCACTTGATCTCTCATCGTGCTCATCATCCAATTTTCTTGAAAATCTTGAACCACATTGTTAGAAAAGAAGGCGGTTGATATAGGTGAGGTGATGGTCGGGACTTCTTGACTTCACGAGACTTCTTTAAGTCGGTATCGTCTTGACGAGGTTTTCCTCATAGACAAATTTCCATAAATTTCGGGAAGTTCAAGAGTTTGGATGTGATTTGCATTTCTAAGTCCCCGAGAGAAGTTCAACCATTTCTCGTGGAGACAATTAACAAAACCAACATTTATCTCATGTTTGAATAACTTAACACCATCATTAGCGATTCATTTAAAAGAGTTTTGTAACGGTGTAAGTTTGAGAGAAAGTTTGAGAATCCATAGCCTCAAGGTATTATACTCAAGTTTCGTGTCTATTATCCTGTTTTCCTTGGTATCGGATGGACCTTCATGGCTATGGATCAGTCATCCTGTGTTTGTTTAGCCATGTTACGACTTATAATCGACTCCATTATATCATCGGGAAGACATGATATGATGATACTTTTGAGTCTTTGGTCCTGGTTGACCACTCTCCTTTCATCACGAGTCATCGAGCTTGAGTTTGGGCAAACCTTCGATCTTTGGGACAAATGGACCTCATTAATACACTTGATATAATAAGGTTCCATCCTAATCAAATAGCAAAGCATACGCTTTTTCCATTTGTTGAATTTGCCAACTTCAAGTCTAGGGCAACAAATGAATAAGCTCCACCCTTTTATCGACTAGTTGGGGTACATCAATTTGACCATAGAAATCCACGATTTAAAAGCGCTTTAGAGCGGCTTAAAAGGTTTTATAATCAACTGGCTCGATACCACTTGTTGTTCCATATTCACTATCGCTTAAAAACAATTAAGTACTTAAAACAATTTAACGATCAATAATGACCGAAAGTAATGTAAGTAACACACACAAGTAATTTTCAACATCATATTCTTATTAGAAATAAATCAAAGAATCGTTACCCAAGTACTCATGAATAGTACTTGGGATTGAAATGACAAAGTTTGGGTGACTCTCTCTAAGCTCGGGCTAAGTCCGAGCACAACTCTAGAACCCATTGAGCTAGCTCAGGATAAAGTTGTATTTGGAGGAGTGAAAAGTTGGCTTATGTGTATGTGTTTTACAATTCACAAGCTTAAACTTTTCACTCCTTCTCTTATGCTATTTATACAAGTATGGATATTTAACTTTAACCTAGAAGAAAAAACATTGATCACAGTAATTCAATATAGATATATTCGCATCGTTTACTTTGCTATTTATAGTCAAAGTAAGTTTCTTTCCTTAACAGATAATCCTTTAGTATCGCCGCTTACTATAAATGGGAAGATATGACTTTAGTAGATAGGGACTTAGTTTTATCTGGGTAAAACACTTGGGACTTAGTTTTATCTGGTAAACTTTTCCCGCCTAGTCCGCTCATTCTTCGCCTTCAAAGCCTTGATCTCTTCCTTCATTTGTCTTGATGCTAACATTGGAGATGAGTCTTAGGGATTCGATGAGTTATTGTCATCACTCACCGAATCCACCATCTTCTTCTTGACTTAGTCTTCACCCATTAAGTTCCGCCTTCTTTGAGTGGAGAGGCTTCTTCTTCGCCTCGCATCGAGTATCTCGAAGATGGCTCACCGAGAGTCGCACTCGGTGACTCGATAGTGTTTAATGGATTGAACACTTAGGTTATTTTTCTATTCAAATCCTAGATTAAGGGGTTTGGTATTTATCAACCCAACAAAGGCAAAAGATAAGAGCGATAATTGGAGATCATCTAAATAAGGATTGGTATACGGGACCGCCCAAGACGATGATAATGATCTAGAATTCCTTGAAGAATATTTGGAACTACATTTTTGTGACGGGTTCATTGACACCTATAGGGATTAATATAGAGAGAGAGAGGATGTGCGATTTAGTTGGGATGCCGTACAACAAACCTCCTAGTATAACAATTGAGAAATTTCAAGTTACTCGGTATACAATAGGACCTGAAGAGAGTTATATGAAGGTTGATGTCATGGAGGTTGACGAAATACCACGAACTATGTCTAACGTAGCAGCGGTTAGAGCCGCACTTATGGAAGAAATGGACGCATTGGACGCGTCCAAAGAGCACCTAGAAGAAGGCGCAAGTCTAACTTAAAGACTCTCTAAAGAAAAGTGCTAATCGGGACATAACCCGAATGTTTTCCTTTCATTTTAGACATTTTGAACAATCTCTTGTATTTTGTATAGTGTTTTTGGTTTGGTATACTATATATTGGTAATTGTAGGTATAAAAGGTTGAAGGATAGGAAGAACTCAGGTAAGTTCCCACTTAATATTTGAAAATTTGGGGAACACGAAAAAGTTGTCTCCAGGAACCAATTATGGCGTAGAGCTTGCTCTGAATTACGCCGCACGTCCTTACCTGACAAAAAAAGTTTTTAACTTTTTCCATATATGGCGTAGCAAAATCTTCTGTTTGTGCCGTATACACCTTCCAGGCATAATAAATCAATAGATATACCGCATACGGTGTATTGGATACTCATCCATTACGCACATATCCTTCTCGTAACCAAAAATATATTTTTAAGTACCAAACCGTAAATTATTTTTGAACTTTGTGGTGTGTTCCTTGTAAACCCTCACGAGACAATAATTTGTCCATTTGAGACACCGATGGGTTTAAAGGTTTGTTGCATATGCTAAATGCAACCGTGATTTCTACAAAAGTGAGTTAGGTTATGTTTTGTTTTTACTCTTATATGTCTATCAGGATGCGTGTAATTTTTTGCTAAGTGTATTCAGTGAATACAAATTTTTGCTCATTAAGCTCAACTCAAGACATGTTTCTTCAACATGCGTCTTCGTTTATACCGAGCAAATCCAGGGGAGTATTTCATTTCAATTATACATTTTATCTCTTGTTCTTCATTTTCTAAGTACAATAGGGACATTGTAAAATGTATGTTGAGGATAGAAAGTAGAATTTCACTTTGACTTTTATTTGCCTTCATTTATAGTTTTCTTAATGTTTTTGTGCCAATTTTATTTTTTGACATGTTTTCTTACCAAAACTAGAATTGTTCATTATCCGAGCATGCATAACACATACTCCAATTGGTGAGATTTAAGACTTTTCATTTCTTACATTACATAATTCCACCAAAATGAGTGTAGGTAGTCGATGTAGACATTAAAATTTGGCCGTGTATCTTTTTCAAAACCATAATAATGAGCATTGCATCGAGTATGATATGATTAGAATAAGTGATCTAAGAAGGCAATATTTTAGGATTAACCAAAAAATAGGCCATATGCGTAAATTTGTGTGCGTTTATCGACTTGTCACATTGACTTGTCGACCTCCCGTGATAACCGTTTTGTTGCACTCACTTTTAGTGTAAGATACCTTTAGTTAAACCCTTCCGAATCATTCTTTCGATTCTTACCCAACATATGTGTAGTTCATTACACCATTTCACCTAACCTACCGTGTAGTCTAGTATCACTAGTTGAGGAATTGTTGGTTACTTAAACCCTTGGTTCAAGTAAGGAGATTTGGAAATTACACACACATGAAATATTGATCACTTATGATCATTGAAGACCCCTATAATTCTATTTATTATAAATGATTCATCTCAGTGGGGTGGCCTTATTTGTTTGAAGACTTCATTTGATGCAGAAGGGAAAAAAAGAGAGTGTATGTTTAAAAAAACTGCAATAATTGAAGATGTTAGCCAAAGAATGGATTAGTGTAAATACATCATTTGCCTAAGTTGTTGATCAAAGTGCTAAAAGTAAAAGAAGGCGAATATGAGATTAACACTATAAGCACTAATCCATAATTGTCATTTGAGCTCTATTGTCGAAGGACGAGGTTCTTAGCCCGTTGATACTCAATGAATGATTTGAGTTGGTCAAACCTTGAACCAACAATTGAAGGTTGAGTTAGTGAATACATATTTTTATCTATACACTTTAGCATACTAACTCGTTATGATGATCCGATTCTTGCATATTGACACTTGAACTTTGGGTGAACAATAACTAATGATGAGAAGGTTTTGGTCTAGACTATTTTGTTTGTTATTTTCATTTCTAACCATTTTAAATACTAGCCGGGTACCGCCCGTTGCGGCGGCGGGTACCCGTGTGATTATATTTTTTGGCGATAGCAAGGCTTTTCCAATGCATTACTTTTAAAGAAGGAAAAAAAAAGAATGTCCAACATAGGTTATTAATTAGAAATTAGTTTGTTTTCTTACTTACGCATTTAGTAACATAATAAAAAGCTTTTATAGCAGGGTTCCTATGCGATTATATGTTTTTTATGATGCTAACTTAACACATGACAATAGCTTAATGGAACAACTTTAACGCATAATGTTGCTTTAAAAATGGCAGACTTGTATCACGATACAACGACGATACGAAAATGATGGTCAATGATATAGTTATTCGTTTAGGACGTGTAATATTATATATCGTTTAATCATACAAGTTGTTTTAAAATAGTTGTTTTAGCACCATCTAGTGGTGGCTATATTGCTAAGTTGTGGTGGTAAATCCGTTGCGTGGTCAAAAAAGGTGGTGTCACAAATTCTAAAAAGATTGGTTTCTATGATCCGCTTAATGATTTGTGAATTTTTTTAGTGGGCGTTTTAAAAAAGAAATATAAGATAAGCTTATTTATGCGTTATTGTATTATACCATATAATATATAAAAGTGTACTTTTGAGTGAAAAGTATTTTAATAGTATCATTATTTAGTGGGTGTTTGAAAGATATAAATGATAAAATGATTTATGCATTATTGTTTTGTAACATTTGATATATTAATTGTACTTTTGAGTGATCGGGTATTTTAATTATATTATTAATGATTTGTAAATTTCATTAGTGTGTTAAAATGAAAAGAAAAATTAGATGATTTATGTATTATTGTTTTTACCAAGTGCTATATTAATTATACTTTTGGTGAGAGTATTTTAATGAGTTTATTAATTCGACACTAATATACACGAATGTTACAAGTTAGATGATTTATGCATTATTGTTTTGTACCAAGTGCTATATTAATTGTACTTTTGGTTACAAGTTTAGTGAGTTACTTTTATTAGAAATGCTTTTAATCTTAAAAATTTTAAGACTTCTATATTTAGAATGTCCTAAATACTTTATATAGTAGTATAGATGTATCCCATGTCTATTCCTGCCCTTAGTCGTTACAAATAGTAGCCTAACCTTTAGCCTACTCAAGTTAAGGAATTGAGCAATCTTAAGTGTCTCAATCATGGATTTAGGTGAGCATTTATGACTTTGTTTCTTTTTCTATAGAGTAGTGTTTTTGGTAAATATGACCTAATATGAATGACTTAACCTAGGCCTTAAATGTATTAACCCTATATTTCCTTTGGAAAGTACTTAGACCTTGGCTCTAGTGGTGGAGTTCAAGATACTTGCCAAGCCTATGATAGAATACACGCTTCTGTTGTGCAATGAGTGATCACCCAAAAATGAAACATGTAGATTAGCGAATGAATGAGTAAATTTGTTTCCCTTTTTCCTGAGGTGTCCGGCTTTGGCATTTCTAGCATAGGTAATTTTCCAGTAACTTGGAAGATATCTGTTTAGAAATTATAATCGTATCTACTTGAGGGCAAGTAAAAGTCAAGTGGGGGGGGGGGATATTTAATAACATCAAATAGCTTATACTTTTCTATATCAAATTCCCTTATATTATGCTCATATTTCTTGTATTCATATAAGATTTAGATACTTAATTGTTTCCTATTTATTTTATAGTATTTATATGAGCATTGAGTGAGGAGATGCAGAATTGAGAAGTTAATCATTTGGAAACGAGAAAATGTTGAAACAATTGACATATGAGGCTTATATGACATCTATTACCTGCGTAGTATCCCTAATCAAAGCAAAGCAAAGTCAAAGGATACATACAGCGTAATCCAATCGTAGTGTATGCGCCATATCGCCAGTAAAGGCTCACTGGTTATCCGTATCACAAGACCCATATGGCGTAACTTATAAACATAAGATACGACGTAACTTAAGATAAAAAAAAGTTAACGAGAGGTGATCCTCCGTAATGGTCACTTAACCTATGCGCAGTAATGACAACAACGTTTGGAAGGATTCAATAATTTGGGAGTATCCGACATAATGGGATCGATTCAGCTGCGCTGTAATCAAGTCTAAAGTTATGAAAAAATATTTACCGAGAGCACATATGTCGTAACACCAAACTTAGGGTTACGCCGTATCTATGTCGAGGCCAGAAAAACTATAAATATAAACCCTAATTCATTCTCACATCTATTCCACATCTCAATTGGAGAAACGCCTAGGGTTTCATTCAAGGCCATTTTGCAGCAAGATTGAAGGACTTTTCAGGGGAGAATTCACAACCAAACATTATTAACGATAGATCGACATATAGTAATTGTGTCGAACACGATGTTTACTACTTTTTCAGTTTTAATCATTAGTATTGATGTACTTTACAACATGTTCGGCTAAACACCTTTGGTGTTAGCTTAGTTATGAATTAATCAGTGTTATGTTTAATGTTCTTTCGTTTATTTATTGTATATATTAGATATCTATGTGTTTATTATAAGATCTTTCGTTGTAGTGATGTTTAGACGATTTAGATTCACGAACACTAGGGAATAGATCAAATCACTTGGAAAATCGGAATGATCAAGGGATTCACGACCTCTTGGTTGTATAGGGATTGACCTAATCACCACCTAGATAATTATGAACATCTAAACAATGGAAGTTAGTCGCTAAAATGATCATTAGGCATCTATATGCTAAGAAGTGGGAATATTAGCATATGAATAAATCACATAGGTAGTTGAAGCTTAAAGACTAGTGACTCGTTTATTGATAAGACAATCATTCTATCGAGACTAGGAGCTATAGGCTAGTAACAAAATAATCAGTTATGTCTAGCGATATAAGATCACCAATAGAAACAATAATTAGACATTGCAATAGGAAAGACGAACATAACATTGGTTAAGGATTAGCTAAGTTAACCCATTTTCTCCTCTTGATTCGTATACACATACATTTACTTTCAAGATTTATTTAATTTTAGTTATTTATTCAACTTAAGCGTGACAATTAAGTTGACTAGCATTAAGACTCAAATAGATAGACCGCCTTATAGCTCTTGGGAACGACATCAAATTTACCATTTTCTCACTACGTATGATCGGGTACACTTCCCGTTAGTATAGGTGTTGATCCATTAGGTAAATGAGACTATTATAAATTTAAGATTTGATCAACGCGTATCAAATAATAACTAAGATGAATGATAGTAATGAAAATAGACAAACAAGAACAATGTTGATAGAACTAACTTAAAATAGTATACGTTCGAACAAAGGCGAGCCACATGGGACTAGGAAGGACCATTGGCTCCCTTAGGATTTGCCATAGTTACATTATATACCCTTGTACTTATGCATAATTTATGTTAGGAGGTGATCTCACATCACATTTTTGATTGATGATCTACTATTTATGCATTACAATATTAGTAATGCATAAATCAAAAAATGTGGTGTGAGTATCAATTCCTTTTATGTTATAAACCTTAAACTTTTTAAATAAAGTATAGTTTGACCCTCCTAAATTTCATGAATTACCCCTCGGCCCTCCTAGAAAAATTAACCAAGCTCCACCATTAATTCAGAAAATCCATAAAAGATACATTCGGTAAATCCATATAAAGATACATCGGTTTATGTTGTTGATAAAACGTATATATTGGCTAGACCATGTAGATTTGGATGGATATCTAACTATTGATCTACTTAAAAACATTTTTTTTTATCTTCTCCTTGGTCATGCATGTTACAAAGTTGATGCAAAGCCTTTACTATTGTAGTGGATCAAAGGCTTAAATAAAAAAGATGCCAACAAAAATTAATTGGTGCGTTAGTGCATAAACAAAAAAATAAAAAATAAAAAAAAATAAAAAAAAATTTAGTTGAAGAAAAATGAAAAGAGAGAAGAAAGAATCATAGCTATATATATAGTAAAGGCTGACTATTTCGTTTGAGAGCATAATAAATCTTGCCTGAATTTCTTTAAAAACGTCAAATGGTATCATATCTATCGTGTAATATTGTGGACTAAATTATCGTTTGTATATCGTAAGCCATCAGTTAGACTATACCGATAGTTTTTTCAGAAAAATCTTACAGTTTCACGTTTTAAGCGCATGATATGAAGAAAGAAAAGCAGCATTTATATTTTTGATTTTGAAGCATGAAAATTAAACAAATTAATACACTTTTAAATCACTTTAAATAATCCTTTTAAATTCAAATAACGAGCATTAACCAGATCCAGTCAACATTCCGGTAAATTCCAAACCCAACCCGACCCGACCGGGTTTGCAGTTACAACAGAATCATCATCCGTACAATTTTCCTCATAAGATCTTCTTCTTCAACTAGTTTCATCAACAATGGCGATCACAGATCAAATCCCAAACAATTCACAAGTCCTATACGAGACACGTCAGCACGCTTCCAGAAACTATTCTTCTAATTATCCACCTGTTCATCATCAACAGGTATCATTATCAATTTTATATATATCTAGTTTTAATTTGATGTTTATTTAATTGATTTGAATTGAATGTTAGGTGATGAATGAGGGAGTAAAGCAAGTTTATTCAGTTTGATCTCATAAAGGTATTATTATGTTAATTTAGGGCTTTGATTTAATTCTGGATGTGTTAGTGATTAATAGTTTATTACATTATACATCGATAGTTGATAGCAAGTGCATGTAGAATTATGATGCTTTAGTATTTGCGAAATGAGATTCGCTAATAAGCGTCGATTGTTGGAAACGGTGTATTTGAGGACAATATGTGGATGACAATGTTTAGACTGCTTGATTAGGAGTGTGTGACAGATAGTTGCAACAAAAGGTTGATAACTGGAAACGTTGACTGGTTCACGCGAAGATACTTAGCGGCCTGTATAAGAGAGTGCCTTAGGGAGTGTTTAGGTGTTGGAAAATGAGAAGTTTCCAAAAAGTTTTCTAAGAAACACACAGAAAACATAAAGCGTGTTCAAAAGAAAACAGAAAACCATTTTTCCGCTATTATAACTATGAGTTAGAGAACTTGAATTTGGAGTTCTCCGAGAAAGAAGGGTTACTCCGTTCTCAAGAAAACTAAAGAAAACTTTTCTACAACTAAACACACCCTTATATTTGCAAAATGATAAGTTTTAATGGTTGTGGATTAAGCTTAATCACAAGTGGAATCAATAAAGCTAGGATCAACCTTAGTCACACAAATTGATATGGATTTGATAAACACAACCATTAGGTTTGAGGGATTTGACAATGGTAAATGTTTATTCTAAGTAGTTACTATTCACTAGCCTCCACAACTGTGGATTATATGACTAGGGCATGTGTCCCAAGGAATTTGCAGCTTGAGGGATTTGAATTTGAGACCTCATACCGGGACTCCTAAGATTTTACCACTAGACTTCCTCCTTCGGGTTATGTGCAGTATATGCGAGGAGATCACTAAATGATTGATTTTTTTGGGAATCATGGTGTACGACGTTTTGGCAGATTAATCCACGAGGCTTGGGCCCACTGCCACAGGCTCAAGCCACTTAAAGCTAGGTAAGTATGGAATGCACGTCATGTGTTTCACTTAGAATAAGCTTATGTTCCATATTTGTTAGCATTTAGCAAGCACATGGAAGAAAGCGGATTAGCCCATTTGCTGGAGATGGGCCATGGGACTGTGGTGAGATGATTCTCGTGGTACAGTTGTATCATAACTATAGGTGGTTCATGGGATTAGCATATTTATATCTTTGGTACTATTTCGATTAGAATGCTTTAAAATGTTGGATCATAAAAGTTCATTTATTTGCTAAAGATATCTTGGCGCCATGATGGGTATTATCGGGTTTAAATGTGGTTAAGAATAGAGATAATAGTAGGTTACTTTCTTGTATATGCTGTATTGTATCTAACTATCTAATTGTACATACCAGCAAAGTCAAAATGAGGTTCTGCATGCTTTAGATTCGTAGCTAAAAGATCATAAGCTATTAGTATGCGAATATCTTGCTTAGGATACAAGGTGTGGCTATATATATATATATATATATATATATATATATATATATATATATATATATATATATTTTTTTTTTATCCTTACATATATGATTTAGTATTTACATGTAGGTTGATGTGTTCTCTTACATGTAATATTAATTCCATGATGTGTTCTACAATGGATATGATTATGCTTCTTTTGAATGTTATAAATTTAGAGAATGCTTCACCACTTCTTATGTATATATCGCTTATGTTGTAATATGAAGGTCTCAGCGAGTTTAGAGAAAGATGGACCACAAATAGACATCCACATAAGTTAAGCAAATGGATATCTATGTTCGTTTCTCCAAGTGGTGAACATGTGGCTATAGCAGTTGGAAACGAGATAACCATCTTACAGAGAAATGATAATTATCAAGAGCCTTGTGGGATATTCACTAGTAAGATTTCTGAAAATTTCAGAATGCTTTTAATTTTACAATTGTGGCGTTATTATGCTACTTGCTTCCAGTTTACTAAGTATCAACAGATTTATATAGTTGAACCAACGGCAGCCTATATTTGAGTTTATTGTATTCATGACTTCACCCTTATTAACATGACCGTGTGTTGTCCCACCACTAACTTTTGCTCTGTGAAATCAGGCAGCTTCCCTGTCACGTTCATGTTTGGAGCCTGGTCAGAGGAGCATGGTGTTCTAGGTGTTTTTGACAGTACTGATACTTTGTATTTTATAAGAGCCAATGGTGAAGAGATTACCAGAATTACAAAGCAGCATTTAAAAGTGCCTTTGCCAATTATTAGTTTTGTTATTTATGACGAGAAGGATAAGAAAAGTCTTGTTTGTAAGTACCGTAGATCTGAAACAATCTCTATTCTCTAATCAAATATCAGCTATGTGTATCCTTCTTTATAACCGTTAGTGATATTATTATGATTTTTAATTTTTGAAGTGAACAAATCTCACAGGTGTACCTTTAGCATACTTGCATCAGATGGCTCAGTTCATGATATTGAGATTAGTCAGGACCCAAGTGCCTCCATTTCCACTATGAGCAGCTCGAATAGTGACTCATTGCTACAGAAGCAGTTCCCACAGAACGTTTGTTGTTGTGGATATTATCCAGATAGCTCGTTACTTGCTGTAGTTAGTAGTGCTGTTAGCATGACACCGACCTCCAGCATTAGCATTGGTAACATTCAGCTCTTGCCTTGTTTAATTTTCTTTCATGTTCTGTACTAGTTCAAGTTGTAAGAGGAACCGAGCCTGGCCATTTCTATTAATAAATTGAAGAGTGCATCACAAAATGTCTCTTGAGTGGTAGTCAACGTGTAGGTTTCACCTCATTTTTTATGTCTGGGCACTAGCCACCTCTCAAACAGAAATGAACACATCTTAATCTACAACCTTTTTGTGTGTGTGTGTGTGTGTGTGTACTCATGGTTTCCGACCTTTTGGCTGACTAATCCACGGGGTTTATGGAAACTGTTCGTCTTCAACACATACCACACATTATCCATTCCCTTGGGTTTCTTGTTTATCTTAATCAACACTCAACGGCGTAACCAAAAGCTTATAAATCACAGTAAAACAATCACACTGATCTTGAAAACATGCCTTATCTTTTAAATACAGAAAATTTTCTGGACTACATATGAAAAAAAAAATCCGGATTGCGCCTATGAAAACATTGAACCAAGATGCATTTCATTTTGATCTATAGAAGAAAAAGCTGTGAGTTATTGTAACTTAACAAATACCATCTTGCATCTTTTTTATCAACTTCACACCAGTCATCAAACATATCTTGCAATTTTAGGAAACTCATTTTAAGTAACTCATTTTATGGGCCTTAGATAAGATAGTGGGAGGACCGAAGTAGATGATGAATTTTGTTTGATGGACCCATGTAGTTAATGATTTTGTTTGGCGAAACCTGCAAGTTAAAAGACACTTGAGGAACTATTTAGTTTTGATGCATGAACATGCACTACGCTCTGAATACTACCTATAAATCTGTTTTGGTCAAATTTACTTATGGTGTGTCTCAGATTTACGGATTTGTTTTATGTGACGCGTTCTGACTTTGAGGTCCTAAACACTGTGGTTTTACCATACAGAAATCTGTAAAGGGATATGGATAGTACTATTTGACATGTTTTCAAAGACGTTACATTCTTATTACCATAAAAGCAGATGTTATCTTTTATTTTAAACAGCCATATTATTACTTTTTGAAGAGATTCTCCACCTATTGATGCACTGTTCATTTCTTTTTTACCCCTTCAGGACCTTACAGTATTTCTCTTTGGCAATGGTGTAGAGAATCAGGCTTACAGCAAGTGGCTTCTGCTGATTTTGAAGGTCTCTATACTAAAACAAAAGGTTACTTAGATCAAATATCATCTCCAAAGGTTCTGTTTTCACCAGAAGGAAAATTTGTTGCTACATTGGATTTGAGAGGATGCTTGGTCATCTATAAGCTGAGCGAGGAACGTTTGCTTACAGTAGTTTGTCTCAAAGACAAAAATGACTTGAGCAATATAATAGATTTTACTTGGTGGACTGACCGTATCCTCGTCATTGCTAGTAGAAGTGGTAAAATTACTATGATTGACATTGATAGCGGTGTTAAGGTCTTGGAGAATGATTTTCAGTACTCATTGCCAATTTTAGAACGAGTACCACAGTTGTCAGGATGTATATTTATTCTAGAAAGCAGATCATCTGAAAGTAATATTGCACCATCCGATTTGATTCTCTTTGAGCCAGTTACCTTGGAAAAACATAAGCAGTTTGAGAGTGCTAAACTGCAATGGAGCTTAATGTCATTTTCAAAAAAATCTGTTCAGGAACTTTATGATATTCTAATTAGTAGTGAGCAGTTTGATGCGGCATTCAAGTTGGCTGATCATCATGGGTTGGACAAAGATGACGTGCTGAAAGCACAGTGGCTGCATTCTTTACACGGAACAAGTGAAATTAAGACTTTACTTTCACATATTAAGGATCAGGATTTTGTACTTTCCGAGTGTTTAGATAGAATTGGGCCAACTGAAGATGCAATGAGGGCGTTACTTGCCTATGGTCTCCAGTTAACAAACCGCTACATATTCTCAGAAGTGGAAGATGAAGAAGGTAGCCCAACTTGGGATTTTCGGTTGGCAAGACTAAAGCTTTTGCAGTTTAGAGATAGGCTGGAGACGTTTATTGGAATAAACATGGGCAGGTAATAAGGCTATATAGATTTATGTCAAAGCATAAATTATTATTTTCCACAATTGCATCTTAATTCTAAATGTTGCATGATCTCATATATTGTGCTATATGTTTTTCATGAATTGAGCGAAATTCTTTATTTTTCTTGATTAGTTTTATTCAATAATCATGTCTATATTGCGCTATATGTTCAATAATCTCGCCTTTTTTTTGGTACTACTAAAACATATATTCTTGGCCTCTTTCAGGTTTTCTGCGCAGGATTATCGCAAATTTCGCTCATTGCCTATTAAAGAAGCTGCTACTGCACTTGCAGAAAGTGGGAAAATCGGAGCTTTAAATCTTCTTTTCAAGCGCCATCCTTATTCAGTATCTCCTTGCATGCTTGAAGTTTTAGCTGCTATCCCTGAGACTGTCCCTGTTAAGACATATGGGCAGCTGCTTCCTGGATGTTCTTCTCCTCAGGTTAGTGCTCTAAGAGAAGTGGACTGGGTTGAATGTAAAAGGATGGTAAATCATATCAAAACACTCCCGGAAAATCACGAGAGTGGCGTTCAGATCAGAACTGAACCAATTGTGAAGCAGTTAACGGGATACATATGGCCATCAACTGATGAATTATCTAATTGGTACAAATCTAGGGCTAGAGATATGGACACTTTAAGTGGGCAGCTAGACAATTGCCTCTCTTTGATTGAATTCGCTTGCCACAAGGGGATCAAAGAATTGCAAGAGTTCCACGAGCTTATTTCTTATTTGCACCAGCTTATTTACTCTGACTTTGATGACCATGATATGAATTTTAGCATGAGCCTAATCACCTGGGAACAGTTGTCTGACTATGAAAAGTTCAAGTTGATGCTTAAGGGGGTCGATGAGGAAAATGTGATAAAAAGATTACAAGATAGAGCACTACCATTTATGCGTAAGAAACTAGTCAGTATACCTCTGCCTCCTGGGGATGAAGTGGTTGATACTGCTCATTCGTTTTTGGTTAGATGGATGAAAGAAGTTGCCATGGAGAATAAGATAGAGGTCTGCTTGATAGTTATTGAAGAGGGGTGCAAGGAGTTTGGGGGAAGCAGTTACTTCAGAAATGAAGCTGAAGCGGTAGACTGCGCTCTTCAGTGTCTGTATTTGGTTACTGCTACTGATAAGTGGAGTACGATGGCCTCAATATTGTCTAAACTTCCATATTTGCATGGTAAGCATTTTCATACATGGACTTATTATATGGTAGGCTTGCAAATTGAAAATGCATGGTCATTCGTGTTTTACATTAGCAATCATTTTTTTTGTGGATGTTGTGTTTGCTCAAGGATATCAAATTTTAAAAAAATATTGATTGAATTACTTACAAATATTCAATTCTTACGTCACATGTTGGTGCTGGAAATTTCCTAAGTAGACACTAGTATAAACTGAAAAATTGTAGACGGGGAACACACTCGTTGGCTTTTTGGCCCGTCACGGAAATATAAGTCCTTTTATGAGGCATATTCCTGGAATGAATCGATTGAAGTAAAAAAAGGGGTCTGTGTTAACATTATTGTATTTGGGCAGGTTATGAAGTTGAGGGACTCAAAAAGCATCTTAAACTTGCAGAAGGTCATGTTGAGGCTGGTAGGCTTTTGACATTATACCAGGTATGCATTTATGTTCTATGGTCACACATAGTTTTCTAATGCTGTCATGGATTGTTTTACCTCTTCTTAGCCTATTTATTTTCATTCACAATGGCTGCAGTTATCTTGTTGGTTTACCTAATAATTGTTGCTGGTTTCAGCATTGTCGGAGATCAATTGGGTGCATGATCTCTGTTTCATTCTGTGCTATTTTCTGTTAGAAGTTATGGGATTGTTAAAAAGTTTAACTTATTTATGATCATTACTCCACCATATACTTTCTTCATTCCCTTCATGGAAGCAGTCTCCCTACTCTCGGGTAGGGGTATGATCTGTCTACATTCCACACCTCGCTCAGAAGGGATTGGGTATTGTTGTTGTTGTATATACTTTCTTCATTCCATGAAACTGGCAGCAGTTACCTTTTTGGGACATCCTATGCAGAAATATCAAAGTAACATTGCCTTTTTTTTGAATTACCAAGAACTTTAGAGTCTTTCTGTCAAAACTCTATGTCAAGTTTCTTGTGTATAAGTATTACTTATCCATAAGATATCATCAAGTTGATTATAAGAATGAGTTAGAAACACATATTGGATGTGAGCTAGTTTAAGCGCTATCACAATTTCATGGTGGAGTTATAAGTAAGTTTTTATATGTTCAGGTTCCCAAGCCAATCACATTCTTCCTTGAGGCTCAATCAGATAGCAAGAGTGTGAAACAAATTCTTCGCCTTATACTTTCGAAGTTTATTCGCCGGCAACCTGGCCGGACAGATAATGACTGGGCCAATATGTGGCGAGACTTCCAGTCCCTACAAGAAAAGGCATTTCCATTTGTGGATCTAGAATACATGCTGATGGAATTCTGCCGGGGACTATTAAAGGCTGGGAAATTCTCACTCGCTCGGAACTATCTAAAAGGCTCTGGTTCGGTAGTGTTGCCAACAGAGAAGGCTGAAAATATTGTCATTCTGGCGGCTAGAGAGTACTTTTTCTCAGCTTCAAGTTTATCTTGCTCAGAAGTAAGTAAGATGTCACAAATTGCTTTCAACAGTTCTATTTAGAGGTTTAGTTTGGGCAAATGGGTCAAATCGGGTTTGGAAAATAGTTAATGAATTAATTATGATTACGATTAGTATCTAAATCTTTGATAAAGTGATTTAGGAGGTTATATACATTAAAAGTGCTAATAACATTTTGGACAACTTGCAATTTGTTCACCCGTTCGGCCTATCTAACATTCTAACCCTGTCTCCATTATAGCTAAACGATTTTGTTTGACCTGTTCGGCCTACCTAACCCTATCGACCCATTTATAAGTAAAAGGGTCAAGAAGGCCGCCTTTAGCTCTATCTTACAAGATTATATAACTAAATTCAACCCATCTTTTTGAACATCTTTCAGATATGGAAGGCTAAGGAATGTTTGAATATTCTTCCAAGCAGTAGAAATGTGATGATAGAGTCTGATATCATTGACGCGCTTACTGTTAAGCTCCCAAGATTAGGGGTGAACATTCTACCAATGCAATTCAAACAAATCAAAGACCCAATGGAAATTATCAAATTAGCCATCACCAGTCAAGTTGGGGCATATCTTAATGTCGATGAGCTTATTGAAATAGCCAAGCTTCTTGGACTCAACTCTCAAGATGAGATATCTTCCGTCCAAGAAGCTATTGCAAGGGAAGCAGCAGTTGCTGGCGATCTTCAACTTGCTTTTGATTTATGTCTTGTTATGGCAAAGAAGGGTCATGGTCCTGTTTGGGACTTATGTACCGCTCTGGCAAGGGGTCCCGCCCTTGAGAATATGGATATTAATTCTCGGAAGCAACTTCTGGGGTTTGCTTTGAGTCACTGTGATAAAGATTCAATTGGCGAACTTTTACATGCATGGAAAGATTTGGATATGACAAGCCAATGTGAAAAATTGTCAACATTGACGGGAGAAGACGTTCCAGATTTATCAGGACATGATATAGGTGACCTAATCGATTCATCAGGGCAGGTTAATGCAACACTGTATGAAGAACAAATCGCCCATTTCACCACCATTAAAACAACACTCTCTGATATAGCGGACTTCCTATCAGCAGAAAAAGCTTCTGATTATGATTCTCTGCTTAAAGAAAATGGTAAACTTCTGACCTTTGTTGCTTTACGCCTCCCGTGGTTACTTGAACTGAGCCAAGAAGCAGAAAATGGTAAAAAGTTTGTTTCTGGAATGAGTGTCGGAACGCAAGCAATGGCGACTGTTTTGTCGTGGTTGGCAAGGAATGATTTTTCTCCCAAGGACAGTTACATTTCTTCTCTAGCGAAATCAATCATGGTGTCACCTGTTACAGAAGAGGAAGACATTTTAGGGTGTTCTTTCCTATTAAATCTCAATGATGCATCCAAGGGTGTACAATTGATAGAAGAACAATTGAAATCAAGGAAAGACTATAATGAAAAATCTAGCTTGATGAATTTGGGGATGATTTATAGTCTGCTGCACTACTCCCGTGCTGAGTGTGATGGTCCTGCTCAGCGGAGGGAATTGCTGCTAAGAAAGTTCCAAGAGAAATACACCTCACTAAGTTCAGGTAATTTTCCATATATTGTAGGGGTGATAATTTGAACTTATCTGCATCATGCCAGTTCAGGGGCTGTTTTTCATTTATAACGGATCATATGGGTCATAATGTAGAAATTCAGCTAAAAGTGATCTTATATGTAATTTATGATTACTGTAGTAACATTTAATATGATGATATTTACAAAACACAAAAAAATAAAGAAAAGTACATACAAAAATTGTTGGTGGGTCGACTTAACCCAACCTGACCCACTTTGACCAGCACACAAAAAGTTAACTGGTTTGACCCGTTACCCAATACATCCGACCAGCCCATTTCGCCACCTTATGCCTGTTTGTGCTGTAATTGAACCATCTATAATTTGTCAGTTTACTGTTTCTTAAATCCCTGTTCTGGATGTAGATGAGCGCAACAAATTTGATCAAGCACAATCATCATTTTGGAGAGAATGGAAGCTGAAGTTAGAGGAACAAAAGCGAGTGGCAGATCATACGAGAGCAATTGAGCAAATCATTCCTGGTATTGAAACAACACGCTTTCTGTCTGGAGACATCAACTATATGGAGAGTGTGGTTTTCTCCTTCATTGAATCTGTAAAAGCAGAGAAAAAGAGAATCCTGAAAGATGTGATGAAGTTAGCTTCGGATTATGGCTTAGATCAAACCAAGGTATGCAAGTGTCTGACTGTCTATACATGGGTCCAATAGGCTAGGAAGGCAATTGGGTGGGTAAGGTAACTGTCAAAACGGGCCTGGACAAAGACGTGTTGGTCAGGTTGTGCCGACCGGCAAAGTCTTCGTTATTATATCTACTGAATTTTATCAGCAATCAATGTGTTAAATATGATTACAGAACTATATTGTTAAGAATGATCCAAGTATTTTGTAAATAGAGCAGTTTAGAAAGTTTTTTTTGGGTAACCACAGTTTTTTTCTGACTAACCCATGGGGCCTCAGCCCACCACCACACAGACTCAATCCATATAAAAACCCATCCCTTATGGGAGGTTGGTGTGGCCACTTAAGTTTTGTTTGCACTTGAACACACTTCGGATGACTTTCACCCCCTTTTGACCCACTCGACCCTTTGAACAGTTTTCTTTATATATAATCTTTTTGACTTAATCCATTTGAAATAAAATGAACTTAATCGACGGTTGTGTATATATATGGCTTTAGCCACCTCTACTAATTAGTACCTGTAGCACAAATTTCTGCTCCTAAATAATCTTTTCATTACATGTTCCTCATATTCAGGTTTTGCTGAAATTCCTTTCTTCAAGCCTTCTTTCGGAGATTTGGACCAATGATGATATCGAGTCGGAGATTTCACAATTTGAAAGCAAAATACTCGACTGTGCTGAAGACATCTTCAAAACAATCTCCTTATCCGTGTACCCAGAAATTGATGGACGGAACAAAGAACGCCTTGCTTACATTTATAATCTACTCTCCAATTGTTTTTCAAGGGTTGAAGAAAAGAAACGGCTGTTAAATGCTATCAACGCAGATCAATCAAATTTAAGCATTGATGAGCTGGATAGTTTTTACAAGATTATGGAGCAAGAATGTAGTAAACTTTCGTTCATGGAGAACCTGAACTTCAAAAATATTGCTGGTTTACATGGTCCAAATTTGGCATGCGTTACCAATGAAATTTACGCCAATGTAAATGAAAAGAGCGTTGAAGCACTGGCTGAGATGGTAAAAACACTTGCTGGCATTTTCAAAGATGGGGTTCCTGAGGGTCTTGTACCTTGGCCTTACATCTATGGATATTATATATCTAATTCATTGACAGCTTTGGAAAATAGCGCTAAATCAGAAGTCCATTTTCAAACCCCTGAAAACCTTCAGTTATTCATCAATGAGCTTGAGCTTACGTATGATAGATGCAAAAAGTATATCAGACTTATTGCTTATCCGGGTGCTTCTGTAATGGGAATTATGAAGAAGTTTTTCAAGATTACTCCATCTTTGAAAGACAATTTTGATAATCTATCATTGAATTCGAAGTGGAAGGATGATCTGGTTATGCTCATAACTTTCTGGCTCAGGCTGATCGATGATTTGCAGAAATTTGTATCATCCGATGACTTAGAAGGGAAGTTTTCACCCGCTTGTGTTTTGATCTGTCTCGAAGCTTTTGTTGACTTGGTCAATGAGGAAACAATCTTGACAAGTGAAGGATGGGCGTCTATATTTGCTTATATTAACTCCGGTCTCGTGGGTGATGCTTACACAGAAATTTTCAACTTCTGCAGATCAATGATTCTTTCCGGTTGTCGATTCAAAGCAATAGGTTACGTGTATCATGCGGCACTTTCACATTTCTCCCCCCATGCAAATTTGTCCAGTGAGGTCCAAAGGCATTATGAAAATATCATTGATCTCCCTCATCTTTACATAAGAATATTGGAAACGATATTAAAGGATATAGCCCGTGGGTCCCGTGAACACCAGCATTTGTATCGTGTGTTGTCAAGTTTGAGTGAATTAGATGGTGATCTAGAGGTTTTAAATAAGGTCCGAAGTACCGTGTGGAATCGAATGGTTCAGTTTTCCGACAATATGGAAATCCCGAGCCATGCTCGTGTTCATATGCTGGAACTTATGCAATTTATAACCGATTCCAATACAACTTCAACCTTGTTTTCTACCGAGCTTCAAGTTAACGTCCTCCCGTGGGATGGGTGGGACAATACTGGAAGTATAAATCCGAACCGCGAAACTGGAGTCGATAATGAAGATGCGCCAAACAGGTTCACACATACTTTGATTGCTCTTAAATCATCACAATTGCTGTCGAACATTTCACCTAACCTCGAGATCTCGCCAAACGACCTTTCGACCCTAGACTCTGCAGTATCTTGTTTCTTCAAGCTATCAGAGTGCGCGGTTTCACGAGCCCATGTTGATGTTCTTATATCTGTATTACAAGAGTGGGAAGGGGTTTTTGTTACAAAAAGTGTACAAGAAGATATAAAAACCCCGGAGGAAACACCTACTGTAGGGAATGATTGGGGCAATGATGATTGGGATGAAGGATGGGAAAACTTCCAGGAAGAAGAATCGGTAGAGAAAGAAGCAGAAACTACACATGACGAGAATACCCCTACACTTCATGCTTTGCATGAATGTTGGGCAGTGATCTTCAAGAAGCTAGCATCATTATCCCAATTCAGTTACATGTTGAAAATTATCGATCAATCGGTTCCAAAAGGAAATGGAGTATTATTACATGAAGATGCTACTCGTGATTTGAGCCGATCATTACTCGAGGTAGATTGCTTTATAACTCTCAAGATTGTTCTTCTACTTCCTTATGAGAATATACATTTGGAGTGTTTGGGTGCTGTTGAGGAGAAATTAAAGTTAGGAAATATACCGAACTCGGTTTTAACCGACCATGAGCTGTTTATATCTTTACTATCCTCGGGACTTGTGTCTACCATTATTACCAAACCTTCATACGGTAACATCTTTTCATATTTAAACTATATGGTCGGAAGTTTCGCTCGTAACTGTCAAGAAGCTCATTTATCGAGGCTTAAAAATGGAAGTGGTAATGAGAAAGACATATGGTTTGTTTTCAAAACAGTTCTTTTACCGTGCTATCTTTCGGAGCTTGTGAAAGTGAATCAAGTGATGTTAGCGGGATTGGTTGTGACGAAAATCATGCATACAACTGATTCTCTCGGTTTGATCAATGTAGCAGAAGCTAGTCTTAGGAAGTACTTAGAAAACCAGCTTGAAATTATACAAGGCGATGAGTCCATATTCAAGGAGATGAAGTATTGTGAACCTCTCGTAAATACTGTTGCAGGGTTAAATAGCAGGCTGGAGAGTTTGATCAAAGCGGCTCTAGCAATGGTGTCGCCTAACAATGCTAAAAGGTGATATCATACGGAATTTAACATTTTACATTAGACATTAGATATCATCCTTCTCTGTGTAGATATTTGTTTGGATTTTCGGGATGCATATACATGTTACTCTTCTAGCCTCTTACATAGTAGATGGGTTGTTTGGGTCCTGGGTTACGACCGGTTTTGTCCAGATAGTAAATGGGGCATGCGTTTTTATAAATGAGCTAAATTTAAAATTCGACATGAATTATAGATTTATTTTTTCAAACTAGATACGCGTGTGTTGTATCTGGTTCAGCTTTTGATTCAGTTTTGATTTTTTTTCAAACTAAATGTACTTCGTGGACGTAAAAGGGAAAAAGAAAACTGTCAGGTTGGAGAAAACATTACTCTTCCGTTCTGATATTATTGTCCATATTTTATTTTGTAAAATTTCTAAAATATACGCATGTGAACGTCATTACAACAATGAACCATCAATTTTGTGTTGCAAAAATGGACCTTACGCGCAAAATATTTGCGCTCCCATTTGTTTTGCTCCCAGTTTTAGATCATTACACGTACACTTTACGCTAGAATCAACACGACGCGTGGTTTTGGAGCGCAAATTTTTTGCTCTCCTTAGATTTTGCGCCTCAAAGTTTGGGTTTTGGGGACGAGAGCAAAATTTTAAGGCCCCGACCCTTTTGCTCTCCCAAATTAGAATATCATGCGGACAATATACGGTTGACGATACTGGAGAAGCAAATTTTTCGCTCTCCTAACTACTTTTTGCGCCCACACATTAAATGGCCACTTATCATCGCTTTTTTTTTTTTCTTTAATAAAAATATTTTAATTAAAAGGTAGTTGAAAGGTTAGTAAAAATTAAATCAGATATTTAAGATGAATTCATTATGTGGAGCGCAAATATGGGGAGAAGCAAATGTTTTTAAGGCTTCTAAGCAATTTTTATCCGAATTCCATTTATACTAAAGTAGAATTTTGTAACTCAAGTTTAAAAAGACTTTTTGTAATGGCAAACTTTAAGTGATGTTTTGGTAATTGTTTTTTTATTTGGGTTGTCTCAAATTAATTGTCCACTGCTAAAATAATAAGAGAAAATTTGATCGAGATTACTATATTACTCTTAATTGAAATTGTTATTACACACTTTCAAGAAAGAAGTAATTAATTCATTAAAGATTTAAAGGTAAAGCTGTCATTTTACAAAAAGTAAATAAAGACAACACTAAATTTATATATATATATATATATATATATATATATATATATATATATATATATATATATATATATATATATATTTAACTATATGATTTTGTCGATATACAATTATCGAATGTAGTAACTAATTTTGTAATACTTGCAATTACTTCGTAATATACCATTCTTTTTAAGTTATAACTTTTTTTGTTAATGAAAAGAAAATCTTCCGTTACAAACATGTTACGATATTCTGCGAAAAATTTGTTAAAAACTTTAACGAAACATAACAAAATCGACATCAAAGTAAAGAGCTGATAAAATACGTTATTGGTGAAAAACATTATAATTTTACATATATGTGAGATCAAAAAATGATGGTTGTATAATCTACATGAAAATAAGTGTTTTTTTTGTACCTAATGACACAAGTGATACTTTGCATGTAAAAGATAGCATAATTTCGTCATTTCACAAAATTCACCAACTAAAGATGGTTGCTATTAAGTTTTTAAGTTTTTCAATGTTTACTGTTAAGGGTGTGTTTGTTATGTGGGTTTGAAACTCATGAAATACAATGATAGTTTAAATTAATTGTTTAGTTTGTTATGTGGGTTTGGGACTCATGGAATACAATGATAGTTTAAATTAATTGTTTGGTTGAAAATCTTATGAAAAAGTAATAAAATGATTTAAAAAAACCCATTCCCTATTACGTAGCTTTTGATTTTTGAGAGATTCTCATATGACAACCCTTTTCAACCACACAAATATATTTTTTTAATTATTTTTATTTTTATTTTTTTTGTTTGTCTATATTTTACATTTTTCATGAGTGAAACAAATAAATATTTTTTAAATAAATATATAAATTAATTAATTATTATTTTTCTCTTCTATTTATTTTTTTAAACCAATCTCAAATTCAAATTTAATTATTCTAAACCCACTTACAAACCAAACGGGGTCCTTAGACTTTTGATTTTACTATTATTTTTGTAAAAGAAAAACTCACACCACCTAAACTAGACCTTTTTAAGTCAAAACTTGAACCGAGCGTCCCAACCCCTGGGAAGAACATAGGTAAACGTCCACGTGGGTTTAGCAAGGCGAAAATGTCCTGTAAACTTTTCATTCGTTGATTCTTTAGTACATAACGAATAAAAAGGCCGCGTCGTCAAGTGAATGTTGTGTTTAATCTAAAGCGAAAAAAATGTTGTATTTTTTTTGTTATTAGGACGAAATTTGCAAAAGGTCGATAATCGGGGACTAACAGTGACGATTGAAGCTAACTTCGAGGGACTATAAGTGTAATTGCGCATGAACAGACACTTACTATTCCAAACTATGTGTCCACCGTAGGCAATCGCTTGGAATCACACGCATCTGTAGCAACCGATATTTTCGCTTTTAGTCCCCGAAACTAACGTGTTGTTGCAACGTTAGTCCTTAGGGACCAACGGTGAAAAAAAGTTAACCTCGGGCTGTTTGTGTTTAATATTTGCACGTAAAGCATTTCGGGTTATTGTTCCGCTTTAAATTTAATCCTCAAATGTTAGTTAACGGACGTTAAGGACTAACTTTGCAATTGATGAGTAACCTAAGGGGCTAAAAGGGGCTAAACTGAAAATTGCGTATCCACTGTAGCTACAGTGCCCCGCAATGGGTTTTAGTATATATATATATAATGTATTATTATTTAATTCTTGGATGAAAGATATTATATAACCTAAAAACCAAATCGATCTCAAATAACCCAAGTTTGAGAATCGACCAATCTTAAATAACCCAAACCCGATAGACAAGCCAATCATGAAATGATAAAAGAAAACCTACAAAATAATCTGAAACCAAGCCAGACACCCACACCCTAACCCCTAAAAAAAGATACAAAAAACGATCCGGTTAGAAGAAGAACTAAAATATGAACAATAAGAAGAATTTACAGCCATACATTTAAAAAAAGAGTAAGATTTTCAAAGGGAGATACATCTTTCTTGTAGGTGTATTGTGTAGTTGTGGTTTCTTTTCATCATTCTCATTTTAATTTTTCTTCTCATTTGATCATAATTCACAAAGGAAAAGAATCCTGTAAAAAGAAAAACTAAAATGGAAAAAATAAGAATAATTTAATACAATAATAGTAATAATACTAACAATAACAATAATGATAATAAAAACAAACAGTTTACTGCAAAATTCATGGTTTAACCATAGTTGGTGACAATGAGAATTTATAATGCGATTTTTTGAAGAAGCTCTGATAGTAACAAAGGGCATGACTTTTCTACATATTTGAACCCTTCCGTTTGGACCACCGATGCAAAACACAACATGTAAACTTATTATAAATCTATTTAACAAGTTCTCAATAATCGTTAAGTTCTTTAGCTTAATGAGTGTCTAAATATATTATTCCCGGAATTGGTCAATTCGGAATCGACTCGATTGGAGGAATCCGGAGCCACAAGGATCTTCAACAGGTTCGAAAGTCTTAAATTAACATTATCATACACATCTGATTTTGGCTATGTCTATAGGTGGACATGTCTCTACACTTGCCCTTAATATAAGAGAATTTGTGTTGTGGCATTACTAATAATGGTCATTGCTTTAACCTTAATATCGAGTAAATTCCAAAACTGTGCTTCCAATATTGCTCTAGTTTAACTAAAGTCTTACAAACTATGAAACACACACCTCGCAAATTGCTCACATGTAAATCCATGATGGGCTTAGTTTAGAACAACGGTGATCATGGGCAAGAGAAAGAGTTGTTGCCACTGCATCCACATTTAATTCTTCGCACAACTGTTTTAACCGATCTAGACCAAAACGATCAGCAGCAACCAACAGATGCTGAATCATGTGTGACATTGAGCCCATACTTTCATATGATTCGGGAAGTTTATCTGAGTATATAAACAAAATCATAGCCTACAAAACACAACCACAAATGATGCTATTAATGCATGCCCAAAATTAAGTATAAAAACTTTTATTACCGTTATTTTATATATATTACCTTGAAAACTAACGGTTCTATGTTCATTAACTCTACTTCATCCAAAGTAGAGTTTCCAACAAGCCCAAAAAATTGAGCTTTAAACATAGGAGAGCGAGCAGAAAGAATCACCTTATGAGCCTTGAAAGTATCTTCCTTAACACGAAAAACAATATCGCTGCCTGTTTCACTGTCCAACAAATTCTTGAAATCTTTGTCAATTTCGGATGGTGGTGGAATGATGGTAAATTTTACGATGCAACTTTGAACCCAAACGTTGCAACAAAATGAAAGTGAATCATCCTTGAGATAATCTGATGACTCCAACTTTTGTTTTGTCATAAAACGCTTGTAACCCCTATTTAATAAAAATAGTATCAATAATACTTGGACGAGGAGCAAATGATATACTGAATATACTCGCACAGAAGACAAAAGAAAAGAGCATTTCAAAATATAAATCTGAATTTATTATATAGTTCTACTTCTGTGGAAAACTAGAAGGGGAGGTTGAATAGTTTTACCGATTAAAACTTCGTTTTAAAATATTTAGATCGACTTATGTCAATCTATTTAAATGTGTATGTTGGATGTTGATAGATAGGTATGTAAATATGTAATGCAAAGGTAAAGAGTAAGAAACAAAAAACCACGACACAAGTGTTTATAGTGGTTCGGCTACAAGGACACCTTCCTTGCCCTACTCCACTCCCCGAGTCACCTACTCGAGAGTTCGTAAGCACTATACGACGCAAACTCCTTATGGCAAAGAAGCCTTCACAACGTCGCCTACTCTTTTTCTGGTACAAGGCTAGACACCGGGTTCTTCCACGAGGTAGAACCAAACCTATCACAACGTCGCCTTCACTTTATCAGGTACAAGGCTAGATACCGAGTTTCATTATAAAGGAGGAACTACTACCCAACACTACACAACACTTATCCCAAAGGAGACCCACTCCTTATTACAACATCATCAAGGATATCAATATCCTTGGACACAACCTATCTATATTTGTACATCGATGCACCATATCGATTGTACACCCTTGGCATCTTTCACTAATGCCTTTGACATGATCTTTTGGCACCTTTCACCAATGCCTTCGACTTGACCCTTTTGGCATCCTTCACTAATGCCTTTGACACGGACGCTCGGCACCTTTCACTAATGCCTTCGTTTTGACCCTTTGGCATCCTTCACTAATGCCTTAGACACAACACTTCTAGAGAGGAAGAAAGAACTATCAACAAGAGAATTTCGAGAGTCTTGATGATGACGAAGCATGGCACTCATGGACTTGAGCTTGCTCGACTTCAAGAGGTGGTGATCTCGCTTTAAGAGGAACCAAGAGAATCACACAAAAACAAACACAAACTATATAGAAAGATCCTTTGGATATGAGGTTAAAGAGTTTACAATACTAGAGAAAGTATGTGTAGAGACAACTTACAATGAAGAAATGGCTCACTATTTATGACAAAACATGCTATTGTTCCACGGATCCCTTGCTTGAGGATCCGTCTCAGTATTATTAGGGATCCGTAAGACGCCTCCCTAGATGGGTTGTGGGTCATGGATCATGGATCATGGGTTGTAGGTTTTGATCCACGGGTATCCAAATAGATACAATGTATCTGAAGATGCAACGATCTAGTCAATGGGTCATGGGTTAGCTCCATGGGTCATGGATAATGCCCATTATGACTTATGCATGATGTCATGCAATGGGTCATAGGTTATGGATCATGCTCCATGGTATGGGTTATGGACTTTGGTTTTACCCAACTACATTCAATGATTTAACAATGGGTCAAATACTTAGACTTTTACCAATTTTATTACCCATTATAATACATACTAAGTATGTATATATCTACCCATTATGTAAACACTAGTTGTTGTACATATGCATTACTATACCATGAAAACACTATTGCTTGTTTAGTGTTTTATATGAAAATGTAAGTGTGTTAGTAAACTATTGGCTCAAACCATTTACTTATTTTATTTGTTTCGTTAAAATGATTTTGCGTTTGTTATCGACAAAACATTAGAAGATCGTAAAATATAAATAAACGTTTTTACGGCTTATTTGTATTAACAACTTTCATGTTAGAGGTTGATTTGCGAAAATTGTTGTTAGTGAGACAAGTCGCGCGCCTAGAATTTTACACTATCAAGATCTCATGTAAATTGCGTATATATACACTAGTTATAATACCTGTACACGTACAGGGTTTTAACAATTTTTTTTATTTTGTATCAATGTTGAATATTGTGTCTTTAAAAATAATTACGTATAATTATATACTTATGCACGAGTTTTTCATTATCCATTAATATCCATTAGAATTTTGTTTAATCAAATTTTGTAAAAAAAATTGTTAGATAACTCAAGATTCAACTATATTTAGTTGATATAGATATTAAAAAACATGAAAACTTATAATATTACATTTAACTCTATACAATTTTAAAAAAATTTAACTACTAAAGTTTTATTAATTACCCCCTCTTTTTTTAAGTTTTTTTTTTCACAAATTGACACTTTATGTTTTATGTGTTTTTTCTCAACCATCTCCACCAAATTAATTAAATGTCGACAAAATCAATTTAATTTCGACTTTTATTAACCAATTACATCACACGATTTCACTTACGTGGCAAAATCTGCCTCCTATTAATTCAATTTTTTTTCAATGAAGGGTTTTGCAAAAACACGAAATGATGTAATTCTTTTATGAAAAATGATTTGTAGGCCTAATTAATGGGCGTAAAGGAGCACCTACAAACGCGATTGATGTATTTAAAAACGATCACGAATATGAGGAGAGAATCACAGATTTCAAAATTGAATATATAAATTAGGTGAGTATATCAGCAGTATAATTAGTAGACCTATTAATCAATGCTCTTATTTCAATTCATACATTCCTAATTAAATTATGACCGAAATCTAGAACATTCAAAAAGTACCCTATAAAATAGAGTGACATCATCATTACCTCACTCAACTTTTTCTTATTTTTCACAGATTTTCGTGTTTCAATTGATTTGTATTGGCGTTTGGAAGAGAATTGAAATTTAATTTTAAATTTAGAAAATTTAAATTCTTGAGAATTTAAAATTTGAATTTAAAATACCTTCGCATGTTGGTTGATGAAATTTATAATTTATTTTTATTTTTTTATATAAATTTCATAAATATTCTACTTAAAAGTTTATAAAAAAGTATAAAAAAGTTTATAAAAATTTTATAAAAATTTATAAAAAAAGTTTATAAATAATTTATGAAAAAGTTTATAAAAATTTATAAAAAAGTTTATAAAATTTTATAAGAAATTTATAAAAAAAATATAAAAAAAGTTTATAAAATTTATAAGAAATTTATAAAAATTATAAAAAAGTTTATTAAAATTCATAAAAAGTTTATAAAAATTTATAAAAAAGTTTATAAAAATTTCATAAATATTTTATTTAAAAGTTTATAAAAACAATAAGAAAAAAGTTTATAATTTTTTTTCAAGTAAATTAAAATTTCTCACTTTTGGGTCATTTTGTTTCTCCATTTTGGTAATTCGGCGAATCAGAATTACTTCAAACGCCTACATTTAAGTTCTAAACTTTATTTGAAAGGAATTAAAATGTAAATACCTCAATATCCTCCAAATCGCTTCCCAACCAAACGCCTCCTTAGTGTTAACCCATGCATACTCGACTTAAACTTTCAAATATCATATCATATTGTTAAGGAAAAATCATAATATAAGAGAATGCTCACAAGACGCATGGCAGTTTTCTAAATTTTCAATAATGTATTTTTATGTATTAAAGAACAAATAGCTCGTTTTTTGTTCTTTGTTGTAATTATGGTTCTTAATTTTGGTTTATAATTATGTTTGACGTATGTGGTAAGAGTTCACATATAGTTTTTGCATGGTCCTACAACATGCATATGCTGGTTTTGGTAATGCATTTTGTGTGATAAGCATAACAAACAGATTTCTACAGTATTCTCCGGTCGCATATTTGTGTGTCTCTTTTATTGATTGAACGTATTCTTTATCGTCGTCGAATAATCCCATAGCATAACATGTATCTTGAAACGAAGCATATACCTTTTTGTTATGTGTTATGATGTCGTCGTAGCATGTAGGTCTTCTTTTTTGTTTAGCAATATTCTGAGGTAGAATCCTTCATCTATTGCTCGAGGAACATAATTTATATGCGGCCTACATCAATACCTTTTTTCTTGTCCATTCCCTATCTTTTGAGCTCCAAACGTGTTTTGAAGGAAACTCTACATATGTTAAGGTTTGAGCCTCTTTGTCATATTTATTACAATCCACACATTTCAAGAATTGAGAATTAGCAATTGAAGGTTCTAACAGGACATCTTCTACAACATCATCATGTTCAAACCAAATTGGTTGTTGATATGGCAGGTGAAATGATAATCTTTCAACATGAGGGTACTGATAGTGTATGTTAACTTGGAAAATGATCAAAAATTCAAAATCATCAACATTGAATGGATGAATGGGAGAAATAGGTTGAGATTGGTTCGGAGGTGGTGATGAAGTATCGTGGAACGTTTGTTTGTGGTGATGTAGGATCGTGAAACATTTTTGGTTGATACAAAGTCTGTTGATACATAGTTGTTGTAGAGGTAAGAATGGTGGGGTTTGGTATTGTGGTTGTGTTCCGTAAACAAAAGTCGGGACTAAAAAGTTTACCAGTGGTAAGTGACGGAGACGAAAATTTGAATTGGGTGTTTGGACGTTTGGTTGTCGACGTTGTTTTGAGGTTTTATTTTGTGGAGTGTTCATTTTGTATAAAAGATAGAATGGAGAAGTTGTGAATAGAAATGATGAGGTATGGGGGTATTTACAAGTAATTAAAATGATAAATTATTATAAGTAGCCGTTTGTAGTTTTTTGTCGTGCATTTCGTTAGGTGGTTCACACCGTGGCCAAAATCATATGACCGCGCGCAGTGAAAAGGGGTAATGGAGGATCATGCATGATAGCCACCACCCACTATTACATCCGGCCTAAAGATTAGCTATTAGCTAACCAGTCAAAACATAGAGTCAATGGCAAGAATTTGAATATTAATAAATTCAATGCAGTACATTCTATATATATATATACTTAAAGATAGGGTGTGATTTCGACATCACACGATAAACCATACACGAACCCGACACGAAGTTAAACAGGTTTGGGTTGAGGATAAATAGGTTTGGGTCAAAATGGGTCGATCTGTCTAACCCGCTTAATAAACGGGTCGTGTTTCAGGTTGAGTAAATATTAAACAGCGCCAACCCGCGAACCCGCTTAAGATATAAGATCTTAAAATAAAATATATAACCGGTTTTTATGTTGGATGTGGATTAAATGTATTTTGTTCTTTACTTAGTATGAGTGAATTATAATATTATACTTTAGATATCGCTTAAAATCGACGCTCTAATTCGTAAAATTGTCCTAGTAGTTATTTGTATGTTATTCTTATCATATTTTAGATCCTTAAATCATTTTGCGCTTAAACTAGTTAAATCGACAAATCACCAACTTCATTCAACGCTTGACCTATTTACTTAAATGGGTTAAACGGGTCACAAATGGGTTACACGTGTTATGCGGCCCGAGTTAGGTTGAGCTGACACGATTAATAAATGGGTCGTGTTTGGGTAAAGGCTATACTAACCGCCAACACGCGAACCCGAATAGGTTAACACTAACACGACTCGATTCTACCCCTAACTAAAGACGGGAGAAGATTGTTGCTACAAGAATACGCCTAACATTAATTGCTATCATATCAAATGACAAAATAGTCCTAAGGTTTAATTATCCTTGCAAACTAAGTCCTTTGTAAGTTTCTAGATTAATTACTATCTATAAGAATTTGACAAAAATAGTCCTTAAGGTTTAAGTGTCCTTGCAAACTAAGTCCTTTGTAGCATTAATTAGTATGTATAGCCATTTAACGAAAATAGTCCCTAAGGTTTAATTGTCTTTGCAAACTAGGTCCTTCAAGGACTAACGATGTACCATAATTAAGCCTAATTGGTATAGATTAAGCCTAATTATGGTCCTTCAAGGACTAACGATGTACCATAATTAAAACTAGTACCATAATTAAAACTAATTATGGTCCTTCAAGGACTAACGATGTACCATAATTAAAACTAGTACCATAATTAAAACTATGTCCTTCAAGGACTAACGATGTACCATAATTAAAACTAGATTAAGCCTAATTATGGTCCTTCAAGGACTAACGATGTACCATAATTAAAACTAGTACCATAATTAAAACTAGGTCCTTCAAGGACTAACGATGTACCATAATTAAAACTAGTACCATAATTATGGTACATCGTTAGTCCTTGATGTACCATAATTAAGCCTAATTATGGACTAACGATGTACCATGATATTTACGTAAAGCGTTTCAAGGTTTTAACATTTAGACTAGTAGTACTAGTTTACGAGTTTTAACGATTTGTTCAGATTTAAATGCAACAACCAGATCAGCATTTCATTAAGCCTAAGACCACTTTAATGAATTCACATTGATCTCCTATACAGTTTTATGTTTGTTTCTGTTTTGACCCATACAAAAACACTCCGAATCAATTTTATTAAAATGCCGCAAACAGAATCACATCACAATTTGATAGCATTGTCTTCAAGAGTTGAGGTCAACGGTTTTGAGTTCCGACCATTATAAGTTTATAACTACCCAATAAAAATAGCTTATTTGCAATTTTACTTCATAACATTAAACTCTTCAAACATGAACACTGAACCAACACACACCTCCTTCACCTCCAATTACAAATGCCACCTTACATAACTTTGCTTGCCTATACAATTCGAATAATCCATTGGCATCATACGCAAATCTAAACTCTAAACGAAGCAAGCAGGTTCATAACTCTTTGCAGTCGATGCTTCATGAGCTGGAACGGCTAGAGTTTGGGTTTGGTGAATCAGGAAGAAGTTTCTGCAGTTCGGTATATTGTGATTTCCTGCTGCTTAAAGTACCTGCGATCTTCTTCATCAACTAGTACAAGATTCAAATAATACTTGACGCTAAATTTGTTGTTGATGTTCCGATGTGTTGGTGTCAGCTCGTATGGGCTCAGGAACAGCCTAATTGGTATAGATTCACCTGCAAATGAAATAAAGCAAGTTGCATTAGTTATTACCTCACATGATCTGCACTACACGTGCCAAAATGGGCGGGTTAGGAAACAGGTCAAAACGTAATTTCTGTGTGAATCATGTGAAGTAAAAGGATCTAATTTGCACATGAAATAGAGAGACCACAGAAATTTACAGAATATCGACGGCAACTTTTAAAGGAAATATAAGCAAACGCGCATGAGATTTTAGTGCATACCTCTGACAGGAGCACCATCCATTAACTCGAATTTTGCTAGGGTTTCTGTCTCTACATGAGTATTAGCCCCAGAACCAGTGGATTCTCGTCGCCTGATCTCAAGATCCATATTCTTTAGCTTGATTCTTACAAGAAGAAAATATATCTTGCCGATGATCACATCTTTCAAATGATACCTGGAGGCAAGCATAATCACTTTGTTATTTCTTATCTGGGCAGAATAAATTCATTCTTAATTAGTGGTCATAATTTAGTCAAGCAGGTCGTGTATATCTCTTTTTACTTTTTTTTTTGACTTTAACTTCTTAAAACTGAACCCAGGCATTAAAAGTGCATACAAATGATCGAAAACACATTTTTTGATATTAACCAGAAAGATGTCTAAAGTACTTATGCACATCTTTAGCCTTTTCGACTTACTTGCTTTTGTTATACTCAAACTCAATATGAAGACAGTCTTCTATTCCAACTTCCATCTGTCAAAGGTTACATGTGAGACAATGACTAAAACCAATATAGAATAAAATAATGGGCGTAAATTAATCAATTACAACAAACTATTACACAGCATTGCACAAGACATGATTTTAGAGGTGGCAAAATGGTGGGCCCGGCAGGCTGGGTTACGGGTCAAAACGTGTTCAGGTTATAGCGACTAAGTTTGGCTGGGTTCCGGTTGGGTTGACCCGCAAACATTATCCATCCAATTTTAGAACCTTTAATACAGATTACGGACTTGATGAGAGAGATGATTACAAAAATAATTCTTATTATAAAAATAATTAGAATTTTATTAACAGAAGCAATTTAAGATGTTTGCATTATTATTACACTTTGGGTGTTTTTGACCCATTGACCAGTTTCATCTTTTAGCTAAATTTCTTAATTTGACGTTTTATAGATTAAACACAACCAAATCGACCCACTGAGACTATATGGCCCGAAACTTACACATATAGACATGATCATTAATAGAACTATATCTCCTGATAGATAAATTAAGAATACTAAAATAACATGGCAGATCACTGACCTTGATGCTGTTGTTGATTGAGGGAGCCGGGGTGTAGTTGCGAACCTGCAAAAGTAACACATAAGAATAGAATAGTGTTCCACTTTCAAAAGTAAGAAAATTTAAAGTGAGGGATACAATCACTTATATTAGAACACAATATCCCTCATGAATAGAATTGTATTTTTTTTTTTGTTTGATAGATGGCACCACTAACTTTTTATCAAGAAAGATCATTAACAATTGTGGCATACATTTTACAATTCTTACAATTTCGCATTACTGAAAACGAATCACTAAACTACTGATTTTTTTTTTAAATGTGATTCTTACCACAAAATCTTGGTACTGCGTTATGCTACCCGCATAGCCCCGACTGATTGTTACCTTCAGAACATACCTGGGAGCAGACAGTGCAAGAAATTTAATCATGTTTCAAGTTATGAAATAACGATTTGCCACATAACAGGGATGTACTCCTGGAGTGGACAAAGCTATTTAATCATGGCATAATCCATATAGAGCATATGTTATAATGGAGCAAAAGCAGGCATCAAATGCATCGATAATTTAGCAAGGAACATGGACTCCAGTGATAATCATGATATTTTTGCCTAAATATGAAGTTGGAAAGAAGTAAACCCCCCACACCCATATCCCAGTGACAATGATCGTGCAATAAATGCCATCATGTTCATGTTTAATTCTTTTATCATCTAAACTTAGATATAAGAGCTTTACCTAAGTCGCACATTCACACCATTGTATGTCTCGTATGGCATTTCAACTGTAGAAAACTCAAAAGGAAATGTTTTCTTTTCATATATTTCACCAGGAACATCCAATTCACGGACTACAAAACAAATGATAAGAGAGTATCAAAATGAAAATTTGTGTACAGAAAAATTACAAGTAAATTACTAATAATGTTGATATAACAATAAAAAAAAACAAAAAACTTGTCATTTCATCATAAACAAAGCTAAGCAAGTCAGACAAACTTACCAAGAGAGGTAAAGTCATAAAAGTTGCCTCTGTCAAAATAAATTTCTGCAAAAGGAGACCACATAACAACATATTAGCATAGGAACGAGATAGCCATGAAGTTGTGCATAGATTATACAGCCTATCAAATTGTTAATTATCATTTTTTTTATGCAACAAATACTTTTTAATTTTTGAGACAACTAAATAACTTTTAGTAGAGGTAAATTATTGCAAAAAGTAAAATAAAAAAATACTGGATTAACATTTGAATAGGTTGGATCTCATATAGTTCAAGGAAAATGACAAAAAATTAGGCGAAAGAGGTCTATTTAATAAACGTAAGTAGAAAACTCACCAATCTGACCAAGGAGTTCTATTTTAATACCATTATGCTCAACCTTCTTCCCTTGCATCGGTTCTGCAGAAATCTGAAAAGATGGTAGGTAAAGTCCAGCTGTTATAATAACTATAGTACGTATATAGAAACATTTGTAATGTAACACAAACTGCAGCATGGTCACTGTAGATGAGTAATCTACAAAAATACCTTTCCAGCAATGGTTTCTTGGCTTTGGAAAAGGGGGACCAAAGCTGTCTGACCATTTTCCTTCTTCAGCGGAACCTAATAAAGAAAAGTTGTAAAGAAGCACTGTTATAGAATCACGTGTAGGTATAGTACTACAGTAGACGTCTACCAGGGGGACTGGACAAGTTAAAACTTTACAGAAGTATGATTACTTGAACAAGATAGATTTAATCACTGAATTGAAAGTGTCATATATCCTAAAACTTCATATTGCTATGAATATCAGAATTTGCCAAAAAGAGCATGCACAATACATAGGCCCGTGGATTGTTGCAGTATGCTAAGTTTGTGAGGTATGGAGTAAAACTATCACACTGGCAGTTTTGACCATGTCTATGGTCGAAATGTTGTTTCTGTGAAATGATTTTAGCTGAATTCCAGGCCATAAGATGGCAGGTTTTAGGTTGTTTCTGTATGATTTTGTTTAAAAATTACTAAAAAGCTGCTTTTCAAAAAAATAATTACTAAAAGCTTACTGATTACTTTGGGTTGTCTTAGTAATCAGAAGATCCTTGTTGTAAGCTGTGATTATTTAGGTGATTGATATATCTTAACCTTTCCAACCCAAAAAAAGTGAAATTAAGTGTTATTAAAAAAAACCAACAACATGGATAGGCTACGCTTTGTAGCATGAACTATGAAATACTTGTATGCTGAAATAAACACCCAAACTTTCATAAATCACAATCCAATACAATAGCAGCTACGATACATAAATCTAATACCGACGTATAAAATAGTATTTTCCTTAAACCATGCCGATCAAACAGAAGAATCTACAACATATGTACTTACGATTGGTATACTAATCATCATTTAGTCTGTAACATATAACGATAAGAAATGCATACCTGCTTGCGAGTTTTCCCATCATTAAGCGTGATTGAAATGATGCAAGACGGCTTGAAAGCCCCCAAAATGTAATTCTGATCAACAACAAATCAAGGAGAGCAAGTCACATTCCATTATAAATAATAAATTGCAACACTAATCTATGTAGCGCAAAAACAAAGTTTTGGTTAGTCCTTACCATTTTGCTGACTATTGATTTCCAAAGTCAAAGTCTTCTCTCGCTCTTAAAACCTAAACAAAATCATTGTCATTCCAACAAGGAAACCGTCAGTTAACACATTACATGCCGGTGATACAAACAAAACCCTCGCGATTGTAGTTACAGAATTTAGTCAAATTTTTCATCCAATTTCCGTTCAGAAACCTAAACTTATTAGCCTATGTTTGTATCAGGCAAGAATGTAAAACCTAAATAAAAAACCATAACCGACTGTAGTTAGAAAAATAAAGCAAACCAAATCGAAAGTTAAATTCATTAGTTTATGGTTGTACCTAGTTAATTTACTACTTGGCGATTAGGTTAACGCGTTACATGCCGATGCCGCTACAGCATTTCAAAACCCTAACAGATCAAATATACAAAAATTAAGCCAAATTCCCTGAAATTTCTAATAGACAGTTGGTTTAGACTTGTATCTAGTAAACATTATAAAACCCGACTACTAGTCGATGATCAGTTAACCCTAGTTTAAACACAATTTCATCAATGGAAAACTTAAATTCATCAGTTAATGAAGTATGCTTATATCTAGTGAGAAATATAATAAATTAGCTTATCGGCTATAAGTCTACAACAATGAAACCCCCAACGTATCAAAATCACAAACCTAAAGTCGATAATACAAGGCACGAGATACTAATCGGAGGCGATTATAGAAAATCAAAACCCTAACTGATCATTCGAAAACCTAAATTCATGAATATAAGGCATGAACTAGTAATTTCCGCTAAATTCGTCAAAATTATATAAGTTTATACATTCGATGCCGTTACATCAAACTAGTGTTATAAAAAGAGTTACTAATTAGTCGAAAACCTAAGCAGGTAATTTGAGTTCCAAAACCTAAAATCACTAGTTATAAAAAAGATTACAGAATTTAAGCAAAGTTTTATAAAAATGTGTAAATAATTACCGGATCTGTAGCTGTTGGGAACGGAGAAGTGATCTGGTCTCTGGTCAGTCAGTTAGATGCAATCAAAGTTCTTTTTTTTTGTTTGTTTAAATGACAGGTGGACGACTTTCTTCACTGCAATCTCGTGTGGGCCGGCTATTATAATTTAAGCCCACTGGTCCACCTTTACCTAAAAGTCCATTGTTACATGGTCCATCAGCTAGTTTGACAACGTGTTGGGATAAAAAAAAAAATTGTGTTAAGAGACCAAGGTAGGGTTGACTGGTGGCTTCATGCCATGGCACCAGCCCAACCTATAGCGCCACAAACCATGCCGTTTATCATGTCATGGAGGGTCGCGCCATCATCATCAGCTCACGCCGTGAGTTTTTTGTTTTTTTTTATGTGTTGACCTCATGGCACTACTTATATTAAAGAAGAGTGTGTTGGTGTGATTTTGATGTTATAGAAAAAGTCTTTGGTGATAATATTTTTACGTACCAAATGATGGCACCACACTCTACCCCATGCTCGAAGGCTAAAATCAATATTGGCTTTTGATCATCATTTAGTACTTTAATATTGTTAATCAAATCAAGCTCGGGTTGAAAGTATCTAAGCAAGCATCGATGTTTCTGACTGAGACGAACTCGAGCTTAGTGACTTCATTCAACCATTTTTCACCTTTATTTTCTGGACACGCACATCTAAAATGTTCATTAATCATATCTAGTTATATACTTCCACCGAGGCACCGAACTAGTTGGTCACGATGAATTGTAATAGCATATCGTAACATTGTTGGTCATAAACTTCGCTACGTTTCTTAATATACACATATAATATGGTATTTAGACATAGAAATACATGTCTAAAATTCATATTTCACTCATAATACTCATAGTGGATTAGTGGTTGTAGTATGCGATTTGAATGAACCACGTTAACGATTTCTGCAACGAGTAAAACAAAATGTTCCAATTATTACACAAGTCATGACTAGAACCACATGATAAAGATGATGAAAAACAAACTCGAAATAGTAATTGAGATTTTTTTTTTTTTATTTATTTATTTATTTATTATTATTATTATTTTTTTTTTTGAACGGCAAATTTAATTAAGACTACTAGTAAGAAGCTAGAAATTAAAAAGAAACAAGATAAAAGTTTTTGAGCCAATCAATCCAACTAAACGAAACTTTATATATAAATTGACACCAATAAAAAGAACGAGACACCACATTTTCGAAAATCATCACCTTTAAAGTATTCTTCGAGCCAAAAATTCTCTTATTACAAAAAGCCCAAATATGCCACCATGACATAGCCAACTCCTTCAAGGACCTGTTTGTACTTAATGGAGAGACGAAGATTCACAATCCAAACCAACGATTCTTCGTAATAGTAATTGAGATTAAGCTTATTCCTTCACATTTATCAAATGCATTGTCCTGTATCAAATGCATTGTAATAGATATCCTAATCAATTCACCTACTTGGGTATTAACTTGAAATGTCTTCATTCGTAATTTATTCATTGAGGGACAAAATGACAAGATTGACTATTAACATATAATCCAACAAATTGTTTTGTAACATCCTCTAAAATATTCATAAGATAACTAGACAAACTTTGTTGGTATGTGAATATGTGATTACATACTTTCTGACTAAGAAAAACAAAAGCAAACATCAAAATATAAAATAGGATTAGTAAAGAAGTAATGCAAAAGTTGTTAGGTGAAAATAATGTGAAATTACTATATCACTCCAAACGGCCTTGGTGGTTTACAAAATGACGAGCGTTGGTTTTGTGACACCGATTGCACCATCTTGTCGGTGATGCGTCAGTTTGGCGGAGAGGAATGGACGAGAGAGTCAAGCCGTTTTGAGTGTTTTGTGGGTATATATTTGTGTATAAGAGACACACAACTATTTAAGCAACACAGAAAGAGACACACTAGGATTGATAAAGGTAAGGATGAGTACGGTACCGGTCTCGTACCGATCCCGTACCGAATTAGTGGTATCAATTTTTTCCCGAGCATAAATTAGTGGTACCGTGCACTGCATCGAACGGATCTGGATATGATGCGATCGGAAATCGGGTTTTCCCACTTTTTCGAGAATTTCCGATTTGGCACCGGTCCCGCATCAATTAGTGGTCTCGATTTTTTCACCTTATTTCATAGTCCCGATACCGCATCGTATTTCAAGAATCGGTACTGCTTTGCACGATACGATGCACGGTTCGGTTCGATTCCGGGATTCGGTTCGAAATGCTCATCCCTAGATAAAGGTGTTAGTTTGGAAAAGGTTGATGTGCCACTAAATTGGCACAACAAGCGTCAATGTTAAGAGTGGTAACTCGAATAAAATTCAATAATTCACAAATCAAGCACATTTTGTCGACTAAAGTAACGCGATATTGACATGGTTTTAAGTTTGACTCAATTTATTTTTTAAATTTGAGACTATCTCTTAAAGTACATATTTTTGACCTTCACTAATATGCATTATGTATTCAAATTCCATGCTCGTTCAAAGCTTGGGAATTTTTACTTCGTCTAGTAGGATTAAGGCAAAGAATTGGAATTAAATATTTTTGGATGACCTAAAACTTTTTATTGTGTACATATGCAACTAGCAAGTCTCCATGGATTACATAATTACATAAGGACATTAGGTTGTCACGTGTTAGTATGTTACTGACAATTTCGACCTTGAGTCCGACATAGATTAAAGAAGTAACATTTTGATAGTTAATATACCATAATGTGCATGGATCACATGTGTAAAGTTAAGCGTTATGTTTCCAACTCTTGTATCTGGAACTTCTATAGATATAGCGGCTTCAGATATAACATTTGTAAATTTCCGCAATTCTTAACTTTTTGAAAATTTGTATAATTTTAAGCTTTGTATATTTTTTTATGAGTTTTGCAGACAAAACACTTAAAGTTTTTACAATTTTTATATATTTTATCATGTCTTCTTAAGAGAAAAGATACAAGTGAGAAAAATAAATCAAATGATAAAAGTCAGAAGTAATTTTAGCCTACAACTAGACTTAACCCAACTAATTTAATCATTTAAAACTTCTCTGCAGTTTGAACGGGAGGGTTTCAAACGGAAAAACTCGAACACATGTCGAAAGCCGCTTCTTCTTCGTTTGTTTGTTTGAACCAGGGTTGAGCTGAATCAAGTTTCCCTCAAAACTAGCTGATAAACCAAATTCATCATAAAAGTCTAAATGTGCTCATTTGTGACAGGGACAAAAAACCAACAAACCACACGAAAAATGTGGTTTAAAAAGACCTATTGCAAAATATTACACATTAAAAAAAGAAACTCTAAAGGTGTGTTTGGTTCAAACTTGATAATGGGAAAGGGAAAGACAATGGTAATACTAATGAAAGGGAAAGGGAAAGGAATCCATTCCTCCAATTTATTAGGTAATGGCCCATTACCCACTATTGGGTAATGGGTCATTGCATTATAGTCAACCAAGCACCTTTTTTTATTACCTTACCCGTTCCTCACCTCCTAAAACCTTCTACCAAGCGAGCCCTAAGTTGAATGTAATCATTTAGCTAATCATAGACTTACTGAGAGGTCCCATTAGCGTGCATCTGGTAGGAATTGGTGGGACTCGTGTTGATGTTGTGTAAGTTCTTGGTTTGTTCGTTTATAATAAAGGATCAAACGGGTACAATATAAAATTCTAATAGGTAAAATGGGAAATCACATTAGTTAATCATTCTAGTGAAAGCAAAGACGGGAAACCTTAGTCATTAACTATTTACAAATTTATAAGTAAAAGAAGAAAAAAATGTTTTGATTTTGTTTAGATTTACAAAATGGGACAGTTATCCGATGGTAAATTAGGGACAATTGTTCGCTGGTAAATTAGGGATAGTTGTTGCTATTTCTCGCACAAAATATTATCCTATCCGATAAAAAGATGCTTTTTCAGCTTAACAGGAGACAATTTCCGATATTTATTTGATTTGCCATGACAATGAACAAAAGTCAAGGGAAAACTTTATCTAATGTGAGTCTATACCTGAAACGTCCTGCTTTTTCACATGGACAACTATATGTAGGTGTATCAAAGGTCAAGAGCAAGAAAAGTCTCAAAGTGTTATATTGTTATAAAGACGGCAACTATTGCAATTACACAACAAATGTTATATATAAAGAAGTCATTCATAAACTATAATCTCTTATTTAATCTAGCTTTTTATTTTTATAAACAATACATTCAATGTTATTTACCTTCATTCAAGATATTTTTCACAAATACCATTGTATGTTAACTTTTTTTTTTGTCAACATTATGCATTTACGGATTTTTTATTTTTCTATAGAATTCATGTAATACATTTTTATATTTAATAATAAAACTTAAGGCTAGCCGTCCATAAGTCCGAAGTCCATCGGACGAACCTAAAGCTAGTTGTACTATAAATGACAAGATTTGACTATCAACATATAATCCAACAAACTGGTTTGTAACGTCCTCTAAAATATTCACAAGATAACTAGTTAATTAAATTGTTGGTATATGATTATATACTTTTCAACTAAGAAAAACAAAAGCTAACATCCAAATATAGATTAGAATAGTAAACAAAATAATGCAAAGTTGTTAGGTGAAATTATTAGTTATAAAAACTATACTGTGCATGAGGTTCAATTGAAAATTCAATGATTCTCAAATCAAGCACATTTTGTTGACTAAATTACGAGAAATTGACATGTTTAGAAGTTTGACCCAATTATTTTCAATCTTAGACTATTTTCAAGGTTCATAGTTTTGACCCTCATTAATATGGATTACGTATTCAAATTCCATATTTATGTGTTCAAAGCCTGGAAATATTTACTTAGTTTTGTAGAATTATGGCAAAAAATTTGAATTAAATCTTTTTGGATGAAACGTAAAATTTGCTAACTCTGAAATTATATAGTACGTACATGTGCAACTAGCAAGTTAATGACATCATATGCTACTACATTTCGACCTTGAGTCCCACATAGGTCAAAGATGGAAAATTTTGATAGTTAATATACCATAGTGTGTATAGATCATATGTGTTAAGATTAGTATTATGTTTTCAAACTTTGCATATGTTGCTCCTAAATTAATAAATATAGTAGTAGTTGATACAGTGTTTGAAAATTTGTATAATTCCAAATTTTTACTCTTTTCATCTAAAATTTTGCCGAGAAAGGGGATGTTTGGTACGGTGGAAAGAAATCATGAGAAAAGGAAAGAGAACAATTTGCCATGTTTGTTGCACCTCGAGAATGGAAACATTGGGTACTGATTCCATTCCCAACCTTTAATTCGATTCTTTAAAAAAAGCGAAGAATGGCTGAGAATGGAAATTAACAAAGGAGTCATTCTCCCACTTTATTCTAGTGTGAATCAAATATCCTCTAAAAAAAAGGGGTATAAATACCGAAAACTATCAGTGCCCTCAAAGGAAACATTCTCCCACTTTTTCACATGGACAACTATATTAGGGTTCCATCTCATTTGATGGTTACTTCTTGGATAAACGTTATTAGGTCTCCTAGGTGCATTATGTTTTTGAAAAGATGGTGCTTTGTTTCTTGCAAAAGTAGGATTATATTTTGGAGGTGGATGTCTAGTGGTGACATGAGTTGGTTTCTTCCTATTTACGATAACGAACTCGGTTCTAGATGAAGAGGCTATGTTATTACCATTAGTTGTCATAGCGCATCCACGAATCCCGGTTTGTACACTAGCCGGTTCCCTTTTGGGGATCCGTGGATCCGCCACAACAGGTTCGGTTTTTCTAATTTCTAACAAATTTTGTTTCTTTATTTTCACTAGTTGATGGATCAAGTTGTTGTATACCTAGACCCTTTTGGTTGTTGCGGTTTTAACACCATCGAGTATTGTATCTAAGGTGTTTGTACTCATTCTAGCAATTTTAGAATCTAAATGATCAACTAGTGTTTGAAGTTGAACACAAAGTTCACATTCACCACTTGCTATTTTACCCTTTTCCAAACGCTTTAGTTTTGCTTTTAATTCTATGACTTCTTTATCTAAACGTTGGTTTTGACTCTTTAAAAGCTTGTTTTGTTAATTAGTTTTAAGCTAATATTGCATAGTTTATCATATTCATTATGCAATGAGTCGTCATCAAGTGATGAGCTACTATAGTATTCGTGACATACCGTCGTTGCCATGAGGCAAATTTCTTCGCCTTCCTCGCCGCCATTCCCCATGTTCCGCTTACGAACGCCTTTTGATCATCCCATTTGGGACACTTACTAATAAAGTGGTTTGGGTCCCCACATTTAAAACAAGCACGATCATCCTTTGGCTTCGTCTCTTTGCTTTTCCGAAGCCTTCTTATCGCCATACGGTTGTTTGACGATCTACCCTTTCTTCTAAAGAACTTTTAAAGTCCCTCACCGCCATAGCGTACTCTTCGTCGTCACTACTCAAGATGAGTTCTCTCATCGTCGAAGCCTTTTTGGCTTTAATGGCAAGAGATTTGTGTTTCTTTCACCTTTGAGGCTTCAAATATTTAGCAAGGACAAGCTCGTAGACTTTTAGGTTGCCCATGAGTTCATCGAGGCAGAGTTGTGAAATCTTTTGACTCTTCGATCGCCATTACCTTAGATCTCCACTTCGATGGAAGTGCCCTTAGATATCTCCTAACATGGTTACGGCTAGAGAAAGATTCATCAAGTGCTTGTAAAGATGTAATAATAGTATTAAAGTTAGCAAATGAATGATCTATAGTTTCTCATCCGATATTGAAAATTGTTCATATTGTTGAACAAATAAATCAATTTTATTATTTTTAACTTGTTCGTTGCCTTGATGAGTTACAACTAAAGAATTCCAAATTTCTTTAGAGGTTTGAGTAAGGAAATTCTTTCAAATTCCTTTTCGGTAAAGCATTATATAAAACCATTTTGCTTCACTATTTTCTAAAGCTTTTCTTCATTTCATCATTTAGTTTATCATGAGGTATGTTAACTAAATTTTCCTTATCATCATTTGAGGAAGCCTCAAAATCACCTTCAACAATAATGTACCAAAGATCAATATCTTTAGACTTCACATATGTTTCAATCTATTTTCCAATATATAAAACCATTAGTTTCAAGTAGTGGTGGTCGTTGCATAGATTGCCCTTCCTTATAATTTTCGAACCCATAGTGATCGAAAGTTTTAAAATACAATTTTATTTTAAAACTTTTATAAACTTAGCTCTTGATGCCAATTGTGGAAAACTAGAAGGGGTTGAATAGTTTTGCCGATTTTAAGTTGATTTCAAAACTTTAGATTCGATATTATGTGAAATCGTATGGATGTTGAGAACGATAGATCTAATGATAATGCAAGCAAATAAATAAAGGTAAGGGATAGAAATGACACAACCGATTTATAGTGGGTCGGCTATAAGACACCTTCCTTGCCCTACTCCACCCCCCGAGTCACCTACTCGAGAGTTCAAGCACTATGTCAACAAACTCCTTCACTTGGCGGAGAAGCCTTCACAACGTTGCTTACACTTTATCCCAGACAAAGCTAGATACCGAGTCCGTAGCGGTGGACCAAACCAACACAACTATTACACAACAAATATGTGAAATATCAAATACAAGATCTTTGCTACGTAAATCTTATGGAGTGACAAATCAATCAAGGACCCTTGCTTGGATGACTTGTAGAATGCTCGTGATCTCGCCTTGAGAAGGACCTATACGAGGATATCAAATAGAAAGAAAGAAGAACAACTCTCTAGATCAAGTGATCTATATGTTAGAAGAGAATGAGTGTATATGAGATTTAGTAAGAAGAGGGTGAGTTAGAATGAAGAAATGGCTCTCATTTATAGGCAAATTTCCTCATCGTTCCACGGATCCTTCCACTGGGATCCGCTAGCACAAAGCTAGGGATCCGTGGAACGCTCCTCTTGCCCATGGGTTTTTGGTTATGGGTCATGGGTTGGTCCATGGGTTATATCTAGATTCAATGTATCTAAGTATACATTGTATCAAGTCTCTTTGGGTATGGGTTAAGATCCATGGGTTGTGATTTTACCCATCCTAATTAACTATTACAACAAATGCTTTAGTTACTACATTTTGTATTTAAAAGATTATATGTAAATGCTTTACAAAAATAACATGTATCCTTATAATTATACTTAAGACAACATTATATATGTTATCAACAAAACACAAAGAGATCGCAAAATATTAATAAACGTTTTACGGTTTATTTGTATTAACAATCTCCCCTTTTGTTGATGACAAAATATAATGTTATGATGAGTAAAACTTAAGAATAGATGTAAGTTTTGAAAGCTCCTAAGTTTTACTTTTCTCCCTTTGTCGAAACAAAAGTTTAACCTGGAGGAAAAAGTAGTGTACGATTTCTTACTCCCTCGACGGTAGCTCCCCTAGTTTGGGGCGCCAAGAGAAGAAAAACATCCTACAAAAAGAGTTAGTAACATGCTTAAATGATCTTGTGGTTGTCGAGAATCAAGATAGGGAGCCAAGGTATGTAAACAAGGCCTTGTAATAAACGACAAATTGTAGTGGTAGTTAAGCCACTTACAAGCATGTAAAAATAAGAACAAGACTTGTTCTTGAAAATGACAAAAAAAAAATATAAAACTAAAAGTGAAAAATAGTAGTAGAGATTCCTTCCATGCTTGCATAAGGTTTTGGATGGAGGTTTGGATGAGTAATGGTATTGATGCGATCAAGGATGAGGTTGAGTATGAACGCATTTCTTCCCTAACTTCTATTGCAATTTCCCTAGTGGATTGACAATGTTCACAATGTAAATGATGTGGGTAATAAGTGCGGAAGTTTTCCGGGTTGTTTTGATTTGAGTTATGCGGAAGTTGTGGTGGAAAAATAGGAAAATATGGATCAAAATCCGGAATGTTTGTACGTGGTGGTGAAAAAGAACCTAGATGTTCTTGTAATGTGATGGGAGCTAGAGGTGGAGATGTTTCAAGATCTTGAAAGATAGTATTTGGTGATGTGGGGGGTGTTGAAAAGACTATTTCTTTTCTTTAGGTTGGGTAGATCTTGTTGGAGTCCTAAGGAGTTCCAAAGAGTTATTTTAGGTGGTGATGAAATTGGTGTACTTGTTGGTGATGAGGTGGTGCTATAATGGAAGCATCTTGTGGTGAGTTATTTGTTGAGGATGAATCATTTGAGGTTGGTTTGCTAAACAACAAGATCGGATACTAACCGTGTGGATATCCTAGCATTTGATTGTGGTATTTTGGATGGTGGAAGTACAAAGGTTGGATATCATGATTGTTTGTACTAGATGATTCTCCTAAAGGGTTTTGGATGACATGATGAAGTGTGTTTGTGAGAAGGAGATGGAGTATGCAAGCATTTTGGGAGTTATATATATAGAAAACAACACATTGTAATGAATGCTTGACCCAAAATGTGGATTAAAATCTAATGATTAGATATGAATTCAAGGCATGTGATCATGAGAACACAAGCATTAAAGAGCATACTCCCAAAAATAAAACAAATGTGGATTTTTCATCCAAAATGACAAAATAGAAGTTGAAAAACACACATTTACACGGATCCCACGGATCCTTCCTCGAGGGATCCGTCCAAGCATGAAGGCGGGATCCGTGGTCCGGTGATTCAGCAAGACAAAATTTTTCTTTTGAAACATTTTTGCCTATTGTGTGCCTATATGCAAACTATTTGGAGTTTCGGGTTTCTCGACCTCTAAAAAGAAAAGGAAAATAACTAGAGAAAGATAAATCCTAATTGAGATAACCCAAAACACACATTTGGTACATAAGTACGTAATATTGTGTTATCAATGCTCCTAATTCATTTTGCTTAAATGAATGTACCAAAACACATATTAGTTATATGTTCCTTTAGCATTCAAAAGTCATGAGATGCAATGAAAACGGGTTTTTACTTTGTATTAATAATAAAAAAGCGATTTGTCCTAGACGTGAGAAATTGCTTTTGTGAAATTGATACGGGAAGGTATCATTCCTTTTAGAAAACATTTTGATAGGAGATTTTCTTTAAAAATGTGTATGTAAAAAAAATTATAAATGGAATACTTATCTTGGGTTTTGAAAATTCCCGTATTGTTTGTGAGTTGCGCATGAAATAGGAATCCTAGACTTAGAAAGAAGAAGGCTAGTGTTTACATACCTTGTAGAGTCAATTAAGTTATGACGTTTGTTCCATTAGGCCAAGACCAAGACGAAGAAGGTTGAATTGTTCCCGCTCAACGGTTTGGCGAGGACGCCGGCTATGTTGTCTTCGGATGCAACCTTCTCAATAGAGATGTTTCCCTTTGAACATTGTCTCTTAGGAAGTGATGACGAATCTCTATATGCTTTGTGCGAGAATGTAATACCGATTCTTGCTTAAGTCGATTGCACCTTTGTTGTCACAAAGAATGGCTATGTCGCTTAGATGGATGTCGAGTCTACTAACGCTTGTTTCATCCATAGTGCTTGTTGGCATGCTTTGCCGCGGAGACGCACTCGGCTTCGTTGTTGATATTGCAAGTGCCGTTTGTTTCTTAGAGAACCATGATGTTAAACAACATCCCATAAAAGTACATACCCCACTTGTACTTTTCTATCAACGTAATCACCGCATGGTCGAATCGATATACAATTGTTTCTACTCCCGTGCCTTAGGATACCATAATCCTAATTGTGTTGTATTTAATATATCTAAATATTCTTTTACGGCTTCTAGGTGTGATATTTTAGGGTCTCTTGAAACCTAGCATGTACAAACACTAAACGTGATATCCGCCTACTTGCCGTGAGGTAGAGAAGGCTACCTATCATGCCACGATATTTAGTATTATCAACGGATTCTCCGTCCTCGTCTTTTGAGTTTGGTGTCGGATGACATTGGAGTCCTAATTGGTTTTGACTCTTCTAGACCGAATTTCTTTAACATCTCCTTGATGTATTTAGATTGATTAAAGAAGATACCATCTTCTACTTGTTTTATTTGTAGACCAAGAAAGAAACTAAGTTCTCCCATCATACTCATCTCGAACTCACATGCATGATTTTAGAGAAATCATCACACATGTCTTGACAAGTGGATCCGAATATAATATCATCTACATATATTTGTACTATGATTATATGTGACTCTCTTTTCTTAGTAAAAAGTGTGTTGTCAACTAACCCCATGGTGTAGTTGTGTTTAACTAGAAATGACTTGAGTCTATCATACCAAGATTTTGGAGCTTGTTTAAGACCGTAAAGGGCTTTCTTTAATTTATACACATGTCTGGGTTTTTCAAAATCAATGAAGCCCGGCGGTTGACCAAGTCCTACATATTCTTAAATCCACTCTTAAACTTGATAGTACATCTGAATCTGACCATCTTTGTGATACTTGTAATAAAGCCAAACAAACCAGGGAACCATTCCCTCTAAGTGAACATAAATCAACTAAAATTGGTCAACTTGTTCATCTAGATGTATGGGACCATATAAAGTCACTAGCAGAGATGGTTACAAATTTTTTAACCATTGTTGATGACTATTCTAGGGCCCTGGTTTATATGCTTAATGGAAAGGATGATGTTTATGTTTCCATTGTTAACTTTACTCATATGCTATCAAATCAATTTGAACACAATTGTAAGATTTTCGTAGTGATAATGGGACGAATTTGTCAATAAAAACTTCAACACTTCTTTAATGAAAAGGAATTTACATCAAACCTCTTGTGTTTATACACCACAACAAAATGGTATTATAGTAAAGGAAACATAGGCATCTCCTTAATGTCGCTAGATCCCTTATGTTTCGTGGGGAATTACCTCTATATCTTTGGCCCGAATGTGTTCTAATCACGATATGTCATAAACAGTTACCTCTTCAATGTTGTCCGCAAGTCTCCTTCTTCCTTGTGTATGGGCATGACCCTTCACTCTCTCTCCTTAGAGTCTTTGGTCACACGCTATGCCACCATTCTCAACATCTCCGATAAATTTGGTAGTAGGTCCGAGAAAAGTGTCTTTATTGGTTATTCAAATGAGAAAAAGGTTATAAACTTTAAGCTTAGAAATAAAAAATATCTTTTATTCCGTAGATGTCAAATTTTATGAAACTGCTTTTTCCTTCAAAATGAGAAATACTTTGTCAAAACCTTTTGTTGAAACTTATGCGCCTAAAGATTTAAACCACAAAAATTTCTTTGACTCACAAATAAGTCCCAATGATGAAGGAGAGTGACATCCTATGATGATGGCACGGTGTTGGGTCATCCTACTAGGGATGATGAACTGTTGCAACTTCTATAGATGATAATACACACCCCGAGGGCACTATATCACATGAATCACATCCTCGCTAATCCATCTTCCGATTCTCATTGATACATCTTCCGATTCAAATCGAATTCTAAACAAGAAGAAGGCTTGCCACCACTCATCGCTAGAAGGTCAACCGTAGTTTCTAAATTGCCCAAGAATCTTAATGACTTTATTGTAGAAGGAAAGTTAAATATGGTGTTGAAAAGGTTGTTAATTACTCTAACCTTAACAAAGATAATTATCGCTTTGCTTCTAGTCTTAATAAAAGTATTGAACCCACTGGCATGAAGAAGCTATCCTTGATAGTAATTGGGTTGATGCTATGAACTCGAAATTGAGGCCTTAAATGAAAATCATGCTTGGGATATAACTCGATCTCCCACCTAATAGAACTCCCATTGGTTACAAATGGATTTTAAAATCAAATATAAAGCCAATGGTGAAGTAGATAGATACAAGGCTAGATTAGTTGCTAAAGGTTACAAACCATAGAGAAGGAATAGACTATGATGAAACTTTTCCCGCTAGAAAATGTTCATCGTTAGATGTCTTATTGCCTTGGTCGTGAAAACAAATGGCCTCTTTTCTAACCCGATGTTAACAATGCTTTTTGTATGGAGACCTTGATGAGGATGTCTATATGACCATCCCTAAGGGGTCTCAGAATGAGAACAATAAGAATAAAGTCTCAGAACTTGTCAAGTCTCTATATGGCCTTAAACAAGCTCCCTGTGAAATGGAATGAAAAACTTGTTAGTGTTTTAAAAGAAAATAACTTTGTTCAATCATCAATGATCATTCTTTATTCACCAAAACAGAATAACAAGTTTATTGCTCGCTTGTTTATGTGGATGATATTGTCCTTACCGAAATTGCATTGATGAGATAAACCTATTCAAAGAGTTTCTAAAATCAAAATTTCATATCAAAGACTGGGAAACTTAAAATATTTTCGTGGCATCGAGGTTCTAAAACTGGAATGACATATGTCTCACCCAAAGAAAATATCGCCTTGAACTCCTCAAAGAATTTGGCCTTCTTGGGTGCAAACCTGTCCACCCTATGGAACCCAACTCTATTCTTCCATACATACCTACCGCTGATGATCCCTTACTTGTAAACATCATCGATATCGGGTTACTGGGAAACTTATTTATCTCACCCATACAAGGCCCGACATCTCATACTCGCCCACCGTCTGCATAATATATGCATTCTCCTTGAAATCTCATCTAGAATGTGCCCTCAATGTTCGAGATATCTAAAAGGAGCTCCAGAAAGGTCTAAGGTATAATTTCAAAGAACTCAAAATCATCTTCAAGGTTATAGTGATGCGATCACAATGCAAGAAAATCAGAAATCATCACGTGTTATTGTGTTTTCTTTAATGATTGCTTGATCTCATGGAAAAGTAAAAACAAAACACTTTTTCAAAATCTTCCATGTAAGCAGTATAGATCAATGTCATCATCGCTCGTGAAATTATATGGATTCAAAAATCTTAAAAGATCTAAAAGTTGATATCAATCTCCTCGTTAATCTTTATTGTGATAACAAACCGCTTGCAACTTGTCATCAATCCTGCTTTCCATGAAAGATCAAAACATTTTGAAATTGATGTTCACTTCATCGTGGAAAAATTGCAAGAGGTGTGATAAGTGCCAAGAAGATTGGTTCTTCAAACCAAACCGCAGACATTCTTACAAAAACCTTCCCTGCTTATCAAGATAAATTTTGTGTGAAAAATTGATATTGTTTGATATGTTTGCTCATCGATTAAGGGGAATGTTAAATTTTGGGGTAATAATATGTGGCAACATGTCATTCTATCAATTGTTAATGGTTCTCAAGTTATGTTCATTGCAGATATATTACAGGGGTTAATCATGGTCAATGCATAATTGGTTCAGAAGTTCATTCCTGCTGAAGCTTGTTTCATTTCTGCTGATGAATAAATTATAGCCGTTGAGGGGGTCTTTGTGTATCTTAATCTCCTATTTAATCCATCCCCTAATCTAGGGTTAGAAACACTGAGTGTGCAGTCATTGTCTCACATTCTCTTCTTTCTGATCATTATACTGATCTTGTTTCTTCTTTGTATTTGTCTGGTTATTGTCTCATTGATATTAACCTAATCTTGTAACACTTTGGATACTATTGTTGGTTTAATCTAAGCTGACTATTGAGGCTTAGGTGGTTTGAATAAAGTATTGTTGTGAATCTATTGTTGCTGATACTTTCGTACAATTCATTTTTTTATGTTGTTGTGGATCTGGAACAAAGTTGTATGATTGTAGGGATGTGATCTTACATTTCCAAACACCGATGCAGAATTGTCAAGCATGTGAGTAGTTAAACTTTTCTTTTTTAAATCTCATTTTTATTTTCATGTTCAGTTGGTTACAACAATTAAAAGCTTTGATATATTAGGTTCCATTATGATGTTCTTTACACAATGAGAAAAACAAATCAAAACAAACATATTAACTTAATTTGTATACAATTAGTATCTAGAAAAGATAACATGTGATTAATTACATTTTCATTCTGTAGTGTGTCATTCTATGCCTAAACCAAACATTAGAATCAATTTTTAAAACCTTTTCACTATTTGATTCTATACTTTCACCAAACATGAGAATACGTTCTTTATCTGTGGGCTCTTTCCTTTTCTTTGTTATTCCATTCTCTACTATATTTTCATTCTTCACGATTCACTCGTACCAAATACTCCCTAATGGTTTAGATTTTATATTTATTATATGAGAAAAGTACCAAAAAGTGCCAAAATCTTTTTTGTAGTCCCCTTTGTGGTCAAATTTTCACTCAATCTCCAAAATGGTCATGCGCACCACTGACTGCAGCCCACCCAAATGTGACACGTGTCCCAACTACCAATACACCTTTATCTTCTCACTTTTCCAAGATAACCTCTTATTGAGCAACCGTCGGTTACTCAACCGGCGGCTTCATGCAACCGACGCCGTGGATTTGACATAAAGGTACGTTGACTTTTTTACTTTCCTTGATATCCGATTAACTTTCTTGATATCCAATCTAGGGTTTGAATTACTATCCGATTGTGCTTGATTTATTGGTTTATTGTAGCTATCTCACATACACACTCAATAATCACACACTCAATTTATTGTTTCATTCCACCATGAAACCGATGGTACTCTTCTAACTTTTTTTTCTTTTTCTGATTCATTGTTAGATCTAACTGGGTGTTTGCCTTTTGGGTATTTCTGAAAATGGGTTACTTGCTTTTATTGTTGTTAATCAGTTTCTAGTTATTCTTTGGCCGTTTTTAAGAAAATAAGCTGTTTTGAAGTGCTTATTTGGTTTTTTTTTCAAGAAAATCAACTGTTTTGAAGTGTTTTTTGGCTATTTTTTAAGAAAATAAGCAATTTTGAAGTGTCTTATGTGTTAAGTGCTTATACATGTCTGCATAATCATGTCTGCATGCAAATATATTAACATTGCTCAATGCTATTCTACAGTGTTTATAAACTAGTTCAAATTATAGTTTTAAGTGTACTGTTTAGGTCGACTATTTGAAAAGTGTGAAACTAGTTATAAGCCTAGTATTCATTGTATATGTCGATATTTGAATTGTTTAGAAGCCCATATTGCAAGTATAAGCCCATAAGTAAAAGTTCTTCTTAGCTTATTTCGTCTCGTGATAATCTTGTTATCTTATCCTAGCGATGCTAATTTTTGTATCTTGTAATCTCTTTAGGAATATCATGCGAGGGTACATGTTAGAAGCAAACTCAATTACTTTCCACTAATGAAAGATGCACTAGGTTTGGACCAATCTGCACTGCTTAGGTCGATATGTTTTGGGCGGTAATGGATTTGGATCATGTTGACAATGAAGAGGGTCTTATACATTTTATGCTTCAAGCAAGTCTTCTCGATAATGATCACTATGATTTACCCTCATTTATAATGTTAACAATCATTTGCTACACTTTGGTCGCCGTGGAATTTTGCCTCATAACCGCATTCAAGTTTGGGATGGCCGGCCCGCATGTTTTAGGAGGGTGATATCGCCGCGATCGTATTTCCGGAGAAGATAGGTCGCTATGTTAAAAACATAGATCTTCTATCCGTGATTGAGGATAAAGAGCGTTTCACGAAACTATCAGATGAAGACTCAATACGAGTTTGTCTTTTGTTATCTTTGGAAGTTATATTTATGGGTCGTGAGTTAGGATCTGTTGTTGATGATGTATATCTAAGGATGGTAGAAAATCTGGATGCTTGGGATGAGCTACTTGGGGAGAGCACATCTGGAGGGAGTTATACGCTGCCATTAGAAATGTGAACTCAAATCATAAGGATGAGCACCATAAAGCATTGGAAAGAGACCCAAAGTTTGTTCCATCGTATTCATTGTCTGGATTTATTCTGTGTTTCAAGGTCTGTATTTTTAGTCCAAATCATTGTCAAGTTATTTTATGCTAATATTTTGTTTGTCATTTGACTTATTCATTAACTTTTGTAGATATGGATTCTAGAGTCTTCATCTCGTATACAACGTTGGTGGATTAATGACCGATGTGATCCCGAGAGGATGTTCCTGGTCTAAGCATTTTCCATTTCAAAATTGGGAGCTATACACCAACTTTTTCCCGAGGTCGCTTAATGCGATATGTCAACTTTTTGCTAAATGTAATTGCATATATGCCAACTTTTTCCTTTGATTGTAAGATTTATAAGTTCTGTGTAGGTTAATTGCATATATGCTTAACATGTTTTATGCTTATCTAAGATGTTTTGTAATCTTAAATGCTTATCTAGTCTCAGAATTAGTTTATTTATTTGTTTCTAAAGTTTATTTGTAATCTTAAATGCCTTAGGCCAAAATCCAAATTATGACCTATATCCCAATATTGCCGAGGGCCAATCGTAATGGTTTAGACAAAGCCAAATTTTTTAGTGGTATACACCAAGAGCACCTCCTCTTGTTGAATACGCTGGGGTTTGGTGATTATCTAAAAATTGTCATCACCGCACATCTAAGGACAAAGATGAGAGGCACATCCACTTAGGCGAGTTGTATGCTTCGGGTTAAGGCTTTGGAGCGCTTATGTGACGCTTGTTGATTCTACCTAAAGAGATCAAGAGTTTGAAAGAACGTGTCTACAAACCGGAGAGTATTATTCATGTTAGTCTTGACACAAACCCTTTTCACGTATGCCCCAATTTAACTAATGTCTAATTACCATGTTTTGCAAAATACTTTGTGATGCAGTATATTACTCGGAAAACAAAAGTCGGACAAGAGCACAAAGTTACCTCATCTGTTCAAAAGGTATACATATATACATATATATTTATCTTTTCTTGTCATTTACTTAGTTAAGTATGTGCACACATGTTACAGGATAACGTGGAGTGTTATCTAGGTGACGAGTATTGTAGTAATCTAGATGGTGATTTTTTTGAATTATTTGATTCGCCTATTCGAACATCCAACAAACACACCGCCAATGGATTTGTAGATGGTTCGATAATTTCTCTCTTTAAAGTTTATGTGGTAATTGATTTCTACAACTTTCAAATTATTCTTATTTGTCTTGTACCTTTTATTATAACTTCTTTTATAACTTTACACATAATGGTGGGGTTGAAGTGGACAAATTGTCTGATGAAGATTTATCTGAGGTGATCACAGACATGTTTTCAAGAATATATTAACTGTTTTCAAGACTTATCTTAGGTAATAACAACGATTTTTGTTATGTAATTGCAGGATGATTGTGTGAAGGTTGAAAAGCAAGCTGCTGAGATTTATAGGGTGGCAGAGCAGAGAAAATAGAGGACAAAACTGATTTTGGAAGAAGAAAAGAGGATGAAGAGTATAGAGCATAGTAATTCTAGTCACATGAAACTTGCTTTACAATGATGTGGAACTTTCAAGAGGAGGTATGTCAACGTGGTCAGGCCGCAGATGGAACCATGGGAGGATTTATTACCTTTATACGTCCCTAGCATGGATGCACTAAAGAAACGTACAAATGTCCTTGATGCATTCATGATTCAAAGGTATGAAGATCTCGAACCGTGGAAAGAGGTATTACCTTTATGAATCTGCAACTACAACATCATATATTGGCTCAATTAAGTCTTATAATTCAACTTTAACCTGTTTTGTTTAGGAACCAAGCCGTCCATTCAAATGTATCGATAAAATTTCATGTACTTTTGAGTTGAGAAGTTTCGACACCCCGGCGACTCGTTGTAAGTTTCCTTGGTATAGTGATGTTATCGTTGATCGTATTTTCGGGATGCTTTAGTTGGGCTTGACGATAAATGTAGGTTGGTTACTTGACGAGGTACGTTAAAATAACCATTTACAAGATATTTTGGATAAAACTATTTTCGCTATATGTAAAGTTTTTGTTGAATTCGCCTTTTATTGCCTACATCACATTGATCTTTGGGTATGGTATATGTGGTATTTCGCACCATCTTCCGCAGATTGGTCAATGGTTAGTTGCTACTTTTAACGCTCTACTTCAAGACTCAATGCCACTGCTTTATGCAACCGATGATATTTACCCATTTGCGTGGAGGAATGTGGAATGTATTCATTGGTAACCAATCTTTCGTAATATGATAGTTTAATTATGGATTATATCAATTTTGTTTTTAAACATTGTAGGTCTTCATACCCATAAATGAACCCAAGAAACATTGGTCCCTAGCGCAGCTTGACATTAAAACCGAATCGTTACATTCTATGATGTTGAAGGATATCAAGAACCCGAAACTCGTCCGTGGTATTTGAATACGAGGAGGTGTTTGTAGTGTAAGCTCCGCTAGTTCTAGAGAAGATCGATGTGTTTGCAAGCAAAGGAATCGATCCCCAGAATACAAAGATTAAGTTTAGGAATGCACGTAACGCCCCCAGTGGTGGGGTATTTGGTGATCATGCTGCCTTTGATTGCTTATTTCTTTACAAAGTTAGTGATTTTTGAAGCCTGATTGTTTAAATTTGTTTTTTACATAGTTTTAAGCCTTATTTCTTTAATATTGTATGTTAGGAATTAGAAATTCCAGGTATTAAAGAGTCGGTCACCTCAAGTATATGTAATCGTTAGAAAGCTCGTAGTCGTAGTTCCTTTAAGTCAAGTAGTATTTAGTTGGCAACACCGTGGAGGACGGACGGGTCTTTACCCATCGTATGCTCGATCCACCCGTTGAGTGGCGTTTTATTGTAAGACTATAAATACTCTACCTTCCAAGGTAGAGAGTTGGAGCTCATAATAAGATTCTCTTTCTCTCACTAAAGTTCCCTAAACCTCTAACTTTCTCTAAAACTCATCTTCTATACGCCTATGTTTGATTGTGTTATGATGTGTATGTGAAAACCAATATCTTACAATTGGTATCAAGAGCCATGGTTAGATCATATCGCACATCTTTGGATTTCTAGTGGTTTTAGGTGGTTTTGAGTTTGAAAAGTTTAGTGGTTTGTGCATCGCTTGGTTGATTTCTTGTGTTAAAGCTTGATTTTGTTAGTACTTTTATGTTTAGAATCATCACAAGTGTTTAGGTTTTCATTTGGTAAGCTTGAATCATCTTGGTTGGGTTGTTTTAGATTGAAAAGTGATGTTTATGTGGTTTTTCTTGCTAGCGACTTGATATACGGATCTCTTTCTTCGTAGCGACTTGCTTCACAATTTTGTAGCGAAGTTACGCTTTGGAACCAGCGACTTAGACCTAGCGACATCAAAGACAAGTAGTGGACCTCCACCACGGTAGCGACTTGGTGGTAGCGACTTGGTCTCAGAGCGAGTTGCTCTTTAGCGACTTGAATCTTTAGCGACTGAGTAGTAATTGTCACGCCAAAATTTTGCTAGCGACTTGAGGCTTAGCGAGTTACTACTTAGCGACTTGCATTTGTCTAGCGACTGGGACTTTAGCGACTTGGGGTGTAGCTAATTAGGTGTTAGCGACTTGGTGCATTATCTTCAGCGACTGGGTGATTGTTTACGGTTTCTCTTGATTTAGTACAATCCCGTGAAAGAATCTATTTCCGCTTAATCATAGAGTTATAAAATCCCGTGATAACTGTTAACATGTCTACCAACGCCCTACTATCATCTCCATCGCTGTCGAGGATGTTCAAGCAAACCGGTTCGATACTCGCCCACCCATGCTCGATGTAATCGACTACGATTCTTGGGCTCAACGAATCGATTGTAACCGCCTTGGAAAGGAAAATGGTGTCAACATTCGAAATCCATTGATGAAGGACCGACGAGTTGAGACGACTAGAGATATACTTGATACTAATGAAGATGGAACTCCTATTTACGGAATGGACAGACCTAAAATGTATGATGAGCTTGATGATAAGGAGAAAAGAGATTCGATGCGGATATCGTGGCTTTACATTGTTCTTCAAGGTCTTCCTAAAGACATCTACAAGTCGATCAATCACAACACCAAGCAAAGGCAAGATGGGATAATGTCAAGATGCTTCTCTCGTGTTCGAATTAACTATGGAAGACAGAGAATCACAACTCTATGACTTAATTTGAACACTTCAAGATGAAACCAGATGAGAGTGTCTATGAGTACTATGTGAGATTTCATAAGTTGGTGAATGATATGAGGAACATCGAATGACTATGCCTAACATTCAACCGAACTCAAAATTTGTGAACAACATGAACCGAATGGCACAAGTTTGTCACCTCTATGAAGCTCACTAAAGGATTGAAGAATACAAACTATGAGCAACTCTATGCCTTCCTCCTTCGTAATGAGAGACATGCTATGTTTGAAAAATGATTCTTAATCGCTTTAAACCAACCGTGGAGAGTCAAGCTCGCCTAATGACTCAACCGCCTTCTACTCAAACATCGAATCACAACCAAAGCCTCACAAGTCATACACTGGGTAATGGTAATCACAAACTCATTCCCGATCCTATGTTCAAACAAGTCGATGCCGATGCACACGCTGGTAACTTCATTAATCAACTAGCTCTTCCGATTAGTCAAAACATGAATTCTCCCACAAACCAACAACAACCTCGTAACAAAGATCTAACCCACACAATCAAGCTATCATAAAGATGGGAGGATCGTGGTGCAACCAGCTCAGAAAGACAAGATGATCGTGGAAGAGGTGGAGCCGGTAGAGGTTATGTTGGTAATCGAATCGAGGAAGGAATGGTAATCAAGGTCAAGCTAAGCCGATCAAATGTTATAACCGTGGTGGTGAGGGACACATTGCAAGTGAACCGCACATCTCCAAAGCGCCCATGTATCGCCGACATTTGAGATAAGATGTCGCTTGTACAAGCTCGTGGATAATGGTGCCGCTGATGAAGAGGAATTGTCTGTTTTAGCCGAGGGCAATGCCAAGACCTATGATGCGTATGTGGATGAGAAGCCTATTCGTGAGATAGGTCACAATCATCGAATGCCTTTCAAGTCGCCGATTGTGATGCATACGACTGATGTGGATGATGGACCCACCGCACACACGCTTTTATGGCTAGCGTTTCCAATGGTTTCTCCCAAGGTCTCTTCTTCACCACAAACTGGCTCATCCAAAGACAAACTCATCTCGTAGGTATTAAAACTATACGATGATGCCGATGTGCAATGATGCATGACAAAGTACTATCAACCTCAAACTATTGAATCAAATGTTGAAAATATGGGTAATATCGATATTGTCTCATATGATCAATATGTGAAACAAAGTGAAAGTGAAGTTGTACCAAGTGATGCATCTTCCGCAATCAACAATGACTATGTTTTGATGAATACACCGCATGCCCTCGATGATTCGTAATTTCGAACTAAATGCCTATAAAGAACGTGTTGCTATTTATGAACAACGCAAAATTTGAGTTGACCACTGTGAGGTGAAATGAATGACCAAGCGCGTATAATCATTAGAAAAGTAATTTTAGAGAAGAAGTATTGAAACAAGAATTAAATTCCTTGCAAGAAAAGCTTTCTAAAACAAATTTAAGCAAAACAAGAACTTCAAGAAAATGTGAAAATGCTTAAGCAAGAATTTAATGCAAAGGAATCAAAACTCTTGAGAGACTTTTCTAATCTGAAAACTTTGAAAACAAACTTGAAAACAAGTTGTACATACAAGGAAACACCATTCAGATCGCTCACATGATCACTAAGCATAGAGTTCTAAGCGATAAGCATAGTGTTCCCATTATAGATAAACCCAACCCCGAGTACGGAAAGATAGCAAAAGCAAATCAAAGTGTGATCTATGATGGCAATGAAATTTTAAACCTAGACAAAAACCTAGTTGCGCTGAGTGCACAGAGGATGATAAGAAACTAGATGAAATCACTAGGAGAAGATGAATAAGAAACTAAATGATCCTAAATGCAAAGAGAAAAAGTAATTATCACTCCTCATGACTACAAGAAGGAAAACCTGATTTTTGAACAAGTTTAAGCCTCGGACATTGTTGACTCCGAACAAGTTTTCTCGAAAATGGATTTAGATAAGCGTAAAGTCGAAAATATTGTTGAAACAAACCTCCCTTGGAAAATGCCTAGAGCGATCGTGGTATCCTCCTAATACACCAATGCATCTTGTTCCGAGAACAATTGCCACTAAAAGCAAGACCTTAATTGGCCAATATGTTATATTTCAACTATTTGTTGATTTTGAGAAAACTTGCAAGAAAAGGATCACACCCATCGGTATAATCAAGGAGAAAGGGTTTTGAGCAAATGAAAGAATGTTATTTAATCGAGGTCATGCCTTTCTTTAAACTTCTAAAGATCACTTTGAGAGTCTTAAAAGGGATAGAAACCGATATTAATGGAATGGAAAAGGAATTTGATGCAATGATAGTGAAGTTAGTGACTATGAGCGTGCAGCACTAAAATATAATGAGATTGAGAGGAAGAACTTGCATACATTAAATGAGACTCTTATCACCGAATGTGTTGCTCAAGATATGTTTTTCACCGCTCAAATTGCTCTATTAATGCTTCCCAATTTCATGAACTATCTGTTGCCCGAAAGTCTCCCATGATCGTGTCATTGAGCTTGAAAAACTAATTCTAAACTAAACGAGAAAATTGAACCGGATGATCACGACAATTTGTTAAACATTTTTCTAAACTAGAAGTTGAGCATTTTAATTTACAACTAAAATATCAACATCTTAAAGAAAATGTCAAAACTTCAAATATCAAGACATCCTCGATGCTCCGAGTTTGATGCGCTTTTCAAATTAACAAACGTGATGAATGATTCAAGCTCATTGCAACACGATCGTAAAGTTGAAAGCCCAAATCTCTCAATTAAAGGGTCAAACGAACAATATGACAGCTCCCAAATGCCTCCTCTTTAGACTCTCGAATTCTCAAACGTTTCATCTTCAAAACCTAGTAAATGAATTACAAAAGAAATGAAAGCTTTTAGAAGAAAATGAAAAGTTAAACGTCATTTCAATGAGTTATTTGAATCAATAAAGGTCACTCAGAATAAAAATAACGAACAAATAGCTTCATTGCAAAAGGAAATTGAGAATCAAGAGTCGTAAAAGGAAAATGCCTATGACCAATGGGGAGAATGGTGTATCAAAGGTTCACTCTTATAATAAATATGCTTTGTCTCAGGAAATATGTCCCTCCTCATCTCGTGAACTACAAACTTCATTGCTCAAACATACTTCTCATCCCTTAAGGATTGCCTAGAATGTCTCGCGCGAGATTGTTGAAGAGGATAAGTTGAGAAACCTCATGATAATGCAATTGGACATGCATGCTTATATGCCAAACGATCTCAAGAAATCTTAGAATGCTTGATCACAATATGCCCAAAGTCATTAGGTGAGAGAGTTAATCCTTTGATTCCATGCTCGATGCCTAATGCCAAGTATGATATTCATTCGATTCCCAATGTTTTGAATATGAACCGTAGTATGCCTTTAAGTAGATCGATTCCAGATCCACAATGCTAAGAAAGAGAACTAAAGTGTGCCTTCTAGGAGTACAAATTTCAAGATTTAGTTTTAAGAAAGTGAACCTTAGTGTGCCTGCATGTAGGTCGATCCCAAGACATCTAAACAGTGATGCAAAGAGTAGTAAAACCAACTAATGTTCCCATTCCTCTACAGAGTAATCGGTGACATTAAAGGAGCAGTCAAAGTCTCAAGATAATACAAGGAATGATAGACCTCGCAAGCTAAGAATGTGCACCTGAAAAGAGAAGAACAATCTAGGAACTTTAAGTTTGAACCGAATAAAACGAATCGTGTTGATTCTAGTATTAGCCATAGGCGCATCGTAATTAATTCAATTCGATACTATTTGCAAACCATGTATCGATGTCCGCTTGAATTCGCTTTCTAATCATGAATGTGGTGTTAATGTTTTGCCTAATGATGTTAATTGTCCAGCCACGTCGTCAATGCTAAAAGGCAAAAGGCAAAACGAAGAAAGTTAGAAAAAAGTGGAAACCCACAGAAGAACATTTAGAAAAGATAGGCTATTATTGGATACCGTTGGTCATAAGAATAATCGACAATGCCCACTAGAAAATGGATGCCCACCGTAGAACTATTCCTTAAGAAGTGAGCACACCGTGAATGTGGCTAATATGACACTAATACCGCATCAATTCACAATGATTACAAAGGTTTTAATTTCTTATATGAATGCTTCTTTTCCGATGCGGGTGTTCCAACCATTGTTACTAACCAAATGGAACCCATTCTTGCATGGGGATCCCAATTATCCGCTTATCCACTCTTGTCTCGTGTTCAACCGCAGATCGCTCAAATCATTCTCGTGGTACCGGACTCAGTCGTTCCAAGCATACGATGGCGACGGTCACGGCTCATGAACTTCGTGAGCAAATTCATCGACGCTTAGATTCGGAATGATCATTTCTAAGCATATGGGTTATGGAGACTATGTTGTTGGCAAAAGTGTTATTCCGTGGTTTAGTATGTAGAAGGTCTTGGTCACAACTTGTTCTCTGCTGGTCAATTTCGCGATTCCGATCTAGAAGTAGCCTTCGAAAACATACCGCTTCGTTAGAGAACTTGATGGTAAGGAACTTTAAGAGGTTCACGTGGTTCAAATCTATACACCATATCTATCAAGATATGATGAAGTCTTATCCAATTTGCTTACCGTCAAAGGCCTCAAAACAAAGTCATGGTTATGGCATCGCTGCCTCAATCACTTGAACTTCGTACCATCAATGATCTCTCCGTAAAGGACTTAGTTGTAGGTTTACCTAGACTCAAGTATGAAAAGGATCATCTTTGTTCAAGATGTCAATCGGGAAAAAGCAAGAAGTATGCCCATAAACCCAAACCTACTAACTCGTCACGTAAGTTCTTCATATGATTCATATGGATTTATGTGGACCAATGAGGTGCAGTAATATATTTGGGAAGAAATATGTGTTAGTTGTGGTTGATGATTACCTAGATTCACCGGTCAAGTTCTTAAGGACAAAGGATGAAACTCGATATCATCATCAAACTCATCAAACAAACCGCAGTTCGGCTTAACAAAACAAATGAATAATAAGAACAGATAATGGAACCGAGTTTGTCAACAAACAACTCTGAATTTTATGAAAGCGTTGGAATCGCCCATCAAAGAAGTGTTCCACGAACTCCTCAACAAAACGGTGTAGTTGAAAGACTAAATCGAACTCTTGTAGAAGCCGCTAGAACAATGCCGATTTACTCAAAGGTTCCAATGTTTCTCTGGTCAAGCTATTGCCACCGCATGCTACACACAAAATCGCTCCCGATTCACACTGCTCATGAAAAACTCCATATGAACTTGTCCACAATGTAAAACCTAACTGCCTTCCTTCGTGTGTTTGGTGCATTGTGTTATCCAACTAATGAGGGACAAGACTTAGGCAAACTTAGAGCTAAAGGCATATTGGAGTATTTTTAGGTATGCTCCAAACAAAAAGGATACCGAATCTACAACAAAAGAACCCGAAATATCATGGAAACAATTCACGTACGCTTGATGAGTCGACGGTCAAATGGCTCCCGACACCAGCCTGACCCACACTTCAAAATATCCCATTGGTTCATCCCTTATTCCAAACTCTTCACAAGAAACCCATATGTACCTCCATCCAAGATGATTTAAAGAAATTGTTTGATCCTATGTTTGATGAACTTTATGATCCAAGTACTAATGAGGTGTCGATTCCTACAATAGAGGTCGCTCATATTCGTGAATGAAGGCAATCCTCGCCTCAATATCTTTAAGTCAAGAAGCGCCGATCCTTCGCCTCATCAACAATTCATCATTCTTCAAATGTACATCATGGAAATGTTTCGCATCAATGATGAAGTTAATCCTTTGCTACTCCTCAAGATGCTCCATTCGAAAACATATTTGCTCCTCGAATCTTCTTCGTAACCATCTTCTTCAGAGACATCGACTGCTACTTCATCCCTCAACAACTACCACATGAACACCTCGTAAAATGGACTCACGATCATCCATTAGACAACATCATTGAAATCCTCTCGTCTCCAGATCAACACGGAAACAACTTGCAACCGATGCCTTATGGTGCTTCTTCAACTCCGTACTATCTAAGTTCGAACCAAAAGATGTTAAACCGCCATGAATGAAGATAATCGGTTCAATGCCATGCAAGATGAAATTCATGAGTTTGATCGACTTGATGTATGGGAGTTAGTACCGCCCGTAATGTGCCATGATTATTGCTCTAAATGGATCTTCAAAGTGAAACTAGATGAGCATGGTGATGTATTGAAGAACAAGGCTCGATTAGTTGCTAAAGGATACCGTCAAGAGGAGGGTATTGACTTTGAAGAATCTTTTGCTCCAGCTGTTCGAATCGAGGCAATCGAATTTTTCCGCTAATGTTGCTAGTAAGAACATGGTAGTTCATCGATGGATGTGAAGACGGCATTTCGAACCGAGATCTTAAAGAAGTCGCCTCACGCACCAACCGAAGGATTTGTGAATCAAGAGCATCCTACTCACGCTTATCGCTTGAAGAAGGCTCTTTACGGTTTAAAGCAAGCTCCAAGTGGCATGGTATGATACATCACAAAGTTTCTTCTATCTACCGGATTTAGCAAAGGAGCAGTTGATCCTACATTGTTCACCGTGAAGTCGACAAACATTTAATTCATGTTCAAATTTATGTTGATGATATTATTTTGCCTCGATGCATCCAATGGAATGTGATCGCTTTTTCAAATGAAATGAGTTCAAAATTTCAAATGTCAATGATGGGACAAATGTCATTTTTCTTGGGATTACAAATTTCACAAAGTCCCTGAGGCATTTTCATAAATCAATCTAAATATGCAATGAGATCTTAAAGAAATTGGATTTGATTCATGACCGCTGACACCCCCATGATTGATCGAATCAAACTAGATGAGGACCACTGTGGGATCATGATGACCAAACGAAATATCGAGTATGATTGGATCCCCGATGTACCTCATCGCTAGTAGACCGTACATCTTGTTCATTGCTTGCATGTGTGCTAGATACCGTGCTGCTTACTAAAAAGCACCTTGAAGCGCTTAAACGGGTCTTTCGGTATCTCCAAGGAACCATCAATATGGGTCTTGCACCAAGGACACCGGCATGTCACTAATGAACTATGCGTATGCCGATCATGCAGGTGTCAAGATACCGTCAAGCACATCCGAGGTGCTCGAGTTTTGGGTGATAAGCTTGTGAGTCGGTCTTCAAAGAAGCAAATGAGTACTTTATTTCTCTACAGAGGTGAATACATATCCATGTCATCCCGCTGTGCTCAAATCTTATGGATGAGATCTCAATTATCCGACTATGGCTTTGAATTCAACAAAATCCCTCTCAGATCGTGATAATAAAAGTGCTATTGCTCTCTCATGTAACAATGTTCAACACTCAAGAGCAAAGCATATCGACATTCGACATCATTTCATCAGTGAACAAGTGGAAAAAGGTGTGGTGGAACTCTATTTTGTGAGGTCCGAATATCGCTAGCGACATCTTCACCAAAGCTCTTCCAAGAGAACGCTTTGAGTTTATTCTTCCACGCCTTGGCTTAAAAAGCCTTCAACCGTAACACTCAAACGCCTTCGTGGAGGAAGACGAGGAGTAAAGGTCTATCTTCATCTATCTCTTGTATATATCTATTCGAAAAACAAAAATACAAAATTATAAAACCTTAAAAATCCACAAAATTTGAAAAATCTTGAAAATTCCAAAAATATTGTCCTTTGTCATGTTTTCCTCGATTCGATAATATCTACTTGTTTTGAGATGTCATTCAAAGAATGACACGGACTTTAGATGTTGTTCGAATGTTAAAAAAAAAAAAAAAAAAAAAAAAATTGAGAGAAAGAGAAACAATGGTTTATTGTCATTTCGTGCAAGAATCGCTTTTCAAAGAAAGAACAGAGCCATGCTTTACCATGTTTTCAAATTCCATGCTCGATTCTATAAACATTTATCCATGAAAACTAATCGCTTTGAAAAATAACTCGCCTCTATTTTGATAATCATCCGGACTTATTTGTCAGAATATCAATCTCTCAATCAACAACCTATGTCATTGATTGAGAGGAGAATGATTTCAATTAAATTAAAAGTTATTTGGCATTCAATTGTTTTCAAAAGATATTCATGCATGTTTTGCCAATGGAGTTTTAATGTCTTAAAATCCGATCCTTATCGCTTAAAACGCTTTCATAATCAAATCACAATTCTCCTCAAAGCTTTCAAAATCAATTTAATTATAAAAGATCACAAATCTCAAATGACTTGATAATTGTGATCGGGAGAATTTGTGATTTAAATTGACTTAAACCGAGGATTCGTAAATGGTTTTACAAGGATGTACATGTTATCCTCCCGCATGTAACAAACGATTTCAAATTTTCCATTCACATGTCGAGGGGAGCATCCATCTTACACCTATGATTTGAAACGTGATCATTTATCTCAATGTGCAGTGTTCCTCTAGTATGTGCAAAACTCCTTTCAAACCTTAGGCACATATTGAGGGGAGAAAAGTATGAAAACCTCATCCTTCCCCAAAATACTTTATCTAATCGGATTTGATCTCGATGTGATGTTGATATCTTTTAGAAAATGGTAATCAAAGAAGTTAATTCTTCCTCTTGCCTCCGTGCAAAACGATTTCAAACATTTGATGCACATGTCGAGGGGAGTTCTCATTCTAAAAATATCAAAACAATTTAGGTACAAAATTTTTGATAATATATCACAAGTATCTCGATTGATTTTCAAATGGTTCCAATGGCGTATGAACAATACCAAATAGACCCACCAACTTTACTTTATGTACGGTGATATAAGGATGATAAGGTTAGGTATTGGTTCCCATGATCCGCCGTAACCGAGGGATCTACCCAGGACAATCCACTAGTTAGTGTAAGTCCTTAGGTATGATGATAAAAGGAGAAAATGAGATATGGGAAGAATGCGCATCGAGATAGAGCTAGTATCGGAACAAACCCAACAAGGTTCTAGCTATGAAGTCTCGTAAGCAATCAAGGGTTGAAGAATTAAAAGAATTGAATGAGAAAAGGTGAAAACAAATAGCCTCCATTTATTCAACCTTAGGCGTAAACCGGTTCAATTCATATGCTACCGATGGTAACATCGGATTGAAGACAAGACGTCATGGACCCAAAGGACGACCGCACTTCAACTTTCCAAACCACTCAAGTTCCTCTTAAAAGGACTTGTTTCATTCTCACGGGAACCGACATTATCTATCGACTTTTCTTAGAGATTGTTGATATCAAGGAGACCTCTCCCTAGTCTCCAAGACAGATCCAAATATGCACAAATTGAGTCTAGAGCCACGAGATCATCAATAAATCTCATTAGGACACTTTAATGAAGACTCTCTATTTCACACTATGTGAAAAGAGAGATTATATCTCGAGTCCCACGATTATCCTTGTGGTATTGCCGTAACATCCGAGTGATGTGTAAACATATTCACAATGAAGATGGAAACCTTCGAGCCATCATCAAACAAGCTCCGGTAGGTGGCATGTGAGATCTATTATATAGATCAACCATGTGACAACCGAACATAAACAATGGGGCGATTCAATCTCTTGAATCAATCCCGGTTCAGTTATGGATCGACGGATACCTTTGAAAACCGGTCTTTGTGCTTAACAACTCTTTTCTTTAGCACATTGACCGTGTACTCATTTTTCAAACCAAAAGGTGTTTTATGATTGATAATTGATTTTCAATAAAACCTTCGTTGTATTGCAAAAACAACTTCTATCGAGCAATACACGATTGTTTTTCAAATCTCTTTTCATCAATCAAATGGACTTAAAATTACCGTTCACTCACTCCGTGTTGTCTTCTTTGAGATGTTCCGGTTTGAGAACAACAGAGCAACCGCGAAACCTCGTCAAGGAAATTCTTCGAATTATACCGATCACGAGCAAGACATGTATCGATCAACGGGAACCGCGTCGTCAGTACTCAATTCAACGAAGTGATCAAAGACACTTTCGTGCGATTTATTGCTAATCATTGTATGTGTACACCCGACGCTTGCAAATGATCGTAATGAAGCGTCAATCCATAGCCGCATGCTCACTTAACACATTCATCTCAAAAGAAATCATGATTAGTGCATCAATGACTCGATATTTTCACCCATGCTTCGCTACGCCGCCAATATCATGAATCAACTAAAGCTTCCGCCACTCGATGAGAAGATATCATGATCCGAATGTGAGCATGTCGGTCCTAAAGTCACAACATCACATAATACCAACACCACAAAGGATGTCTCGTAGATTTTGATAATGATGATCTCAAAAGTCGGCTCAAATTTATTATCACGTGGATCAAGAAAGACCTCCACTGGAGTAACCAAACATGCAATGTGAAGACTTAATGACTACGAGCTTAGGAGCAAAGGACTACATCAAGAATGCAAGAACAATTGTTAATGTAATATCTATTTGTATTCAATGTAATTTTAGTACATGATTGAGGTGACCTCCTTGGGAGATTGTTAGGAATTAGAAATCTGTATTAAAGAGTCGGTCACCTCAAGTATATGTAATCGTTAGAAAGCTCGAGTCGTAGTTCCTTTAAGTCAAGTAGTATTTAGTTAAGTAACACCGTGGAGGACGGACGGGTCTTTACCCACCGTATGCCCGATCCACACCGCTGAGCATGCTTTTATTATAAGATTATAAATACTCTCACCTTCCAAGGTAGAGTTGAGCTCATAATAAGATTTTCTTTCTCTCACTAAAGTTCCCTAAACCTCTAACTTTCTCTCTCTAAAACTCATCTTCTATACGCCTATGTTTGATTGTGTTATGATGTGTATGTGAAAACCAATATCTTACATTGTCTTTAATAGTGTCTAGGTAAATGATGTAGGCTAGTGTTTTTCCTACTTAGTTTGGAATTCATAACCTGTACTTAACTCACACACAAGCATGTTAGCCTAGGAGTCCTTGCATAGAAGTATAATGATATAGTATACCACTAACCTTTACATGATTAACCTAGTGTTACTTAAACCAATCGCATACATACATCATATATTCATACATGTAACCAAAGAAGTGTTGCATAAGCATAAAACATTTCATTGATAGATTTGGTTACAATAGCTTTATTAAATTTGGTTTTAGTGATACTTAAACCAACTACATACATACATCATATATTCATACATGTAACCGCATACATCACTTTCAGGAACTAGGAAATCACATTTAGTCTGTTTTTCCTTTTTTCTTTGTATCATCATTACACTCGTGCAAAATGGTTGACTTGCTTGTTAGATTCTCATTCTTTTAGGTTGCTTCCCAACAATAGTGTTATCACATTAGGACCCGCAAATTGCGATGTGGTTGCTTAAGTTTAACACCGCCACTGGTTCTATAACTTCTTCTTGTTCCCGATCAGATATCCGCTTTCTTAGTTCTTCTAGCACTTCACCGGTAATCGGTAACTTGGTTCAAAGATTTGGTCCATACAATTCATATATCTCAGAAACATTACCTCTTGCTACCTTTATTGACCACTCCCTATCATCATGATTATGCTCAAACGAACTCTTTTACCACTCATTTTTTTCGCTATTTGTTTTTGTTGTAGATGTGTGATGAAAATGCAATTGAGATTGCGGCCTTATATATTGTAGGATCAAATTGTTTTAATCACTATTTTAGTCAAAAATGCCTTTTTTGCATCATCAATGCTCGTGATCATGATCGATTTTCATGATCGCAAATAATTTTGCATAAATATTTGAGTCATTTTAATCATATTTGTGAGTCAAGTAGTTAATTGTTACTTGTTAGTCCAATACAAAGTTATCTATATGCATGATTTTAATTTGTTGTTTCTTGTTCTCTAAATGATTATCTCATGGGATGCCATTGGTTGTTGAAGATGCCGTCCGATGTACCCCTTGCATATCGAGAATGATGGCCCATTTCTATTTCAAGCACAAGATATTTGTGTAGGTGTGATTGTCATGTGACTGTTACTTTGGGCAAAAGCTACATTGTGTTTTGTGTTTGTTAACTGCTGCTTTTTGGGCAAAAACTTATTTGTGTTGCTTTTGGGTATGCTATGTTTGTTAACCGTGATATTGAAAGTTTGATGACGTGTTTGTGCTTTCAATTGAACCATGTAGCAAATAATCGCTTTTAAAGCGCAAAACTTGCAACTTTCATTAAAAGTCTAATGTCGTTTGCCATACACATTAGAAAAAACTAAAGTATGCCACTCTATGGGTCATCCAAATTAAACTTGTAGTAGACTTGTTCTTCTTGTGAGCTTGGCATTGCTTGTCGCGAGCTTCTTCTAGCAGTAGCTTTGCCTAATAATTGTGTAAATCAATTTATGAGTTAATAATCAGATCCTAAATAATGAGCTTTAAATAACAATACATAACTTACTTTTTTCTTTGGCAATGTTTCTCTGCAACTTTGTCGGGTGTGTCCAACATTACCGCACCTTCCACACTTAACTCGGTACCGTTCCTCTCCTCTCGATCTAATACGATCTTTGTTCTCGGGTCTACTAGATGGGGTTTAGCCATAAGTGGTGGCTTAACAACTTGCAAGTAACTAGGACACCGCCAACTTGAAACTTCTCCAAGGATATACCAAGTCTTGCACGTAGCTTTAAGCTCAATTTTCCTAAACCATGTTTTTGCCAAATGATTACAATCCGTCATTCCCATAACTCTACAAACCGCTAAAACATGACCACAAGGCAAAGCGTAAACTTGCCATTTTCTACATGTGCATGAACGTTGACCTAAATCCACTATATGTATTTTTGTCGATCATCGACCGGTAAACCTGCTCATCTCAATCCCGCCACACCCAACGAGCGCTCTTTAACATTCGGTCTGTTATTTTGCAGCTTGCCCAATCACTTAGTTCATCCATTTGTGCATCTAAATTATAATATTCATAGTATTTTTGATTGGAAAACAATAAATAAGGTAAATAGTTTACTTTTAGGAAAAATTACATAAACCGCGCACTTTATATTTTCTCGACGATTGAAGTACCACTTTGGACAAGGGCTCTGCACTCACTTCATTAGGTTAGTGATGGGTACTTTTCGTACATCTCTTGTTAACGAATAGATTGACTCAAGACTATTAGATGTCATGTAATTGTAACGATTACCGCCGAATATGCCCTAGACCACCTTTCAACCCCAGCTGATCGATTTTGTCGAGGCTTTTTTTTTGCCCTTAACCTCTTCTAATGCTCTATTAAAATCATTGATTAAGTAGGCTTTGCACATCTTCTAATATAAAGCCTTATGCTTTTTACTCTTCAAGTTACAATTCATCATCAAATGCCTACAACAATGCCCATGGAATGTGTAACACCCCAACCCGACAAGGGTAGAAGTGTCACATTCTGGTGTCATATCAGAACATACAAGTAAAATTTTCAAGCGGAAGTCTTTAAATAATAATGTACCAAGTCATATTAACCAAAGATTTACAAGGAAATTACAAAATCCAAATGTTAAAATAAAATGAAATCTCAAAACAAAAGCCCGCCAAAACAAGTCCAAATAATAAGGTCACTAGGGTTAGTCCACTCTGATAAACCACTTCTCATTCAATCAAAGCCCATCTTCCAACCTAAAACCCGCCGCAGAAAAGAAATGCTACTGAGCTTAAAAGCCCAAGGAATGAGATATAACAAAGCTAAAGCTAAATAAAATCAAATGCAAATGAAACAAAGGAACGATAACAAAGTCGGGTTAAATGAGAGTAATGAGTCAAAGAGGATCCCGCAGAACACAATTATACGATATCCAAAACGAACAGATAACAAGGAGAGCGGGTTAAGCAAAGCATCGATGACATATAAACAAGCACATACAAACCGGATATACAAGAACCGAAACAAAGCAAACATAGCAGTATAGCA